>CM076574.1:1066725416-1067372916 GCA_034641835.2 Pinus albicaulis | reverse complement strand
TTTCCATTTATGGATAGACATGGTGTGATGGGATTGTTCTTGGTTTTAAGCTTTGGATTTTCCGATGGTTTCATAATATGGGGTTAGGTGGTCTAAGAAAAATTACCAAAGGCCTAAGAATCCCTTGATTGGTAATGGCGAGATACACGGTAAAGCTTGAGGGTGGAGATAGGAAAATTCCTCAAGGATGGTGAAGTAATTATGAGGTATCCAAACTTCATTTAATATTTTGATCTCAACACCGATTTAGGTGTGATCAAAAAATGGAGAGCATGGATGTGGTTTAACCTCTAGATTCCTTTGTTTGTGTTTGGATTGATTTATCCCATGGGATCCCACATTCCTACTTGTTATATGGCACAGGGTTGATTAGCTGAAGAGATATTTGGCTCAGCCAATCTATGGTCAGGTGGAACGTGGAAGTACCAAACCCAATCGAAATTTTCCTATGTTTAATAAAAGATAAGTTTCTCTTAATTTGGATAAGGAAATATACTGGTTATGATGTGTATTTAATGGTTTTTCTCTTATTTTTCTTTATTTGATTATAAGAATGGTTTTATGACAAATCCTAGTCATTGCCCTTCTCATGTTTTCACTCACAACTGAATAAATAATGAATGAAAGACCTGATTTCTATTACAACAACTAATGTGAGAAGTTGGTGACCCTTCTTATTAAACCTGAGATAATTTTTCAGTCCCTGATGTTTAAACTTGTATTCATGAGCTGCAAGTTTCATATCCACCAGTTGTTTGATAGAATGTCAATATCGGTTGGGGATGGTTAAGTCAAATCTTGGTTTTAGTTTTTGTTTTATAAGAATTGTTCTTTTTAATTTATCAACTCTCTAAGTTTCACTAAGTTATGGACAAACACCTGAGTTCTAGCCCTCAAAAAGTGGCATAAAATTCATAGTCGCTTTCCTATAACTAAGAAAATTCCATAGCCGCATGGATGCAGGATTATAACTGTGACTGGGAACCCAGAGTCGCATGGGTGCCTTGGCAAGGGAGAGACTGAGGCTATAGGTCAAGAAAAAAGTGATTTGTCTCAGGGGTTGGACACTTAAATGGGTTGGATTACTCCTCTAGGTTCTATGGCACTTGAGGGAATTCAGTAAGGTCTTAAGTTTTTGGATCAATTTTCTTAAGGTCACCTTGGAGGTTGAGTCTTATCATAGTGACCCTCTACTCATTTTTACCTCAACAAATCTAATGAAAGTGATTAAATGTGGGAGGAGGCATTACAAGTTGGTATCGAGGCGTGGTTTCACTCTCTTTGGTTAAGTATGATGTTGTGAAGGTTATGTTTGTCATACAGGGGATCATGGTATACAATTCCTATGGTCATGCATAAGGTTTTTATGATGTTATTTCATTATATGGATATGTTTATGATTATACATGTACATGATAATGTGGAATGATCTTGTAGATGAGATAAGCCTCCCCTGAACATCACTCAAGTATGGATTTGATTTTGGTATCTATTTGGTTTATCTAACATGGTATACTTGCAGGAAGAAGAGAACCCAATATAAAAATAGAAATAGTAGACTAAAGTTCATGTGACACTTCCTACAGATCAGTTGGGAAGCAAGGAGAAGTGCATTCTCATGGTGTATAATATGCTTAGAGAAGCTTGAGGGATGATATCAATAGTTGTAAAGTAGACAATGAAAGTTTTTTTGAGGCTCATGAAAGACTAAGAATGGCTAAAGAGAACTAGGTAGAGGTTAATGCAACAATTATTAGAGCTTGTAAAAGTTGCAGAAATAGGAACAATTGACAATCAATCAATAATAGGAAGAGAAAAAAAATAGAGCCTATGGTAGTAGATCTTAGTCTGGATACAAACTAGACAGAGGGGACAAAGTCAAAGGTGGCAGATCACTCGATACACCTGAGAGGAGGACTGGTATGTGTGGGCATCATTCTATTTCCTCATCCAGGAGACATCACCATAGCCATTACCGTCATCATCATTATAGGAGGAGGGAGTATTTCACTCAGGAGTTTAATAAAGTGAAGTCAAATACATTTGATGGAGAGATGAAGAAGCCAAAATATGCAGAGGCATCATTGGTTGGAATTAAGAAATTATATAGATTACACAATTATTAAAAAAACATGAAAGCCAAGATAGTCACCTTCAGTCTTAAAGGGAAAGAAAATATCTAGTGGGAAGATGTGAAGAATGTCGAGGGCATTGGGGAAGAATAACTAATTTGGGATGACTTCGAGAGGATATTCAATAATAAGTACTTATCATAGAGGTACTATGATGATAGAGCTAAGGAGTTTCATGAGCTACAAATGGGTTCTATGATAGATGATGAATACATTAGAAGATTATTAGAGTTATTGAGGCATGTGTCATATCTTAAGGAGGAAAATTCTAATATCTAGAGATTCATCACCAAATTTCTACCAACATATAGAGACCCAGATTGAGTTTGATGAGCATAGATCATTAGAGGAGGCCATCTAGAAATTGACGCATTTTTATGAGCAGTGAAAGTGAAAAGTTGAACCTAAATGTGTCTTGAAAGGAAATTAAAAAGTGAAATTGAAATGGCCACCAAAGTGGGAAAGACCTTAAGGTGTAGGTGAGAAAGATAATTTTTCTCCTTACAAGAAGTTAAATACAGTTGAGAAGGGACATGTGTCGCAACCTAGAGAGCAACATACTAAAGGTGATAGTAGAGCATCATTTCAGTGTTAGATATGTGGCAAAGATCATCATAAGAAGGATTTTCCATTTTACTAGGGGAGTAGGCCTTAGATCTGTAGTGCTAAGGAGGCGCAGATAGTTTGGGATGTTGGTAATATTATTCCTCGTATCTATGTAGCTATGGAAAAAAAGTGGTGGAGCACCATGCATCAATCATTGAAATTGACAGTAAGATTTGTGATTGAGTTATTTCTATTTTGATTGGTGCTAGATATAATTATATTTATATTATTTGTGACCTAGTGGATAATTGTGGATTGAGAAAAGAAGTGCATGGAGAGTCTTGGTTGGTACAGTTGGCTATAGGTACGAAGAAGAGAGTTCATCATTTGTTAATATTTTCTACATTTGAGTTGAATGGTATGCCTTATAGAATAAAATTTGAATATACTTCCATTGGGATCGTATAATATGCTTTTGAGTATGGAGTGGTTGTATCTTCAAAAGGAAAAAGTAGATTGTTATGACAAGGCTATTGAGTGCTTGGATGATAATGGAGAAAAGATAATCTTATTGGGAAAGAAGAATCCTACATTAGTGAGGATGGTCAAATCTATGTAGGGTAAGCGCAGTTGCAAAAAAGGGTATGTGATGTTTGCAATTAATATTTCTAGTGACAAGGTAAGGATGTTTAGGATGCAGAAATATTCAAGGGTTACAAGGTATTGCAATAGTTTCAAGATGTGTTTCTAGCAGAGATTCCATAGTTTCTACCGCACAGGGAAGTATATTTTTCTATTGAGTTGGTCCCAAGGGAAACACCAAAATCAAAGGCATATTACAAGATGATCACACTAGAGTCAGTAGAGATGAAGTTTCAATTGAAGTAAAAGCATGATAAAGGATACATTATGCCAAGTGTATCGCCTTCGGGTGCACCAATGTTGTTTGTGAAGAATAAGGATTGTAATATTATATTGTGCATTTATTACGGGTAGTTTAACAAAGTGACAATCAATAAAAGGTACCCATTGTCAAGGATTGAAGAATTTTTTGATCAATGAACGGAGCAATAGTGTTCTCAAAGATAAATATGCGATCAAGATACCATCAGGTACACATCAAAGAAGAGGAGTTCTGTAAGACTTCCTTGAAGACTATGTACTGGCATTATGAGTTTGTTGTAGTTCAATTTGGTTTCACTAATGCTCCAGCTAGTTTTATGTGAGTCATGAATATTGTGTTGTGTCCTTATCTAGAAAATTCTATTATTGTATTCATTAATGACATGTTGGTATATTATAAGAATGAGGAAAATTATGCTGACCAAGTTAGCAACATTGTTGAGATTTCTAAGAGAGTGTTAGTTGTATTCTAAGTTGAGCAAGAGAATTTTATTTCATACAAAAATACACTACTTGAAACATGTTGTTTCCAAGAATTGCATAGCTGTAGATCTAGAAATGATAAATGCTATCATGGAGTCAGCAACTCCTATAAATGTGGAGGAATTCAGATCATTCATTAGCTTAACATGTTACTACAATAGGTTCATTAGAAAATTCTCATGCATTTCCTATCCTGTTACATCATTACAAAGGAAAGGTAAGAATTTTGAATGGACAGAGGAGTGTGTAGCCAGTTTTGAGTAATTGAAATAGTTTTTGACCAATGCTCCAAAGTTAAATATTGAAGATCTAGATAAGGATTTTATAGTGTGTAAAAATTCTTGTAAGAGAGGGATTCGTGGAGTCTTGGATGCAGGAGGGACATGTGATATGCTATGTGTCCAGGAAACTGAATGAGCAGAAGAAAAAATATGTCACTCATGATCTTCAGTTGGAAGCTATTATTCATGCCTTGAATATGTGGAGACATTATCTTCTTGGAAGGAGGTTTTTGTTGATGAGTGATCACAATGGATTAAGATATCTATTTAACCAGCCAAATTTGAATGCCAGGTAAGCTAGATAGTTGGATACCCTTAATGACTTCGAATTTGAGATCAAGTACATTAAGGAAAAGGAGAACATTGTTGCATTTGCTCTCAACATGAAAGTACAGTTGAACCATGTTGCAATAGTGATCTCATATGGGATATATTTACAAGATCAGATCTTACAGGCAAGAAAACATAATGATAGGTACAAAGACAATATGCAT
This sequence comes from Pinus albicaulis, assembly GCA_034641835.2. Lineage (NCBI taxonomy): Eukaryota > Viridiplantae > Streptophyta > Pinopsida > Pinales > Pinaceae > Pinus > Pinus albicaulis. The sequence goes on along the minus strand of CM076574.1, from coordinate 1,067,368,077 downwards.
AGGTTGCGAGAACGTACAGGTGATCAGGATGTGGATTATCATCTTACAACAGATGGCATGGTGAGATTTAGGGAAAGGATCTATGTGCCAAATGGCAATGAACTCAAGAATATTATCTTGAAGGAGTTTCATGTAAAAGAATATTCAGGTCACCCAGGATATCAAAAGACATTTTCAACAGTGAAGAAATTATACTAATGGCCAAATTTGAAGAAGGAAGTTGTAGAATTTGTGGTGAGATGTTTGGACTATCAACATGTCAAAGCAGAGTGTAAGCATCCAGGTGGGTTTATTTAGCCTATTTCAATTCTAGAATGGAAATGGGAGGTCATTTCCATGGATTTCATTACAGGTATTTTGATGACACTAAGGAAAAATTATTCTATCATGGTTGTGTAGAACGGTTGATCAAGGTAGCTCACTTCATTCCAGTGAAGACTACTTATTCATCCAGTGAGGTAGCACATGTATTCATCAAGGAGATTGTGATATTGGATGGTGTTGCGAAGAAGATTTTTTGGATAGGGATACCAATTTCACTTCCATGTTTTGGAAGGATTTGTTTTCAATATTGGGGATAGAGGTTGCCTTCATCACAACTTATCATCAACAGACAAATGGAGAGACAGAGATGTTTTATAGAATACTCAATGATATTGTGAGGATGTATGTCATTCATTAGCATAAGATATCGGAGGAGTACAATCCATTGGTTGAATTTTCATACAAAAACGATTATTAGAGTCAGTGAGGATGAGTTTATTTAAGGCATTGTATGGGAAAAGTTGTAACAATTCCATCAAAGGGAGTGATTAAATTAATAGGGTAATTATTGGACCAGGAATTTTGGAATACTTGGAATAGGAAATGTAGGTTATAAAGAAGAATCTAATGGTAGCACAAGACAATAAGAAACGTTATGAAAACTAGCACATGGTAGTTAGAGATTTTCAGGTTGGTAATCATGTGTATTTGTACATCAATCCAAAGAAGAGCTCCTTGAGGATCAGATCATGTGATAATTTGGAACCATAGTATTGTAGTCATTTTTGAGATCCTTGAGAGGAAATGAGCAGTGGCTTGCCAACTTGCACTACCTCTTACAATGATCATGTTATTGATTGGTATGTATTGCAGGTGTAAAAAGAAGGAGAATTACATCCATAAACACAAGGCATGTTACAGGAAAAACATGTTATACTCTGGAATAGAGCACTCAAGCAGGTTAAATTGCATTGGAAGCACTTTGGTCCCGATGAAGCTACATGGGAGATGGTTGATCAGATGCAGGCTATGTATCCTTTAGTGGTTTACAGTGAAAGAAAATTTGTTTTTTTATTTGTACATATTTCTGTATGGAGGTTATTGTAAATACTAGAACAAGCTAAGTTATAAAGCTCCAATAAGAGGTATGGTTTTCATGTTTTCATGTTTTTCATGACGGTTTTTCTTTAAGAAGGATGTTATTGTAAATACTGCAATGAATTTGGTTATAAAGTTCCATAGGTAGTATTTTTTATTTTCAATAGTTTTACTAGATATAGGTGTGGTTTAACATTGAAGATGGTTTTTCCCTAAGAGGGAGTGGTCTATAACATCCCTAGGTTAGAAGTTCGTGTAATAAAATTTAATAAACTTAAAATAAGACCACGAGAAAGAGACACTTATTCCTAGATCAATGTTGGGAAAAGTATCCTAGTGGGCATCACTTGTTGTGTTTTATGGCTGAGGGGAAATTGGAAAAGGCAATGGATAGGGCTTTGGAAAGGAGAAAAGGTATTTTTGCAACATTATTTATGAAAATAATGGAAATTAGGATAAAATGAAGGTGAAAGGTCATATCTTGTAAGTGAGGAGGAAAATCAATGAAAATAACAGAAAATTTAACAAATTAGAGGCCTCATCAACAAAAAGACCTCATAGCATCATTTGGGAGCCTTTTTTCAATTTAGTGTTACAATTAGTCTTAGAGAGGAGAAAGTACCAAAAGGAAAAAGAAATAAATAAAAGAAAGGAAAAGCAAAGAAATGAAAGGAAGGGCAAAGAAGGACAAGCATAGAAAAGGAAGACAAGGATCAAGTAGCTTCAATGGGAATAATTGTAGGTAACAGGTTGCATGTATGATTTAATATTTAATTTTGACATGTGTGGTATGTGCTTGGTGTTATTTGGTTATTTTTATGTCATTGCCATGGATTTTTCCAGGTTTCAATAGTGGATTTTTGCCTAGCCTTTCCATTTACGGATAGACATGCTGTGATGGGAAGGCTCTTTTTTTTTAGCTTTGGATTGCTTGATGGTTTCAAAATCCAGGGCGAGACGGCCTCAAGAAAATTCCCAAAGGCTAGGAATCCCTTAACTGGTAATGGCAGGATACACAGTAAATCCTGAGGGAAGAGAGAAGAAAATTCCTCAAGGATGGTGAAGGAATTTAGAGGTATCCAAGCTCGGTTTGTCTTTGTGATCTCAAGAATAGTTCAAATGATCATAGTATGGAGAGGGTGGAGCTGGTTTAGCCTCTAGATTCCCTTTTTTTCATTTGGATTGTTTTATCCCATGATATCCTACATTCATGCTTGGAATATGGCACGGGGGTGATTGGTTGAACAAATATTTGTCTCAGCCAATCTATGGTTGGGTGGAATGTGGAAGTGCCGAACCCAGTCGATGTTTGGCTATGTTTAATAAAGTCTAAGTTTCTATTTCTTTAGAGAAAGAAATATACATATTATTATGTGTCTTTAATGGTTGTTATCTTATTCTTATTTATTTGGCTATATGCTGTCTATAAGCATGGTTTTATTGTAGATCTTAGCCATGGCCCTTTTCATGTTTTCAATCATAATTGAATCTATAATGAATTCAATACCTAGTTGGTGTTATTAGAGATAACGTGAATGGTAAATTCAATCCAATTTGGGCATGGTAAAGTCAAGTTCTGGTTTCATTTTTTGGTTTATAAGCATTATTTCTATGTTATTTATCAACTCTGGAAGTTCCACTAAGTTCTACATAGAGACCTGAGTCCTGGCCCTTGAAACGTGGCATGAAATTTGAAGTCACTGGTATAGAATTAAGCATAAAATTCCATATTCACATGGATGTAGGATTATGAATGCAAATAGAACCCATAGTCACATGGAGGCCTTGACATGGGAGTGAATGAGGATCTAGTTTAGGTAAAACGTGAGTTTTATTAGGGGGTGGACACCTGGAGGGGTTGGGTTACTCGAGGAGGTCCTATGGCATCTGAGGGAAGTGAGTAAGGTCTCAATTTATCACCTCCATTTCATTAAGGTCACCTAGGAGGTTGAGTCTTATCATAGTGATGCTCAGCTCATGTTTCCCCTGGCAAAACCAATTAAAGTGGGTAAATGTGGGAGGAGGTGTTACAAATATATTTTGACACTATCATTAGATTATAAGCCCTGAGGTCACTTAGCCTTTCCTGGATAGTGCATATACTTGTTCCAATATAGAGAAAACACAATTACTCCAAAATTCACACTTGAATACTCAGAAATGTATATAAACCAATTCTATAACAAATAAATATATTTTTTTGATGAAAGATCACTGCACGAGGAGACACTCCACTACTCGATCTTAATGCTTTATTAACATCTTGAAAAAAAAAAAATTAATCTACAGATAATGATTTGTGCTATTATTTACCATTATTTCAAATTATCCAATTTTCATCAAGAAATTCTACATCAGAATTTCAACCAATAGCAATGATAATAAAGTAAATATCACAATGCACAAAAATAAAAGACACCAATGCTTAGGTCAAAGAGCACGAAAAACCACCATAAAGTGGAAAACCCAATTAAACCTTTTTCTTTGATATATCCTTCAGTAATAAAACAATACAAGGATAATATTGACCACAAGATGGCTTCCACAAGTGCTAAGATCTCCTTCGTGTAGTAAAACTAGGACTTGACTTTTTTAACTCTGATATGATAGTATTGGTTTAAACAATTCAAGTCAATTCAAGTCCATGTAATTTCCAAGTTTAAGAGCTATAAGGTTATATGATAATGTAATTTCCAAGTTTAAGAGAAATGACGGGTGGTTGAAAGATATTAAGTGTAATATTGGAGTTAAACAAGGTTGCCCCCTATTTTGGCATGGTAAAGTCAAGTCTTGGTAAAATTATGATAGAGGTCTTCTATGTTGTCTATACTAGATAAAGGAAGAAAATTAATTTTTAATTCATTTAGAAAAATATCATTTCATTGCTATCAAAGATTAAGATCTTTTGGCTATAATGATTATATTCTTTAGGATCTATATGCATGAAAAAATTGAGGGTTACAATTAAAGGTCTATGATCGGAGTCATCCTCGTGGTCGTTTAAGATGTCAAAATTTATTAGTTCATTATTTAAAGGGATATAGAAAATAACATAGTCTACCACACTACTACCAAGCCCATGGATACAGTTCATCTGGCTAGAATTGGGCCACTTCTTTAGACCGTTCCAAATAATGAGATCCTGAGCACTGTAGAGCTTGACTAGCTCAGACCCAAACAAATTTTTCCCTAGATATTTAGAGCTTATTTTGTACCGGCTAGCTAGAGTAAGGTCTTCATCTAACCAAAGAGCATTAGGGTTGGAATAATTTCTTAGAAGAATAGCTTGGTTTCTTGAAGTTCACGCATTAAAGTCGCCCATTAAGAGGATACGACTTGCATTCCTTATGATAGAAATATCATTCTCTAAACCATTGTAAGGACCATTTTTATCTAAATTGTTTTTCTTATAGAAGTTAGAATTGATAGGGGGAAATAACAAATTGCTATATATATATACAAGAAAATATTTCCAAAACAAACATAATTTAAGAGAAAAATATAAAACATACCAAAAAAGAAAAACAAAAAACAATAATAGATAATTAAAAAAAAAAAATCAAAATAAAAAACCATTCAAAAAAAATAAAATCACAAAAACTTACAAAATGAGACATTAAAATAAAACAACATAAGAAAAATAATTTAAAATAATTTAAAAAATAAATAATTAAAACATTTTAAAAACATAAAGTTAAAATAAAAAATAAAAATAATATATCTATATATCTATATATATAGCCACCTGCCCTCAGAATTGTCCCTCACTATAGCCCCTCGGGCCTATTACCCAACGAGCTCTAGGGGGTGGAGGGAGGGACGATTCTCAGAATCCTCCTCCATCCACTAGTGGGCCTGATGTTTTTTTTTATTCTTTTACTTAATGTTTTTTTTAATTTTTATTTTATTTAATTATTTTTCATGCATTTTTTATTGTTTTATTTCAAGTGTTCTTATTTTTAATTTTTAATGTTTTTAATTTTTTTAATGTTTTTTTTTTTTTATAATTTAAATTATTTAATATATTTCTTATTTTTTAAATCTCTTTTCTTTCTTTTTTTAAATATTTTCTTCTTAAATCTTTTTTTTTTTCTAAAATTTTGTTGTGTTTTTATTTATTTAATTAATTTATTTTTGATATATTTTTTAATTTTTTTATTATTTATAAATTAAATTTGTTTTTTTACATTTTTATGTTCAATTTTATTTTATTTGCTTTTTGTTATATATATATATATATATATATATATATATATATATATATATATATATATATATATATATATATATTAAATATTTTTTCATTTTTTTTATTTTTTATTTTATTTTTAATATATATTTTTATTTACTTATTATTATTTTTTATTTTTTATTTTTATTTTTTTTTCTCAATGATTTAATATTTTTTATTTTTTTTGTTTGGACATTAGACAACTTGAAAAATGGTTAAATAATCAACATTTAAAAAAATAAAGTGCATTCATAGGACATAAAAAAATTTAAACTATCAAAAATACACATTAAAAAAATATATTGGTGATGCAATGTTGATGTTTCTCAAAATCCACAAGAAAATTACCAAAATTTTGAAAAACATTATCCACACTTAATATATTAGAAAATTTAAAGCCCAAAAACAACTCTTAAAAAAAAGGGGTTGGTGCTACATCAACACTTTTCAAAATCAACATGAAAATCACTAACATTTTAAAAATGGTGTTTAAACTTGATAATTAAGAAAATTTAAAGTGTAAAAAATATGCTAAAAAAAATGTGTATTGTGAATCAATACTTTTCAAAATCGGATTATATTTTTGCTACGTCAAAAAAATAGATACTAATTGTTATCAGTCTAGTAATTCTTAAGTTGTGTAATTTTAGTTTTTAGTCAAAGAATTCTAGAGGTAACTACAAACCTACTTCAAACTCTAGGATCTATCCTTCCTAGGGTTCAGAGAGGACTCTCTCTTTAAAGTTTAACTTTGTTGTAATTTGTGAATATTAGGCTAGTTATGAAAGTGCAACTTTGGATTTGTTTTGATAGATTTTGTGGGAAAAATCACTTGAAAGGATCGATAGTGGGAAATCTATTTTTCCATTAGGCTATGGAGTCAAAATCAAGTAAACAATACTAGGATTAAGGGCAAAAGATCAAATGTTTTCAGGGCAAGATAGATAACCCCTGGAGATCTTGGAAAGTTGTTTTTGTGTGGTGGTATGATCGGGATAAAGGGCACTTAAGAATCCTTAAATCCAGAAAAAGAAGTAGTAGGAAGAGGTCAAACGAGAGAGGGAGAAATTAAGAGTTCCCTACACTGGAAATCAGAGGAAAACATATAAATGATAACTAGTTAAAAACAGTGTGCTATTGACATATCCCGTAGTAATACTCCTAGTTATACATTCAAATTTAGCATAAACATAAGTGGATTCATATAACAAAGAAAAGAAACAATGACAAGTGATGAAAATGCTTCACTCCAAATACCTCATCATAGGAATCTTGAAGTATGATGCCAATTTTCTTTGATCCAGCATGCTACTTGAAGTTTTCACACACAAAATCTTTAAAGTCCAAGAAGAAATGACTATAACAATCCCAACAATTTTATTCCAGACCAAAATACTTCTAAGGATGAAGTATTTATACATAATGTTTTAAAAAATATCCTAGAATACTTCTAGGAATTATCTTAGGAAAATAAAATATCTTTACAATAAAAATAAAGACAGTTGCTTAACAAATCGGCAAGTTGTCCTATTTTATCCATAAGAAATAGAAACAATTTTGAGGATAAAGCAGTTGCTTGCCTTGGTGTCCTCCTTGCTGGCCTTTAGATATTTTTCTGAATCTGATCTGCCTTGTCGGATACTCTTTCTCATATACTCTTTATTCACTGATACTCTTTAATTGATACTCTTTAACCCTTAGTCAAAAAACGGTTTACCGCTGTAAATAAAATCTGTTTGACTGTAATTCTGAAAATGATTTTTTGTTTTCTTTTTATCTGCTTGTTTTTATCCTTCATAACAAATCAGTAAGTGACTGTCAATCCTCCTTTTTTTGAATTTGAATATTCTTTAATTTCCTAAAATTTTCATCAGCTTCTATATATCTAGAAAAGGTTTGCTTGATGGCAAATAGGTGTTTGATCTCATACTGTAAGTAAAATAAATCTTCAAAACTCTTCAGTAACACTTCTCCTGTGGGGATGCCTTGACCTGTTGGCTTATTTACCTATTCCTTGGCAAATTCTCTTGTATTTTTATTATAGTCATTTTGAGGCATCAACTTATCATTAATAACCATGATATCACAAAGTCCTTTTTGCCTCAAATTTGTGAACTTAACCATGAACTTGGTTATAGCAGTATTCATACCTTCACATTTTTCTTCAAGTTGCCTCATCAATTTTCTCTTTGTTGTAATTTTCCTAATTTCTAGGATAGTTGCATTTCTATCTGTTATTTTGAGCTCTTCAAACTCATGTCTATTCTTGCTATTAATGAAATTGATTAGCCTTATAGTTTGTTCTAGTTTTTCAACCAAATCAGTTTAAGTCTTTTGAATTTCTTCTTGGGCTGCTAGTAATAATTCTCTTTGCTCAAAAATTACCTGAATTGAAGGCCATGCATCATGGATGGATTCAATGATATTATTCCAAAGGTATTTTTTTATGTATGATATCTAATCCTTCAGAGTTAATTCTTTTTGCAAATTTTTTAAATCTTCACACAATCTGCTAGCATTTTGTTCATCTATCTTAGAATTTACCTTAGCTGATTTATTTGACTTTTCAAGATTTTCAACATTTTTTGTCAATCTGTTAATCTCATTTGTCTTTAAATACATCTCTTCCATTACTTTTACTATCTTGTTGGCATCATATGTAGGTTGTACTGTTGTGGTAGATGATTTAGTGGCTGATGTAGTGGAGGGAGTCACTGGCATTGCAGTAGCCAGTGGTTCTTTGGGTGCCAAATTTTCTCCTAAAGTTGAAGGCACTGCTGCAGCGATAACTGGGATGACTGTAGGAATCACTGGTTCTTTCACTGTCTCCTTTTCTTGGACAATTTTTTCCATCTGTATTTCCATTTCCTTAAACTGGGCTGTCAATTGAAGAATTAAACTCATCATTTCATCTTTTTCCTTATGTTCCTGTATGACTTCTTTTGCCTGAGGATGCTCACTTTGAGTAAGTTTGAGTTGTTTCCTCAAGGCTGCTATATCCTCACTTTTCTTTTTCACCAATGCTTCTTCTGCTTTGATATTTGTAGGATCATATCCTACCTGTAACACTAGTTCTTCTAAGGATTTTATCCTTAGATATTTGGCATACAATGAAGCTTTGTCCATCTTCATTTGATCTTGCATGTTAGAGATGGTGTTTTGAAGCTTATGAGCACTTGTAGCTTTTTTTGTAACTGTGGAATATAACATCTCTGAGCTTTGCCTATGAAACTCTATTTGATCTAATTCATGAATACTGTTCGTATCTACTTCTACATCAACTTTCTTATAGTCAACAACTGTTTTTGGAACTGATACCGTGGGCTGTAATACTGACATAATCAAATTTTTACTTGAGCAATCAAATGATGATAGGAATATGTTTTTATTACTTGGCTTTTGTTTCAAGAATTGAGAGTAAATTTCATTTTTGATTTCCTCATTCTTCAATTTAATTTTCTTATATTTCTCCTTAACATCCAAATCCTTTTCCTTAGCTACCTGTGAGGAAGAAGCTCCCATGCTTTGCTGCCTTTCCATTAACTGTGTGTCTTCATTATTGAGTTTTTCTTCCTTCTGATTTGGCTCATTGATAATTACAGTAGCTACATTTGTCTCTGGAAAATCTGTGTTGGTATTCAAAGGCTCTGTTTCTTTAACTTCTATTGTCATTTTTCCTTTACCTACTGTATCTAATTTTGGCCTTTCATTATAAATTATCTTGAACTATGCTTCTGTTGTAGTCTCTGCCACATAGGGTCCTCCTTCCCTTATTCTTTTGATGGACTTATCTGGTTGATTTGCAGTATCTAAGGTATGATTAGTATTACCTTTTCTTTCTGCATCTATTAATGTGTTTTCAATCCAGTGAAGATGATTGGAAAAATTTTCTATTTCTGGATTAACTTCATGGATAAAGCGTGTTAATTTTCATTATACCCTTAGCTTGCTCAAGATCCCTTGTGGATCATAGTTCCAAGGGAAACTCTCTTGAAATTTATATTTCAATAACTGATTTGATGCTTCATTTTCTGCATCCCTGTGATGGCATATGAATGAATCAATTTGATTTTTAGCTTTGAATTGGCTCTTCTTCTTAGCTTCCACGAAATTGATTCAATCAGAGTTTAGGATCTGCTTAATATACTCCAAGGAAAAGATCCTCATTGGAGGATGTTTGGGTAACTTGTAAGGTAACAAGTTTGTCCCAAAAACTCTGATTTCAGTATATTTCTCATACAAATACCTGTCACCAACTTTAATCTGCTTTGATAGCTGCAATATATGTTTTCATTTCTTCACTTATTCTAGGCTACTCTATCTTGGTCAACATGGTGATCATTGGATGTAAAAATAACTCTGAAAACTCTGAATAACTGAAATATGTACATTATCTTCTGAGCATGGATTTCCAAAAGATGACAGATAGAGGATTTTCCTTTATGTCAAGTTTTTGAAGAGTGATAGGAAAATTTTCTGATCGGAGGTATACGAACATATGGAAAAGGTACAAGGTATATCTAAACACTCCCTTTATTTTCAAATTTGTCAATTGATAATGAATACTATCAACAATGAAACCATCATAATAAAATATTACTGAAGGTGGTTGACCTAGAGAAAGGTGGATAAGAGTCCCAAGATGGATTCATCAGTGTGTTCTTGAACCTTCAGGGAATTTAGCAATAGAATATGGAGGATTTAACTTGGGAATTTCTACAGGCATAGGCATAAAAGTTTGAAAAACCATGAACCTTTTAGGAAAATCTAGGCCAATGTATAGCTTAGTGACGGCCTCAATAGATAAGGGGACTGCTTGGGGGTATAGTTGAAGTTGAAACATCTAGTTAATTGACTTTGTAGTGATGTTAAAAAGGACTTCTTTACTAGAATTTACAATGGCTCTTTGTTCAGGAATATAGTACTGCTGGCACAATCTAATAATCTCTTGACATGGGTGAGTCAATGGGACAACATATATGGGCAAATGGGATTCCCAAATATGAACTTCTTCATGATCATCTAAAGACTTCTCATAGCAATAGTTATGGATATCTAACAGATTGAATTCAGTAATGGGATCAACTATTTTATAATCAGTATCAGCTAAGGGAATGTGTTCAATATCATAAACATGTTGTTTTAATGGATTGACAACAATATCAGTAATTGAAGTCATGGAAGGAGTAGGTTTATGTGCTTTAGAACCTTCAAGCTTGCTTGCACTCTCTTTTTTAGGCATTTTGATCTACTTCTGCAAGGTTAGATAGTTTGCATAAGTAATTTTACTATAGCAGAGGCTTATTTGGGAAAATATGGCAAAGTATAGGCCTTTCATGTTCAACTAGGCCTATCAAAGAGGTTTAGAGACTTGAGAGTTGGTTTAAAATAGAAAACAGGGGTTTCCTGAGTATTTTTAATGGGAATAGGGCTGAAAACTCTTTTAAAAAGGATCATAAAGGGTTTATGTTACCTACAGACGTTTTTTGGCTTATCTCTGAGCTTGAAATAAACTAATAAACTGTGTAAACATTCCAATTTCTTTAGAAATGGTGTGCAACAGAGAAATATGGTTTCTGGGAAAAATTTTCCAGAGTTTGGCCTATTTTTGGGACTTTTAAGCAGTTTTTAATCAATTTTTTAACTTTAAATGTGTTTGCTTTCTTTAAAAATGTTTTTAGAAAAATACCCGTTGTAATGCAGGTATCGGGCTTCGGAATGATTTTGAGGTTTTTTGGACAAGTTGGAAACTTATGTGAATTGTTTGGAGCGATGTGCAACTCCTCAATAGTCTTCAAAGGTTTGCAGGGAAAATATTGCAAGCTCGGGCATGAAAATGACAGAAAAATGGCTTGAAATTGTGTTTTTTATAGTCGGGGGAACTTTGTAGAGGGTTAAACGAGTTAGAATGATATGAAATGCATTTCCAAAGGTTTTATTAAACTTTTCAGTTGTATTATACTACCATTGAATGCAAGTTTCATCAGGCAGGAGGGAAGTTTTGGAGTTCAAACGAATTAAAAACCAGACTGGTTATCATGCGGTGATTTGGTGGTAAGCAGTTTTGGGATTAACCCACGCGATCTGATGATTGAAGGGCACATGGAAGAGAGAGGTTAATGGGAAGCCACCCATTTCGTGGAGGTTTGGTTGTTGGATTAACGCACAACTTATATGTGCGATATTAGATCTATGTCATAGGATCTACGCTTTGAAAGAAAAGGGTTCACATTGGTTCGGGTGATGTGCCGAACTAGGAGGTGGGACCAAGGTTTTACTATATCTAGCAGAAGGGTTTTGAACTTTACCAATAGACATTTATTTGATTCAAAAACCTTGGGTCATACAAATATAGACGGGGGGTAATGTAATGTATTTTTTATTTAAAACATTTATAAAAATGTTCCAATAATACATACATGGGCGCGGTTATATTTATATAGTTTTTAACCTTTTGAATAGTTTAAAAACTATAGGGGTGGGGTATTTCTATTGATATAGGTTTAGACCAAAGAGTTTATAGGCGGGGTTTTTATTTTATGCATGTGGGGATAATAAACTATGGTCTAAACATTAAAATAGTGGGTTTTGGGGGGTTATTTAGATATAATGGATTTAAGAACTACGGGAAGGTACTTTTAGGGACTTAATAAAATAGGTTAAAATTTAATATGAAAAGGGTAGTGAAAATGAAATTAAAACACATTTTATCTCTATGTAAAGTGAAAAAATAAAGCATAGCTCATATTTTATATTACTTCACTAATACTTAGGATAAATGTAATTTTGAGGGTTTTTATAAATGATTTTGAACGGAAATTAATTATTTTAGGGGTTTCATTTTTACTAGATAAGAATGTGTCTTTACTTAGGAAAAAGGGGTTTTGATGTATGAATGAAGAGTAAATGTTGATGAATGAGGGTTTAAGGTAGGAATTCAATATTTTTTAACTTATCAGTTATCGATCCTTGGCTCAGGTCCCAACAAAAATCAGAGAAATTCTTTGAGCCTCTTTGACTGAAATTTTATAATACTGAATACCTATAGGGGAGCGGAAATTAGTGATTTTTCCCGATGATGTCTTATTTACATGATTTCTCCACTGCTTTCTACCTACCCAACTTTATTTCTAACATTTTTTCTTCATTTTGTAGGTGCATTTAGACTTGCAACCTTAAAACATTTTCTTTCAAAACATAAAACTATCTAAGTCTAGCTTATTTCATCTAAGGGCTCAAATTAAACTATCGAGCTCATCATTATTCTCTACCTATGTACTAATTTTTCGACTTTAAAATGTTTGACAAATCTTTATTCTCTATCTAAAACATGAAATTGAAAGCATGAAAAGTTAAGATTAATTTGTTTAACTGATCATGGATTATGGCATTTATTGACACTCTGCACATAATCATTACTCTTGCAGTAAAAATAATAGTGGAATTTGTACTTGCTCACTTTCGGGTCTTATTTCTCTTTTTTCTTTTGGGGTCTATATTTTTCTAAGTCCTTTGATCTTTCTTTTAGGACATTTTTACCCTCTTTTTGGCATTTTTGTTATTTTTCAAATTTTCAAAATATGGGAAAACAACTTGCAGAAAGCAAGGTATGTACATATTTACAAGACTACCAAATTCAATTCAAAATTTATGAACCCTATTATTTTAGGACCCTAACAGTGGCTCCACATGGAGATGACATTTCCTGATGAAATATCAATAACTTTGAGACTAGTAGCCTTTAGAATTTGACTGTGATGACCCTGTAAATGTCTTCTGATATCTCCAATTTATTCATACTTATGATATTTACCTCTCAAAGATTAGGGCCTTCTCTTCGGGATTCAACTTTGTTAGGGAAACATCCAATCCAATCTAAACTTTGCAATGTATATGTACAATGATCAAAGTTAATAAAAACTAATTATTTGTTAACTCAAGTGAGTAGTAGTGCTTCAGCATTCTTCCATTGACTAGTCCTTCTTGTAGATCTATTCCATCCATTTATTTTAGGAAGAAAGCATTATTACCTCTATATCCATAAATCACATAAGGTCCTTTCCACATAAAATCAAATTTTCCATGTTTTCCTTTATATTCTCTTTTGGAATCCCATTTCAACACTTTATCTCCTATGTAGAAATCATCCTCTTTAGTCTTTTTATCAAAATGTTTCTTGATCTTATCCTGAATGATTTCAGATTTGATATAAACTTCTTCCCTTGCTTGTTTCCAATGAATAGTTTGATTGATCCTTCTTTGAATGTCATTTTTTTCCACTTGTAACTCTTGGATAATTTCCATCACTATTACACCTAGGGAGGATGGAAAAACAACATCCATTCCATAAACTAGTTTTTAAGGGGAAGTAACAATGGATTTTTTAGTAGTAATTCTACCTTCCCATAACCATTGACTAAATTCTTATTCCAAGTATTTTTATTGTCTTCAAGTAACTTTTTGATGATATTTACAAGGCTCTTGTTTGAGGATTCAGCTAGGCCATTACCTTGGGGGTAGTATGTAGTAGAATGACCTAAGGTAATATGGTATTTGTGGCAAAAATTAATCATTTTCTTGGATTTGAATGTTGCTGCATTATCAGTAATTATCTTTTGGGGGCACCCAAATCTTGAAAGAATGTTGTTTTCTAGGAAGGAAATAATGACAGTATATGTGGCTTATTTGGAGGGTATGGCTTCAATCCACTTGGTAAAATAATCAGTGGCTGTCAAAATCCACTTATGTTGGGCTGAAGAAGGAGGGTGAATTTCACCAATGAAGTCTAAACCCCATTGTTGAAATGAAATTTCAGTTGAAATAGGCTTTAAGGGGAGGGGTAATAATTTCTTCTTACCCTAAAAAATTTGGCACTTACGACATAAAGTTACATACTTTTTGACATCATCAAACAAGGTAGGCCAGTAAAAACCAGCTCTCATGATCTTATCTACTGTAGTTTTCTAATATAAGTGTCCTCCACAATCACCTGCATGAAATTATTCAAGTATTTTATCAGCTTCTTCCTTTAATATGCCATTTAATAAAATCCCACTATGATCTCACCAAAAAAGTACATTATCTAGAATACAAAATCTTACTGCCTTTAGTTTTAAGAATCTGGCTTTAGTTATTGACAATCGAGGAGGAGGTTGTAAGTATTCGAGTGCAAAAATGATATCTGTATACCAAGGTGAGACTGAGAAGGCTTCACTGATCGTTGGAGTCTCCATCTCTTCCTGATCATCTACCTGAGCAATAAACTTTATGTCTAGGGCATTGCAGTTAGATTCGGCCATAAGTCTGGCTAATCCTTGACCTTTGATAAGTTTTGTGGTTTTATCTCTATGTCATATTCTAAGATAGTGTCAATCCACATACCTATTCTTCCATTAGGACCATCCTAAGTAAGAATGTCTTTTACTACAGAATTTGGGACATAGGTAATGATATGAGAGTAGAGAATATAAACTCTAAAGTCTTTAATGGCCTTAACCAAAGCTAGGGCTTGTTTTTCCATAATTTTGTACTTCAAATGGGCATATCTAAGGGTCTACCTGAAAAAGCTATAGGTTGTTCAAATCCTTGGTCATTTTTCTGCAGTAAAACTGCACCAATGGTGTGTTCTGAAACAAGTGAAAAAATTATGAAATATTTCTTAAAGTCAAGACTTATTAGGACTAGAGTTTTGGTAAAGGCTTGTTTTATAGATTCAAATGATTGTTTAGCCTCAACAATCCATTTAAGAATTGAGTCTTTTTTGAGCATGTTATTTATTTCTCTAATTATCTTCACTAAATTAGATATGAATATTCTTAAAAAATTAATCTTACCTAGAAAGGCTTGTAATTATTTGATGTTTCTTGGTGGACTGATTTTTAGAATTGCTTCTAACCTAGAAATATATATTCTAATTCCTAATTTTCAAATTATGTGTCCAAGTACTTCTCTTCTTCTAATCCAAATAGACTTTTCTTAGGGTTTAAAGAGATGCCAAATTTCCTGCACTTAATAGAAACTTGTCTCAAATGATCCAAGTTTTCATTATCAGTTTCGGAAAACACAGTAATGTCATCTAAGTAAATTACTAATAAATCATGTATTTCCTTTGAAAAAACTATGTCCATAGCCCTTTGAAAGGTTTCCCCTGCATTCATTAGACCAAAAGGCATTTTTACATACATAAAAGTTCCCTAAGGAGTGGTAAATTTTGTTTTAGTTTGATCTTCTTTTTGGACTAAGATCTGGTTGTATCTTGAGAAACCATCTAAAAGAGACATCTTGGAAGAAAAAAATGCCCTCTGTAATATATGATCCATTTTAGGTAAAGGGTAATTATCCTTCAAGGATACTTTTTTTATATCCCTAAAGTCAACACATAATCTTATCTCTCTTGTTTTATTCCTTGTTGGAACTAGGTTGGAAACCCAATCAGAATATCTGATTGGTGCAATGATCTGTGCATTATACATTCTTTTCACTTCTTTTTCTATCAAAGGTAATAAAATAGGGTTAATTCTTCTCAAATTTTGTTTAAAAGGCTTCTGATCTTCTTTTATTGGAATTTTATGTTGGATTATGCTAGTATCATAGGATTTGAGATCTTCATAACTCTAGGCAAAAAAATATTGATATTATTTAAAAAGAGTAATGTATTTTTCTTTCTCTTGTTGAGGTAAAATTTTGGAAAGTTTGATTCTTTTGGGTTTTAACTTTGTTCCAATATTGCATTCTTCTATATCAGATCTAACTGGATCCATTTTTGGTTTTCTAGCTAAATCATTTGAGTCAAAAATATCTTCTAAGGGAGCTAAACCTTTAGGTAAGAAATTATCCTTAAGATTCAATATGTCTAATTCATTATCAATAGTTTCTTCAATCTCTACTTTATCTAAGCTATCTATATCAGCTTGACTAAATCTAGTTGGTTTATAAAACTTTATTCTATTTACATCTAAGTTATTTAAATCTCTTTCACAATCCAAACTATGATTTATAGTACAATCCGTATCTATATTACAATTCTGAAATTCTCCATCATTGTTTATAAACTTGTAAATCTATTCATCCTGGGAAAAAAATTTCCTATACTTAAGGTTGTTTGGAATTATCGGCCTATGTTTGACTTCAGCAGTATATCTATGATTAGGTTGGAATGGTAAATTGCATGTACTAGCAAAGGTTGCCAGACAGTGAGCTTGTATATTTTGTTTTCTAGGTATAGCAGCAAATTTACATCCTAATAAATCATCAATTAAATCTATCACAGTGTCTCTGTATCTGCTTAGTCTAGGATTGTAAAAAGAATAAACTTCTTTTACTTGTTTTCTGATTAACTCTGAATCTCCCATGATTAAAATTCTTTTACCTCTTGAGTTCCTAATGATTTGGAGTCCTAGGATGAGGGCTTCATACTCAGCCATATTATTGGTACATTTGAAATTGAGCCTGAAAGCATGGCCTTATGAGTGATTAGTCCATATTGGTTATCCAAACTCCTGATCCTCCTCCTAACTTATTTACTGAACCATCAAAGTCTAAATTCCATAGAGATTCATGAAAAATATTATCATTATTTGGTGCTTTCTTTTTCTCTACTAGTTAAGTTTGGATTTCATTAGTTTCAGAGTTACATAGGATAAAAGAATCAAGGTCAGTTGGTGTAGAGTAAATTGGGTAGTTTATAGATCTTTTAGCACTACTGACCATGTACTTCATCAATGTTTCCCTATATAAATTTATAGGCTGGCCAAAAACTGATATAGTAGCATAAGACATGTGCAATTGTAGATATCCCTGTAACTTTGCTCCCAATGAGCGAAAAAGTAAAATTCCATATTTAGGTGGAATATCAGCTACTACAATTTCCATTAATATACTCTTACCAGGATATTGAACTAGTGTTACACACAAATCTTTGATTAAAACTAGGCATTTAACTTTAATTGAATAAAAAATAAAAACAAATCTTTGTATGGCCTTGTAATTTCTAGATTGAGAGTTTCCATTATCGCTTTAGGCATTATATTATGGGAAGCCCATGAATCTAACATGGCATTGTGTAAAATTTGATCATGAATGGTAAGACTGATAAAAAATGGAGGAACTGCTCCATCTGCATGTTTTCCATTTACATCTAGGCCAAAAATCAACTCTTCTTGATCATCATTTAGATTTATGGAGTCTTCTCCATCATTCATATTTAATGTTTCAGTTATGGTTGATTTATACAAGTAATGTTTTACCAATTCAGTCAAGGGAATTGGTATATTGAGCTTTGCAATTTCTGATTGTATGTTTAATGTAGGTTGAGTTTTACTAATTTGAATCAATTCTTCTTATACAACTATTTTTTCATTTTCGAGTGGTTTGACATTCTCTGTTTGCGTTTCTTCCATTTTTCTACTCCTAAATTTCTTTTCAGTGATTGTTTGTGAAGCGTTAGATGTTCTTTGAGACTTATAATTATTAGCAGATGTTTTTGAAGTAGCAGTTTTTGGATCTACTAATCTGGGATCAGCAGAAGGTTTTCTAGGATCTAAATTTGTTTTTTTTAACAAAATTAGGAGCTTTAGCAGCAGTATATTTTTGTGAATCTTTTGCAGCTTGAGCAAATTCATCAGTAATATAAAAAATTTTAGGGCTTGATGTTTTTTTACGACTAGAAATTTTTTGGGAAGAACCCGAGTTTTTCTTATTTTCCCTTGGGAGAATTTGTAGAAATTTTGTTTTGGGAGCTTCTACTGTTTTCTGATTTTGAGTTTGGGAAGTTTTCTTGGTATAAGACTCATTTTTTTTCTTGTTTCTAAGGTTATATTGACTATGTATCTCATTTATAGCATAATCATAACCCTGTTTATAATCAAAGGATTCACTAGAATGTAATTTGAGTTTTTGGAGTTCAAATAATTCTTGATCTTCCTGAGTAAGGAAAATAGTATTATTGTCATCTATTCCCACTAGACTTATAGCATCCTCATCATCATAATTATTCTGAGAACTTTCAACATAGCTCTCTTGGAATGGGGGCCTTATTGTTTGGTCTAGGGCTATTTCTTTTGATTTTCCAAAATTTATTTTTTTTCTAAAATTAGAATTTCTGATTTGTTGTTGGTTATCCCACTGAGGTCTTCTCTCTATATTATCTAGTCTATCCATCACCCTTCTAAGGTTTTATCTATCACATCTATTTTTGTATCTAAATTGACAGTTTCTTCTTTAATGGTCACTTTTCTTTCATTTCTAAGTCTAGGTTTTTTGGCTAAAATGTTTACTTCTACACTAATAGCATATGTTTGCATTTTTTCTAAGGTATCTGCATCTCTTTCCCTTAATTGGTAAGCCATATATGCATCAAATCCATCAGGTAATTTGAGTAGAACAGAATAAGGAGTAGGTTTAATATTTGCATGGATATAATTATAGAAACTATTATATCTGGTGCAGTAATCTTGGACTAAATCATTTGGAGCTCTTTTCATGGAATCAAATTCAGAAAATATTTGGAGGGGATTATTTTTCTTTTCCCATTTACTTAAAAACAATCTATGAAACATAGCTAAATTAGTTCCAGTACAAGAAGCTAAATCATTAAACCATCTCTTAACTTCTCCAGTCACAGTTTGTGCAAAAAACCGGATTTGAACATCTGAGTCATCAATCTCATAAATTTCAAAGAAGTATATCATCTTAGTAATGTGTTGTTGAGCAGTATATTGGGTAGTTCCATCAAACAACAGTATTTTATTTTGATAATCTTGAGGCATGTCATGAAGCTGTTGTGGTAAGACTAGGGGAGCATATCTAGCAGCCATAGCTTGAAGCTTAGCTTGGCTAAGAGGTAAAGTAGAAATTCTTGGAGTTGTGCTGGAAATGACAGCTGATGAACTAAAGGTTGTGGTTGAAGTGCTGGTAAATGAAAATGGAATGTATATGGAACTACTAGGGAATGAGGATGATGTGTTTATGAAATTAAAAGGTGAGCTGATGGATATAGTGGATGATGTGAGTGGTGGAAATAATTCTCTAGGTTGTAAAGGTAATCTAGGGATAAATGGATCTGTAGATGAGCTGGTAGTGGAATTTATAAATGATGTAACAGTATATAGAGACGAATCTCTAGCTGGTATTATTGTGGTATGCAACTAAGAAACTGGAGTTTTGTTTGCATAGGTTAAAAATTGAGTTAATTCAATACCTTCATCAACATCTTTGAGAATAGTAACGTTAAGCTCTTCAATTTTAGTCTGATCTTGAACTTTCTATGATTTAAAATATGTTGTAATATTTTTCTTTTTTGTATTCAAGAATGAATTGAAAAGAGGTTCTAAAACAATAATTTTAAGATCACTTTCAGATTTTCTTCTAAATAAAGAATGCTCAAATTTCAGATCAAAATCAAAATCTTGCAGACTTACTAACTCTTGTGGTAATGAATTGATTCTTTTTAATGATACTTCAGCTTCTAAACTTTTTGACTATTTTTTCTTTTTACCAATTTGGTCTGGGTTGTCTACTATAACTACAGGCTTAGGATTCGGGTTAGACCAGTATAATAGACATTCCTATAAGCTGTAATTATTGTTTTCTTTATACACAACTTATAAAAGCAATCCTAAACTAAAAGAATGTATAAGAATATTTTCTTTAAGACTAGTTTCAAGACTGAGGAGTGGTTAGTTCCCCAATATGGTCGTGAGTGATGTTATCACTCTAGTAATTCTGAAGTTATGTAATTTTGATTTTTAGTGAAAGAATTGTAGAGGTAACCACAAACCTACTTCAAACTCTAGGATATAACCTTCCTAGGGTTTAGAGAGGTCTCCCTCTTTAAAGTTAAACTTTGTTGTAATTTGTGAATATTAGGCTAGTTATGAAAGTGCAGCTTTGGTTTTTTTTATAGATTTGGTGGGGAAAATGACTTGAAAGGATGGAGAGTGGGAAATCTATTTTTCCATTGGGCTATGGAGTCAAAATCAAGTAAAATACACTAGGATCAAAGGAAAAAAGGTCAAATGTCTTCAGGGCAACATAGATAAGCCTTGGAGATCTTGGAAAGTTGTTTTTGTGACGTGGTATGATCAAGATAAAGGGCACATAAGAATTATTAAATCCAGAAAAATAAGTAGTAGGACCAGGTCAAACGAGAGAGGGAGCAATTAAGGGTTCCCTACACTGGAAATCAAAGGAAAACATATAAATGATAACTAGTTAAAAACAGGGTGCTATTAACACATCATGTAGTAATACTCCTAGTTATACATTCAGATTTAGCATAAATTTAAGTGGATGCATGTAACAAAGAAAAGAAATAATGACAAGTGAAGAAAATACTTCACTCTAGATAGCTCATCACAGTAAGCTTAAAGTATGATGCCAATTTTCTTTGATCCAGCCTGCTACTCGAAGTTTTGACACACAAAAGCTTTAAAGTCCAAGAAGAAATGACTATAACAATCCCAACAATTTTATTCCACACCAAAATACTTCTAAAGATGAATTATTTATACATAATGTTTTAAAAAATATCCTAGAAGACTTCTAGGAATTATCTTAGGAAAATAAAATAACTTTACAATAAAAATAGAGACAACTGCTTAACAAATTAGCAAGCTGTCCTATTTTATCCATAACAAATAGAAACAGTTTTGAGGATAAAGCAACTGGCTGCATTGGTCTCCTCCTTGCTAGCCTTTAGATATTTTTCTAAATCTGATTTGCCTTGTCTAATACTCTTTCTCAAATACTCTTTATTCACTGATACTCTTTAACCCTTAGTCAAAAAAATGTTTACTACTATAAATAAAATCTGTTTGACTGTAATTCTGAAAATGATTTTTTGTCTTCTTTTTATCTGCATGTTTTTATCCTTTATAACAAATTAGTAAGTGACTGCCAATCCTCATTTTTAGGAATTTGAATATTCTTTAATTTCCTAAAATTCTCATCAACTTCTGTATATCTAGGAAAGGTTGGATTGATGACAAATAGGTGTTTGATCTCATACTGTAAGTAAAATAAATCTTCAAAACTCTTCAGTAACACTTTTCCTGTGGTGATGCCTCAACCTGTTGGCTTATTTACATGTTCCTTGGAAAATTCTCTTCTTTTTATCATAGTCATTTTGAGGCATCAACTTATCATTAATAACCATGATATCAGGAAGTCCTTTTTGCCTAAAAATTTTTAAACTTAACCATGAACCTAGTTATAGGAGTATTCATACCTTCACATTTTTCTTCAAGTTGCCTCATCAAATTTCTCTTTGTTGTGACATTCCTAATTTCTAGGATAGTTGTAGTTCTATCTGTTATTTTGAGCTCCTCCAACCCCTGTCTATTCTTGTTGTTAAGGAAATTGATTAGCCTTATAGCTTGTTCTGGTTTTTCAACTAAATTAGTTTGAGTCTTTTGAATTTATATTTGGGCTGCTAGTAATAACTCTCTTTGCTCAAAAATTACCAGAATTGAAGGCCATACATCATGGATGGCTTCAATGATATTATTCCAAAGGTAATTTTTTATGTATGATATCTGATCCTTCAGAGTTGATTATTTTTGCAACTTTTTTAACTCTTCACTCAATATGATAGCATTTTTTTCATGTATCTTAGCATTTACCTGAGCTGATCTATTTGACTTTTCAATATTTTCAACTATTTTTGTTAATATGTTGATCTCATTTGTCTTTAAAGACATCTCTTCCATTGCTTTTACTATCTTGCTGGCATCATTTGTAGGTTGTACCACTGTGGTAGATGATTCAGTGGCTGATGTAGTGGAATAAGTCACTGGCACTGCAATAGCTAGTGGTTCTTTGGGTGCCAACTTTTCTCCTAAAGTTGAAGGCACTGCTACAGTGATAACTAGAATGACTATAGGAATCACTGGTTCTTTCACTGTCTCCTTTTCTTGGACAAGTTTGTCCATCTGTATTTCCATTTCTTTAATATGGGTTGTCAACTGAAGAACTAAACTCATCATTTCATCTTTTTCCTTTTTTTCCTGTATGAATTATTTTCTCCGAGGATGCTCACTTTGAGGAAGTTTGATTTGTTTCCTCAAGGCTGCTATATCCTCATTTTTCTTTTTCACCAATGCTTCTGCTGCTTTGATATTTGTAGGATCATATCCTACTTATAACACTAGTTCTTCTAAGGCTTTTATCCTTATATATTTGGCATACAACGAAGCTTTGTCCATCTTCCTTTGATCTTGCATGTTAGATATGGTGTTTTGAAGCTTATGAGAACTCATAGCTTTTTTTGTAACTGTGGAATATAACATCTCTAAGCTTTTCCTTTGAAACTCTATTTGATCTAATTCATGAATACTGTTTGTAGTGAACAATTGTCTTTGGAACTAATACTGTGGGCTATAATACTGACATAATCAATTTTTTACTTGAGTAATCAGATGTTGATAGGAATATGTTTTTATTATCTGGCCTTTGTTTCAACAACTAAGAGTAAATTTCAGTTTTGATTTCCTCATTCTTAAATTTAATTTTCTTATATTTCTCCTCAATATCCAAATTCTTTCCTCAACTGCCTGTGAGGAAGGAGCTTCCATTGTTTGTTGCCTTTCCATTAACTGTGTGTCTTCATTATTGAGTTGTTCTTCATTCTGATTTGGCTCATTGATATTTACAGTAGCTACATTTCTCTCTGGAAAATCTGTGTTGGTATTTAAAGTCTCTGTTTCTTCAACATCTATTGTCATTTTTCCTTTACCTACATTATCTAATTTTGACCTTTTGTTATAAATGATACTGAACATTGTTTCTTTTGTAGTCTCTGGCACATAGGCTCCTTCTTCCCTTATTATTTTGATGGACTTCTCTGGTTGATTTGTAGTCTCTAAGGTATGAATAGTATTACCTTTTCTTACCTTTACTTAAGTTATGACTAGTATTACCTTTGCTTACTGCATAATGAAATATTAGTGAAGGTGGTTGACCTGGAGAAAAGGTGGACAAGAATCCCAAGATGGATTCATCAGTGTGTTTATCAGTGAAATATCCAAGTATGAAAGGGAGCATGGAAATTACATGTCTTGAACCTTCAAGGAATTTAGCAGTAGAATATGGAGGATTTAACTTGGGAATTTGTACATGCAGAGGTATAAAAGTCTGAAAAATCATGAAGCTTTTAGGAAAATCTAGGCCAATGTATAGCTTAGTGAGGGCCTCAATAGACAAAGGGACTGCATGGGGGTCTAGTTGATGTTGCAACATCTGGTTAATGGACTCTGTAGTGATGGTAAAAAGGACATCTTTATTGGCATTTACAATGGCTCTTTGTTCAGGAATATAGTAATGTTGACACAGTCTAATAATCTCCTGACATGGGTGAGTCAATGGGACAACATATTTGGGAAAATGGGATTCCAAAATATGAAATTCTTCATGATCATCTAAAGACTTCTCATATCACCAATTATGGATATCTAACAGATTGAATTCAACAATGGGATCAGGTATTTTATATCAGTATCAACTAGGGGAACGTGTTCAATATCAACAACAGGTGGTTGTAATGGATTGACAACAATAGAAGTAGTTGAAGTCATGTCAGGGGTAGGTTTAGGTGCTTTAGAACCTTCAGGCTTGCTTGCACTCTATTTTTTAGGCATTTTGATCTAATTATGCAAGTTTAGATAGTTTGAAGAAGTAATTTTACTATAGTAGAGGCTTAATTGGTAAAATTTGGCAAAGTATAGGTTTTCTTGTTCAAGTAGGCCTATCAAAGAGGTTTAGAGCTTGAGAGTTGGTTTAAAATAGAAAACAGGGGTTTCCTCAGTATTTTTAATGGGAATAGGGCTTAAAACGCTTTTAAAAATGATCACAGAGGGTTTATGGTACCTGCAAAGGTTTTCTGGCTTATCTTAGAGCTTGAAATAGACTAATAAACTGTGTAAACTCTCCAATTTCTTCAGAAATGGTGCGAAGCAAAGAAACAGGGTTTCTGGGCAAAATTTGCCAGAGTTTGGCCTGTTTTTGGGACTTTTAGGTAGTTTTTCATCGATTTTTTTAACTTTAAATGTGTTTTCTTTCTTTAAAAGGTTTTTCGACATGATTACAGGTTCAAATTTTAGAAAAATACCTCTTGTAACATAGGTATCAGGCTTCAGAATGATTTTGAGGTTTATTGAACAAGTTGGAAAATTCTGTGAATTTTTTGGAGCGATGTGCAACTCCTCAGTAGTCTTCAGAGGTTTGCAGGGTAAATATTACAGGCTCGGGCATGAAAATGGCAGGAAAATGGCTTGCAATTGTGTTTCTTACAGTCATGGGAACTTTGTAGAGGGTTAAACGATTAAGAATTATATGAAATGCATTTCTAAAGGATTTATTAAACATTTCGGTTGTGTTAGACTGGTATTGAATGCAAGTCGCATTAGGAAAGAGGGCAGTTTTGGAGTTCAAATGAATTAAAAACTAGACTAGTTATCGCGCGGTGATTTGGTGGTAAGCAGTTTTGGGCTTAACCCACACGATCCAATGATTGAAGGGCACATGGAGGAGAGAGGTTAATGGGAAACCACCCATTTCGTGAAATTTTGGTGGTTTGATTAGAGCGCAACATATCTATGTGATATCAGATCTGTGCCGTAGGATCTGGGCTTTGAAAGGGAAGGGTTCAGATTGATTCGAGAGATACACCGAATTGGGAGGTGGGAACGAGGTTTTATTATATGTAGCGGAAGGGTTTTGAACATTACCAATAGACATTTATTTGATTCAAAAACCTTGGGTTATACAAATATAGGAGGGGGGGTAATGTAATGTATTTTTTATTTAAAAAATTTATAAAAATGTTTCAATAATACATACATGGGCACGGTTATATTTATATAGTTTTTAACCTTTTTAATAGTTTAAAAACTATAGGGGTAGGGTATTTTAATAGAGATAGGTTTAGACAAAAACGTTTATAGGTGGGGTTTTTATTTTATGCATGTGGGGATAATAAACTATGGTCTAAACTTTAAAATAGTGGGTTTTTGGAGGTTGTTTAGATATAATGGATTTAATAACTAGGGGATTGTATTTTTAGCAATTTAATAAAATAGGTTAAAAGTTAATCTGAAAAGGGTAGTGAAAATGAAAATAAAACACATGTTATCTCCAAGTAAAGTGAAAAAATAAAGCATAGCACCTCTTTTATATTACTTCACTAATACTTAGGATAAATGTAATTTTGAGGGTTTTTATGAATGATTTTGAAGTGAAATTAATTATTTTAGGGTTTTAAATTTTACCAAATAAGAATGTGTCTTTACTTAGGAAAAAGGGGTTTTGATGTATGAATGAAGGGTAAATGTTGATGAGTGAGGGTTTAAGGTAGGAATTCAATATATTTTAACTTATCAGTCATCGAGCCTTGGGTCTGATCCCAACAAAAGCCAGAGAAATGCTCTGAGCCTCTTTGACTGAAAGTTTAGAATACTGAATACCTATAGGGGAGGGTAAATTAGTGATTTTTCCCGATGATGGCTTATTTACATGATTTCTCCACTGATTTCTACCTACCCAACTTTATTTCTAACATTTTTTCTTCATTTTGTAGGTGCATTTAGACTTGCAACCTTAGAAATTTTTCTTTCAAAACATAAAACTATCTAAGTCTACCTTATTTCATCCGAGGTCTCAGATTAAACTGTTGAGCTCCTCATTATTCTCTACCTATCTACTGATTTGTCAAGTTTAAACTGTTTGAAAAATCTTTATTCTCTATATAAAACATGAAATTGAAAGCATGAAAAGTTAATATTAAACTGTTTAACTAATCATGAATTATGGAATTTATTGACACTTTGCACATAATCATTGTTCTTACAGTAAAAATAAAAGTAGTGGCATTTGGAATTATTCACTTTCAGGTCTTATTTCTCTTTTTTCTTTTGGGGTCTATATTTTTCTAAGTCCTTTGATCTTTCTTTTAGGAATTTTTTACCCTCTTTTTGGATTTTTTATTATTTTTCATTTTTCAAAGTATGGGAAAACAATTTGCAGAAAGAAAGGTATGTACATATTTACAAGACTATCAAAGTCAATTAAAAATTTATGAACCCTATTATTATAGGACCCTATCACTCGTCTCAGTTCCCATTTCAAAATTTACATTGTTTATAGTATAATATACATAATTACATAATTGAAAGAGAATAACTAGAAATGAGTGTTTCATAAACAATAAAAAATCTTTAGAATCCATATTATATGCATTCTCTCAAAAATATATTTTGTTGAATTCACTACATTCTTAGTTTCATGCATGTTTAATATGCCATGAGAAATCATAGTTGATATAATTCATATAAAGTTTTTATTTATCATGAACTAAAAATGAAGTAAGTTAAACAAGAATAGCTGCGGAGCAGTAAGACCTTACCAAGAGGCAGTGGACTTTATTATCCTGAATGGAAAATATGGGTAAGACCATCGAGCTTAAGATTGGGTAGAAGGCAAGACCCAAGTTTCAAGCTTAAGATTGGGAATAAATAAAAGATCGGGCATAATTAAACTAAGTTATATACTAATTATATTTAAAATTATTGTAAAAAAATGTGTATATAAAAGGTGTATCATATCACCAAGAGGTTGTCAGTTTAGAAAAATGAAAAATTAGTTCAAGAAAACACATCACAAAACTAAACTAGAAACAATAAAAATAATGCACAAAAGAAAATAAAATAAGATATCCATGGGGGCTTATAATAAGCTATATGTGAAACGCCAGGTGGTTTTGCGACAAGGTTCCAACTGAAGCCTATATTTTACATTACAAGGGCCATATGCATGCCCTTTAAAGCAATATTATTAGTCAATATGATCAAGCAATGTTTGTATCATGATCAATTGAAAGCACACAATATTTTGTTATGTGTGAGAATTTCAGAAAATACAAGAATTCATTACCATATATACGTGGGATGCAGCTGTCAAGGTCAATCCAATGGCCCCTGTCCTGATTGATAGAAGGAAAACAGTAGTTGGTGGATCCTATAGTAAGCAGAACTCCAATTGGGACCTCTTTAACAATTCATAAAATAGCCAAGACCTTATTTTCTAATATGAATGACTAATGTTGAACGTCAAAAAAATTTTAGTAGTGAGTCTGTAAAATCTACATTGGGTTTTGTGTAGTGATAGATAAGTATATTTGTTGGAGAATTTAATCAATATTTCGATTTTCCAATTCAGTGTTACTGAAAAAATATGTTTGTTAGGAAAATTAGTTAACCTTCTGAAATGCTTCAATATCTTGTACACGCTTCTTCATAGGAATGTCTCTGCTAATAAATCTATAATTGATCCCTTTATTTTTAAAATCATTCTTAAGCCAAGCTATAGTTTGGGTAAATTGGCTAAATATAAGAACTTGTAAATTTATACACCAGATACAAGTGCATATTCAAATAGACATTGATTCTTTGATAATTGATCTAAGAGTGCACAAATATGAGATTTCCTACAAAATCAAATGCAGCTTAGCTCATTTGTCCTCTTCTCTGCACTTGGCCAGATCTGTAAGTAAGGTTTTGAATTTGGAATTCATATGAAACCCTCACGCCATATGTGTACCGTCTTCACTATTTCCAAAGAAAGGAATTGTAGTTGCGGATGGTGGGTCAAAATATGGAACACTGGGTCCATTATGATAAGTGATCAGTTGGTCAACAATTATAGACCTTTTATAGATAGGGCATGCTTGATAAACAGTTCCAATTGACATTACGCACTCCAAACAGAACTTGCAAATAGAACCAAATCCGAAGAAAAATACGAAAGGAATACCAGTAAGATCACAAAAGAAGTCAAGTCCCCGTAGGTTTGAAACAATGAAATAATTTAATTTCTGCTCAAATGATTTCCTTACACTTAAAATAAATAAAATGATTAATTATAGTCATGGCGAAATTCAAATAACGGTGGAATAAAACACCTGTGGCGTCCATTTGGACACCCGTGGCATAGAACACGCATGGTGTCCATTGGGACACCTAGCAACCATGGAACCACCTGCATGCACTACACTGGCATGCACTACACGGATTGGCTCACGATGAATCTACTTGCTTCAAAGGGAGATGTTGTAGCATACTATAGCGGTTTCAACTGGTACTTATGGGGCTGGGGATTTTCAACTGGCACTGATCTTGGTCGTGCTGGAACTGATCCTAGTCGTGCTACTTTAAAAACTGCTCGGGCCAGTGCTGCTTAGCTTGGAACTGTTGGTTAAATTGACGCTTCTTATCTGAATGATCCTAGAACTGGTAGTGGTGATGCTCTTTCTTAATATATAATCTTGGTCTAGTTGTTTCTAATTTTTCATAATGTTTTCTAAATTATGGTTACGAAGTGCTTTAAAACTTATCAAGGATATTGTGAAAGATGTGCATTTTATGAGGGATTTGACCCAAGATTTACATACAGGGAAGGTTTGACCTTCTTCCAAGATTTAATTTGGTGAATATTTGCATCTATACTAGGAAACTGCAATAAAAAATAGAGTTCATTGAAATTTTTGAGTAAACGGCGTGAGCATTTTGAGGAATTTTTGTTTTTTTGCATTTTCTTTTCAATATCTTGAACTCTTGAACCTCCATTTCCTTAATATTTTACCCTTTTACATAAAAAATGTGTTTTGTTTTGGCTCTGAATCCTTGGTGCGTCTGGTAAAATTGACCAAAGGCCACAGATTATGAAGAGTCCAAGGAGAAGCGAACCAAAGTTGTTCATCCCAGCAATAAGGAGAAAGACGACATAATGGAAAAAATAGAGGAGTGTAACAGTGACAATTCAATGGATTTCAGTCCAAAACCTGCAAGAGAAAATCCAAAGCCTTTGGAGAACCAGAAGCAAGACTTCATTCATGTTAGAGCTAGGTGAGAGGACATAATGGTGAAAACAGAGCAGTGTAATAGTGACAATTCAGTGAATTTCAATCCAAAACCTGCAAGAGAAAATCCAAAGCCTTTGGAGAACCAGAAGCAAGACTTCATTCATGTTAGAGCTAGGCCAGGCCAGGAAAACGACATCCATAGCTTAGTAGAGAGAGTAAGTCATTCTATTATCTCATAAAACCACTGAAGTTATTCGAAGCTAAAGTCACCAATTTGTTCAGAATACCAACCATAAAGAACTGTGAGGAAATTTTCTAAGATTTTAATTGCCTTACCTGCAGGTTAGAAGGGATGAATGAGATTAGGGCCCTGGAAGAGTCTGGTGAACTCAATCAGAATCTCTCGTGGAGGCAGAGCATGGAAATCGAGTGTTGGCGATCAAACTAGTGACATACCTTTCATCCCTATAGAGCATAGTAAGATGAAGCCTGAAGGAGCCAGGAACCGAAGCTAAAAATAGCCTACCAACAAATGCGCTCAAACAGATATGCAAATAGCCATGTTTAAACCTACAATACTACCATGAAAAGAGCCATCTGTATTGCAAAGAGCCATCTGTAAATGCTATTCACTCTCGCATACCCTATTCACTTTGGCATATCCTTTCCTGGCACAACACATTTGGGCTAGCGTTTTACACTCGAGATTAATGCTAGCATTAGTCTATGGCTCTTGGAAAAAACTGAAAAAATTTGTATTAATTCACACTTACCCTAAGTTTTCATAGGTCAAGCCTCGATATGAAGCCAAATAAGACCTCCAAATTCCTTATTGGCTAAAACAATCTAAAATAATAATTACATGAACTTTAGATGAACATCACTGGCAGATAGAAAAGTGGGTTTTAAATATACATATAAAAATTTATAATAAATTGAATGGTTCGATTTCCTTTTTGTGCATGAACTAATGCAGGGACCAAAAAACAATTACTATAGTCCCTACCATGCTGTAGACGGTAGAGACTAATAAGATCATTGTGTACAAATTAGTATATTATCCATTGATACTTCAACATATACCCATAGCTTGCATTAAAACCAATGTGGATTAATTATTTGGTTGGATTTTTTATTTATTTATCAGATATTAGAAGATATTCATAGTTGCTTGTATATTAATTATTTTAATATATAGAACACAATGAATATGAAATATTAATTTAGCAAGTTAGCAAAAAAGTGAAAGTGCTCACAAATATTGCAATGAAACCTTTTCTTCCTTATCTTCTTGTCTTGAGTGTTGAATGAATTCTATTTTATTTTTTCTACAACAAATTAACCAGAAATGATTAAAACGTCATATGAGAGTAAAATTTGATGCATAAAAAAGATAAATCAATGGTTATGTTTTATTATTGTAAGTGTTTTCTATTACAGGTCTCAGGAGTTTCATTGATTATTACTTTGAAACATTTCGTATAGTTTATATAAAACTCAATTCTTGGATTTAGTTGGTTGACTTTTCTATTGTAAGTGGAATGTACGGATATTTGTTCCTTCCACTATATCGTCATAGTTTTTGTAAAGGAAATTTCCCCTCTCGTTAACTTTCAACACCACTCAACATTAACTAAGGAGCAAGTTATTATTATTTACATCCTCCATTATTTTTATCTTCTTATGACCATGTTTCATTCTCTCATTATTGAGGCATGCACAACAATGAAGTATTTAAAATATGCTAAGAATTCATAAAGGAAATTTATTTTATTAAAAGCTAAAGAAAATTGTCACCTTAATTTATCTTTATGAAACATTTTCATAAAAATTTTATGGTCTTTTCCACTTAATTTATGAAAATTGTTATCAAATTTTTTAAGGCTTTTATTTACATAATATGCATTAACCAATAAAAAAAAAAATTACCGTTATATATGAATTTAATATATAAAATCATTAATAAGACCTAAGAACTTTCATTCCTCTCTGGTTGGAATGAGTTGTGATCATTGCAAGATTTTTTTCCTTGAATGTATATTGGCCATATTTTATATAAAATCATTGATCTAAATCTTGATCGAAATTGGTATTTGGTTTATTAAATTTTTAAAAATTTATTTATGTATTTAAAATTATCATTAAAAGGAGCTCAATTCAATTGACATAGAAAATTTGAAAGGCTCAGTGTGGGAGTTCTAAGATATCGTTTTGAGAACCGAAAGTTGCATCGGGTTCCTAGGTTGAGCAGAATATAGTAGGACTAGGAAGGAGTCATGTTTATGTAAAAATAATTTACTTTTATGGATTTTATTAATTAATAGAGAAGGCTTCCCCACTGAAGATCGAAATCGAAGATGTAAGCTTTGAGATAGCTGAACTCTGTTATCAACTTGTAGGTGTTGTTTTCTATTATGTGTTTTGTTGTTGATATTATTTGCTGCAATTTCCTTTCAATTTTCCTATGTCATTTAAGTTGAAATTTGTTTAATTATGATTTTCAATACATGAAACACTTTTAAAAAGTTGACAAACCAAGTATCAATTTCAATCGACATTCAAATCAAGTGGTATGCGAGCGGTTATTGATAGCTTGGCTTTTAATTCTGCACAATCACTAGATGAAGTAGCATTTGTGAAAGTAGACATAGCTAAAGGCTTGAAAAAAGGAATATTTTATGAGTTGGAGGACGTTAACCAATGTCTTCAACTGGAAAATCCAGAGCTCAAGAAATTGTTGAAAGCTACAGATGACGAGAAGCGAACATTGCATCTCGAGCAGCAAAAAGCCAAGAAAGAGAAAGTACGAGAAAAATATGTTATACTTCTTGTAATCAGAAATGACAAGATGTGTGTACATTCAGAGAATATGTCATATGTTCCAGCCACTCAATATGAAATTTGAGATACCTCCTATGCACTAGCTATTGAACGAGATTGCCCAGAATATTCATCTGGTAGTAAGGCATCTGAGATGTTAGGTGGAAGAATGAACATAGAATCTTCGTGACATGCATGTGCTACGGACAATCATCTAAGGTATAATAAAGTTAGTTTCTATAATATTCCTTTTTATTTTAGGAGTATTGGCAATGTGAAAATTTTATGGCATAGAAAATCATGCACTTTTTGTGGGTTATCTAACCATTGTGTTTCCAAATGTTGGAAGAGAAGAGATTTCTACACAAAGGTGATGGAGATAAGGAAGGAGGAAAAGCATGAAGAGGGAAGTATTGATGTGGAATGAAATTCACACAAACGGGAATATGCCACTGTTTTATTTGGGACTGAATAATGAACTGAAGCATCACAAAGGGAACCGAGGCATGGGGGACAAACACCACAATCACGACATTGGCACCAGATGTTAGTAGGAGACCGGGAGAAAACCTCCACCATGTGAGCCCAAGGGCTACCTCCATTGGAAAATGGTTTGTTGGGTGAAGGGCTTAATGAGCCACCCAATTCTCAAGGTTGAAACCAATGTGGGATTATTATTACACACACATACGATGGGGAGGGAAGTGTTAATGTGGAACGAAATTCACACAAATGAGAATATGCCACTTTTTTTTATTGAGGACTGCAGTAATGGACTGAAGAATCACAAAGGGATCTGAGGCACGAGGGGAAAACACCACAATCATGACACCGACACCAAATGTTAGTAGGAGACCGGGAGCAGACCTCCACCATGTGACCCCAAGGGCTTCCTCCTTTGGCAAATGGTTTGGTGGGTGAAGGGCTTAATGAACCACCCAATTCCCAAGGATGCAACCAATGTGGGATTATTATTACACACACATATGATGGAGTGGGAAGTATTAATGTGGAATGAAATTCACACAAACAGGAATATGCCATTGTTTTTATTCAGGACTGCAGTAATGAACTGAAGCATCACAAAGGGAAACGAGGCAGGGGGGACAAACACCACAATCATGACACCAACACCAGATGTTAGTAGGAGATCGGGAGTAAACCTCCACCAGGTGACCTCAAGGGCTGCCTCCGTTGGAAAATGATTTGGTGGGTGAAGGGCTTAATGAACCACCCAATTCTCAAGGCTGAAACCAATGTGGGATTATTTTTACACACACATACGATGGAGAGGGAAGTATTAATGGGGAACGAAATTCACACAAATGGGAATATGCCACTGTTTTTATTTGGGACTGTAGTAATGGACTGAAGCATCACAAAGGGAACTGAGGCACGGGGGACAAACACCAAAATCATGACACTGACACCAGATGTTAGTAGGAGATCGGGAGGAAACCTCCACCATGTGACCCCAAGGGCTGCCTCCATTGGAAAATGGTTTGGTGGGTGAAGGGCTTAATGAACTACCCAATTCTCAAGGTTGCAACCAATGTGGGATTATTTTTACACACAAATACAATGGAGAGGGAAGTATTAATGGGAACAAAATTCACAGAAATGGGAATATACCACTTTTTTTATACGGTATTGCAATAATGCACTGAAGCATCACAAAGGGAACCAAGGCAGGGGGGACAAACACCACAATCACGACACAACATAATAATGGACCTGAGTCCAAACATGAGATTCATATTTTACCAATGGGGATCAAGAGTGAAATTTCCCCGCCCATGTATGCAAAAGTGAGCAAAGAAACTAGTCTAAAGCAAGAATGTGAGGTGGTTGTAGCAAGTAGATTTGACCATGCTATGCTTCATGAGACAACAAAATTTCAACATGATTTGTTTTCATGTAGACCTGGAAAGAAGGGTAAACATATTGGTTTGTTTACAATAGCAGTTGTGTTCTTATTATCGTTATTTATGTGTTTTACATGGGTTGTAGCGAAAGAAATAGAAACCAAAAGATGTGGAAACATGCAAACAACTTACAATGTGTTTTCAGTTGTGATGGTGGCTTTACAACTGGTTTTCATGAGACATGTTCATATGAAAAAATGGCTTGGTGATACAGGATAGGTGGACGAACATTTTCTTCACGTCAAAACTAAGTAAGGTATTTTGGCGGTCGAAAAGGTCTAAGTGGGGAGGAATGATCTGAAATGATCTAAAATGATCTCGATTGATCCAAAAGAGATTAATGGAAAAAAACTTCAAAGTCATAAGATTCAAGTGAAACCCATTCCATCTTCTAGAGCTCAAAAAATAATTCTAATGCAATTTTAACAGGGAAAAAATCAACTTCGTATGTAGAAGTTATTCAAATTCAAAGTTCTATTCCAATAAGGTCAAAGTCAAGAGTAAACTCATGGTTCTGGGAAATCAAGAGTCATGGTTCTTGGATAACACGTGTCACATCCAAATGAAAACAATTGGAAGCTTTTAATTGGTGCCATATGGAGCCATCCTAAGGTGACACTTGGCCCTATTACAGGGTGACACATGCCCTTATGTGGTTGGCTAAAAAATATTGTTAAAGTTACGACAAAACGGACGGGATTCAATTCTAAGACCTCTACTCTTCAAGTCCAACAACTTACTAATTTGGATAACGATGGGTAGTGTTAATATATTTCGCTGAAAATATATGTATGGTAATCACTTTTAATAATAAACAAAAAAATGGTTGTGCCCACCAATATTGGTGGCCCTACCATATCTCAACCTGTGATATAGATAACGGCTCGGTACTTTAATCAAATAAATATGGCATTAGTTTGGAAGGTCACGGTTATAT
Organism: Pinus albicaulis; assembly: GCA_034641835.2. NCBI lineage: Eukaryota > Viridiplantae > Streptophyta > Pinopsida > Pinales > Pinaceae > Pinus > Pinus albicaulis. Next base: position 1,067,332,954 of record CM076574.1, on the reverse strand, counting down.
AAACGTTGACCATACATTGGATTAAGTTACATTATAATATTCACTAGGAGGGATTTGTTAATAATGGTGGAATCGTTCAACATGTGTGGAGGGACAATATTAATTAAACATAATATGTGACATGTGGATATGGTTAGTTTTACAAAAAAATTACACGTATAATATCTTTTTAGATAATATGTTTTTAGATATGGTTCCTTTTGAAACCATATTATATGGTGGCATATTATTTGGATCGCTATTTAATGGTGGTTTATTTTGGATTAGACCACAATTTAGTAAGTGGAAATTTTTCTTTTATCCCAAGCATTATTTTTGTGTAATGTTATGCTAAGAAAACATACAAGTGATCTTGACAATTTATGGAATGGTTAGATATTTGAAAACATAATTTAGTCTAAGAGCTTATTCTCTAGAAAAGTTATAATTGTTATAAGAAGGAGGGTTGAAGACATCTTGGTAGCAAGATTTGGAGAATATTTTTAAGGATTTTTTAGAATGTTGTTGAAAATATGATAGTTGTATTTTATGTAGCAGAATTGTATTTTTATGTACCATTGGGGTTAATATGCAGAGAGCAGAGGTAACATAGCGGAACTTTGAAGGCTCATTATGGGAATTATAGGAGGTATTTTTAAGAGTCAAAATTTGCATTGGGTTCCTGGGGTCGAGCAAAATAAAACAGGACTAGGCAAGAGTCATTTTTTTGTAAAATTGATTTACTTTTATTGCTTTTATTAATTAATATAGAAGGCCTCCCCACCAAAGACCAGTCCCAAAGATGTAGGTTTTGAGATTGACGAACTCCATTATCAACTTGCTAGCGTTGTTTTTTGTTATGTATTTTTTTGTAGATCTTTATTTGTTGAAATTTCCTTTGAATTTTCTTATGTCATTTAATTTGAGTTTTGTTTAATGGTGATTTTAAATACATGCAATTTTTTTTAACAAGTTAACAAACCAAGTATCAATTTCGATCGGTATTTAGATCAACAATAGATATAGAAATTGTTATTTTTGTTTTTTGTTGTTGTTGTTGTTATTATTATACAAAATAATATTTCAGTGCATATAAAAAACTAATACACATTGATGCATTTCACATATATATACACAAATATATGAACATCACATTGGATGGTATTAAAAATGTTTTTTTTACAAATTGTTATATGAAAACACTCCTTTCCAATGTAATAGAAACATTGATTCCTCATTTATTGTGCACCAACCAAAGTATGAACAAATATAATGCATTCAAGTTGAGATATTTTTGTATATTGTGCACTCACAATTTTTTTTAAAATTTTATTTTTTATTATGCCGTAGAGTTAAAGATCACCATTATTCTTTTATGTAAGCAAATGCATAGCTAAATAATTTAATTAGAGAAATATAAATGAAAAAAATTATAATTAAATTTTCATGGAGATTTTTCGTTGCAATTACTAGTGCATATCTTACTCTACATAGCTCAGTCTTTAGTGCTTATCATAGTTTAGCAGACCTATATATATATATATATATATATATATATATATATATATATATATATATATATAGCTAGCTTGAAATGTCACATTCCCATTATATTAATGTTCAACTACTAGAAGTTGCTAGTGCAATAAATAATAATTTTGTCAAGAATTGAATAAGTGATATAGAAACAAAAATTCAGAACTCTTACAAATGCTTTATTTTGAAAAAATGGATGTAAAATCAACTAATTTTCATCCTAAATTGAGCAACTAATATCATTTTATTGAGTCAATAGAGATTTTTGGTGAGTCAAAGTATGTTATTAATACTACCCAAAACATCTCTTACAAGAGATACAAAAGCTATATGAGCTAAGATAAAATATGCCCAAGTATACACCCAAGTTGTTTCAATTTTTGGAAGGTAGTGCTGCATTCCCTATTTTTGTCCATATAAAAAGTAAATATCAAATTAGATTTCAAAATTATTTATATGGTTCATGGTGGTCTTCAATTCCTATGCTTGATGTTGGAATTGAATTCTCATTTTGAGGTAATTTTTATATAATTTCCAAATCTAAGATATATGTTTCAAATGTTTGTTTACTTATAATTTCACATGTATTTATTCCTCCCCAAAAATTACAAATACTTATTCCAATTTGTTGTCCTCTTAATAATTTTTTTAATGATAGAAATATTGTTAAATAGAAACATGGCTGTTCCATTTATGTTATTATTATGAATGGTTGTGATTTTAGAAAGTTTAATAGGAAAAGCTTGTTATATTTATATGGCCATAAAAAAATTCATGAGAAAATTGCAAGGTTCATAAATAATAATAGGTCCTCATTATTTAGTGCACATTGTTCCTTGTATCAACACTTCAATAAAAAATAAGCCCTAGATTTGTTGTTGTGAATGAAATAGATACTTTGTCTCCTAGTAAGGAGTTTTCAATAAACCATAACTTTCGTGGATTGCCAAATGCTTATCAAAAACACCTTGCATTGGTTGTCCCTTAGACATATTCTTGGGGTTTAAGAAAAATACGGTTAAGTAATTGTTTCTCTAGATTTTCAAAGGAAATAATGTAATGCATTACTTAATTTGGAATTTCTTTTATAAAGTGGTTAGTTGCATGCTTATTACTAGGAAAAATAATTCCACAGATAATAAAGGTTTGGTATAATGTTTAAACATAATAAATGCATTGTGTTATTGATGGTGACCAGTGAAATATTATATGGTTTTGCAATTATGATACAAGTGAGGAGTGATTGATATAACATACATCACTGCACCCTACTATAAGTTCAAATAAATATTTTTCTATTAAATAGGCATAGTTCAAAGACGAAGCATTCCAAGCATTGTGGAACTCAATTCCCCCTTACATCCCATGTCACCAATTCAAAATATCTACTATAACACTAGTTCTTCACATATTGGGGACAAAGGCTATGATTGATATCTTAAAATATATCCATGTCATGGAGGTAATGTTGTTAGGTGTATTCTAATAAATTTAACTATTAGATTACCTCTATATCACCAACACATTCATTAAAAATTTGAGATTTTCACTACCGCCCCTCTCTTTGGACATGGGCCAAGGTCCAACTAACTAGGGACAACAATGTTATTGTACAACTTAAAATAAAGACACATGTTTCCTAACACTTGAGAGGTGAATAACCATTAATTTCTCAAAATTATTTAAGGAATATTGTCACAAAATGACCATCTAAAATGATTGATTTTATGCATGCTTTATGATGGTTTACATTTATGTTGACCGATAATTGTAGATTTCTGAAACATAAGGTACTTATGAATGATAATATATTTCTTGATAATTGCATAGAGGTAAAAATATACAATAAAATTATGTCATTATGAGTACATATCATACCACACATGCTTAAATTAATCTATTCTCTATAGAGGTAAACATGTGGAAAAATAAGATATGTGGAAAAATTGAAGAAAAGGGGTAAGCCACATGGTCCTCCTCATATGATATTAAGGGGCATTCCTATAATTCCAACATATCACTTGGTTCTATAATTACAAACAAAGAGTCGTGTTTTAAGGGGGACAAAATTCACATAGAAGTGAACTAATTTTTATGTGAATCCTAGTAGATTCAATAGAATTGAATCATTTAACAATAAACTCAAGGATGAAGTATGGATATTAGGACTTACTATATCTGGATGAATTTATTTCGAACTCCCTCCAAAACACCAATTATTCTATTTAGGTATTGGCACTGATTAATAAAAATACTCACCCACCATTTTCTGTGAAGAATGAACATCTAATGTTGCTTCTTATAGTCCTAGGTAGAAGATAATTCAAGAGAATGGATATATACCTCCAACAATGGATTGATGTATTTAAGAAATTATGGAAAGGGATGCATGTATATGATGTATCAAGATCCATACCAATGGAGAGGTATTTGACATATGGAATACTACACATGATTATCCTCAACTGCGATTTCCCTTTGGTAAGCATGTTGATTGATTTGTTTATATATGTATTTTTTTTGGCACACTTAGTTTGGGTAAATATATTTTTGATGATAACGTGATCAATATACAATAACATCGTACGTATTGGAATAAATAGTATCACATACGTAAATGTTTTGGACCTTCTATGAAGGCTTACAGGTCCAAGAACCTATGAAAAGTAGTGTATGACTATTCAAGGTTACTCCCCCTATAGGATCATCATTATAGATTATACAGATTCATGCAAGAATGAAAAGAAATAAAAATATAAACAGAAAGAAAAAAGCTACAAAAAAATATAACTTTAATTCATATATAATAAAGTACTAGATATTTTTGCATCCACAATGGAAATAAAATACTTTGGATGAAAGTAGCTTATCTCTGAGAATAGTTTTGGAAGCTATATGCCTTATGAATTATATTAAAATAAGGCTCAAAGGCCTTTTTATCATTAATAAATAATGGGAAACCCTAAAAATCCAAAAACCTAACCCTAGGATATGAAGTGCTAAAAGCTTTTGGGCCTCGTTGGGGTTAGTAAGAACGTCAACATCCCCGGGTCGTAACTTTGGGATATGAACTTCGTTTGACTATCATAATACCTCATTTCGAATATTTCCAAGAGGAGGATGAAATAAGGCAAGTAAATTTGTTATGCAATTTTGTGGTCTCTTTGTTCTCCAAAAAAACCTCTTTTAGGCCCTCAAAATGGCTCTAGAAGTTTAGGACTCGAAAAAATTCCAAAAAAAGTAAGTTGTGCTACAATTAAGGAAAAAAAAGAAACAACGGTGGGGTCCAAGTGGAATAGGCTAGTGGAGACCAATGTCCACCTGCACAAATAGAAGACCCACATTTGATTTTATTGGTAAACTAGAAACAACCTAGAGGCTTGAAATTATGACATAGGTACAATGGATTAGGGAATATAAATATGACCTATAGAATAAGGAAACTACAAATTTTTTCAATTCAAATGGAGAGATATGGACACTAAGTCAAATGTTGTAGCAATACCCTAGTGCATATCATTCATTTATTTGGAAAAATGATTCACTATGGCACAAATATCACTTATATATATATATATATATATATATATATATATATATATATATATATATATATGTAAGAACTCCCAAATTTAAGAAAATTATTCTTTTGGAATATCACACCTCTCCTATAGGAGGGCACTCAATATTTTTTTAAACTTACTACACGGTCAAGAAGGTTTTTTTTTTGAATGGTCTTAAATCTGATATTCAGAAGTTTATGGTGGAATGTTTGGGTTTCCAACAAAATAAATTTGATACAATTAATACCTCGAGTATTTCACAATCATCATCCATTCCAAGTAAATGTTTCAAATATGTCTCAATAGATTTTATTGTAGGTTTACCCAAGTTTGAAGGAAATACTGTCATCATGGTAGTAGATGATAGACTTATCAAGTATGCACACTTTTGTGCTCTGTCTCATCATATCAAAGGTAGTATATTCATGATTGGATTTGTGGAAATAGTTAAAATAATACATGGAAACCAAAATATTATTGTAAGTGATAGATATCCCATTTTCACTAGAATTTTTGGACAAAATTATTTTCTTGTCTTGGTACTCAATTAGATCATATCTCAAATTATCATCCTCAACATGATGGGAAAACTAATATAGTTAAAAAATGTTTGGAAGGATATCTTCATTTCTTTATATTTAATAATAAAACACAATGGATCAAGTGGTTACCCCTATTAGAATGGCGTTATAACACTTCCTTCCATATTGTAGAAAAATGACCCCATTGATGCCAGTTTATGGATATCATCTACCGTAGATCGCATTACATTTAAGAGATAATTCTAAGGTTCAAGAAGTATAATATCACATATATCATCAAAAACAACTTCTTCAAATCTTAAAGGATAACCCGTCTCTTACAAAAAATTCAATGAAACATTGGGAAAATAAGCATCACAGTGAAAGAAGTTGTGATGTTGGTGATTGGGTATTTATATGACTACTACATACAAACAAATGCCCCTAAATCAAGATAAAAGTTATAATAAATTCTCACCCAAGTATTATGGCCCTTACAAGGTGTTGTAAAATTTGGGTACTATGGCATACAAATTGGAGCTTCCTACGTCTTTGTGAGTACACTGAGTTTTCCATGTTTCATTCTTAAAGAAGGCTATATGAGACAAGCTCCCAATTCAAAGTATATTGATAGAACTCGACAAGGAAGGAAAAATCGTATTGAAGCCTAAACCAATCACAGAAACAAGAATTTTACATCTATGGAATAGAACAATTTAAGAGTATCTCATTGAGTGGAAGAATTTACCTACTGAAGACTCCACATGGGATGATGAATGTTTTATTTACGATCATCGAAAATTACTAAAGCCTTGAGTACAACACTTTTCTTAAGGAGAGGATAATTTTAGGTCCCTATAATACTAGTGTATCCCCCATTATTATTGTTATGCCCCATAATACTAGTGTCACCCTCATATTATTTTTGTTGTGCCTCATAGAAGCCCACTAGTTTTATTTTTGTTCCCTTACATTATTATGGTTATGTAGGTTCCAATTATATTTTTACCCCTTTAGACTCATATTTATACCAAGGATGTCTTCTCATTTGAATCATCCAATAATTTTTCATTTATGTGTTGTAAAATAAGGTTTCCCCCTCTAATAGGCTTATTTTCAAGTTGATGATCTATGTTTTCTTTTGTTTTGTGATCAGGTTACATAACAATTAGTAATCACGAATATGACCAAATCCAGAAGTTAGGTATGTTCTCAATTCTAAAAACTTGAATAAAGTGAAGCATTTCTTCTAAACCATGTTCTTACAGTAAAAAATATTAGGATTGATATAAAGTATATTTCTTTGGAGAAAATAATTATTTTCTCATATAGTATAATGTCGCTTACCTCTTAATACCAAAAATCCTTTGAGAACGAACACAATAAGGAAAGGGAATGATCCAAATGTTTGTGAGATAGTCATGTGTCGACCCCAATGACACTATGAATTTAAAAAGTTCCATTGAAATATGATGCATCAAAAGGAGGAGGAAAAATTACCTAAAGAACTTGCAATGATCAAGTAAATCTCTTGGATTAATCATTAAATATTTTAATGTTGTGACAACTAGAAAAATCTTGATGCATGTGTTTTAGTTTTATTTTTCATAGGGATAATTTGGCGAAGGAAGATGCTACATTTTGTTTCCATTCTTCTATTTATTCATAAATAAAATAAAATATATACCAAATATATATAGGGACCATTTTAAATAAATAGAATTAATGTGTTGCTTTAATGTTAGGATCCTTATAAAATTTAAGCTCTATAATTAAACTAGTTCATCTAGTTCCATCCCATCTCTCTTGCAATCCTCTAACTTTCTCAGTTTGAGAGATTGATGAAGAGATAATATATTGTAAACTCTTTTTTGTAATTTTGATTCATTAGGGAGGTTTCCAACATTGGAAAACAACTTTAAGTGATGCAAATGATTTTCATGGTACAAAATGAGCATATACAAAATAATATGGCTATCAATTTTGTTGATTGACATTTTGGTAGTTCTCTTCTAGGTATCTATTGCATAACACACAAGTTGAATATGGCCCATTTATAACAACATAAATTTTTTTTCATGGTCCTATATATTTAGAAAAATGGAATGTTTATGCATGTTACTAATTCATGAATATATAATTAAGAGTTGTCATTCATCCAGGGATATCTATAAAATGAATTCATTTATTAAATATACCAGTAAGAGTTCACATTCTTCCAACATATGTACAAAATGAATTGTTTTACTAGTTGATTAATTAATTAGTAGGATTTATTATGCTTCTATCCATTTTTATGGATATAAGGATATATAAATTCAATTAGGTATAAGGGATATAAGAATTACCTCTGAGTCTAAGGTGAAAAACTAATAACATAGTATGTAACACAAACCCAAATCCTTGCTTCTAGAAAAGAGAGTGGAATATTCACTATCCATTTTGGTCAATAATAAGCTCAACATTAATGGAATAGAAGGTCTCTTTTCTTGTAGAAAACTTGAAGAGGACTAACTATAATTAATAAATTCGGGAAACCGTTGAACATTACATGAACTATTCCAAATAAAAGAGTGATGGAAAGGCAGAGGTGGAAAGATACAATTCACACAAAATTAAAATTTTATTAATTAAAATTTCTCACATACAACCATCCACAAAGTTGCAGATCTAGCTTTCACAAAATAAAATGACTGAATCATCAGTGTATAAGAACCTCACTTGCTAAATATGTAATCATGAAAACACTAACTTGACTTTCCTTTTATCTAGATAACTTCTCCATGAAAAACACTTGACTTCTGATATTAGACTCCACTTAATTAAAGTCATATATTCATTCATTGCGTCAATACAGGAGGAATTTACCATTCCTAATAGCCCACCTTAATTATGACCATATGAATCAACATAAATCAAACATGAATCAACTATCATTGATAGGATTAGAATAAAAATTGACTCAATCATCAATTAAAGATGCATTCTGGTCTAAGTTTTAGCTAGAATCACAATGACCCAAAGCTTTTACAAAGCTCCATTTTATTTTTTCAATTATTCCAAATTTTATACCCTTGAAATTATTTCAGCTTCACCCTTATTTTCATATTTTCTTTCTTTTTTCAAGATAAATTCTTGTTCACCTTTTTTTTCTGTAGTTTCTTCTTGAATTTTCTTTTTAAAATTATAAAAAAATTCCATGGCTTCTTAAACATGTTCTAACTGCTTCATAACTTAGCTTTACAGTGACATCTTCAACCTTGAATTCTTCATCAAACATGAAACATACCACATTTCCATGATCAACCCTTGTTTCAACAAATATAACATAGATGTGATTAACATCATTTTCATCTGCCCTATGGTGGGATATCTAAGCATGCATGTGCTTATTAAAAATTTCAAGTTCACCAAATTCATTAGTTGTTTATAAATTCACCAATTCACATCTCACTTTGCATTCATCATCAACATGTGTCTCTTCATAGTGGTATTCACCATCATCTTCACCATCCACGTAAATATTATTGTAATATCCCCCTCAAAAGCTCTGATACCACTGTAATATCCTGTTTCGGGGATATCTCCAAAACACGGCAAACATCAACCAGAGATTGATTGGGAGGGCATTTGCTAGATATGTCGTCTCTAAAAGAGAATGAGATCTGGAGGCTATCTGGCCCTTTCCAGAATCTATATAAGAGTGAAATATAAACACACCAAGTGGTATATAACTAGAAATACAATATCATACGGCAGCTACGGCAACTCATCTAGAAAATGAATTTCTCAGCAACCCATGCCTAAAAAATGCATTCTTCAGGTATGATGGCTTCAGATACCTTATAATATGTTTTATAATTCTTAGAAACCGAAATAAATAACAGAAGCACTCTTTACTCAGTTTTTAAGGGAAAAAAGGTGGGGAAAAGTGAGGATTTTGGCCCTAAAATGAGTGTATCAGAAAATATGCGTAAATTTACTGGTCAAGGTTATGGAATATGTTATATTACATCAAGAGGGACTTCCATGTCAAATATCAGCTCAAAAAAAGGCGTTTTTATATGTTAAACAGTTCCTCCTTCTCGACTAGTCAAGAAAAACCCTGATTTCCCATGACTTTCAGTATGCAGAATTTTACTGAAGCAAGGGCAGCGTATTTTATGAAGGTATGAGATGTAAAGCACTATTAATAATCATATAATTAGTTTGGGAACAAGGCATAGGATTTCATCAAGGTTAAACAACAATTTTATATAGAAAATCCCTCAAGATTGAGGTGCCGCAAGACAAGAGATTGATCCAGAAACCCTTCATCATTTTGTCCAGGAGGCTGAAGCTTATATTTATTATATTAAATATATGAAACTGATAAATACATGAAAACAGAGATCTATAATGAGACAAAATTCCCAAACAACTCTTTATTACTTTCCCCTTAGGGATTTCAGCAATACATGAAAATGTCGGAGCAGAAATCAGTTTTACTGTAGTATATCTACAGAATAATTCAAAATTTCTGAAGCAAAACTTCATTGAATGTATCATATTAGAAATATACTTGGATTGGTTGGCCAATCGAAGGATCACCCTCGATGCAAGGAGGCTTCCTTCACATCATAGATCTAGTTGATGCCAAAAACCCTGGAAGGCTACTCCTTTAGAAATAACGCAGATCTGGGGAAAGAACTGCACAGTATACCATGAAGAACATATTGGCCTGATGCCAACATCAACAAATCAGCTCCAATGTCTTCCAATCTGATCCTCCAAGGGAAGAAAGGCTCTCCCTCTGAAAAAAAAGAGAAGGAAAAGGTGTACAACAACACCCTACAACATAGAATTATGTTGCTGCAGAAATAACGTTGTCCTAGAGGATGACGCTGAAAAACTAACCTTGCCCGAGTAGGCACTCGAAGTCCCCTGGAGCTAAGGGTGAGATCTCCGCAAGGAGACACTCAGTTGCACTAAACAGTGCTGCAAATAGACTAAACAGCCAACGTGCTAAAGAAGACAAATGTCTCACTCAACAATAAATAACTCAAGCATGAATGAAATGAGGAGGCTCCTTCATTTTTTATAGTGTTGGTTTCCCTCCAAAACCCAATGTAGCCTCTCTCTCTCCTCCACATCCTCATCCTTATCTGCTTGTAGAAGCTTCTAGAGTGTACATAGGCCCTCTCCTCCACATGGTGTTGGCTCCCCCCTTGACTCCCACTTAAGTCACAACGTTGTGCTACTAGGTGGATGTCTTATTTCACTTAAGTCAGTTAGACCCTCTTCACTCAATTTTTATTTATTTACAAACTATATACGTCAAACTAAAAAAAATAGAATATTCCAATTAGTTGTCACTAATTAGGAATATTACAGTCCCCCCCAGCAAAATGTTGCTTGCCCTCAAGCAACTGCCTGAACAATTCTCCTTTCTGCAAAATGTGCCTGGGTCCCAGATGCGCCACTGAATCTTCCCTATCCTCTACATCACCCTGATATGAAGGGATCTCTTAATGCCGGGATCCCAAACTGATCTCTTACGGTACCAGCCAACCAACAATCCTTCCAGATCCCATGCAATCATCCAAACAAAATGAGCCAGCTCCCAACAAGGCAACTCCTGAAAATCTCCTTCCACCTCAAGCTCCGGTAATGAAGGTGGGCTGAAAATATGATCTTGGAAAGAGTCATAGCTTACCCCATGCTATTCTCCTCTCCACTCATGACAAGTGTAGAGTGTATGTTGATCCTGGGCTACAAAATTATTTACCACCAATGGCAAAGTGAAGAACAATCCTCTAGAGAAGGCTCCTCCAACAATGAAGAACAAGATGGCCCAAAACAATCCATCCATGAAGAATAGGACATGGTCATCATGGAAAATCCTAATGAGAGGTTTTCTGAAGATTTTACATGATGATACATGATGAAAACAATTTCTCACAAGGATACAGCGCAGTCTCATCCACTGCAACTTCATAAAATTACATGGCAACCAATGTCCATGTTTCGTCACATCTACTAAAGGATAGTAAATGGCTTAATGTAACACCAATAATACATGATCAAGAACTTTCCCATGGCTTTAAAATGGATGAATATCAATCTTATGGCCCACCTCAAAAGAGAACAAACATTTGGTTGTGGTGGCCATATCCCTTCTCATTCTCCCATTAGAACATGTAGTGCAGAAATTGTGAGAATTTTTCCCACTCACGAACACATCCAGCTCATGTGTCTCTCTCATAAACAAGCCTCCCATACAAATCTGATCTATATCAGCAAATGAAGACATGATCATAAATAATATGAAGATAATTCTCAAGGTTTCATGTTGTGCAAGAAGTTACCAACAGCTTCCCAAACAAGTACAACGCAGTTTTACAAGTTGCTGCTTGATGAAAGTACAAGGAAAAATGTTTATTCTTATATGGTTAATCATGCATGTCTCCATATGATACATGTTAGAGTGTATAAAATGAGCATAAAACTGATGATAAAACATTTTCCCAAGGCCACAAAGGAGATGGCTGCCTCCATCATGTAGATTGGCCCAATACAATTCATGGAGAAATTTGACAAGCTTGCCCTCTTGTGAAGCAATGGACTGCATAAGAATGGTAAGACTGTGCAAATAAATGAATTTATAAACAAGATCGTCACCATATGCTAGAATTAAGATGGTACATGGGTCCATACATGAGTCCCCCATAGTGTTTTGGCATGCTGTGAAGAAGAATGAACCATATGCTGCAAGAAGATAATCCTCCTTATGCTTGGAAACCCAAGTCAAGAAGAATATGCCATAGATGTCTCTATCATCATTACCTCCTCTATGTTCATCAAGTGCAACAAATATGAAGTGATCCTGGGACCTATGGGTTATAGATCCACCATATCTCTGCTGGGCACACTTCATCCATAAGTCTCTGCTCCAAAGTGACAGCACTGTCAGCTCATGCAAATAAGCTCCTATCAATACAAAGCTCTGTTCTTTGACATACTCCTTGTAAAAGACTCTTCCAATAATTCTAAAAAACATATGGAATACTTCCCAAGATGGAAGTGCTTCCCAATCATCATCAAAGACCAAGGAGATAGTGACATCCCCTCCTCCTACAACATCATACAAAGTGTGAGATAAAATCTGCCCTCGCTCACCCAGAAACAAACAAAGCAACAAGAAATTGTGTTGCCTCCCCATACCTCAATCATACCAATCATGTGATGAAGACATAATGAATGATATGAGTATCATATCAACACCATGCATCCATACTCTATGTTGCTCAATGATGCAAGTATCCAACCATATTTTCCCCGTCCTCCTACTCTTAGGAAGAGTGTTTGCCAAGTGATGGCCAAACACTTTCAAGAGTAACCAGTGCAACCAAGCCTCATGTTGCTCGGTATCATAGTTCTACAAGTAAAAGTGATGGCCAAACTTCTTTCAGAGTAACCAGTGTAGCCAAGCCTCCTGCTGCCCGGTATCATAGATCTGCAGGTAGCTCCCTAGCTCCTTGCTCATCATCCACATCCACTCAATCACCTGTGGATGCCTCCTTCTTCTCCTCATCCTGGTACTCCTCTCATGAGGGCTACCATTCTCCCAATTCAAATTCCTGTCTTTTCACTTCATGGGATTTTGAAATGTAAAATTCTCAAGGATCAATGAGACCCTATCAAGAATCAAATAGGTGGTAGGAAAAAACCTCCCATCATGATGTGTATGGCTCAAGGGATGTCCAACACAAGCATGAGAGATGTTATCCATCCTAAGATGTCCTCCATCTTCTAACTACTCTTGTGAGAAGGGAAGAAAATTATTGCATCCCATGGTGTGTCGAAGTGCATCTCCAATGAGATCTTTCTTTGAGACCTCCCTTTCATCCATAGTCTTCAAATACCAATGCGGTCTTGGATCTGAAAGTAGAATTTCCTCTTTGAGCAGAGAAGAGCTCATTGAGAAAGTGTCATCTTGAAGGGAGAAAAGGTTTCTTACTCCAAGATGTGTACCATCAATATTCAAGGCTTCAAACCCCAACCTCTAATGTGATGTACAATCCAAAAATGGCTCATGAGAATGATGGTTTGATTCCTTCTCGAGTGTTTACATGTTGCACAGTGCAGTGCAACCAAGCTGCTCTTGATGTGCATTTGGAACTTCTTGTAGGGCTACAAGAGTCCCTTCCTCAAAAGTGTTGATTGCCCCAACCGTTGATGCATGTGGCTGCTCCTCCATGAGTGGGACAACATTATCACAAGCCTCCTCCAGAGGTGATGTGATCTCTTCTTCTTAACGAGAAGAGGAAGCGCATGGTACTTCCTCTTCTTTTTCTTCAATCTTCTTGACCTCTTCAAAGGTGGATGCATTTCCTCTGGATCTGAAAAGAGATGAGAATAAACTCATCTTCTTCTTGGGCTTAGACTCACAGGGACGAGTGGATCCCTCATACATGGGAAAAGGTGACCTCCTAGTAGTATGCTGCAACTTTGAACTCTGCGTGCTAGAAACGCTACTATTCCTTCCTCCTTCATCCTTCCTGAGCTGATAGTAATCTCTGAAGGGAAAAGCTACTTTGAAGTCTTCCCCCTTGGACTGCCATTCTCAGAAATAATCTCCAAAGGGTATATGATCATGTTGATGTGAGATCCTCATATTTTCCACAGATAAATAGCTCCACAGGATGAGCCAGAACTATGATCTAATATCACTGTAATATCCCACTCAAAATCTATGATACCACTGTAATATCCCATTTCAGGGATATCTCCAAAACACGACAAACTCCAACCAGAGATTGACTGGGAGGGCATTTACCGGATATGTCTTCTCTAAAAGAGAAAGAGATCTAGAGGCTATCTGGCCCTTTCTAGACTCTATATAATATTTAAATATAAACACACCCAGTTGTATATAACTAGACATACAATATCATACGGCAGCTACGGCAACTCATCCATAAAATGAATTTCTCAGCAATTCATGCCTGAAAAACGAATTATTCAAGTATGATGGCTTCAACTACCTTATAATATGTTTTATAATTCTCAGAAACCTGAATAAATAATATCAGCACTCCTTACTCAGCTTTTAAGGGCAAAAAGGTGGGGAAAAGTGAGGATTTTGGCCCTAAAATGAGTGTATCAAAAAATATGCGTAAAATGGGGGGTCAAGGTTCTGGAATATATTATATTAGGTCAATATGGACTTCAATGTCTAATTTAAGCTCCAAACAATGTGTCTTTATATGTTAAATAGTTCCTCCTTCTCGACTAGTCAAGAAAAACCTTGATTTCCCATGACTTTGAGTATACAAAATTTTACTGAAGCAAGGGTAGCATATTTTCTGAAGGTATGAGATGTAAAGTACTATGAATAATCAGATAATTATTTTGAGAACAAGGCATAGGCTTTCAGCAAGGTTAAACAACATTTTTATATAGAAAATCCCTCAAGATTGAGTTGTCACAAGACAAGAGATTGATCCAGAAACCCTTCAGCATTTTCTCTAGGAGGTTGAAGCTTATATTTATTATATTACAGATCTAAAACTGATAAATACATGAAAACAAAGATCTATAATGAGAAAAAATTCCCAAAGGGCTCTTTATTACTTTTCCCTTGGGGATTTCAGCAATACATGAAAATGTCGGAGCAGATTTGAGTTTTACTATAGCATATCTGTAGAATAATTCAAAATTTCTGAAGTAAAACTTCATTTAATGTATCATATCATAAATATACTTGGATTGGTTGGCCAATCCAAGGATCAACCTCGATGCAAGGAGGCTTCCTTCACATCAGAGATTTAGCTACAAAATGATGCCAAAAACCCTGGAACGCTGCTCCTTTAGCAATAAAACAGATCTTGGGAAATAACTGTGTAGTGTACCGCGAAGAACATATTGGCCTGATGCCAAGATCAACAAATCAGCTCTAATGTCTTTCAATCTGATCCTCCAAGGGAAGAAAGACTCTCCCTCTGAAAAGAAAGAGAAGGAAGAGGTGTACAGCAGCACCCTACAACACAGTATTATGTTACTACAGCAATAACACTGTCCTGGAGGATGATGCTAAAAAACTAACCTTTCCCGAGCAGGCACTCGAAGTCCCCCAGGGCTAAGGGTGAGATCTTCGCACGGAGACACTCGGTTGCACTAAACAGTGGTGCAAACAGGCTAAACAGCCAGCGTGCTAAAGAAGACAAATGTCTCACTCAACAATCAATAACTCAAGCATGAGTGAAATGAGGAGGCTCATTCATCTTTTATAGTGTTGGTTTCCCTCCAAAACCCAATGTAGCCTCTCTCTCTCCTCCACATCCTCATCCTTATCTGCTTGCAGAAGCTTCTAGAGTGTACATAGGCCCTCTCCTCCATGTGGTGTTGGGCCCCCCCTTGACTCCCACTTAAGTCACAACGTTGTGCTACTAGGTGGATGTCTTATTTCACTTAAGTGAGTTAAACCCTCTTCACTCACTTTTTATTTATTTACAAACCATATACAGAAAACTAAACAAAATAGAATATTCCAGTTAGCTGTCGCTAATTAGGAATATTACAATGATCCTAATCTTATTCACATGGAGGCTTAAGCTTCTCTCTATAGAATCTTTATTGCACCTTCTTGATCCATATGCATGTCTTCATAATGGGTTTCACTTTTACAGTCTTCAAAAATACAATCCACCTTTGAGTAGAATTATTCAATCTTTGTTCTCATCCCAGAGTATTTCTCATCTATTCTCAGATTTGTGATTGACTTCTCTATTGATTCTTCAACAAGTTGTGACAAAATTGACTATTGCATGTCATTTTCCTTTGTTCCAAACTATGCTTCTAGTACCTTCCATGCTTCCTTGGAAGATGTAGCTTTTACCACCTTGCATACAAATGTTTCATCCGTTGCTTATTGAATGAAACTCAAAGCTAGGTAATATTTTTCTTCATCTTTGGAGTTAACATTCCTCATAATATCAAATGAAAAATATTTTAAACATAGATAAGTTCTCATCTTAATAGAAAAAAATTTAAATTTGCTACCAAAAAACATAATAGGTGGTAGAAAATTCGCGCTACTCTAATCCTCCTCGGTCTCATCTCTTCCTTCTGCTAGAATTCTCAGATCCTCTGTCGTGGCTTGAACATCTCTAAATATGGAAAGGGTATCTATCTCTTCTTGTTGATTTCTTCTTTTAATCGACTTAAGTCTTGATTTACGAACCATGTCTATTTTCTTTCTTCTGTCTGTTTTTTTTTCCTTATTTCATGAGGCTTCTCTCCATATTCCCCATGAAAAAATATGATTGTTAATATGCAACCCTGTAAGGCACAATATTCACTATGTTCTCGTACATATTGTCATGCTTGAAAAACACGAAAAATTTCCGAATTGATAAACCTTTGCAAAGCCCTAAATTCTCTTTCCAATAAAAATATTTTCTATTTTCTAAATTATCCAATTCTTTTGTTTATTTACTACAAATAAAATTGTTCATGCACATTTTTTTTTCATAAAAAAACTTTGAAAACTTCTTATTTTCAAACCTTTAACAAAGAAATTTTTATAATCTTTATATTAAAACCCATTTTTTTAAATTCCTTATTGCTCCTATTTTTAAATAAAAAAACCAAATCCATTTTGTGGTTTTTTTTTTTTAATCAACAAACAAATACTCCACGTATGTCCTAAAAAACCCTTATAATCATTTTTAAAAACTTTTATTTTCAAAACAATGTTAAACCTTTATACACCCCTTTTAGTAAACCCCTTTATTTTTACATAGAATAATAGAAAACACTTTTCATAAAGGGGTTTTGATATATTAAATAAATTTTAATAAAACAAAAGGCCACATGAATTTGAATTTAAAACAGGTTTTAAACCTTTAAACTTGAGCCCTTTGTTGACTCCAATGGGCCTAATGGTCGCTCCTTCACGCTTAAAAAAAACAATTCACAAGTCTTTTTCTTTGGCCTCTCTTCTTTATAGATCTATAGGCTCCTTAGACCTTGTAGGTTAACTCTTCGAGCTTCACTCTAATACCAATTTGATTGAAAGGAAGAGGTTGAAAAACATGATTCATACAAAATTAAACTTTTACTTATTAAAATTTCTCACATACAACCATCCACAAGGTTGTGGCTCCAGATTTCACACACTACAATGACCTAAGCACAATATATAAAGACCACACCTACTAAATATCAAATCAAGCAAACTTTAACTTGACTTTCGTTTTCTCTGGCTAACTCCTCCATGCAACATCACTCGAATTCTAATATTGAACTCAACCTAACTCAACTCATGCAGTGCATGTATGTGAGAGTAATTTACTATTTTAACAAAGAGCTCCCATGTATAAGTTTCCATCATTAATTCTCTAGTGATTATTTTCCACGCATATAAACATGTTCCTTGTGACTATTACTACAACCATAATTTGCATAACTATTTTTTAGGATCCATACTTTGTTTCTTCGATAATGAATTAAAAAATGGCATGACTTCTCATAATTTGAGTTCCAACGTACCCGTGTTGCTTTGAATATATAGGGAAAATAATTTCTCTTCATAAGTGATCATTCTCTAGAAAATCGGGCTTTGAATATGTTCATTTTACTGAAATCATACTTAGAATACGTAAGAGTGGCGGGATGGTTGTTTTTCTTCTTTCATATGGATGGGATAACTCTTTTGAAAGGTCCTTTCCAGCATTAAATTCCTTGATAGGTATGAAATAATATGGTTAGATTAATAACCCAATAATATTATTTATCCTTTCTCAAGGTCACCTATAGAAATCAAGAAGCTTCACTGCAAATGGAATTAAGAAGTGAAAGCTAACGATGTTTATTTGTAGAAAAAAATTAAAGAAATCCATTTACTGACAAATGTTGTAAATGGATAGAAAGGAATTATTTCATGTTGGATCTGAGAAAGGTTATCAAGCTCTCCATCAATCTTATATATGAAAATATTATAGACATTTTCACTTTGGATCTATATTGTAGTTCTCAACTACCACTTATGAACCACCAAACAAAACATATTTGTTTCAAAAATGATGTTTACGTCCAATAAGAAATCGACAACCCTTTTTATTTCTGGTCACTTGAAGCCCATGGAATCGAAATAATCAAGCACATATCCTCAAGGTCGTTAATACACCACCTCTCCTTCAAATCATAATATCATATCATCAAATAGTTTATGTTTCTTGGGTGGGCTGCAAAATAAGGTCAACATTATTTCATTGAAGAGATGGATAATTTGGTGGAGAAATTTGGCAATTTGGAAATTCATATAATTTCTAACTCCTATTGAAATTTCATCCATGAAAAGAGGTCTTACATGATTGACCAATATTTCCCCTGCACAATCCTTGTTAAATAATCATACAATAGATTTGATACTACATATCATGCAAATGCCAATTTTTAGAGGTACTAAGGAATTATTCTTGCTTAGCCCGCATATGGTGACTCTCTTCTTCTTGCCTCCATAAATTCCACAACACATCTAATTTACAACAATTGTGTTTACAAAAAAATCCAATCCCAAAATATAGAAGAAATCAAGAGCATAACAACCTAAGTGAATAATTTGCATGCCTTAAAAACTTGTTGCATTTTTATCCTATAATGTTTTCAAGAATAACCTTTAACACATAGTTTGTGATAAGTCTATTCCATTGTCGCTCAATTGAAATTTCCTATAGAAAACAAGAAAAATTAATTTCTACAAAAAGTGAGAAATTGAAAATCACTAGAATTATTTTGAGCCTACTTTAACATGAAAAATAGCTTTAGCTTGAATGGGTGAAATGTCCCACCAAGGGGGAGGCTATGTATCCTAAGATTTTAATCTTGGTAATAAGTGACAAGTTTTACCATCGAAATAAAACCCCATTATAATGAAATAGTCATAAATATTTAATTGAGGCACTCAATAGAACCACTACTCTTTAGATGAAATGCCTACCTTCATCAACACATCAACAACTGAATCTAGTTTGATGTTGGACTTCTTTCCATTTCTTGAAAGTTCTTGCAACAACTCTGGAAATTTGTGCAGGCATGTGTTCAATTCTCAATGAGAAAATGTTGTAAATTTGATAAAAATGTAAAAAAACACTCATCATATCTTTCCTCGAAATCTTGGCAATGCCTGAAGTAATCTAATATTTCCCTTGTAATTTCACCAAGATGCAATTCATGTAGACTAATATGAGAATATTTTCTTTGAGGAGAAAAATAATTTATTGAATGCCTATTGTAGGTTACATTTCCAGTGACCTTTAAAGGAAAAAGAAATATTTTTTCTGTTAGAATTAAAATTACTTACAGGAAACTCATTTAATTATGATGTGCTAAAATACAAACAAGAAATAAATTAGGTATATTTGATTGTAAACAAAAATAGTGAAATTTTCAAGACACATAATTAAAAATTTGGATTAAATTTCTCATATTATCATCTTATTTAAATATACCCCAAACTTATTGTGAAATCATGATCATGCTTTCCAACCAAAGTTGTTAGCAATGTGATTTTTCCTGCACTAGGCGGACCAAGAAGAAGTTTCATTCCGAATAATAAAATGATGCTTCACAAGAATAGAGAATGTCTCTGAAATGGTTGTCCTATGTTGTACATATTCTATCTAGTACCAAGGGACATATGAAAATTTTACTAAGAAGGCTTGATGCCATTGATATTATGAAGTATTGTTAGTGTCATCATCCTTTACCTCTAATTATTCATGTTCTTAAGAAATCCCTGCATAACAACACCATTTTTGATGTGGTCAAATGGGAAGATGTCAAAATTTCCAATTTCAATCTTTCTCCATGTTCATTGGATGTTTAATCTTAAACTAGGATGCTTTCCATTAGATTTTATGAGACCTCATTGTTTTTCTCTAAAAGAATTATCTATGCCAGCTAATTTGAACATCAACTCTCTACAAGACGACACTCTATCATAGAAATTAAGCCACAACCCAACTATATTTTCACCAACTAATATGAATGGAGGATTTTAGTAATGCTCAGCTAATTCCCCTTTCAGAATATGAATTCAATGCCTTATGTGTGCTTAAGGGTTCAGGCTTTCTTGCAAATAATCAAGTCCCACGAGTGTTTTTCATGTAAATTTAGTGAGAAATTTAGCATAAAACAATATCTGAACAAAAGAAAATAAATTATAGAACATCACCATACATAAAATTAGCACAGGTATTTGATGAACGAGTTCACCCCTCCTCAGCTACATCTCCTTAGTCCAGCTTCCATTGCTTGGGCCTCTATATTATGCTCAAATTGTCAAACTGACCCGTTTCTAATGCTCTTTTTCTCCTATAACCTACTTCAACGAACTCAGAATGGAAAATAATGGCTATATAGCCTCTTCTTACTCTTCAATTGGTCTCTAGCTGAAACAGATATGGCCTAACCCTCTAGTGGCCCTGGGCATCCTTAAAATCCAAGCTGGAAATATCCCATCTGGAAGTGCTCCATTGCTTCTGAAACAAGCACCAATTATTCCTGAAGACCAAAAAAAATGGTAATCTAGCCTCTTTCTGAGACTAATTTGGTCGAAAACTTCCTTAGTTATGAATTCTAGTATTTTCACATAGAAAAGAGCCACTAAATCTGGAAAACTGCAACTAAACTGGCAGTCTCCGTCGAATTTGGGGGGTTCCACAAGTTAATCCAACATTATTGTTAAGTGTAAGTTTAGTGTTATTTAAGCACACTTAAGCGCTAAACCCGCACTTAATTTAATCTGCACTTTAATTCAGTTTTAGGTGCATTAAACCTTGATTATGGTTAATTAACATGGCTTAGCTCTTAATCCTTTCCGCTATGGTCTGGAGCTTTGCAGACAGTTACATGTTGCAGTCGTATGTATCGGGGGCTAAGAGGGAGGTGGTAAGGCTTGGCACTGGCAGTGGGGAGTTCGTGGGGTGGAACCCCGACTCCTCGACCATAAAATTTTAACCAACGACCATGAGGGCATGTGGTGGCCTCCGAGATTTCCACATGTCATGACCTCAATGGTCTAACCCAAAACCAACCAAAATTGACGCGTAACCTAAATTCTCGGCTAGTAAGACGCTGCCACTTGGCATCCGCTAAGTGGCCCATTTGGGGAGTATTCTAAGAATATTCCAACGAATAGTTCTTGTAATACCTTTTTCTGACTGGACTGTACAGATGACTAGTCAGCATCCCTATCATCCCTACACAAAATTTTCATGTTTAGCAAAGAAAACATATCGTGTTTTCGAGAGCATACGACAACCATTTTTTGTGAACTGAAGTGCGCTGAAATTAGGATGACGAGCACTACATCGTCGTTTAGGTTCTGAGCCAATATGAAAATTTTGATTTTTGAGCTAAAATTTGATCTCCTAATCATACCTCCCCATTGAAATATTTTTGTCTCCAAAATAACACTTTCAGTTATCAAATTGAATAATTCATAACTCAAAAATATCTTGAAATTCAATTGCAATGTAAAATTTTCAATTGGTGCCCTTCAAGCCCCAATCAAGGTACTTCACTTAGCTTCCTCATCAAGACTTATTGTCATGTTAAGAATTGAGCCACAATTCTTATCGTTGTTGCAGAACAAACACTGATGAGTGGAATCTAGATATTCTCTTAAAATTCATCTTTACACGACTCCAAAAAAAAACACTTCATCTTGAAGATTCTCTCTTAAAGACAAAATTTACCCCATCCTAGAGATCAGAAACAAATCAACTTTCTTTGGCATCTTCAAACTATGCTTGTACATATAAATACTTTGTTGCGAACATTTTCATGATGTTTGACTTTGCCTACAAAACATAGTTATATTTAAACAATATTAACAACAAGATTCATTCACACAAGTTTCAACACGAATACTTATATCGATGAATATGAGACAACTAGTAGACAATTGATGAATGAAAATTTGTACATTTACAAATTCCATAAAAATGTGGACTATTAAGCAAAACTTAGCATGACAATGATCTAAAAAAAAAAAAATTGTTGCATTTGAAGGGATTTATTTATGCATATATCTTTTACAATAGTCCAACTATGGGACATGAAACTAGTGTAAAAACAAATTTACAACTTCAATTGGACAAATAATCCGCCCTCTTTTTACCTAACTAGGTAAGTGAACCCTCTATTTGTTCTTCCTCTTTTTCTAAAGTTTCATCAGGTATGGCTGCTCCTTGCACCAATTTTAGCATGGTTGCTTCCTCTTTAGGTACATGCACAACTTTATTTCCCTTACCAGGATGAAGATACAGATGCAATTTCCAACATTTTGCAACCCAATGTCCACTAATTTTTCAATGAGTGAAAAATTTTCTTAGAGCTCCTCTTGGCTCACATGCCTCTGAATTTGGATTAGATTTTTCCTTCTCGGGCTTCTTTCCAACAGCCATGTGCAGCCTTTTGAGAATTTCTTCTTTATTTTCGCACTCATCTAAACTATGGTTATATGAAGGGAAGAAATTACATGCAGATACATTCTTCAATAAGTTGTTAAAATTTTCGTTTTACTTCGAATCTTGAAAAAAAAATTGATACAACAAGGTGATTATAACTGGTTTGCTTGTTCTTGGACTTGCTCTTCTTGCATGAAGAACTTGCATGGCGAGTTGGGTTTTCATGGTGAGAATAAATTGATTTCTTATCTTCTTCATCATCCCCATCTCTCTCTGGAGATAACTTCAAGTATTTCCTCTATTTTAAGAACCAAGAAGGTACTAGTTCCATATGAAAATTCAACCTCCTTCCCTCCTCATTTCCTCTTTTATGACAAGGGGTACATGATACACAATAGGTGTCATCAAAAGACCATTCTTCTACTGCAACATAATCGAAGCCTTCATACTTAAGTCTCACTTTGGCTTCAAACGGGTCGTTGATTCCCTCTTAGTTCACACCAAGACCTTCCCCCTTGTAACCCATCTTGTACAAGAGCTTCGACCAAATTCCATTACCACACTTCTGAAAAGATGAAAAAGAACTGTCTTCAACACTTTTATGAAAAGAAGAAGTATGCAATTTCTTACCAGTAGTTCCATATTTTTTTTTTTACAGACAAAGATGATTGCAAACTCCCTTTTTTCCTTGGAGGTGTCCACTTGGAATCTTTGGTTTTCTTCCTTCAGCTCCCCAAAATTAGGTATTGATTGAACCTCATCCTCCACATCATGTGGGAAAAAGGTACATACTTGTCCATAATTTTTTTTTGAAGGAATTTCTACCCATGCATCTTTCATGAAAGTTCTAAAAAAACATGGAGTTTGTGGAGAGGATGGTGGCTTGACACCATTCTTGTCTCCCTCTTCCTTTGAATAACATTCTACACTTGGAGATGGTGTAGAGATTTCACCATGTAGCTTCGTGTTCCTCTCTTCATAGGGGACCTTCACCACAGCTACCATGCCTATAAAATCCTTTATGTAATTTTTTATATCTTACGACATATTGGTAGACTCTCCTCCTTGATACATACTTTTTTTAAGCCTCAAGTTAGAAATTTGAGGGATAACTGGTGGTAGAGACATTCTCTCCATTCAAAAATATTTTATCCTCACTTGAGCTTCAAAGCACACTACTTTTATGAAGCAACACAAGCTAACAATAAACTTGTAGCTTTGATACTAAAAATTATCTGAGTGGAGGAAATTAGTAATCCTTAGCTAATTCCCCTTTCTAATTACGAACTCAATGTCTTATTTGTGCTTAAGGGTTCAAGTTTTCATGCAAATCATCAAGTCTCCTGACTGTTTTTCATGTCAATTTATTGAGAAATTTAACATAAAAACAAGATCTAAACAGTATCAAATAAAGTACAAAAAATCATCGTACATAACATTAACACTAGTATTTGAGGAAGGAGTTCACCCCTCCTGGGCTACATCTCCTTGGTCTAGCTTCCATGGCTTGAGCCTTTATCTTATGCTCAAATTGTGAAATTTACCTATGTAAAATTCTCTTTTTCTCTTTTAACCTGTTCTAGTAAAATCAAAATTTCCAAGAATTCCTATCTAGCCTCTTCTTGCTCTTCAATTGGTCTCCAAGTGAAGCAGATATGGTCTAACCCTCTAGTGGATGTGGGCATCCTTAAACTTCAAGATGAAAAAATCCCATATAGAAATGCTTCATTGCCTCTGAACCTTCACCAATGAGTCCCGAAGACCCAAAAAATGGTAATATAGCCTCTTTCTGAGACTTATTTGGTCAAAAACTACCTTAGTTATGACTTCTTCTAGTTTAACCTAAAAAAACTCCACTAATTCTGGCAAACTGCAACTAAACTGGCAGTCTACGTCGAATTTGGGGGGTCCTCCAAGTTAATACTCCACTAGTGTTAAGTGGGAATTTAGATCTAGCTAAGCACACTTAAGCACTAAACCAACGCTTAAGTTAATTTGCACTTTAATTTTGGTTTAGTCCCATTAAACCTTGATTACAATTAGTTAACATGGATTCAGTCTTAATCCTTCGCGCTATGGTATGGAGCTCCATCAAAAGTTATATGTTGTGGTCGTATGTATCGGGGTTTTGCCCCATGGTGTTGGCCCCCTCTCCCCCCACCATATTACACAGTAAAACATAAATACATGCAGACTCCTATGAATGTTAAGAACCAAAAAGTAGCGGAGGTGGTACTACTTGGTGCTAGCAGTGGGGATGTCACGGGGTTGAACCCCGGTGACTCCACCATAAAATTTTTACCAACGACCATGAGGGAATGTGGCAGCCTTTGGGCTTTCGATGTGTCATGACCTCATTGGTCCAATGAAAGACCAACTGGAAATTGACACGTAACCCAGATTCTCAGCCAGTAAGACACTGCCACTTGCCATTTGCTGAGTGGCCCATTTGGGGAGTATTTTGAGAATATTCCAAGGAATATTCCTTAGAAAATATATTTTTATGACTGGACTGTATGGATTCCTAATCATCATCCCTATCATCCCTGCACAAAATTTTCATGCTTAGCAAAGTGAACATATCGTGTTTCCAGGAGCATACGACGACCATTTTTTATGAAACGAAGTGCACCAGAATCAGGATGACAAGAACTATGCAGTTGATTAGGTCCTAAGACAATCTGAGAACTTTGATTTTCGATCTAAAATTTCATCCCCTGATCACAAATTTTGAAAATACCCACTTTTTTTCTTACATGGATTTTACGGAACATACTTATTTAAGGTAGCAGAAAACATAGTAACCTCAAGGGTGAAAACAATTGGTTTTAATTTTACAAAAAATATCAAAGATAAATAAATAGATTCAATTCTTCGTTATAAATTAGAAATTAACACATTCTATGAAAATTATATCACACTTTGATATCAAAATGTCTCGTACCTTTGTGGTAGAGTAGTATGGCTCGTGAATAATAGGTTCTTCTCTGCATAGTCAAACTAAGGCATCAAAGGCATCAATCACTCTCCAAACATGAAATGAAAGTGAAAGAAAATGGAATAGGGATACCCCTTGCATCAACACGCACAAAATATTTAGTGAGGAATTTTATTAGTGACAAGGGCATACTCCCTTATCTATTCATCTCTAGCCCTTTTATACTACTTTTTTGAAGGACAATTGAAGGCACTCAATCGCCTTTTAATAATTTTTATGATATATTGAAAAAAATTACTATGTACAAGGTGGCCAACTATTACCACCATGACTCTCAGTATAAGTAAGTCCCAAAGTCTTTATCGTCAGGAATATAGGATCATAACACCAACTGGTGCTTCAATTACTTCCCTTATAAGTTTCAATATGTTGGAACACCTAATCCTCCATGGGCAGGTGTGGAATATGAAAAGTCACAATGGAGTCCAAGTGACCTTGGAATGTGAAACCAAGAGTCACACCATTGTAGTATAAATTTACATCATGTGTAATGGAAAAAATAAGAGCACCTCATGCTTATCCTTAATTGTGTGTTGAGTTTCTTGTGTGTGTGTTTATTCTTCTCATACACCATGTGTGTGCTTAACATGGTGTTTAACATTGTATCAGATCTGATACGTCCATAACCAGCTCCACCTTGAGTGAGCCATTTTTGTTTATGGCCTGTGCATATCTGCAAAAATTCTTGGCATTTTTGCAGCATTTTAGAGAGTTTTTGTAGCAATCCTTTTTGCCACATTCATCAATCATAGATTTTCTGCAGCATTCAGAAATCTACTTTGAAAAGAAGAAGCATTCAGAAATTGGCAGCACTGGTTTTAAAGAAGAGCAGCATTGTGCATCTGAAGGTTTTCATTCTGACTTCCATGCAATTTCTGCTACCCACTTTTAAATTCTGCATTTTGAAGAGCTGTTGAAATGTTGTTTAAATTGGGTTTCTGAAGAAATTTCTAGGTTTTCTGCTGAAATTTCTGAGAAGAATTCTGCATTTTTAAAGTCCATTTTCCTATTGCTGGGCTATTGGAAAGATTTCTAAGTTTTCACTGAAAGATTTTTGAGTTTTCTGCAAATCTCTAATTCTGCATTTATCCAATATTCTGCTGCTAGAGGAAAAAATACTCTCTCTTTTCTGCCACATTTGTGAAATTTCGGCTCTACTCTACTCCGCTGTTTAAAAAAAAAAAAAAAAAATTAATTAAAATAAAATAAAAATAAAATATAAAATATAAAAAATTCTGCAACTTGGCCTTTCGGCCCCCCCTTTACCTCTGCACCCACTGCTCTACACTTCCAACGCTCACATCCCTTATGCTCCTCCTCGCATACACTCCCTTACTCCTCAGTGCTCCCTCGCATCCCATTCTGCAAACTACTCGCAACACTCTCCCTAAACTTACACCGCCATCCCCACGGCCTTTGGCCCCTCCCCTCTCACCAAACCAAGCACGCATCCCCAAATCCCATACTCTATCGCTTTCACTACAACTCCATTCCTAAGCTACCCACCCACTCCCCTAAGATACCCACCTGCTCACTTGTTCCCTCGACTCTCTGCGCCGTCCCTTCGACCTTGCCCTATGGCTCAACCTTATCTGCCCCACCCTCTGTGCCCTCCCTTATCCCCCTACTCTAATCCCTACACTGCTACAACTCCACGGCTCCCACACTCCCTTACGACCTACGCCCATGCCCCTACCCTCTCACCCGGTCGTACGGCCATCCCCTCTCACGATCTGCGATGCATTCTACCTTGCCCCCTCTCCATATGCTCATCCCATACATCTCCCCATACACTAAAGAAATCTCTCTCACTCTGCAAACACACTCCCTACCTCTACCGATTACCCCCGCCCCTACTCGCTGCCTACGCTCCTGCGTCACCGTTCCCAACCGTTAGCTCCCCTCTGGCTGACCCCTCGCTCGAACTTCCTCCCACACGGGTTCCTCACCACTCGGCCCTCCTCCCTGGTAGCCGCCCCACCCCTTATCACTCCTCCTCTCACCTGCGATCTCCCTCTCACCTGCAACCTCCCTTCCCCTCACACACGGCCTTTCGGCCCTCCTTTCCCCACCTGCACTCCGCCCCTTTTCAAAACAATCAATTTTTTTTTATTTTAATTCAACCATTATAAATTTTTTAAATCTTCGATTTCATTTCTTATAGTTATAATACCCCACCCCATCCATAAATTTCCCTCTTCACTTTAAATTAATTTTTTTAAATATAAAAAATAAAATAAAATAAATAAATAAATAAATTCTATTAAATCCTCCCTTACTTTTTAAACTCCACACTCTCCCACCCTTTTTAAATTCCCCCTCCCTTTTAATTCCCCTCCCTTCACATTTTTTAAATTTCTCATAGTTCCCCCTCCCCCTAATAAGTTTCCCAATTTCAGTTTTTTTTTTAAATTAAAAAAAAAAAAAAAAAACAGCAGAGAGAGAGGAAGGAGAGAAAATGAACAACAAAATTGAGGAAATGGCATGGACTATATTTAGAGAAAAGTGAATTTGAAATTGTGTGATTTCTGGCATAAGGGTGATTTTTTGAAGAAATTGACATTTGAAGACGAGTTGTTATTGGTGAAAAACAACTCTTTGTTGAGGCCTCTTGTACAAGTATTTTTCTGCACATTTTTTATGCATATTGTATTGAATTGACATTGTATTGCTTCTTCATAGTTGCAATCATTAGATTTTGTACTTTGAGATTTCCATAGTTGGAAGTTCTCTTGAGTCATTTGTATTTCTTGTTGAATCACATTGTAAATGGGTGCATTTTCGGTTGAAGCTGACACCCTTTCATTTTTTGAGCCAAAGTTGTTGAAAATGGCTAAAATCAATGAGGCATTAGAGTTTTTTAATAACCTCATTCATTCAAATGTTTATGACATGATAAAAATGAGTAAGGATGCTCTTTGTAACATTCAAAATTGTTTGCTAGATGCACAAGAAAAGATTGAGTTTTTGCAGTTGGAATCTCAACTTCAACAAGATGAACTTCAACAAAAGAGTCACCATTCTGAACATGTTTCGTTCGATCATTGAGTATGACCCCCATCACAGCTAAGTAGTAAAGTTGAAGTCTATTCCCATTCAGTTCCCTGTACAAGAGCAGATTTACATGCAGATGCAGCAGCTCAGCCTGCACTTTTCAAGCCCATCATCAGACCTTGGGAAGAGCTTGTCCACAACAAGCACCGAACTGGTCTTGGATATGACAAGGATGTGTCCTTTCATATTCCGGACTACACAAAGCCCATCATATTTCAGAGTGCCGGATTCATGTATGACAGTTCACCTGCAGCTGTTCCAGATCCTGTTCCACTTCCACAACAGATTGAGAAATGCCAACACTGTGATCGAGTTGGCCATATGAAAGATCACTATTTTGATCTTCATCCATGCAAGCACTGTGGTCGACACACTCATTCTTCAGACAGATGCTTCAGACACAAGCCTCCTGCAAGAACCAAGATTCATCTTGGATGGATCGCTTCTTGGCAATGGGCATTAGCAGCCAAGAAGATGTTTAAGACACATGTCAGAACTTGTTCTCAGATATTGAGCAAACTTGCAGTTGAGTTTTCGCCATCATCTCACCTTGTCCCTGACAGGGGGGAAAATGGTGGTCATGTACAAGCTTCGACGACAGATCAAGCGAGCCTGAGCCACAATCTCTCATTCCATGTTCAGATTTGTAGCCAGCAGTTCAAGCGAGCCTGAGCCACAATTCGTCATTCCAGATTCAGAGATGTAGCCAGAGACATGGATGCCCATGAGCATGCCTTCGGTTGGTGGAAAACCTTAAACCATCATCTTTGGTTGGTGGATAACCTAAAACCATCACAGGTAGTAGACCTCCCTTATTTTAGGTCGAAGGTCTCCCTTTCATATATGAGGAACACTTCCTCTAGCAGAAGCCTTCAGCTTCTTGCCAACTTTGGTTGAGTTCCAGGAAATGCTTCAAGCATTCCAGAGTTGTTGGTAATCCTAAAACCATCACAGGTAGTAGACCTCCCTTCTTTTAGGTTGAAGGTCTCCCTTTTTATATGAGGGACAATTCCTCTAGCAGAAGCCTTCAGCTTCTTGCCAGTTTTGGAAGAGTTCCGGGAACTGCAACAAGTTTTGCATTCCAGTGTTGGTGGTCATCCTTAAACCACCTCTTTTTTCCAACATTTTAGAGAGTTGATTCAGCCCAAGTGCTGCCATGTATACTTTGCAGATTTGTATTACAACTCTCTTATTGGACTCACACATACCCCTTCGGATTAAGGGGGGGAATGTTGGAACACCTAATCCTCCATGGGTAGGTGTGGAATGCGAAAAGTCACAATGGAGTCCAAGTGACCTTGGAATGTGAAACCAAGAGTCACACCATTGTAGTATAAATGTACATCATGTATAATGGAAAAAATAAGAGCGCCTCACACTTATCCTTCATTTTGTGTTGAGTTTCTTGTGTGTGTGTTTATTCTTCTCATACACCATGTGTATGCTTAACATAGTGTTTAACAGAATACATGTTTGATTTTGTAGCACAAATGATTACTTATTAGTGTCCTAAACTAAGCGAGAAACTCAAAATGGAAACATAATTGGTATTTCTCATATGGCTTAGTTTAACCAACATGTTCCTATCACTACACATGCTCATGTAGAGAGTTTAATTCTAAGGTTATAACCCTAAAATATCATATGAAGTACTAACATCTTGTATCAACTCAATTAGGCACAATAAGAAAGACTTTGTGACTACTATTTTATTTGTATACTTTCAAAGATTCCAATCAAAAAGATCAATCACACACCTCTATAGTTTAATAAAGCACCATGTAAATTAAATATAAGTGTCTACAATTGAGGATCCTAAACCAAATCTCCGTAGACACAAAGTGCCAGAATGAATGCATGGCCCACCTCATTTAATTTATTCGATAGAGAGTCAATTTTTTCCCTACCTTGTTTCATCCCTATATTTCTTATGGAAGGATAGAATTTTGGCTTACTTCAATTAATAAATCTAATATTTGGTTTCCTTAAGAATTTATTTCAATTAATGTTTCATCGTTCATATTATATGTATGTAAAATGTATTTCCTTTTTCAATTTCATTTTTTCACTCTAGTGTGCCATAAACTAGAGAAAGGGTTATGGGTGGTTGAATATTCACTCAATATTCCTGACTTCCTTCTAGACTAGAGCTCAAAGGATAGTCGATTGAATCGCAAGGGAGAAATATCTAGGTAATATTCTCATTTAAGGATGTATATATGGGAATGATTGAAATAGTACCATATGCGCAAGGAGGAATTCAATGTCTTCTTAGTGGGAATGCCCCTACATATTGGCTCTCCATATGGATTCACGAAGGAACTAGTGTTCGTCTATTTCATTGTCACCACTCCTAACTCATATAGGTGCATGACTCTACTATTAGTTACATCAACCATACTACTAAGCTAACTCGGTACAAAAACCAAACATTTTGGAGCTAACAATATTGTTAATTTTCAGTTTGGTTGTGTTGTAAGTGTTTTTTCTTCTTTAGGTACAGTGTGAAGTGAAATATATGCATGAAAATGTTGTAAATAAAATTATTGAGTAATGGTAAGGAATTTCTAGTGAAAAACATTGATTCTTCATCTAACTTGTAGTGAAATTGAATTTAGCTAGCATTTTTTTCATTTTTGTCTCCGTTACTAATTTCTCATACAATATGATGAAAGTGGTTGTAGTTGGAGTATAATGAAGAGGGTCACAAGATCAACTACAAAAACATGAAGAATCAATTTTTAATATATTGGTTCTATCATCATGTATGCAATATATTTATCCCTCTAGTAACACATTTGCACATGTCTTTTACACATGAATAGTTTGACTTACATTTTTTCTTGCAAAAGTGGCATCGATGAAAATAAACTTCTCATGGATATATTTATGCAATATTCAAATTACACCATTGAATTTGTTTGAAATATAAATGAAAAAGTGTTTTAATCGATTGGAAGTAACTTCTTTCACCTCATATTCAAGTTGATTTAATTCAGCAACACCTATACATTGGTGCATATCTAAATTATCATACATATGTTATAATCTCACTAAAACTCAACCATGATGTCTACATAAATATACACTCAATAATAACTTCCTGCACCATTGATATTATAGAGCTACAAAGGAGTCACTATGGCAAGGTAGTAGAGAGAACCAACAAAAAAGAAAAATATATACAAGATGAATACACAGTGAGAGCACATATTTCCATTTCCAACCATTAATCTAAGTTGGTAGTGAAAGTGAAATTTCATGTGATTTAGTTGAATCTTGAAATATTCATTTATGGTAATGATGAATATATTTCTTCTCCTACAACACTAAGGAGAACTACTATCCATCTACCAATAATTGCTTCTATAGACCAGTTGTGAACTCCTCTCATTAATGCCACTAGCATAGTAACCCCTGAACCAGACTATGGGTTATGGTAAATCCATGTATTGTCTGCTATGATGGGCCTAGGAATCCTCAACCAATGAATGGGGGATATACGGTAAAGCTTGGAGGTGGTTTCCCTTGATCATGCCTAGGAAATCTTGCCGATGAATGACAAGATATATGGTAAAACATATATGATGGTGTCTCGATTATGTCATAGTAATATTTGGATCAGATTGTGGATTGCGGTAAAGCCTAGTAATAGGAGACATGAAAATTCTCGTGGTGTATGTGGAGAAATCCGGTGTTATCCATGATCTTTTATGGCTTAGTGTTTTGGTGAGGATTGTCATAAATTCGATTTCTATTGATGAGGGTCAAGTGGTTTAGCCTTGGGAAGCCTTGGTTGGTTCTTGTGGTTCGTGTCCCACATTCATGTTTGGAATATGACATAGGGATGATTGGGTGAAGAGAGACTTGGCTCAGCCAATCTATGGTAGGGTGGAACGTGGTAGTCCCATACAGGGTTGGGTTTTGCATTCATTAATAAGAGGTTCTTTCCTTGGTATTTTATGTGTAAATTTACTGGTTCATATGTGCAATTTATGGTTGTATCCCCATTACTTCTGTTTTTTATATGTTCGTTATGAATATTTTTTATGAAAGTGAAAAGGTATGGTTCTCATCACTTTTGAATTATAAATGAATAAGAAATGAATTTATGACCTAATAGATGGTAATGCATCTAATGACATAATGCATCAATTATTCTTAGCAATTCTCCGATAAATATAAAACCTCTATGCTCAGATATGCTGTTATGAGCTATAGAATGCATATTTCTAACATGTTTGACGAAATGCCTGTCATGGCTAGTAGGGGTCCAACCATGTTTATGTTTAACAATTTTCATTGGCATCATTGTCTCTATGTCTCATTGGATTTCTATAAATTTCATGATTTTTTTGGCAGTGACTGAGTCCTAGCCCTAAAATTAAACCTTAAATCTCATAGTCGTTGGCATAGAACTAGCAAATAAAGGCCACACTCGCACTTAGGAAGGATCATGGGAGCGACTAGGACCTACAATCGCTTGGAGGGCTTGTAAGGGAGCTACAAGGTCTCTAGGAGTTTAGATTGTTGATTTTCCTCCGGGGTTGGTCACCTGGAAACGTGAGGTATCTCCTGGAGCTTCTGTTGGTTGTGCAGATGATCAGTTTTGTAGTGTTTTGTTAGTTCTATTGTCGCCAAATCAATCCCACTTAGATATTTTTTCCTTTTATTGGTTTCTCCATGCACCTCCTTCATTATATTACTCCCTCTTATATTCTTGAGATCAAAATTTCTCCTTAGAATCTTCATGTTTGTGTGATTGTTTATCCCAAGAGATTAATCTGCGAATATTTTCCATATTGCTTCAAATAAATGGATGATAAGACTTATATCTGATGCAATTTGATCTCTATTTCTCTTCTTACATATCATCAATGGTTGGCGGGCTACCACTTGTGCAATATTTAATCCATCCGACCAGACTGATGGATGGGACATTCCATTGATATTGGAGAATCCTTAATCCCTATTTAATTTAAATAGTGAAGAGTGTCTTATACATATTTAGCAGGGAATTTCTGAAATTAAATACGCCTATCCGAAAGCTTTCAAATCTCATTTCCTCCCTATTTTCTTTCCTTGTCATTCCGCACCATCTTCTCCACAACATCCTTCATTTCCATGTTAGTAATTTCTCACTACCATAATTTTCTTGTTTTGTCTTGCCTTGGTTTATTCCTTGAAATATAAAAGACAAATCAACAAAAGGACGAAGTGTCGTTGTTTAAGAAGTGCCACAAATTCATAAAAAAACCCATATGAATTATTTTACTATGGCCACAATATCAATTATTAATATGTAAAAAAAAATTACAAACAATTAACATATTAATCTCACTTACTAACTAAACACAATTGATATATTAACACTATCGTTAATAACTCCTAAAAATGGGGAGACAATGCCCACTAAAAGTGGAATAACGTCCAAAAATAATAAATAATATAAAATATAGTTTCACAAAAAGTCAATTTTTCTACCACATATGATGTTAATTGTGATTTAATTTTTG
The DNA here is from genome assembly GCA_034641835.2 of Pinus albicaulis. Classification (NCBI taxonomy): domain Eukaryota; kingdom Viridiplantae; phylum Streptophyta; class Pinopsida; order Pinales; family Pinaceae; genus Pinus; species Pinus albicaulis. The sequence goes on along the minus strand of CM076574.1, from coordinate 1,067,298,328 downwards.
AATTTCATATTTAAGTTTGACCTCAAAATGTCATAAATTTGAAAAATAACATAGAGTTTAGAAATCAACTATTTAAATTTTTATTATTTTAAATGCATCAAATATATAAATAATAAAGAAATATAGCTATTATCCTTAACAAATTTTATCTCTATTACTCGAATTCATTTATGATTATCAAGCAAGTAAATTTTAATCCATTTAAATGAGTATCCAAAAAATATTTAATGTCAAACCAAGAGGTAACTCCGTAAATCAGAATGTTTATTAGATGAAGAATGTGCATGTATTTATACATGGAGGTGAGGCTATTGAGATTTATCTCCCAATGACTCTTGGTCTTCCTTATTTCCTAATATTATTTATTATACAGTATTACATATCCACACCCAACCCATAGGATTAGGTGTCAACATTCCCCCCTTTAATCCGAAGGGATGTTGGTGAGCCCAAGCATCGATCTGAAATTTTCAAACTTTTCGCTGCCAAGTGCTTTGGTGAAGATATCAGCAGTTTTCTCATTTGTGGAACAATGATGTATATGGATGGTTTTGGCCTGAACATGATGTCGAATTAGATGATATTTTGTATTGGTGTGCTTTTTTCAATCATGGAACTTTGTGTTCTTGGCCAACTTTATTGCAGAAGTGTTGTCGATCATGAGTGGTGTGGAATACATTTGTTTCATCTGGAAATCTTCTAGGATTTTCCGGAGCCACACAATTTCCATTGTTGCTTCAGATGCTGCCACATATTCTACCTCGGTCGTGCAATCTGCTGGAACTGACTGTTTGCGTGATCTCCATGAGACAGCTCCTGACCCAAGACTCATGGTGTAACCTGTAGTAGACACCCCTATTTCTTTGTCACCATCAAATTCTGAATCAGAGTATCCGATCAAGCTGAAGTCGCGTACCTGTGTATATTTGAGTCCAAAGTCTTGAGTCCCCTTCAAGTACCTTAATACTCTTTTTTGCAGCAGACCAATGTCCTTCACAAGGTTTTTTCATGAACCTTGAGAGGATTCCAACAACAAATGAAATGTCAGGTTTGGTGGTGGTTAGGTAGATAAGACTTCCTATAAGCTATCTATACTTAGTTTCATCCTCGAATTCATTCCCTTCAATAGATGTGAGCTTCAAGTTTTGTTCCATTGGAGTGGTTAAGGGATTGCATTCATCCATGCCAAACTTGTTCAAAAGATCTCTAATGTACTTCTTTTGAGAAAGAAATATATATTTAGGATGTTGAATTACTTCAATACCCATATAGTAATGAACGTAACCCAAATCAGTAATTTCAAAACTTTTCTTCAATTCTTTCTTCATGGATGCAATATAGCTCTCATTGTTCTCTGTTATCAAAAGATCATCTACATACACCACAAGATATACAACTATTTTTCCAACTTTCTTAACAAACAAAGTTGCATCATCAAGATCAAAATGTTTGAAGTCAAGTTTCAGAAGATGCTTGGTTAATTTCTCATACGAGGCTCGTGGTGCTTGCTTGAGGCCATACAAGGATTTTATAAGCTTTCAAACTTTGTGTTCTTGACCCTTTACAACAAATCCTTCTGGCTAGGACATATAAACTTTATCCTTTAGATATCCATTCAAAAAGGCATTTTTTACATCCATTTGATGGAATTTCCATCCATTCTGAGCTGCTAGGGCAAAGAGAGTCCGGATGGTGGTCCATTTTGTTGTGGGAGCAAAAGTTTCTTCATAATCGACTCCTTCTTTTTGTGCGAATCCTTTTGCCACAAGCCTGGCCTTGTGCTTGTCAAGTGAGCCGTCTGCTTTGTACTTGTTCTTGTAGACCCACTTACAGCCAATTGGTTTTGTTCCCAAAGGCAGATCAACCAGCTTCCAAGTGTCATTCTTTATCAAGGCATCATACTCCTTCTGCATCGCTTCTTTCCATTCATCATGAGAAGCGGCTTCTTTGAAGGAAGTTGGTTCATGATCTGTAGACAAACTCAATTCACAGCTATAAGCAATATCCATATCAACAGGGGAATCAGAATTATCTACATCACCTTCAATTTCTTGAGTGGAACTTCTTGTTCTTGTTTTTCCAACCTCATCAGGATGAACATCCTCCAGTGTCTTTGTCAGCCATTTGGGAGGACCTTTCTGAGATGGCCCAGGCTGGTCACTTGACTGAGTTGGGATTGAATCAAGATTCAATCTCCCAATTCTGTCGATCACATCATCCAATGTGTCATCCGCGGTTGTTTCTTCATGTGGGGAAGAGAGTGCTTCAGGACATGATTCCACAGTTTGATTCAATATCGGAATCCCCCCTTCAAGGTGTGGAATCACATTATCAAATTCTTGGAAAGACTTTGCATGTGTGAATCTATCCAGGCGATCAAGTTGCCACTCAACAACCTTGTCACTCTTGGAAGATTCAAGAAATATAACATCTCTTGCTATCACAAACTTCTTATTTGCTTCATCATAGAGACGATATCCTTTGGAGGTATTGGAGTACCCCAAGAAGATACATTTTCTGCTTCTAGCACCAAGTTTGTTCCTTTGGCCCTTGGGTATCAAGGCATAACAGGTGGACCCAAAGACCCTGAAATGCTTTACCGAAGGAATGTGGCCATGCCACATTTCAAAAGGAGTTTTGTGTCTAATTGAACTTGAAGGACACCTATTCTTTATGTAAACAGCACATAGAACTGCATCAGCCCAAAACATCAATTTTACATTCTTGAAAAATAACATGGAGTGGACCATATTTAAAATGGTTCTGTTCATTCTTTCAGCTACACCGTTCTATTGTGGATTATATGGCACAATTGTTTGATGTTTGATTCCATGTTGACGAAGATAATTTTCAAATTCGTTTGAAGTGTATTCTTTTCCATTATCAGTACGTAGAGAGCCAATATGTGTTTGTGCATCATTTTCAATCCATGCATGAAAATTCTTGAATGTTTGAAAAGCATCAGACTTTTTCTTCAATAAGTAAATCCAACACATTCTGGTGTAGTCATCAATAAATGTCATCATATATTTATTTCCATTTTCAGAAGCAACAGGCATAGGGCCACATAAATCTGAATGAACAAGCTCAAGTTTTCTATGTGCTCTGGAGTGTGAATCATGAAATGGCTGTTTGCTATGCTTTCCTAGAATACAAGCATCACATTCCTTATGTTTTCTAGGAATTGTAGGTAGTCCATTAACACCATTTTTCTTCAACAAACGAAGGCTTTCATAGTTTAAGTGTCCAAATCTAGCATGCCATAAAAGAATTGATGGGAATGTACCTTAATCATGATGTGAACTGAATGCAAAGTTTTGAGGATGAGAAAATGAACCTTTCAACTTCAAGAGTCTCCCTTCTTCTATTCCCTCCATGACAAGTGAGTGATCTGATGATTTTCTGACCTCTGCCTTGCCATCAAACAAGTGAATGGAGTGTCCTTGCTGGCGGATTTGGACCAGGGACAACAATTTTCTCCTCAACTCAGGGAGGTATAGAACCTCATGTAGGATATGATCTGGAAGACCAGGCAACTTAAGCCTGACTATGCCAAGCCCTGATGGCTTGAGTTTGGATTTATCTGCAAAATATATTGCTCCATCAACTTTGTCATTGAATTCTTCAAAAAAATATTTTCTAAATGTCATGTGACGTGTTTCTCCTGAATCTAGCAACCAATCATCTCTCCATGAAGTAAATGAAACATCAAACAAGTCTTCAGTTACTCCATTGTTACAATGTGCTAGAACATAATGAGAGGATTCAGGTGCTTTACCTTTGTCTTTGTCATTAGTTTTACCTTTGTCTTGATTTCTTTGCTGCTCAATTTTATCCCAAGGTGTCCTGCATTTGGATGCATCATGTCCATATTTATTGCAACGTGTGCAATGAAGATTGGATTTGTCAGATTGTTTGGCCTCCCTTTCTGTGAAGTTTCTTCTTCCTCTTCCTCTTCTGCCACCTCTTCCTCTGGAAGAATCTAGAGCATGACTCTTTTCTCTATGTGCCAAGTATGCATCCTCTTTGGAAGATGAAGGGGCTGTCATCTTCCCGAAAGCTTTCTCTCTTTCTGCAATTTTTTTCTCAAGGGTATCAAAGGTGATATGCTCAAGGTTTCCACTTGCTTGCAATGACTCAAGATAATGTGAGTAAGTCGGATATAATGCCTTAACATATGCTATGAGAGGTATGTCCATTTTTACACAAGTGCTGTCAATATCATGCATGATAGATCTAACTTCTAACGCTAAATCAAGGGGATCATCATTCTTCATTTCAAGACTGAACAACTTAATCATCAATTGAACAATTTCTAATTCTGAATGTGAGTCATAGAGTTCTTTTAGATTGCTCAAGGCTTCATAGGCATTTGAGAATGATGAAATATGGCAACTCACCTCTTCATTTACGGAAGCTGCAATCAAGGCATAGGCCTTGCAGTTCTTTTTTTCCCAAATGGCGAGCTCCTTGTCTGAAGTGGGCTTTGCTGGTGGATTTCCTTCTTGTCTTTCACAGATTCCTTTCCACAACTCATTAAAAATGAGATTGTGCTTGATTTTTCCAGACCATTTAAGATAGTTTTCTTTGCCGGAGAGAACCACCCCTACAATAGATATGAGAGAATGCATTCTTCTGAAGGGAAAAAAAATAATTACTTTGCTGGAAAAAATTCTTTTTGAGGAGTAAAAAATTTTGCTAGAAAATGTTCAATTCTAGAAATATACTCAATTGAAGGGGACAAAAACACTTTGCTAAAAATACTGAATTCTGAACCAATATATATATATATATATATATATATTTGTTTGGAGAAAAAAATTATATGGGAATTGTATTGTGAATGGGAGGGGGTATTATGAATGAAGGCAGAACTAGAAATGGGGGCTGTGGTATTAAATAAGAGTGGTTTTATTTTGGAGGCGGTGGTATTAAATGGAGTATATGACAGAGCGGAGTAGCGAGGGTGGGGAGGGCGTTGATATTACTGGAGTGGCAGTGTTATTTGGGAGGTATGAATGGTGGAGTGGTGTTAACACAAACATCGTATAAATGGAGTGATGCTAACACAGACAACATATAAGTGGAGGCGATATGAATGGTGGGTGGTATGAAATAGTGGTATTGTAAATATTATATGACAGAGCGACTATGGGGCATAAACATTATTACATATGGTGGGAGGAACATATTATATGACAGATTTGTAGTGCAAAGGGAGGGGTGCAGTGATAATTCTGGATTGCAGCCAAAGGCCGAGGGAGCATGTGTATAGGCCGATCATTGCTATGGTGGTATGGGTGGGATAGGAGTGGCGTAGGAAGAGTGTGCAGTTCGTGCAGCCGGATTGAAATGTGTGTTGGGGAGTGCGTAGCTCGTGGAGTCGAGAGGAGGGCATAATGCTGCATAGAAGGGTCTTTTGTTGGTTAGGCGTAGGAGGGGCGAATGGGATGGGGGGCACCAGCGAGAGTTGTAGGGAGGGCAGGTAGAGTAGTGTATTGAAGCCCGTGTGGGGAGAGGGGATACGTGTAGTGTAGGAGATAGGGATTTGAGGGAGATGTGAGGGGGCGAGGAGAGATAGCAGTGAGGGGAGGCAGAGTTTAGGGAGAGCAGGTAATGGGAAGTGGCAGGGATGGTAGAGCGATAGGTATGGTGGAGCGATAGGTATGGGGAGCGACAGAGCGTAGATGAGAGATGTGTTGGAGAATGGGGGAGTCTGAAAGGACTTTAAGAAAATCTGGAATCAGATATTTGCAGGACTGCAGAATTGCAGATATTTCAAGAGCTGCAAAATCGCAGGAATTGCAAATTGTAGAATCTTCAGAATCTGCAAAAAACAGAGCTGTGCAGAAATTGCAGAGATAAATTAAAGAAAAATGCAGAATTGCAGTATATAGAATCAATCTAATTGAGCATCAAAGTTAGACATAAAAACTGACTGAGCAAAGGAATGAGGGAGTTACACCACAGGCAAAAATGCCAATAGTGGGACTGGCTTTGATACCATTTCAAACCAGGAAGTAACTCAACAAATCAGAATGTTTATTAGATGAAGAATGTGCATGTATTTATACATGGAGGTGACGCTATTGGGATTCATCTCCCAATGACTCTTAGCCTTCCTTATTTCCTAATATTATTTATTATACAATATTACATATCCACACCCAACCCATAGGATTAGGTGTCCACGTTTAAAAACCATTTATCAAAATTTTAATAAGTTTATTCATAAATATACTTGAATCACATTGGAGGAAGAATTATATAAAAACATTAAGGAATAGTTTGACTATAAGTTTAATAGGGCCGAGATTAAATATTTATTAAATATTGTCACATTAAATCTAAGAAAAGTATTAAATATTTCATTGAAATAACTGATGAGGCCCCTCTCCACTCATCGACTCAATGTAGTAGGATTAATTCACTCATAAAGAACCTCCCGATGTGAAGTGACGACACTTCATCAAATGGTTAACCTCCCTCCAATGCTCCACCTAAGTTCCATCGTGTGAGGAGGGTCATTAACCTCCCTCCAACTCTCCAAGTGATAGGAAGTATCAAATATCGATTAAAGATGGATCTGATCTCTAGAATACTACATGTTTGCTAAACAATTCCAAGACTTCGTAAATGTAATTCTAAATTGCATTAAATTTTGTAAAAGGTTTATAAATTCGCATAAAAAAATTATGCTTTCAAATTTGATCTAAATTCACGACTTTTATTGAAAATTTTGAAAGATTTACTTTTGGTAGTGAAGAATTGAATCGAAAGCAATTTAGATGCATATATATTATGCGAATGTGTTTTCAAAATTTATTGGTTGGAAATTGTTTCAAATAAGATTTACAAGGTTTACATATGATTTACAAGGTTTATCATAATTTATGTAGGGTTTAGTTATATTTAAATAATATAAGGTATGTAATGGTATTTTCTTCATTATTATGGAAACAAATTTTGAAAATAAGATAAGAGAAATATGTTTATGTCATTTACTATTTGTTTCATTATATAAGAAACTAATGCATGTTTTATGTTATACAAGTTATTCATTAAGGAAGGATTATAATCCAGATAAATATTCCCATGCAAGACAAAAGTAGGTGGAGTCCAAAGTTAAAATATTTAAACCATTTACAGAGATGAGAAACTATTTTCAAATAAATAGTTTTGAAATATTTATTTTTTTTCCTTTTACTAAGATTAGGAGAGAGACAAAATTAGTTGTTATATGCATCACTGCACTTACGTAGGGGCGAGAACCTATTTTGTAACCTTTGATTATGTGATCTGAATATATATTTTTATGCATTTGCTTTCTGTTTTAATTCTAGAATATGTGAAACGTATTTTTGCATTTTATTTCTGTTTTAATTTTTTAATATGTGAAATGCTCAACATTTTTTTGCTACAGTATTTCAAGTAAATATTATTTACATCAACTCCATGTTCTTCTTTTTTCCTTTGCCATGTTCTTCTTGTTTCCTTTGTCATTCATTTTTCACTTATTTTATATGCTTGTATATTATATTTGTTACCAGGATAATAGTTTAGTTGATTGACATTATTTTTTTGCAGCAATCGAGATATTTGCTCATTTCTTGATATTTATATTATCAGATGATGATTTGATGTTGATTCTTGTCTTTCTATAAAGTTAGCAAAAATGTATAATATTTGATATTACACCTTTCACATTTCTCATTAAGATGAGTTATTAATAAGAATATACAAGTATAGCTAGCCCTTTAGTATTTTTATTTTATTTTATGTTTTATTATTTCTTTGGCTTTAACTTTTTTGTGGAATTTAAATTTTTTTTTTGTCGTATAATCAAGATTAAAACTTGATATGGTTCGTTATATGTTGTATAGGCTTCTCCCACCTAGACCTTCACACTTTTTACCTCTTTTCATTATAACAATATAGTGACCTATTTATTTTCTTAATTAGAAAATATATTTATTTCACACGATTCTACAATGATTATTCAATTTTAATTATCACGAGGGATTACACCATGTGATGAAAGGGAGGCAAACCCTTGTCACCTAGAGTGGGAGGACCTATTATTCCTCATTGAGGTGGTCTTACAGTTTCCTCATTTACTGGGACTATTTAAGCACCAACAGGTTCCACTTCCTTAAGGTGACCTAGGAGGTTGAATCAGATCATAGTTTCCTCTTGTCACATGTTTACCCCAGAGATCAGTTAACTTGGTTAAATATTGAAGTACGGTGTTACAGAGTGTTATTAGAGAATGGTTTCGTTCTCTTTGGGTGGTTTCTAGTTTTCAGTCTCGTGTGTGATATCTGATACCATCGAGTGGCGTCAAAGCATGGTTCAACACTTAGATTGGATGTGAAGAATGTGTTCATCATGCATACATGTCAGTTGCACATGTGCTATTTTTTTTGTGGACTATGTGCTTGTTGTGTATGCATGCTGGTGGTCATTGTTGTCATTGCATCGCAACATGGAAGTTGATGATGTTTTTGTTGGGATGCGTTTGTCATGAATGCATGTTTTTTCATATGCATTTGTCATGCATTTCAATGTATATACTATGTTGTGCATGAACTGTCATGGTTGTAGTTGTTTTCCATGAGCTCATTGTAGGAATTTAGTGTTGAGGATTTGGAGGGCTAGAGATTAATTCAAATTCTCCTCTTGATAATTACTTGTGAGCTTACCTGAGTTACTTATGTATTCTCTTCTTTAGCTTATTTATTCTTTCATGAATTCAATTATCAAAATATGCTAGACACAAAAATTAGGCTCCTAGAGCCAGGGAAAAACCTCTCCCTCTTGGAGAGGGAAACCCTCAAGGAATTTTTCTTATAGATCTTCAAATGACAAGTACCATGACTAGGACTCAAACCCTTGACCTAGGAATGCCTCCAAGGCCTTGTCACTACCAATTCTTCTTCTTTGCACTGACCAACAATGTTTTTCACTAGAGAACTTAATCTCTACTTGTATTCTTTCTTCTCATCACTTTGTTAGACCTCCTTAGATTTTCAAAAGGCTCCTTTTGATAATGTTTTTCTTTCTCTCTTATACTTAACTTAGTATAAGACCAAACAATATTACTTATGCATAATTCTTCGGCTTTGAGTGACTATGTGGATATATGATGGTAGTAATATGATTATGCACCATTCATAATTCGAGTCTTCATTGTATAACCAAGTATTACTTATTGTGAACCGCATTGTAAATTCATCATAATTATGTTTGTTATATATGATCCCATTTTTGTATTTATGTTTCCCTTTTCAACACAGTCATACAAACATAGAAGCTTTACCAAAGCCCCTGTCTTTTTTCACTTATATCAGATATACGTCATTGTAGATTGCACTCCATTCTGTTCTTAAACCCACACTTTATCCTATCCTGAAGTACGCACTCAATTACAGACTTTTCCGAAGCCTATTTACTCATCCACACATTTGACCCTTGAACATTCCTTTCTTATTCTCATATTTTTTCCAGATCTCATCCTGCAGTAAACCTCAGAATTATCTGAAATCTGTTCTTCAGGGCTATCTGATATCACTTTCATTTCATGTACCACGTCAAGGAGATCTTCATTTTTCTTGGCTAAACTGAACCGCAGAATGTGCCATATATATAACACATTTGTTGTTTATAGTCCAACCATACATCTTGTATGAGGGTTGAATTATCCATTGAGTATATAGGCCGACTTGTAGTGCATTTATCATATCATTTATGAGGGTATATGGAGCATCTTCCAGAAGCCATTTCTTCAAGGTATCATGACAAGGCTTTGGAGCATATAACTAGACCCTTTATCCATATGACACTTAATTACATATATACCTAGAAGACAAAAACCTAATAATCATCAAGAAGAAATCTATATACATAATAAAATCTCTCTCATGAAACCCATGAATCAAGTACAAAAAAATACATTTTATTGTCTTTGTCTTCTTCTTTACATAAGTACATGATGACATAGTCAACATGAAGACCGAACTAGTTACACTTTTTCAACACTCCCTCTTAACTAGGGAGTTATTCATATAGGTACATGGTCACTTTCAAACTGAATAATATCATAAGAAGAAGTGGATTGGTAATCTCATCTGTATAGCATCATATCAACCAGCATTTTCCTAGTGCAAGGCCTTGACTAACATCCCCATCTCTCAATGAACAATGGGCTATAATGCTGGCGAGACACATGACTAATAGACACCATATTCATTGTCTCTCCAAGGTACATACCCCACCTAAGTGTTCCTATAGTATGATATTCTTGGACTATTCTTCTCTTGGGTAGCCAACCCTCAAAGAATATAGGTCCACGACTACTATTATCTTAAATTCCCTATCTCATTCTCAAAGAGTATAGAATGCTAGATGATTACCCAATCCTCCATTATTTCTTTCAGGTGAAGACCAGAATGATGTGTCTATCCATTCTCTTCACATGGCCTTCACTAAGAATTACGGTTATTAGTCCTGGTCTAGTGCATGACACATGTAATAGAGAATCACATATGTCACTCCCTCTCAACACAGGAAGGACATACTTCAAGTTTCTTCCAAGCAATAAACTTACCACCAGGCTCCCTCTCAATTAGGGTCATGTAGCAACAATCCAGCTACTCATGAAAAATTCCTCCCCTCGATGTCATGGATATCGATATTTAGGAATCTTCAAATTTTTGGCTTCATAAGGCACAGATCATTTATCACTTTCATTCATGAGTCATGTTCACTATCCGAAAGTGATTCATCAATATTTCTCATCTGGTCCATGATTATTCCAGGCTAATTTACTTCGAATCATCTCCAAGGATCATACATCCTTTACTCATGATTAGCATCCCTACACAAATTCTTCCAGATAAACATATACATATGAACTTTCAAAGCAAAAGTTACCTTAGTAATGATCTTTCACCATGAAATCTTCCTGTAGGCATCAGCATCCTTTACTCAAATTGACACATCTTCTAATGATATGTTTTGTAATGGATCTTCTTCTTTACCAAACTTATTTCGGAGTCTACATATCCTCCCAAGAGATCTCCTAGTCGCATCTTCTTAGCTTCCAGAAGATATCTAGTTCTTGAAATGGTTGCATTTCATGATCTCTTCCTTTTTGCACATTCTCCATTCCCAGGAACTTACACATTTTCCAGTTCCTCGTTCATATACAGCCATTTCATATTCCATGAGGATATATATTATGTTGATTTCATCTCATAGTGCACCAAGAGATCCTCCTTCATAGATCATACTTCTAAATATAGAAGTCTATTACCTACAACCATATGACATGACTTCATAGTATTTAGTGTCAGCGTATAAATATATACATACCTCATACCATTTTCATTTAATTCATCGTTCAAAAATTTTACTAGAATGAAGAGATTCATTCCCTTGGCCTGCTCCATATATATGTCATCACATCCCATAATTATGTTTTCCATGATGACCATTGATTTTGATGACTGCCTTCCATTAGTATTGTTGTCAGAGAGGTCTTCCAAGAGTTGTTTTACCAAGAACTCCTACCATGCTTTGATCAAGATGCTTCACTACTTCCTTTCATACAACCAATAGAAATCACTTAAAGGAGAATATGATCTCAATCATAGTGGAAATACCTCACTTCTTCTTTCTTAGATTTCTTTGTATCAGGTTCTTTAATATCTTATATATGGGCTAAGAGCCTATTTCTCTTGTCCTTTTTCAGATTTAGGACAATCTCTTTTATAATGCACAAGTTCATCACATCCAAAGCATCGTGCTTTTCCCATACTATTCTAAGGACCAAACTTTTCGAATCTTCGTTTCTTCCTTGGCGTTGCTGCAAAGGCTTGATTCCCTTCACTTGATCTTGTAACACCTTTGGATTTCGATATTGTTTTCCTCTATTTCCCATACAGACCCTAAATTGTGGAATGGTGTGGCTTCTTTATTCCCGTATACACCTGAAGTGAAGTTTCGCCATTCTTTTGGTAGGGCATTCAACAGCACTACAGTAATCTTAGTGTCAGACACTAGTTCTCCTAGTTCCCACAGTTGATCTCAGAGATTGCTTCACACAGACTAGCTCCACTAATTTCTCATATATTTCTTTTGATGATTCTAGATTTGGTACATCTAAGATAAGAGAGAATTTTATGGATTTTGTAAGAATCCTTTGGGATCTTATATCTCTCTTCATGTATTTTGCATGAATTCATTGTCCTTGTCTTCTATGCAGGAAAGTCTGAAACCATGACTAGTTTGTTTCTTTCTTTGCAAAGAAAACATTTTGATAGATTCATATGAGGTCATAGAGATACTTACTTGAGTAGATGCTTTTCTTCTGCTATCAGCTTCCTTGTTTAACATGATGGCAAGAAATCCCACTTAGATTGACTTTAAAGTAGGTGATCTTGGATCCTTGATGGTCAAGGATTACTTCAGAATGAAGATGTCTTCAATAGTGTTGAGTGATGATTATTGATGTGTCTTCCAACAACGTCTTGAGTAGCAAGAATCTTTGATGTTAAATATTACCTCCTCGATGTGTGGATTCCTTGAATAAGGGTGAAAGCCTTCTTGAGATGTCTTGAGGATTTCCTTGCAAACTGATTTAACCTTACAATGTAGAATTTGAATTTTTATTTGATGCTTTCAAGAAAACTGAATTTTTGATCCTTGAGTGTCACTTTGTCAAATAGCCGTTTGTCTTTAGCACCTTAGCTCTGATACCATGTTGAGGATTTGGAGGGCTAGAGATTAATTCAAATTCTCTTCTTGATAATTACTTGTGAGCTTACTTGAGTTACTCATGTATTCTCTTCTTTAGCTTATCTAGTATTTCATCAAGTCAATTATCAAAATACACAAGACACAAAAATTATGTTCCTAGAGCCAGGGAAAAACCTCTCCCTCTTGGAGAGGAAAACCCGTAATGAATTCTTCTTATATATCTTCAAATGACAAGTACCGTGACGAAGACTCAAACCCTTGACCTAGGAATGCCTCCAATAGGGAAAATTTTAGGGGTTAATATTCGTAGGTGGGCTAATTTTCTGTGCTTTTTCCAAAAAAAAAGATTCAACAATTTCCATTTTTTCAAAAATTGATTCGCCCAAATTTTATAGTACAAAAATATTTTACCCTAAAAATCACCAAAAAATTGGATATAATAATATAAAATAATTAGAATCCTAAATAATTTTACAATTTAAATATTGGGGAGTAGTAAGATTCCAAGGTTTCTAAACTTTAACATAAACTTCCATCCTTAAAATTTTCCTTGGCCTCCAAGACCTTGTCATTGCTAATTCTTCTTCTTTGCACTGACCACACTGTTTTGCATTAGAGAACTTAATCTCTACTTGTATTCTTTCTTCTCATCACTTTGTTAAACCTCCTTAGATTTTCACAAGGCTCCTTTTGATAACGTCTTTCTTTCTCTCTTATACTTAACTTAGTATAAGATCGAAAAATATTACTTAAGCATAGTTCTCGGGCTTCCAGTGACTGCATGGATATATGATGGTATTAATCTGATTACGCACCATTCATAAGTCGAGTCTTCACTGTATAACCAAGTATTACTTATTGTGAACCGCATTGTAAATTCATCATAATTAGGTTTGATATATATGATCCCATTTTTGTATTTATGTTTCCCTTTTCAACGCAGTCATACAATCATAGAATCTTTACCGAAGCTCTTGTCTATTTGCACTTATATCATATATACTTCATTCTAGATTGCACTCCATTATGTTCTTAAACCCTCACTTTATTAAATATGCACTCTATTACAGGCTTGTATGAATTCTATTTACTGCTCCACACATTTGACCCTTGAAAATTGGCTTCTTATTCTCATATGTATTCCAAATCTCATCTCGCAGTAAACCTCAGAATTATCTGAAATCTGCTCTTCAGTGCTATTCGAAATCACTTTCGTTTCCTATACCACGTTATGGAGATCCGAGTTTTTCTTGGCTAAACTAAACCACAGTATGTGCCATATATATAGCACATTTGGTGTTTGTAGGCCAACCATACATCTTGTATGAGGGTTGACTTCTCCATTGACTATATAGGCCGACTTGTAGTGCATTTATCCCAACATTTATGAGGGTATCTGGAGCATCTTCTAGAAGTCATTTGTTCAAGGTATCATGACAAGGTTTTGGAGAATATAACTAGACCCTTTATCCATATGACACTTAATTACATTTATACATAGAAGACAAAAACCTAATAGACATCAAGAAGAAATCTATCTACATAATAAAATCTTGCTCATGAAACCCATGAAGCAAGTACAACAAAATACATTTTATTATCTTTGTCTTATTCTTTACATAAGTACATAATTACATAGTCAACATGAAGACCGACCTAGTTACACTTTTTCAACATTTAGGTCATCATTATGTTGTCGATATGTTATGATGTTGATATCTTGGTTGAGATAGAGTAGGATATGTAGATCATGAAAGTGAAGTTATGGCACTAAACTTCAGGGAGATAGAATATCATCATATATGCTTGTATGTTTGGCATACAAGTATGCGGTTAATGGATTTTTATATGCGTTAGGGTTATATGCATGATTTTCATTTTATTATTGTTGTGGTTACATGCATGGTAGATACTAGTAAATCAGTATGGTCATATGCACATGTGTCGAATAGTCATCAATGATAGTAACTTGTTGGTATATGCATTGTTGTTGTTGTTGTTCTATATTATTTAACTTGATGAATATGCTATATGTTGTTGATAAGTATGTTATATGTTAGCTTTTTTATTGTTAATGATATTTAACTTGAGGATTATGTTATATGTTGTTGAAGAGTATGTTATATGTTGAGTTGTTTTTGTTATATGTTAGTTAACTTTATGATTAGGGTTATTGCATTAAGATATTGATGTTACATGTATCATTCTAATTTGGATTGGCCTATGCAGATGGTTAGGGTTATGACATTCAAGTATGAGTCGAAATATTCGTGCTATTTTGTTATAATGTGTTGTACTAATCTAGACGGAATAATAATATGTGATTCTTATGCATGAATGACAACTTTTTATGAGTTTATGATGTGAATATGTTAGCTAGTTATTGTTATAAATATCATGACCTTATTTATATTTGAGTTTATATATTTTAAATTTATATCGTGCTAATATATATTGATTGTGCAGACAAGATATCCTCCCCTCACACACAATAAGGTAGGAGTTTTGATATTTCATATACTTGGAGTTTGAGTGTTCGATTATGTCATCTAGTTGATTTATGTAACATGGTAAGTTTACAATCTGTTTGAATGCTTGGTTAATTGCATGATATGAGTATGTGTATTTAAGATTTCATGAAGAAATGATTTTGTTTTAAGATGGTTGTACTAACGCATATGTGCTGAGACAACTGATATGTACTCGAGTGTAATTAGGTAATAGTTGTAACATTATGTATTATTATTAATGAATGTGGGTTGACTGTTGATTATGACATGATTGTTGGTCTTGGTAAAGGTTGATTTGAAATTGATATATATATATATATATATATATATATATATATATATATATATGATTGTCTTGATACTTCAAACATGTGGATAACATGTGTGTTTAGTTGCAAGTAATTTTTCTTGGCACAATAAGGTAAGGTAAATGATATATTGTTATATTTATGTATGCATTGAAAATTATGTGTTTATGGAAATATGATGCAGGGTATTACATGGCAGAGACACTGCCATGAAATTTTGGAGAAGGATCATGTTGAGTTTTCCTTTGGAAGCACTAGGAACCGTGGGCATTATGTCATAGTGTTTGTTTTCAGTCTTGTGATTTTGGTCTTTTTTGATTTGTTGTGCTTGATTTGTGGCTTTTATTATGTCTAGTGTATGGCCATACAACTTTAATTGTGATTTCATAATGCTATTTTTTTTCACGGTTTTATTCTTGTTTTTGTTTTTTCTTTCCTTTTACGTTTTAAGGGTCTTGGGAATTGGTCAAGAAAGAGGAAAGTTTTAAAGCTTGGGGGGAGCTATGTGCTACCCAATAGGTAATATAAGGCTCGAATAAATCTCAGTGCATGAGTAAGGTCAGTTGAAGGCAAGAGTATGACAGTTGGTTGGAATGGTGTGGTTCATTGAGATAAATGGAAAATGGCATATTAGTCATGAGAAAGGTAATTAGTTAAGGTAAATTAAAGGGATTTTAGGCATTAGTTGCCTTGGCTAAGTTGGGAACTATGGTTCTAATTGTTGTGCATGTTGTGCACAGATAAAGGAAGTTCTCTTAACCTCTACCTTGTGATATTTGGTAAGTGTGTTATGAATATGACTATGTTTATGTTTATATATGCGTATATGTATGTATATCATTCACTGACAAGGATGTTAGGATTTTTTTTTGCTAGTGCTCACATTTATATATATATTTGTATATATGAAGTCGTTTGACTTGGTGGTCAAATATCATGATTTTTTCAAGTGGATGTTTATATGTATGTATGTATGTATGAATGCCGTTGTCTGATAGGGTCACTAGGTATAATTATTATGGAGGAATAATTGCTTATGCAGATGAATGGCATGAATAGGTCGTTGGTTTATGAGGAATAAATAAGGAGTAGCCCTTAAATATCTACAAGCTCAGTATCATGTGGATATGAATTGATATTATATGCTTGTACTATGCATATGTTTATGTTATGGATAGGTAATGTTGAGGGATGCATTAGCAGAATGGAAGCAGTGTGATCGGTGGAATATTGGAACATGCATGAATAGTGAAAGGACCCTAGAAGCCAAATTGGTTGGTAGATTCATTGTGTGGCCTATGGATTTGAAGTATTATTGTTCTGTTTATGTTGTACATGTTGTACTTGTGACATTGTGTACATGCCATTTTGTGTATATATGATAATGTGTATATGTTTTTTATGCATTTCTAGTTATACATGGTGCTATGTACATGTTGGGTATGTTATGCTATGTACATATGGTGCTTTATGAATGTTGCATATGTGGTGTTGTGTACATATGGCGATATGTACATGTGGAATTGAGTGTATGATTGTACATGTGGTGGTGTGTGCATGTGGTTTTGTGTACATGTTTTACATTGGGTGTTATGTGCAGATGGTGTTGTGTACAAGTCGTGCATCTGGTGTCGTGTACATGTGAGATTGTGTACACATTGTGCATATTGTTGTGTACATGTGGTGTTGTGTACACATTCTACAGGTGGTGCTATGTCCATGAGGTTTTTTTTACATGTTGTGCAGATGGTGTTGAGTACATGTGGTTCTATGAACATGTTGCGCATGTGGTGTAATGTACAGGTGGTACTATGTGCATGTTGCACATGTTTTTTTGTGTGCGTGTGGTACTGTGAATTTACATCGTGTAGTCATGGTATTGTGACATGTATATTCATTGTGTTGTACTCTGTGTACATATATGTATTGTGTTTTACACTACGTTTTAGGTGTATGTATTTTGTTTTGTCGCACACTAGGTGTAGGGGCATGTATTTTTTTGTGTCATACACTGGGTGCAGGTGTATGTGTTGTGTTGTATGACGGGTGTAGGTATATGTGTTGTATATCTGGTGTAAGTGCATGTATTGTATGGTGGTGTATGTCATGTGTAGTTGTATGTATGTGACACACTCTATGTGCATGTGTA
The DNA here is from genome assembly GCA_034641835.2 of Pinus albicaulis. NCBI lineage: Eukaryota > Viridiplantae > Streptophyta > Pinopsida > Pinales > Pinaceae > Pinus > Pinus albicaulis. The sequence goes on along the minus strand of CM076574.1, from coordinate 1,067,280,602 downwards.
CGTGGTTGAAGAGAAGGCACTGGATGTTTTTTGGGTATGAAAATTTATCTAGTGTGTGTACATAAAGGAAAAAGGATAAAGGAAGTGAAAAAAATTGAAACTATATGTTTTTGGTGAGCCTCCAATGAGGTATGATATGAATCTATTTCAATTTATTTTGAATCTAATAGAAATTATGTGCTTGGTACAAGAAAGCATGCATTTCCCTCTTTGGGATGGTTGAAACCAACTGCAAAAATTAGCAATGTCAATGAAAGGAATTGTAACAAGAAATAATATGATGGCAAAACACTTCATGAGTAGGGTCATTATGGGACACTAATCCCAAATAGTTTCCATTGATTTCCATGAGCATGTTATAACAAATATGATGGTTTTGAGTCAGGTATATGCCTTATTTTGTTTATCTTCTGATTTGAGGAAGCCTTGCCAAGGGATGGAGCGCCCAAGATAGGGGATGCCTGGGAACTTGGAAGGTGAGTGAATACATAGAAGGGGTGACTGAATCAACCAAGGGACTGTGTAGTAAATAAGAGAGGGTCGAGATTGGACTTGGTTTGGTCATTAGAATTTCCATATGGAATAAGATGCACATTGGGAGTGTGACTTGGAACAATGAGCCAGTAACTATTCGCTGAGAGGAAAATTCAAACGAGATCATACCACTAGACATTGGATGTAACTTTGAATTTGGCAGTGGATTATGGATTTCTACTAAGGAGGTGAATCTTGGTACTAGTTTAGGGGGTGGAGGTGTGAACCTCTTGATTCCCTTGTTGTGTATGCATGCATTGTATCCATTTATTTGTTGGTTGAGAAAAATTGCATATCTGTATATGTGTGTATTATTGTAAATACTTTATTGAACTGGATTTATAAAGCTCTATGAACAGTAAGGTTATTTTTTGTTTGAAGAAAATTTGGTTTTTATTGTAAATATCATAATGAGGTGTGTTATAAAGCTCCAATAAATGATATGATTTTCACGTTTTCAACAATTGTCATTGTAAATACTACAACGAACAAGGTTATAAAGCTCCATGGGAAGTATGTTGTGATTTTAGTAGTTTTTTTGGTTGTAGGTGTCATTTAACACCGAGGATGTGTTCCCCCAAGGGGGAGGGTTCTGTAACAACCCTGGTGGAAATTCCATGTAATAAAAGTTAATAAAAAAAAAATAATAACCATAGTTATGGGACACTTATTCTAAGCTAAATGTTGGGAAACAAATTCCTAGAGTGTGTGTTCATTTGGTATATTATGGCTAAGGAAATTGGCAATGTAAATGGAAAAGACATTTGGAAAGACAAAATGGCATTTTTGGCAATTTATTTATGAAAAAAAATTAAATTAGGAGAAAAGGAAGGTGAAATTTCATAGGTTACATGTGAGGAGGAAAATGAAGGAAAATAATGGAAATGAAGAAAATAGAACCCTCATTGATAAAAAGGCTTCTTAAGATCAATTCACAAGCTTTTTCTTAGGCTTTTGGTCACTTCAGTTTTTGATCTCTCTCTCTATTCTCTCTCTCACACTCTTGGACACTATTTTTTCTTAGAGAACTTCACTATTAGATCAAGAAATGCTAAGAAGGAAAAGAGGAAGAAAATATCAATCAAGGAAGAGTGGGATCAAGAAACTACAATGCTTTTACTTGTAGGTATCGATTTGGATGTGTGATTTCCTTGCTAGATTTTGCATGCATGGTTATGCATGTGTGTTCTTGGTTCTCTTGTTGTCATTGAGATGGGTTTTTCGAGGTATGAAAATGTTCTTTAGCCTTGCCTTTCCATTTTTGGATGGGCATGATGTTATGTGGTTCTCATGTTTTGGTTGAACTATATTGCTAGATGGATTCGAAACTGAGTGAGGTGGATCTCTGAATGGAAGAACGCATGGCCTAGTGATACCTGAACTGTAATGTGGATTGTGGTAAATCCATTGGCCTAGTAACCCCTGAACTTACTAAGGGTTATAGTAAAGCTAGGTACTGTGTGCCTCGGTGGGCCTATGAATCCCCAACTGGTGAATGGCAGGATATATGGTAAATCCTAGAGGTGGTTTCCCTTGATCAGGCCTATGAATACTTTTCAGTGAATGGCAGGATATACGATAAATCCTAGGGGGTGATGTCTCGATTATGGCCTAGTAATCCCTGGATCAGTATGTGGATTGTAGTAAATCATGGAGACTAGGAAAGAGGAAAATTTGACAGGGTGTAGATGGAGAAATCTGGTGGCATCCATGCTTGTCTATAGCCTATTGATCTCGCAAGGATTGTGGTAAAACCGATTTCTATTGATGTAAGGTGAGGTGGTTTAGCCTCAGGAAGCCCTGGTTAGTTCTTTTGGTTTGAGTCCAAAATTAATGCTTTGGATATGACACGAGGGTGATTGGCTGAAGAGAGATTTGGATCAGCCAATCTATGGTCGAGTGGAACATGGTAATCCCATAATGGGTTGGATATTGAATTCATTAATAAGAGGTTCTTTCCTTGATATTTTATGTGTAAATGTATTGGATCATATGTGGCATTTATGGCTTTTGTATCCTCATTATCTATGTTGTTTATATGCTAGTTATCAATATGTTTTATGAGAGTGAAAATGTATTGTTATCATCATGTTTGAATTGTAAATGAATGAACAATGAATATATGACCTAATAGATGGTAATGCAGCTAATGAAATAATACATGAGTGCTTCTTAGCGATTCTTAGATGAGTATAATGCCCCTATGCTCAGATATGCTATTATGACATGTATAATACATCTTTGTGACATGTTTGATGAAATGTATTTCATGCCTAGTAGGGGTCCAGTCAATTTTTTGTTCAACAATTTTCATTGGAATCATTATCTATATGTTTCATTGCATTTATGTAAATTCCATGAAGTTCTCGGTAGTGACTGAGTCCTAGCCCTGGAATTGAACCTTAAATCTCACATTCATTGGCATAGCACTGGTAGAAAAAGGCCACAGTTACATTGATATGGGCTCATGAGAACAACGAACACCCACAGTCACTTGGAGGGCCTGGAAAGGGAGCGACTCATGCTCTAGAATCTTGGATTATTGATTTTCCTTAGGCGTTGGCCATGTGGAAAGAGGGGGTAGCTCGTGAAGGTTCTCTTGGTTGTGTGGATAATCAGTTTGGTGGTGTTTTGTCGGTTCCACTTCCTTAAGGTGGCATAGAAGGTTGAATCAGATCATAGTAGCCTCTCATCACATGTTTACCCCAAGAGACTAGTTAACTTAGGTAAATACAAGAGGAGGGTGTTACAACATCAAATTCTCTAAAATAAACATCTCATTTCTAAACTTATAAAAAAACATAACAGGAATGATAAGGTACCAACAATAACAATTCATTGCATTCAAATTCGTTATTGTGAAATCCAATTTACTTTTACTTTAAGAATTTAATATTACAATTATTTTTCCTAAACTCCTCAAAAATCCATCCGTTATTCAATTTTATATCATAAAATATCATAAAAGATCATAAAAAAAAAAATTAAGAAAGAAAGAAAGTGGGAAGCACCCGAGCATCCTTTTGGTGAACCAAAGTTAGTCACTTTTCTCCGTTTTAGTAAACCTAGGCCAATCACATGTCCTGTTTTTGGGAAACACATTCATCACATTTAATAAATGTTATTTCACCCAATGGATGAAACATGGGAAAATTTTTCTCAAGTGTCCCTTGTCCATAGGGTTTGGTAATTGTGGGGGTGTAACGATATCATGAGTGGTCTGGTGCTGAAAAAAAGGAAAAAAACATTTAAACAACAAGACCTTCTTTTCCGGTCATTTGCATGCTTGGTGCATCACCAAGGGCCGTTAAAACAATTTATTGTGACTGACACTTATCTACATTCGCTACATTGTTATTATTTATGTTTCATTCCCTTCGAAAGAAACAAAATACGTTACGTTTTTAATGTATTTTTAATATCTAAGACTTAATATTTTTATACCTATAATATATTAAAAAAAATCCAAATGTCGAACATAGATACCAAGTAACATGGATTTGATTGTCAATGCTTGTATATACATTGTAGGTTTAGTAGTCGAATACATTGATTCTGAATGCATTGTCAATCCTAAGCTCAAATGGGTTTGAACCCCCTTTTCGAACCTTCCAAGGGTCAGTTATATTAATGACACACTCGATTGATTGGCATCATTATCGCAATATTTTGGAGACCTCAATGCCATGTACAGATGGCCCAATTCCGGGGATGAGATGCTGCTACTGTTAGTTTGAAGGTGCGTTGCATGTGCAAGTTATTACAGTATTATTTATTTTTAAAGTCTTGTTAATGTCTCCATATATGAACGAGACAATTTTTTTATGAAAGAAATCATAAGTCTCTTTCATCTCTCATTCTATATATTTGAGATATCTCGTGTTCTGCAATTAGTCTCAACTCAGATATCAATTCTGATTTTTTTTAGTGAGATAACTACGTGTATAGTCTTCTACCATTTATCACTCTTCTTTGTTTGAAATTTTCAATCAAATGGCTCTTCTACAACTAGCGACCGCCTTTGTTTTGTGCTCGATAGTTGCAGCGGCTTATGCAATAGATGGTAGCTGGAAATCAGCGCATGTGAATTTTTAGGTGGTAGTGATGCATTGGGCACAATGGGTAGGTCTCCCATTCCAGAAAACTATTGTATGTGTTGGAATTTTACTCCCAACCACCACTATGAATGAGAAGTGGTGCAACCCACAAATTCCATAAATTTTGATAGCATAGAAAGACAACAAGAGATCCGAGAAGGTGGAGGAATTTACATGCAATCCACGTAAATATCAGAAGAGAGTACCGAGCCTTAAAATCTATGTTTAATTCCATCTATCGCACTTACCTTTGTTTAAGCCGCAAAAATAGCACAATTAACAAGTTTTAAGCTTTAACTTTATGCCACTCGCAAGTTATTTTATTTTTTTGCGATGTGATTGCAAGAGGGGGCACATGTCAATCTCAGGAGAGCAGTGCATTTCTCACATCGCAAGTTTCACCACTTACCTTTGCATAGTTTCAATTTATGTTATTTGATTTGCGATGAGATATCGCTATTGCATATTGCAATCGAAAATTTTTAAATTTAACACCAAACCGCCGCAGGCTATGTTATTTTGGATGCGATGCGATGTGCCTCGTCACATCGCACATCAAAGTTCACAAAGTTTAAAGGATAGTGCTAGAGTTAAAATTTATTTTCGCTAATCTGCACAGATGCGATGTGGACCAGGACCATATTGCATAAAATTTGAGATCTGCCAATTTGTTTTTTTGAACGCATTTTTGCGTGTTTTTATGTATAAGCAGGGATACGGTCTGTGCGCCGATTAATGAAGGAATGGGTTCGTTGAGAGCCTAAGGAAATTTTTTTTTGAACGTCCATTCACAACATTAAAGCAACATTGATTAGGTTAGGTTTTCCAGGCTTCAACCATCTTGTTATGTGCTATGCAATTTTCATTATGCATGTAGAGAGAGAGAGAAAAATAGATACTCAGAGATGAGTTGAATAAATTTTCAAGTAATTTCCTCTCGTGTGAATTTTTTTATGTTACCTATGTGTTTATTTTTAATTTCCACATTATTGTTTGTATTATTTGTGTTATGGGAAACACATTTCCTCTGTTTGATTTCGTTTAGAATTTTCAACATGGTATCAGAGCTTGCCATTAGATATTTCAACATGGTATCAGAGCTTTCCATTGGAGATTTCAACATGGTATAAGAGCAGGTCTAGGCTCTCAGTCAACGAAGCACGAGCTTGCTTTCTTTGTTGTAGAAGTCGTAAGATTGGTTTGAGAAGCAGATTTCTCCAGTAGTGAGAAAGCTTCTGTTTGACACAGTCAAGTTGATTGTTTGTTTAACACAGTCAGAATGGAAACAACAGGCACAAGCTTGAAAAATCCCCAATTGCCACATTTTAATGGGAAGAATTATGATTATTGGGCTATTATAATGAGAGCCCTCTTTTCTTCACAATATATATGGGATCTAGTGGAACAAGGTTTCCAAAAACCATTAGATGCAACAGCACTGGCTGCTTTGACAGTAGCAGAAAGAGACTTGTTGAGTGGTAATAAAAAGGACTCCAAAGCCCTCTTCTATCTCTATCAAGCAGTACATGAAAGTATTTTCCCTAGGATTGCAGCAGCAACAAAGTCTAAGGAGGTTTGGGATATTCTCAAAATAATTTATCAAGGCATGGAGAAGGTGAAGACAACAAAGTTACAAATGCCAAGGAGATATTTTGAAACTCTCTGTATGAAAGAGTCTAATAACATAGATTCATTCTTCACACATGTGATTGGGTTGGTTAAGGTCTCATGGAGAGAAACTTGAGGAAAGAAAAATAGTGGAGAAAATATTGAGAATTCTACCTTCGACATTTGATGCCATAGTAATGGAAATAGAAGAGACAAACAATCTCTCACAATTTTTAGTGGATGAGCTTTGTGAATCCATGATGTCTCATGAACATAGAATAAATAGAAAAATGAACTCCTCATTGGAGCATTCATTCAAGACATAAATGACTTTTGGTTGAGGTAGAGGTCAAGGAAGATGGAAATACTGAGGAAGAGGAAGAAACCCACAGTGAGGTGGAAGAAATAGCCCTACAAGCACAAGTGGAAGGGGCAGCAACCAGAATCAAAGCGAAGGCTGAAGACAGAGTCAAGCACATGGACAAAGGTATGATAAATCCCAAATCCAATACCATTATTATAAAAAGTATGGGATTTATGCCAATGAATGTAGAAATAAACAAAATGACATGAATAATAGGAAAAATGTTAATTTTGCAAAGGAAGATAAGAACCAGAGTAATGTTCTTTTAACATGTAATGTAGCACAAGAAAAACATGAAGATGTATGGCTCTTAGACTCAGGTTTTAGTAATCATATGACTGGAAAAATAACAATGTTTTCCAATCTGGATGAAGATATGAAGTTTTCAGTCACAATGGGGACTGATAGCAAATTCTTTGTCAAGGGAAAAGGAAGAGTATCTATACCCACAAGGAAGGGAGAAAATAAGTTTGTGCTAGATGTCTATTATGTACCTAGCCTGAAATGTAACCTTCTAAGCATTGGATAACTCATGAACGAGGGCTACAATGTATTTTTTAAGAATAAAGTGTGTACTATCATGGATATACCTCCAAGTAAAACCATCATTGTAGAAGTGCACATGAAAAAGAATAGGATATTTCCTCTCAAGCTTAGAACAGATTTTAAGGAAGGAGGTGTGGTAGCAGCAATCACACAAGAGATCTTTCAAGAAGAAGTGAAAGACGAAAAATTCTTATGGAATTTGAGATGTGGACATCTCAATTTTGGAGGATTGAACCTCTTGTATAGAAAAGGGATGGTAAGAGGATTACCACTCATAGAGAAATGAGATAGCCTATGTGAAGGATTCATATTTGGAAAACAACACAGAGAAACATTCCCAATAGGGAAGAGTATAAGGGAAAAGGCACCCTTAGAGATTGTCCACTCAGATTTATGTGGACCAATGCAAACGACATCTTTAGCTGGAAGCCATTATGTTTTGACATTTATAGATGATTACACTAGAAATACATGGGTGTACTTCTTGAAATAGCAAAGCGAAGTGTTTGAATAGTTCTACCACTTCAAAGCTCTTGTTGAGAAGAAAATTTGGCACTACATCAAAGTGCTAAGAACTAATAGAGGAGGAGAATATATCTCCAAATATTTTTACATTTATTTAGGGAGAATGGAAAACACAAGAAATTTACCACAACGTACACACCACATCAGAACGGTGTTGTAGAAAGGAAGAATAGTACCATCAAGGACATGGTCAGAAGTATGTTGAAGGAATAACATTTTCCAAATCAGTATTGGGGTGAAGCTGTTAATTATGCACCATATATTTTGAATATATGCCCAACCAAAGATGTCATGAACAGAGTTCCAGAAGAATCCTGGAGTGGAACAAAGCAGTTTTTCACTCACATGAAAGTATTTGGATGTGTGGCTTATGCACATGTCCCAGATCAACTAAGGAAAAAGTTGGACAGTAAGGGGGAGAAGTGTATCTTTGTTGGATATAGCGATGAGCCCAAGGCATACAAACTCTATAATATATCCACCAAGAAATTTATAATCAATAGAGATGTGCATTTTATTGAAGAAGAAGCTTGGGATGGAAACTTAGAGAAAACAGTGAATGTGAAGACATGTGTGTCTCACGAAGAGCGAGAGGAATGTAAAATAGCAAATAATTCCTCCACGGTGGTTCCTCCTCCACCTACACAAGCACAGCAGAGCACACCACAAGAAAGAAACATAAAAACCTTGATAAATCAAGGAAGTGCTTCTCCAAACAAACCACAAGGATCAAAAAATCCATCTATTTCAAGTGGAACTCCAAGCACACAAAGAAGACCAAGATTCAGAAATTTGAGTGAAATCTATGAGTAAGAAGCTGATAATGGTAATGGCCTGAACTCTTTATTTGATTTTTTTGGTCAAGTTGATGACCCAATTAATTTTTAAGATGCAATAAAAGAAGAAAAATGGATTAAAAAAATGAATGGAGAGATTGGTGCAATTGGAAAGAGTGACGCATGGGAGTTAGTGGACCTCCCAAAAGGTAAAGATGTCAATGGAGTAAAATGGGTCTATAAGACCAAGAGCAATGCTAAAGGAAAGATTGAAAGGTGCAAAGAAAGAATTTTTGTGAAAGGCTACAAGAAGCTCAACAAGAAAGAGATTATGAAGAAACCTTTTCACATGTTGCAAGGATGGAGACAGTAAAGACAATGTTGTCCATAACAACACAACAAAAGTGGAAAGTCTACCAAATGGATGTGAAGTCAACATTTTTGAATGGAGTGTTGAAAGAGGAGGTATATTTTGAAGAACCTCCAGGCTATGAGATTGAAGCCCAAGAGCAGAAAGTGTGCAAGTTGAAGAAAGCTCTTTATGGGCTGAAGCAAGCACCAAGAACATGTACAACAAGATATATGCTTACTTGACAGAAAATGGGTTTGAGAAATGTGATGGTGAACCCATACTCTACATTAAATAAAATTATGGTAAGATTCTTATTTTTTTTTTATATGTAAATGATTTAATCCTTACTCGCAATGAAGTTTCTCTCATTGCTGATTTTAAAGCAGTCATGAAGAGTGAATATGAAATGAATGATTTGGGTTTATTAAGATACTTCTTGGGCATAGAATTAAAGAAAAAGGGAATTTTCATTTCCCGAGAAAAATACGTTGCAGATGTTTTGAATAGGTTTAACATGCAGCACAACAAAGCATCAGTAACTCCAACTATCATAGGGTTAAAGTTAAGCAAGGAAGATTGCAGCAAGAATGTCGATCCGACATTGTATAAGATCATAGTTGGCAGCTTCATGTATTTGAATGCAACTAGGCCTGATATTATGTACGTTGTAAGTTTAATTTCCAAATTCATGGAGACACATTGGCAAGCAACCAAAAGAATTTTTAGTTATATGAATGGAACGAATGAGTATGGTGTTCTATACTCCTCAAGTGATAATTTTAAATTGATTGGTTAAACTGACAGTGATTAGACTAGAAGTGTAGATGATAGAAAGAGCACATCTGGGTATGTGTTTCATTTTGGATCAGGAGCCATTTCATGGGCTTCCAAGAAGCAACCAATAGTTTCTTTATCAACAACAGAAGTAGAATATGTGGTAGCAACAACATGCCAAGCATTTTGGATGAGAATGATGTTGAGATATTTATGTCATGAGCAAGACAAGGGAACCACCATTTATTATGATAATAGTTCAGCAATAGAATTGTCAAATAATTATGTTTTCCATAAGAGAATAAAGCATATTGATGAAAAATATCATTTTATAAGAGAATTGGTTAACAATGGTGAGATTATTTTGCAGCACTGTAGGACAAAGGAACATTTTGTTGATATCCTCACAAAGCCATTAGCACAAAAGAGTTTTGAGTATCTTAGAAAATGTTTGGGAATGACCAATGGCGACAATTATGATTAAGGGGGAGCATTGTAATTTTCACCCCCACCATATCCATGAATGAGAAGTGGCACAACCCAGAAATTCCATCAATTTTGATAGCAGAGAGGTACACCAGAAGATTCGAGAAGCTGTAGGCATTTTCACACAATCCATACAAAGATAAAAACGAAGTACCGAGCCTTAAACTCTACGTTTAGTTCCATCTACTGTACTTACATTTTTTTAAGCCACCCGTAGAGTGCAAGTCACAAGTTTTAAGATTTCACTTTATCCTTCCCGCAAGTTATTTTATTTTGTTTGCGATGCGATTGCAAGAGGGGGCACGTGTCAAGCTTAGGATGGCAGTGCATTTCGCACATCTCAAGTTTCACCACTTACCTTTCCATAGTCGCAAGTTATGTTATTTTATTTTCGATGTGATATCGCGATCCCATATCACAATCGTAAAGTTTTAATTTTACCACCGAACCGCCGCAGGTTATGTTATTTTGGATGTGATGTGATGTGTCATGTCACATCGCACATCGCAGTTCGCAAATTTTTGCGAATAGCGCGAGAGTTAAAAGTTATTTTCACCGATCTACGCAGATGCAATGTGGACCAAGACCATATTGCATGAATAGATCTGCCAATTTGTGTTTTTGAACACATTTTTGCGTGTTCTGTGTATAAGCAGGAATATGGCTTATGTGCCGATTAATAAAGGAATGGGCCTATTGACATCCCAAGGATGAATGTTGTTAAACGTTCATTCACACATTAAAGCAACATTGATTAGATTAGGTTTTACAGGCTTCGGCCATATTTTTATATGTTATGTAATTTCCATTATGCATGTAGAGAGAGAGAGAAATAGAAACTTGAAGAAGAGTTGAATAAATTTGCAAGAAAGTTCCTCCCCTATAAAATTTTTTATGCTACCTGTGTGTTGACTATTAATTTCCACATTATTGTTTGTATTCTCTGTCTTAGGGGAAACACATTTCCTTAGTCTAATTGCATTCAGAATTTTCAACATGGTATCGAAGCTTGCCATTGGAAATTTCAACATGGTATCTGAGCTTGCTATTGGAGATTTCAAGAGTATGTTTATGAGAATAGTTATAAGGTCAAAAAAATTCCATTGAATTTGGTGGTTAGCTTTTTTTCTGAACTTTTATAGCATATATTACCTAATTAGTAATCACATAGTATAATTTTTTACAGATGGTGCCTGCGACTACGGTAATTTGTATAGCTAAGGATATGGTATGAACAATGCAACTCTGAGCACGACAATTTCAACAATGGAGCTACATGTGGAGCATGATACGAAATGAAATGCGACGACCAGTCTGACCTTCAGTGGTGTCTACTAGGCATTGTGACAGTTACTGCTACTAATCTCTACCCCGCTAATGACAATGGAGAATCGTGCAATCCACCTCTCTAGCACTTCGACATGGCTGAACCTGCTTATCAACAGATTGCCACTTACCAGAGTGGCATTGTTCCCATCCTATTCAAAAGGTGAATTAATGTTGATCAACTTCTGAAGTTTCTAAATATTTTTTACCAAGTTCACGGTTATAGAGATGAAAGGATAACATTCAAAATGAATGTTAATCTGTTCAGAGTACCATGAGTGAACACAGGACGAATCTGATTCACAATCAGTGGGCACTCCTATTTCAATTTGGTTCTCATTACCAACGTAGGAGGTGCAAGGGATGTGGCGGATGTTTCCATCAAAGGTTCCAACACTATTTGACAAGCAATGTCCTGTAACTAGGGAAGGAATTGGCAGATCAACTCCTATTTGAATGTGCAGATTCGTTTCTTCCACGTCACCATCAGCAATGGAACAAAGAGCACTTTCTATAAATTCGTTGATGCAAATTGGCAATTGGGCCAGACCTTTTATGGACTGTATATATAAGTTATGTTTACTAACATGCCCATGTGTAGAGCAGAAGCAAAAAAGTTGAGACGGCTCCTCTCTGTTGGAATTTATGAATATTCTGAACACACAGAGGAATAAAATCAATCCCTCAACTCAACACAAAGATTTAATACAAAATATCTGAATAGAGATGCTTTAAAACAACTTCTATTTCATTAAAGATATAAATCTATTACAAAATGAAGATTCTACCTTCAGAACAAAGTTTTTGATTTACTAAAGAAACTACTTCCGGTTGCTGCAAAGCACAACACTCTTCTCCTTGGCATATGCTGTTAAAAAACACAGGTTACTACTCTCTATCTTTTTTCACTCTATCTCTCTGTTTGTCTTTTCTGCCTTCGGGCTAGAAAATTACAATACACAGTCCAATCCAACACTCTATTTTTTTCTTCTTGGCATATATAACCTTTTATACAATGCACAAAAAATATGTATTTTTCACATTTCATTACAATAATTGTATATATTGTAAATATAAATTATTTATAATATATATTATACAATATTTATAACCTATGTTTAAAATAAAACAAAATGTCTATAGCGGCGAATATAAAAAATAAAACAAAAAAAATTCAGCACTATTTGTTCCACATTCCATGGACTTCAAATATCATGCAACAGCTCATTTCTTTACCCCAGGGAATTCATTTGATTGGTCCAGAGGAGTGATGACATCACCTCCTCTGGTGGGTCAATTTTGCTGCTCGTTGCTCATGTTTGATGCTGCTGGAGTGAAGCTAGTGGAGATTTTAATTCAAAATCAAGTGTGGTTGGTGGTGATTTCATGGCTGGTAGGTGCTCCAGATAAGTATGCAAAGGTGTAGAAATTTAAATGTGGGAAGTTGAGTGAAGATCAAACCAAAATAAAATTTATGCTGTTGTACTTTGAATTCCCATCAAAATTTAATTTTTGTCCTTTTTCTGCTCTGCGGCAGTTGGAATTAATATTTCCAACACTCCCCCTTAATTACAACTATTGTTCTCTTACATACCCATGCATTTCCTGAGATAGTTAAAACTCTTCTGCCCCAATTTTTTTGTCAATATATCATCAAACTGTTCATCTGTTCTACAATGTTGTGAAACAATTTCTCCATTTCTCACTAACTCTCTGATGTAGTGATACTTGGGATCAATGTGTTTCATTCTCTTATGAAACACTGAATTCTTTGATAATGCTATTGTTGAGATATTATAACAATAAATTGTTTTGCCTTTTACCTGTTCATGTTACAAACTTCTTAACATTCTCCTCATCCATACTACTTGACATGCTACTGTTCTAGCTGCCACATATTCTGCCTCTGCTATTGATAAAGCCACAATTGGTTGTTTCTTAGAATCCCATAAGATAACTCCTGATCCCAAATGAAACACATATCCAGATGTGTTTTTCCTATCATATACACTTCTAGCCCAATCACTGTCAATGTAACCAATCAATTTAAAATTTTTAGATGAGGAGTGTAAAATACCATACCCCTTCGTTCCATTCACATACCTTAGAATCCTCTTGGCTGCCTGCCAATGAGTCTCTTTGGTGTTTCCATGAATCTGAGAATTAAACTTGCAACATACATAATATCCAATCTAGTTGCAGTCAAATACATAAGGCTGCCAATTATGCTCTTATACAATGTCGAATCGACATTCTTGTTGTGATATTTTTTGCTCAATTTTAACCCCATCACAGTTGGAGTTACAGCTTCCTTGTTGTTCAGCATGTTGAATCTTTTCAACACTTATTCAACATATTTTTCTTGGAAAATAAGAATCCAATTTTCATTTTTCTCTACTTCTATTCCAAAAAAATATCTCAAAAAACTCAAATTAGTCATTTCAAATTCACTCTTCATGGTTGTTTTAAAATTTTCAATGAGATAACCATCATTACCTGTGAATATAACATCATCAACATACAAAACAATAATGAGAATCTTACCATATTTCTCTTTGATATATAGTGTGGGTTCTCATTCACATTTCTCAAACCCATTTTCCAGTAAATATGCATATGTCCTACTGTACCATGCTCTTGGTGCTTGTTTCAGCCCATATAGAGCTTTCTTCAATATGAATAATTTGTGCTCTTAGCCTTCTTTCTCATAGCCCAGAGATTCTCCAACATATACTTCTTCCATCCATACTCCATTCAGGAATCTTTTTTCACATCCATTTGGTAAATTTTCCACTTATGTTGTGTTGTTATGGACAGTACTGCTCTTACTATTTCCATTCTTGCAACCGATGCAAAAGTTTCTTCATAGTCTCTTCCTTGTTGCTGCTTGTAGCCTTTGACAACAAATCTGGCCTTGTACCTTTCAATCTTACTGTCATCATTTCTTTTGGTTTTATAAACCCATTTCACTCCAATTAATTATTTGCCTTTTGGGAGATCAACCAATTCCCATGTCTCATTTTTCTTTATTATGTTTATCTCTTCATCCATGACATATATCCATTTCTTTTATTTTATTGCTTCTTCAAAATGAATAAGATCTCCTACATGACAATATAATGCAAATAAAGAATTCATACCTTCATTTACTGCTTCTTGCTCATAGATTTCATTCATACTTTTGAATCTGGTTCCTCTTTCACTTGTTGAACTTGTGCTTGTAGAAGCACTCAAATCTGCTCCTTGTGATGTGCTTGAGAAGCACTATCATCACTTATCAAGGGTGTTATCATACTTTCTTGTGGTTTCCTTTGCTATCCTTGTGTTGGTGGAGGTGGTGCTGCTAATGAGGGATGCATTTTAGCCATTTCTTCCTCATCTTCATCATGAGACAAATAGCTTTGTAAATTCACTGTTTTCTCAATGCTTCCATCCCAAGCTTCTTCCTGAATAAATTATACATCTCTGCTTATCATAAAATTCTTGGTGGATGGGTTATACAATCTGTATGCTTTGGATTCTTCACTGTATCCAACAAATGTTCATTTCTCCCCCTTATTGTCCAACTTCTTCCTTAGATTATCTAGAATGTGTGCATAAGCCACACAACCAAATACTCTCATGTGGGTGACAAACTGCTTTATGCTACTCCACGCTTCTTCAAGAACTCTGTTCATTACGCTCTTTGTTGGGCATCTATTTAACACATGCTGCATAATGTACAACTTCAACCCAATATTCATTTGACAAATGTTTTTCCTTCATCATACTTCTTACCATGTCCATGATGGTTCTATTTTTTCTTTCAGAAACTCCATTTTGTTGTGGTGTATATCGTGCTATAAATTGTTTATTTATCCCATTTTCTCTGCAAAAACGAAAGATTATTTGGAGATATATTCTCCTCCTCTATATTTTCTTAAGACTTTAATATGCTGCCCACTTTGATTCTCAACGAGAGCTTTAAAGTAGCATAATTTCCCAAACGCTTCACTTTTAAATTTCAAGAAATAAACCCATGTTTTTCTTGTGAAATCATCAACACAAGTTAGCATATAGTGGCTGCCTGCTAATGATGATGTTTGCATTGGCCCACAAAAATCTGAATGGAAAATTTCTAAGGCTGCCTTTACTCTTATGCTCTTTCATGATGGAAAGCTTTCTCCATGTTGTTTGCCCAAGATGCAGCCTTCACATAGACTTTTGGCTTTTCAATCAATGGTAATCCCTTTACCATTCATTTTATGTGCAACAAATTCAGACCTCCAAAGTTGAGATGTCCAAGTCTCAAATGCCATAACCAGTTTTCATCCTTGGCTTTTCTTTGGAATGTCTCTTATGTCACTACTGCCATTGCAGCTCCTTTCTTCAAATTTACTCTTATCTTGAGAGGAAACATTTTTTTTCTTGTCATCTTCACTTGTGCAATGCATTGTTTTCTTTGTGGTTTATCTATGATGGTGCATACATCATCTTCAAAGAAAAAATTGTAGCCTTTCTGAATGAGCTGTCCAATGCTCAAAAAGTTACACTTCATACTAGACACATAGTAAATATCTGATATGGTTTTTCTTTCTCCTTTCTTTGTCAAAACACTTACTCTACCTTTTCTCATAACAGAGACTTTACTATTTGTCCCCAATGTTACTTGAGACTTTACATTCTCATCAATGATGGAAAACATAGAAATGTTTCTAGTCATATGGTTGCTACATCCTGAATCTAGAAACCACATATCTTCATTTTTCTCTTCAGCCAAATTACAAGCTAAAAATAACTTCTCTTAACTGATATTTTCTTTGGTAAAATTAGCACTTGGTCTATTACCCATGTCACTCTGTTTCTTCCTATAATCATTGGCATAATGGCCATACCTCTTATAGTAATGACAATGGAATTGGGATTTATCATACCTTTCTCCATGTGCTTGATTTTATCCACTTTGTTGGTTTTTGTCTTGGCTTTGATTCTGACCTTGATTGCTGCCCGTTCCACTAGTATTTTCAGGGTTGTTCCTTCCTCTGTTTTGGCTTTTGCATCTTTCTTTTCCACTATAGTTTCCTCTGTCCTGACCTCTTCCTCTTCCGAAAGAAATTTAGATCTTGAAAGCATGATCCAAAGATGAGCTTGTTTTTCTATCCAATATCTGTTCATGTGTCATCAATGATGCATGAAGCTCATCAATTGTAAACTTTGAGATATCCTTTGTCTCTTCAATAGTTGTGACTATCACATAAAATCTTGAGGGTATGCTTCTCAACATTTTCTCCACTATTATTCTTTCTTCTACTCTCTCTCCATGATATCAATAATGTGAAAAATGAGTCTATTGTATCAGACTCTTTCATGCAAATAACTTCAAAATCTCTTCTCATTAATTGAAGCTTTGATTTATTTACCTTCTCCATACCTTGCTAGGCTGTCTGGAGGGTATCCCATGCATCCTTGGACCTTTTTGCTGCTGCAATCCTTGGAAATACACTTTCATGTACTTCCTGATAGAGATAGAAGAGGGCTTTGGAGTCCTTCTTCCTATTACTCTTCAGAAAATCTTTCTCTACCTGTGTTAAGGCATTATATGTTTGTTCATCTGTTGGTTCTTCAAAACTATCTTCAACTAGCTCTCGTAAATCTTGAAAGGAAAATAGGTCTCTCATTGTGATTGCCCAATATTCATATTTCTTCCCATTAAACTGTCAGAGTAGAGTATTTCCCATACCCATGCTTGTGTTGGCTCCTACCATGGCTAGCTTTCTAAACTATGCTTTAAAAACTTAACTGTGTTTTAAACAAACTTTCTCCTTGCTGGAGAGATACACTCTGTCTCTAATAGAGTTCCTTCTTACAGTTCTCTGGATTGTATTCTTTTATTCAAACAAAAAACTTTGTTTTAGATAAATACCTTGCTTTGTTGAACCTTCATTCTGCTAGAGAAAAATCTTCAACAAACTTTTTCTTCCTTCCTTCACCTTCTTTGTCAAACACAAATAGCCTGGAGCAGCTTTGAGACCATGTTGAAATTTCTGAACATTCCGAACACACAGAGAAATAAAAACAATTCCTCAACTCAACACAGAGATTCAATACAAAAGATCTCGATAGAGATGCTTTAAAACAATTTCTATTTCATTAAACATAGAAATCTATTACAAAATAAAGATTATGTTTTTAAAATGAAGTTTTGGATTTACAAAAGAAACTACTTCTGGCTATTGCAAAGCACAATGCTCTTTTCCTTGGCATACGCTGCTACAAAACACAGATTACTGCTTTCTCTCTTTTTTATTTTTGTCTCTCTATTTTTCTTTTCTACCTTCAGACCAGAAAATTACAATACACAGTCCAATCCAACACTCTTTTTTTTTCTTCACAACATATATCACATTTTATACAATGCACAAGACATATATATTTTTCACCTTTCATTACAATAATTATATATAGTATAAATATAAAATATGTACAATATATATTATACAATATTTATAACCTATGTTTAAAATAAAACAAAACATATATAGACGCTAATATAAAAACTAAATCAAAAAACATTTAACATTGTTCATTCCAGATTCCGTGGACTTCAAAAATCAAAAAACATTTAACATTATTCATTCCACATTCTGTGGACTTCAAATATCAAATATCATGCACTAGCTCTTTTTTAACCCCACGGAATTTATTTGATTGGTCCAGAAGAGTGATGACATCACCTCTTCCACTGGGTCAATTTTGCTGTTAGTTGCTCATGTTTGATGCTGCAAAAGTGAAGCTAGTGAGTTTAATTCAAAATCAAGTGTGGTTGGTGGTGAATTCATGGCTAGTAAGTGCGAGCAAGGGTGCAGAAATTTAAATGCCTGAGGTTGAGTGAAGATCAAACCAAAATAAATTTTCTGTTGCTCTGCGGCAGTTGGAATTACTATTTCCAACGTTTTCATAGTTTTTTTAGAGTTAAACTTGGGATACCAAGGTTGCCGCCCGCTTCTTATTGTTGCTACTCGATGTAATTTTTTTCCTTAGTACGTATGTCTCGCTTCGATGTACAAGTTTGGGCCTCGTAACCTTATGGGTTTCTTATTTACAACTTTCGGTTTTGTAACATTGCAACTACATTGAAGGGCTTTACCACGCTCTAAGTCTATAAATCTGTTAGATCACTGCATTATATAGAATTATATCCAGATCACTGAAATTGTCATCTCTAAGTTTACATCTTCGCTCAAGGAAAAACGCTGTCGCAATTTATGCTCCAATTTCATTAATACAAATCTCCTTTGCTTTCCCAAGAAAATATATGTTAATCAAGATTCATTAGGGAAGTGAAAGGTTGTGACTGCTGTTCATGGAGGCACTTTCCCATATTTTTAGCGGTATTGCTGTTTTTGAGTTGAGGCTATTAATTACATAATAATGACGACATTCCATTAGCTTCCATTTTTTCATGCCCATTGCTACGCGGTTCTGGGCAACTTACTCCTCCTCTTTGAAGTTTTCAAAATGTTGATAAAAGTTTCTGCTACTTTCTTTCGGAGGAGCCAGCGGAGGTGAATTTGGTGATATCAATAAAAATGAAAAACTGAGCACCGAAACTGAATATCTTTAAATTTATTGGGAGATGTTTGTGGTCTAGGTATTTTGAATGATAAGACCTAATTGAATCTCCTTATCATTTTCAATAGAAAATCTCCACAATTTTGTTTTACCATCTCGATTTAAAATCCTATTCTGCCCACATTGGTGGTTTCGCGTATTTCTCTCTTAAAAATGCGCTTTTCCTTTTGTGCCAACATAAAAACCTCATGCACAGTCTCATTTGGCCTCATGTGAAATTTCGGTTTTCAAAATATTCAATACTAATAATGGAGTTGTGGTTTTCGAGATTTTTGTTTGTTCGCCCTCTGATGCTTTTTATTCAGAAACTACGCATTCTAAAAGGAGTTGTTTGTCTAGACTATGTATCAAACTTTTAAAAAAATTTCCCAAAGTTATTGTGTAGCATTGAAATTTGAAATTGTGTAAAGGGAGTGTATAAAAGATTTGTTGAAAATACGAAAAAATTATTCTATGTATTGGAGTTAATTTTGGAATTTTGTTAAAATTTGGTAGATGTTTTTTAAATTGTAATGTAATTAAAAAATATATATAGTTTTATCAAAAATCAATTTGAAACAACTAAAAATTATAAACTTATTCATAATGGTGTAATTGATTTCCATTTAAAAAACAAATATATTTGTTAAGATAAGTTCAATAAATACATTGAAAAAAAAACCAAATTAAGTAATAATCATTAAACAAACACATATTTAAACAGTGGCAGAGAGGAATGTGCCTTCAGTCTATTGTAGTTGAAAAGACGAATCTGAATATTGTAACATTTAATATGTCAAGTATTTTCAATTTCGAGCTACGTAAATATTGACAGAGTATCGATTCATGATCCGTGTTGTTGGAAAATTGCAAATTCCAGAATTAAAATGGAGAAATAAAACTTCCCCTCCACAACACAGAGAAATAAATATAATCTCAGAAAAACAGATTTTCCAACTTAATAAAACAAATTTTTATTCCAAAAAAAATTGTTACAAGTTCTTCCTCTACACAGAGGGAATTACAAACTATTGCTGGACTGCTTCTAAGCACAGTTCCAAAACAAAAAAAACTTTCTCTGTCTCTTAAAAAAAACTGCTGTGAATTTACATTCACTATCATTGTTTAAAAACAAAACAAAAATTAACAACTCTCTGTTTTCTAAAACATATACACTGCTGTGTATTTTTTTAATTCACTGTCACTGTCTTTTTCAACGCGCTGCTGTGCTTACATATAAAAATAGAACTGCACTATTCTATATCTCAGTAACTAAAAAAATTTACAATTCTCTTCTATGTATATATAAAAAAAATATCTCATTTTAATTAATGTCTTTCATTGACAAAAATTACCCAAAATATCACTGCTTGAATAAAACATTAATGGCCTCATTAAAAATCTGTCAGCACCGTTTCAAAAATTTATCTCGAATTTGAATTCGTGGCAGCGGTGGCAAATTTTACGGTGGTGGCGGATTGGTGGCGCGCGGTGGTGGAGCGTGGGCGGAGCCACCACAAGCTGGTGGTTGCGGGGGGTATGGTTCTGCCCGTACACATCAAATGGGCGAGCCCTCGTAATAAACCACAGCTGTTGATTGGATGGTCAACCCAGATCATCGGTTCAACTGCGGGGGGTCACCTTCCATTAACCATCGAGCAATTTTCGCTCCCGTAATCTGTTGATCTCCTGTTTGAGCGATGATCGCTCCGCCAACCTGCTCGTTGTTCAACCATGCTGCCGGGCTTTACCTCTGCACCTGATAATTGATCCGTGCAGGTTGAAATTACATTCCAATACTCCCCCTTAATTTCAACTGTTGGGTTTTCCTGCATACCCAAGCATTTTCTCAAGTGTTCAAAGCTTTTCTGCGCAAGTGGCTTTGTCAGGACATCAGCAAATTGATCCTCCGTTCTGCAATGTTGCAAAACTATCTCACCATTGTTAACCAATTCACATATGAAGTGAAACTTGGTGTCAATGTGTTTAGTCCTCTTATGAAAAATAGAATTTTTAGACAATGCAATAGCTGAGCTATTGTCACAAAAGATCACTGTCCCTTTTACCTGTTCTTGGCATAAACTTCTCAACATTTTCCGCATCCAAACTGCTTGACATGCTGCTGCTGTAGCTGCCACATATTTTGCTTCTACAGTAGACAATGCTACAATGGGATGTTTCTTAGAGGCCCATGAAATGGCTCCTGAACCCATATGAAAAACATAACTGGAAGTTCTCTTCCAATCATCTACACTTCCAGCCCAATCACTGTCAGTGTATCCAACTAAATCTGAACATTCTGAAGTAGTTTAAAAAATACCAAACCTTTTAGTACCTTTAACATACCTCAAAATTATTTTTGCTACTTGCCAATGTGCATCTTTTGGCTTTTCCATGAACCTGGAAATCAAACTAACAACATGCATTATGTTCGGCCTAGTTGCAGTCAAGTACATAAGGCTGCCAACTATGCTCTTGTATAAACTAGGATCAAAATCCTTACTGCTGTCCTCTCTGCTGATTTTAATCCCATCACTGTGGGAGTGATTGCTGCTTTGCTCTCCTGCATGTTAAATCTTTCAAGCACCTCATTAACATACTTTACCTGTGAGATGAAAATCCCACTTTCATCTTGTTCTACTTCTATTCCCAAGAATTATTTCAACAAACCCATATCAGTCATTTCAAATTCTTCTTTCATGACTGTTTTAAAATGTTCAATAAGGAAATCATCATTACCTGTAAAAATAACATCATCAACATATAGGACTACAATCAAGATTTTACCATCTTTTTCTTTGATGTAGAGGGTGGGTTCTCCCTCACATTTTTCAAAACCATTTTCCAGTAGATAAGAGTCTATTCTACTGTACCGTGCTCTTGGCGCTTGCTTCAGCCCATAAAGAGATTTCTTCAACTTGCATACTTTGTGCTCTTGGCCTTTCTTTTCATAGCCAAGAGGTTGTTCAATGTAAACCTCTTCCATTAACACTCCATTCAGAAATGCTGACTTCACATCCATTTGGTAAACTTTCCATTTTTTTTGTGCTGCTATGGACAACACTACTCTCACGGTTTCCATTCTTGCAAACGGTGCGAAAGTTTCCTCATAATCTATCCCATGCTTCTGCTTATAGCCTTTCACAACAAGTCTTGCCTTGTGTTTCTCTATTTTTCCTTCAGCATTACTCTTGGTCTTGTAGACCCATTTAACACCAATTACATCTTTACCTTTTGGGAGTTCAACCAAATCCCAAGTCTTGTTTTTTTCTATGGAATTTATTTCCTCATCCATAGCTTCTATCCATTTCTTATCCTTGATGGCTTCTTCGAAATGAACAGGATCATCAACATGAAAATATAAAGCAAACAAAGAATTGATACCTTCATTAGCTATATCTTGTTCATAAATATCTCTCAAACTTTTGAATTTCTTACCTCTTTCAGTAGGTGTACAAATGCTTGAAGAAGCACTTGAATTTCCTCCTTGTGGTTTGCTTGGAAAAGCACTTTCATTTCTCCTCAAGGGTGTGCTATGCTGCTCTCTTGTTGGTATTGCTGTTTGGGAATGTATTTTAGCCAACTCATCATCATTCTCATCATGAGATAAACAGTGTTTAACATTCACTGTTTTCTCTATGCTTCCATCCCAAGCTTTCTCTTCAATGAACTGAACATCCCTGCTCACAATGAACTTCTTGGTGGATGGGTTATATAACCTGTATGCCTTGGATTCCTAATTATATCCAATGAAAATACATTTCTCCCCCTTGCTGTCCAACTTCCTCCTTAGCTGATCTCGAATGTGTGCATAAGCCACACATCCAAAAACCTTCATGTGTGTGACAATTTTCTTTGTGCCACTCCATGCCTCTTTTGGAACTTTGTTCATAACTGCTTTTGTAGGACACAAGTTCAAATTATACACTGCACAATGTACAGCTTCAACCCAATAATCATTAGGCAAATGCTTTGCTTTTAACATACTCCTCGCCATGTCAATTATGGTTCGGTTCTTCCTTTCAGCCACTCTATTTTGCTGTGGAGTATATCTAGTTGTAAACTGCTTTTGAATACCATTTTCTCTATGAAAACGTAGAAAATATTTAGATATATACTCACCTTCTCTATCAGTCCTTAAGAATTTGATATGCAGCCCACTTTGTTTCTCAACAAGTGCTTTGAAATTGCAAAAATTTTCAAACACTTCACTTTTGTTTTTCAAAAAGTAAACCCAAGTTTTTCTTGTAAAATCATCTATGAATGTTAAGATATAGTGGTTGTTCGCAAGTGATGGAGTTTACATTAGTCCACATACATCTGAGTGGACAATCTCTAAGGGTGATTTTTCCCTTATGCTTTTCCCGAAGGAAAACTTTCTTTGGGTTGTTTCCCCAAGATACAACCTTCACAAAGGCTTTCTGGTTTCTCTATCAATGGTAAACCACTTACCATTCCTTTTTTGTTCAACAAATTAAGACCTCCAAAGTTGAGATGTCCAAATCTCAAGTGCCATAACCAATTATCATCTTTTGGTTTGCTTTGGTAAGTCTCTTGTGCAACTGCTGCTTTCTCTTCACCATTCTTCAAGTCTGCTCTCATTCTGAGAGAGAACATCCTGTTCCTTGTCATCTTTACTTCAACAATACGCTGATTGCTGGGTGGTTTATCCATGATGGTACAAACATCATTCTCAAAGAAAACATTATATCCCTTATGGACAAGCTGTCCAATACTTAAGAGATTATATTTCATTCCTGGAACATAATAAACATCTGCTATGGATTTCATTGCAACTAATCTTTTTAAAACATTTACATCTCCTTTTCCCATAACAGAAACTTTGCTATCAGTTCCTAGTGTGACTTGTGACTGCACACTTTCATCTAACATGGAAAACATTGCTATATTTCCTGTCATATGGTTACTGCAACCGGAGTCTAGAAACCATAAATATTTATTCTTTTCTTTAGCCATATTACAAGATAAAAACAAATTGTTTTGGCTGCTATTTTCTCTTGTGAAATTTGCACTAGTTCCACTTCTCATATCTTGTTTCTTCTTTCTACATTCATTAGCATAATGAACATATTTTTTACAATTGTAACATTGGACATTGGATTTATCATGCCTTTGTCCTTGATCATTCTGCTGACCACTATACTGGTTGTTGCCTTGGCCTTGATGCTGATTTGGATTGTTGCCCCTTCCTTGAGCATTTGCTGGACTGTTCCTTCCACCTCTGTTTTGGCTTCTGCCTCTTCCTCTTCCTTTGCCTTGCCCTATTCCTCTTCCGAAAGACATCTGGGTCTTAAAAGCATGTTCAAGAGATGAGTTTTCACTCCTACCCAATCTCTGTTCATGAGTCATCAGTGATGCATGTAGTTCATCCACTGAAAACTTTGTGAGATCTTTAGTCTCCTCTATGGTGGTGACAATCACATCGAATCTTGAGGGTAAACTTCTCAAGAGTTTTTCCACAATCCTCTTGTCCTCAAGATTCTCTCCATGAGATCTTATTTGTGTGACCATTCCAATCACATGAGTGAAGAATGAGTCAATAGTGTCTGACTCTTTCATACATAGAGTCTCAAAGTCTCTCCTTAGCAACTGAAGTTTTGCTGTCTTCACCTTCTCCATGCCCTGGTAAGTTGTCTTGAGAGTTTCCCATGCTTCTTTGGATCTCTTAGCTGCTGCTATCCTCGGAAACACACTATCATGCACTGCTTCATACAAGAAGAAAAGAGCCTTGGCATCTTTCTTCTTATTGCTCTTCAGAATCTCTCTTTCTTCCTGAGTTAACATATTAAACACAAGTTCATCTACTGGCTCTTCAAATCCATCCTCAACAAATTCCCATAAGTCTCGGGAGACAAATAAAGCCCTCATAGTTATTGACCAGTAGTCATAATTTTTCCCATTAAATTGTGGGAAATGGATATTTCTCATACCCATACCAGTGCTGGCTCTAGCCATTCTGCACTTTTAGGTATGCTTCAAAAACACTTGACTGTGTGTTTAAATTTACTAACTGTACTGCAACGGTAACACAAAATTGTATAGAGAATTACCTTTGAATTCTTCTTGTCTGAACCTTCACTCTGCTGGAGAGGCTTCTGCAATAACAAATTCCTTCCCTTCAGCTTATTTGACCTTCAAATAGCCTGGATTGGCTCCGATACCATGTTGGAAAATTGAAAATTCTAGAATTAAAATGGAGAAATAAAAATTCCCCTCCACAACACAGAGAAATAAATATAATCTCAAAAAAACATATTTTTCAACTTAATAAAACAAATTTTTATTCCAAAAAAGAATGTTACAAGTTCTTCCTCTACACAGAGGGAATTACAAACTCTTGTTGGACTGCTTCTAAGCATAGTTCCAAAACAAAAAAAACTTTCTCTGTCTCTTAAAAAAAACTGCTGTGAATTTACATTCACTGTCTCTGTTTAAAAACAAAACAAAAACTAACAACTCTTTGTTTTCTAAAACATATACACTGCTGTGTATTTTTTTGATTCACTGTCAATGTATTTTTCAACGCACTGCTGTGCTTACATATAAAAATAGAACTGCACTGTTCTATATCTCAGCAACTAAAAAAATTTACAATTCTCTTCTATGTATATATAAACAAAATATCTCATTTTAATTAATGTCTTTCATTGAAAAAAATTACCCAAAATATCACCGCTTGAATAAAACATTAATGGCCTCATTAAAAATCTGTCAGCACCGTTTCAAAAATTTATGTCGAATTTGAATTCGTGGCAGCGGTGGCAAATTTTGCGGTGGTGGCAGATTGGTGGCGTGCGGTGGTGGAGCATGGGCAGAGCCACCACAAGCTGGTGATTGTGGGGGGTATGGTTCTGCCTGTACACATCAAATGGGTGAGCCCCCGTAATAAACCACAACCGTTGAATTGCTGGTCAACCCAGATGATCGAGTCAACTGTGGGGGGTCGCCTTCCATTAACCGTCGAGCAAGTTTTGCTCTCGTAATCCGTTGATCTCCTGTTTGAGCGATGATCGCTCCGCCAACCTGCTCGCTGTTCAACCATGCTGTCGAGCTTTACCTCTGCACCTGATAATTGATCCGTGCAGGTTGAAATTACATTCCAACACGTGTGAGCGTTAACAATATAAAATGTTAATTTAAATAATAATAAAAAAATCATGTGATAGTCAAACATTGTGTAAATCACTTAGAGTGCAACACACTACATGCTTGCAATTAAACAATCTGGTTGCTTTTTAGCTTTAAAACTCAAAGGTTGTAATTTTTTTAAAATTGTACATACTTTATAAAAATATTAAATTTATTTTCGTCATAGAATGTTAAAAGAATGCTTAGTAATTATTGATTTTGCTTAGACAATTTGGATTTCCATTTTCCAGCTGTTGAGGGTTATATTGTGAGTGATTCTAAGAGAAGAAATCTTTCAAATTTCTTAGGTTCAAGTGCTTATGTGTCACAAATAATTTCTTTTTCTAAGAATGATTAATGTTGCTCAGATTTGGCGATGTTGGTCGGAATTTTTTTTTTCGTCTTTAAACATTGGTTTGATTTACACGTATGGTGTCATGGTTACTAATGCTTTGTAGCGATTTTGGTGGGTTTTACTTTTCCGGGTCATGTCGCCCTTTTTATTAAATTGTTATTTTATTGGTGCATATCCATGAGGATTTTATGGTCTCTTGGGGTTTGTATGTACCTATTGTGAGTTTGGAATTTCTTACCTGTAGCAATGGCTTTGGTGTCATTTATAATTTTTTATGTGTTAGCTAAAAAGACATTGGATTAGGCCCAAGTAAAACATATGTCTATGTGATTAATGGTAAAAAATGGTCCATCGTTCGATGGACAAGATTTACTTTCAGGTAGGGAGGGGAAGGTGGGCGGGGGGGTGAGGAGCCGAGGGCTCCTTATGACATAAAAAAAGGATGACCCTTATGAAATCAAAAAAGGGAGTGTTTTCTATCATTGTTCCACCTCTTGGTTCCAACCCCTCCATTCGAAGGCCCATGTTTATTTGAATAAATCTAAAAAAGTGAGGAGGGTTTGCTATCAGGGTTCCACCCCTCATGGAGTCTTTCCCCTTCACAACAAAGCATTGGGATTGTATTCTGCAATGGCTTGGGTTTAAGGTAATGTAAAGTTGGCTTTTAGTTTCTCTATGGTTATGGGATTGTAAATAAAGACTCATAAATATTTTGGAAAATTTTGAATCACCTACGCAGAACATGTATTTTGATTAATATAAAATCTATATTTCAAAAAAAAACTAAATTTAGAATAAATAAGGATTCAAATGAGAGGATGTTTGAATAATTTAAAATAGTGGTTAATATATATTTAAGTCATCCCCATTTAAAATAAAGAGAACTAGAAATTATATCACCTCAATCAAACTTAGTTTAAAACTTTAATAAATCATTATAACCTTAAAGCAGTTTATAATAATCTAAATAGATTTAAATCATATTTGCAACTTAAATTAATTTTATTAAAAGCTAAATAAATTTTTAAATTTAGTTATTATAATATTAGCGTTTTCAAATAAATTTAGTGGAGTTAAAGAACCAATTGCACAAACAAAACTTGTCTTGCATTACATTAAAAACACATCAATACATTAATTACTTGTTTAAGATAGAAACATTATCTTAACCATAAAATCCAATTTGTTGAGAGAATATATTAAACACACACCTATATAGGATCAAATATCTCATAGATCTAACAAACTCCTAAAAATATCACTCCATCACAAGACAAGTAGGAATTATATTTTCCAAGGCCCCCCTTAATGACTACTTGTCTCAATTTCAATCAACAAAGTCTAGATGTGATGTTGTTGTGTACAAATATTATTAAAAATAATATGTTGATGTCCATATAAAGGAACAACCATCGACCAAAATGCGGATATCAATTTCTGCAACTGGAAGTCTACTACGATGTCCTTCGTATACATGGTTCAATCAACTATACATGCACATGTACTTGTAAGTCCCCTTTATCATTATCATTTCAAAATATTCTTAGCTACCAACTCCATCATGCTATCTCATAACCCTACTAAGGGTGTAGCTCGCAAGTTGGATACTCGAGTTCCACTCTCAAACTCCTGAATCACGGATCTCCCACAATCAATTACCGAACAATGTCCCAAATTGTCACATAAACTCACAAAAATACCACTCCCAAGTATTCAACAAATGAGGGATCCTTTCCTATATCCGCAACTTCCAAACTATCTAGACAACGGTCCATAATGATATTTTACCTACAATTGATTCCTTCTATAAATCCCTTGAGACCATTAAATCAATTTGGTTACCTCTTTCACATTTTGAAAATTCATGATCACTTAATATTTAAGAAAATATAATACAATATTTCATTCATCAACGATATAAATAAATAACCATATACATTTATCTAATGGCATTCAAAATATTTTTAAACAAGCTGGCTTGTCATTTCCAGACTCTGAGCAGGTGCTCAATTTCTCTATAGAATATTCTTTGAAGTCTGGGAAACTATAAATCATGTTGCGATGCAGTGGATCTGCACTCACCAAAATGTCGAAGAAAATAATCTTGCATACACCCTTGCTATGCATGTTGGTAATATGATTTGAAGAACCAAAAATCAAGCAACTACACCATGTACATATGCGTAACTCTGTCTCCATCCTTAGAAACACTTAGTAAATCACACAGTTTTCCCACAATTGGGTACCGAATCAATGAATCTCGGCTCTATAATGACACACAGATTATAGGAGAAGATGACTCCAATATCTGTTGACCTTAGAAAAATTTTCTTCTGTCAATGTAAATTCATACATACTCTCCATTTTTCTAGACTTGAGCTCTAATTGAATCCAAATAAATGATCAGATTCCAACAGAAGCTAAAATGAGCTTGCTACGAGCTCCTTTGTTAGGTTCCTATATTACTAGTATAGTCCCTTACTGTTGTTAGTGTAACCCCCTTGTTGTTATTGTTGTACCCTTGTAACCCAAATATTTTTATTATTGTGCTCTTACATTATTATTGTTAGGTCAGCTAGGATTATATTGTGACCGCATGGACTCCTATATAAATAAGGAGGTTTTGTAATTTGTATCATCTAAGAATTTTTCATTTATGTAATGTAAAGGAGCTTTCCCCCTCGAAGTGGCTTATTTCTAAGGCATTGATCTCTCGTTTCTTCTATTTTTGCACCTGGTTTCATAACATTTGGTAACAGAGCTTTGGCTTCTAGGGTTTTTCTGCTCCAAACAGACCATCATTAAATTTTTTATATAATGTTTTTTCTACAAAGGTTCAAAAGCTAAAATTTGTATCACGCGAAGACGAAATCTTGAGGAACTTCGTGTAAAAATTTTAGATCTTGGTTCGCAATATTTTCGATGATATGATCTTTGGAAGTTAGGGTTTTTTTAGGCTCCTGAATTTCATCTCAAAGAGGTGACCATCGGAAAATCATCATAACTCTCTCTGTGAGCATTGGATTGGAATTCTATAAATATTGGTTGCAATCATATGGACTGTAGTTTCCTGTGTGTCAATTTCAAAACTGAAGGAGGAAACAATGACACGTGGCACGCCGTACAAGTTTTCTCTACTAAATGATTCCATAATTAGGTCATTCTTGGAGATTGGGCATAAATTTTCCTTGGAGAATCTAAATCAAGTTAGACCTATGGTATTCGAAAGAGGATTCAGGGGGCTACTATAGGGCCGAATTTCAGATATTGAATATTCGAAATCACAGAGATAATTTAGTTTCAATATCAAGCTCCTCAAAAGAAATAAAAAGGTGTGTATTTTGTGTTTTGAATTGCGTAAATCTTGTGTGAAAAATCAGTTTGAATTGATTTGAAGGGCATATTGTAGAATAGATATTAGTATTGGGTTCTAAAATGCCCCCTAAAAGGAATTCAACACCCATTCAACCTTCATAAGGCTCTACTATGACTCATGAAGACGAATTAGTTCAATATGACATATCAAAATTACAAGAGAAAGTGCATCAAATTTCGCTTTCGCAAAGAGAAAAAAAAATGAGCTGGAAGTTTTGAAGAAATCTATGAAAGATAAGATGGAAGGTTTGAAGAAAGACATGGAAGCTAAGATGGATGGCATGGAATATCGCATGGAAACTAAGATGGATGACATGAAAGACAACATGGAAAACATGAAGAATGATCTAAAAGAAAACATGGAAGGTTTGAAAAATTTCATACAAGAAATATTTCCTAATGGTGAAAAGATAGTAGAAGAAACTCATGATGAGAAAAAAATAAATGTTAATCATGATTTCATAAACTCTAACGTTGGATAGAAGAACCACCATTTTCCAAAGATAGATATGAGGAATTTTGATGGCAAGGATCGTGTAGCATGGATACTATATATGAAGCAACATTTTAATCTCAATAATGTGGAAAACACACAAAAGGTAGAAATTGCAAGTTTACATTTAGAACAAAATACATTTTTCTGGTATCGATGGCTTTGCTCCTATAAAAAAAATTGTCACTTGGTCAATTTTTATGGAGGAAATGATAGCACATTATGAGGATACAAAGAGGGACACCTTCTTTAGCTAATTGATAAATCTCAAACAAAAGGGTTCAATGGTGGAGCACTTTGAGGAATTCCAAAAATTGAATATAAGGTTAACTGATATTATAGAGGAACATAGGATTGATGTGTTCATAGGGACTTTAAAGGATAACATCCAACATGAAGTTCACATTTTGGAACATGATTCATTAGAGAAGGCATTCAGGTTGGCAAGAAAAATTGAATGTCAAATTATGGCGACAAGGAAGCCTGCCACTCACATCTATAAAGATGGAAGTGTGGCTACTCCTAGACTATCACAACGTACAAGGTTGACACCACAACAATTGGAAAAAAAATGAGCAAAAGGGTGTTGCTACATTTTTGATAGCAAATACAGTCATAAGTGTGCTGAGAAGAAATTATTTTGCATAGATTGTAAAGAGGAGGAAAAAAATGAACAAGGAACTTCAAAAGAAGAGGATATACACCCAAAACCAGCCCTAGAAGAATAATAAATGAGTCTGACAATATCATGTAATGCATTGGAATGAATTACAACTCCTCAAACTTTCAAGATAGAATGAAATATCAAGAAGAAAAAGGTAATAGTTTTGATTGATTCAGGTAGTACCCATAATTTTATTCATTGTAAGGTAGCCAAAGAATTGAATTATTTCCTATACCTAGGACCAAAATTTCAAGTGATGCTTACAAATGGAGAAACTATAAATTGTTCTGGAAAATGACATAATATCAAGATAACCATGGGGGAATATGTATTGAAAAGTTGAATGCTTTCCATTCCAATGGGAGGTGTTGATGTTGTACTAGGAGTACAATGA
The DNA here is from genome assembly GCA_034641835.2 of Pinus albicaulis. Taxonomy (NCBI): domain Eukaryota; kingdom Viridiplantae; phylum Streptophyta; class Pinopsida; order Pinales; family Pinaceae; genus Pinus; species Pinus albicaulis. Next base: position 1,067,249,194 of record CM076574.1, on the reverse strand, counting down.
TTACAATATTTGGGGATGATAGCTTTTAATTTTCAAGAAATTTTCTTGAAATGTTTTTCAGAAGGAAAGGAAATCAAATTATAGGGTATCAAAAGGAAGCTAGGAAAGATAATAAGCTATAATTTCATGAAAAAACTTCTAAAGAAATAACAAAGAGGCGTAATTGCACAATTATGCTTACTATAAGTTCCAACATCAAAATCATCTATTGCTCCAGATGTCCAAAAAGTCTTGGACAATCATTCCAAGGTGTTTGAAACTCCCAAATGAATCCTAGCTATTCGTGTTCATGATCATGATATTCATTTGATTCCAGGAAGTGTTCCTCCAAACATCAGGCCTTACAAATATCCTTATGTCCAAAAGAGCAAACTTGAACATATGATTCCAAAAATGTTAGAGGCTGGTATAATTCAATGTAGTTAACGTTCTTTCTTTCCTCCAGTGGTATTGGTTCACAAGGATGGATCATGGCGCATGTGTCTAGGTTATAGGGAGCCCAATAAGCTCACTATTAAGGATAAATTTCCCATTCCTGTGATTGATGAATTATTGGATGAATTACATGGAGAAATTTATTTTACCAAGTTGGATATTTGTTCAAGATATCATCAAATTAGATGAAGACTAAAGATATTCCAAAAACAACATTTCAAACTCATGAGGGTCACTATGAATTTTTGGTCATTCCTTTTGGCCTTACCAATGCACCTTCTACATTTCAAGGGTTGATGAATTCCATTTTCAAACCATTCCTTAGAAAATTTGTGCTAGTATTTTTATATGATATACTAATCTACAACAGGTCTTGGAAGGATCATGTTCAACATGTCGATAGGGTCCTCAAACTATTGGAGGAGAAACAATTACATGCAAAAACATCCAAATGTTTCTTTGGAGTACAAGAGGTGGAATATGTGGGTCATATTGTATCTCACGAGGGTGTTAAGGTAGACCCTAGCAAAATTAAAGCCATTAAGGAATGGAATTTCCCCACAACCATAAAGCAGATTCTAGGATTTCTAGGGTTAAAAGTGTGTTATCACAAGTTTTTTAAGAATTATGGGGGAATAGCAGAACCTCTAACAACATTATTTAAGAAAGATGCATTTTCATGGACTCCTGAAGCAACTAAGGCCTTTGAACATCTTGAAGAGGCAATGTGCCTAGCATCAGTCTTAGCTACGCCTGACTTCACAAAAACCTTTATTGTGGAATGTGATGCCTCAGGAAATGGAATTGGTGTTTTTTTAATGCAAGAATGAAGACCCATTCCTATTTAAAGTCGTCCAGTCAAGGGAAAGTATTTACAAAAAGCTATTTATGAGTAGGAAATGTTGGAAATACTACACACAATAATGGGAAGACACTTCAACGTAAAAATTAATCATGATAGTCTTAAAAAAAAATTGGATCAAAGAGTATCTTCAGAAGAGTAGAAAATATGGGTCCCAAAGATGTTGGGTTATGAGTTTGAAATCATATACAAAAAGGGGAAGCTAAATGTTGTTGCAGATGCACTCTCAAGAAAGGATGAAGAGGTGGAAACAATTCTTTGTGTTATTTCTATTATCCAACTAGATTGGATAACCGAAGCAAGGGATGAATGGAAGAAGGCCAAAGAAGTGTGGACACTCATTCAAAATTTTTAGCAATATCCTAGTACATCTTAGACATTTATTTGGAAAAATGAGACCTTATGGTACAAATATCATTTAGATATTTGTAATAATTCCCAACTAAAACAAAATATTATTTTGGAATTCCACACTTCTCGTTTAGGAGGACACTTAGGATTTTTAAAAACTGACCACAGGGTGAAGAAAGAATTTTTTTGGGATGGCCTTAAATTTGAGATTCAAATGTTTGTGGCGAAATTTTTTGTTTGCCAGCAAAATAAATTTGAGACAATTAAGACTCCGGGTCTTCTACAACATTTATCCATTCCAAGTCAACATCAGGAGGAAATTTCAATGGATTTTATCATAGGCATATCTAAGTCCAAAGGAAAGAGTATCATCATGGTGGTAGTTGATAGACTTACCAATTATGCACACTTTTGTCCAGTATATCATCAATTTAAAGCAAGTATAGTTGCGATTGCATTTATGGAAACAATTCAAAAGCTACATGGAAACACAAGGATTATTTTAAGTGATAGAGATCCCATTTTTACTGGAAATTTTTGGATGGAATTATTTTTTTGTTTGGGTACTCAACTAGCTCATAGGTCATCTTATCATCCTTAATCCAATGGTCAAACTGAGATAGTGAATAAATGTTTTGAAGGATATATTCGTTGATTTGTATCTGATAAGAAAAAAAAATGGATCAAGTGGTTACCTCTCACTAAATGGTGGTATAACACTTCCTTCCATACTGCAGCAAAAATGACCCCATTTATGGCACTTTATGGATATCATTCACCATCCATCAAATCATCTTTAAGAGAAAATTCTATGGTTCAAGCAATGGAAGATCACATCAAGCATCAACAAGAAGTTCTCCAACTCCTAAAGGATAACCTAAATTTGGCACAAACTCAAATGAAACAACAGGCAGATCAACATCGCAGTGAGAGAATTTTTGATGTAGGAGACTAGGTATTTTTATAGCTACAACCATATAATTAAATGTCCCTCAAGCAAGCTAAGAATGATAATAAATTATCGCCAAACAACTATGGTCCTTATAAGGTGTTGCAAAATATTATTACTATGGCATACAAAATGGAGCTTTGTCATTCTTCACAAGTGCATCTAGTTTTCCATGTTTCATGCTTAAAGAAGGTTATAGGTGACAAAATTCTAGTTCAAACAATATTTCCAGAACTTAACGAGGAAGGAAAAATCATATTGGAACCTTAGGCAGTCAGAGATAGAAGAACTCGACAGCTAGGAAATCAATCAATTTCAGAGTATCTCATCAAGTGGAAGAACTTACCCATGTAATATTCTACATGGGAGGATGAGAGTTTTGTATAGAATCATCTAGAGCTACTGAAGCGTTGAGGACAACGCTTTTTTGAAGGAGAGGGGCATGTTAGGTTCCTATATTACTAGTATAGTCCCTTATTGTTGTTACTGTAACTCCCTTATTGTTATTTTTGTACCCCTGTAACCCCAATATTGTTATTATTGTGCCCTTACATTTATTGTTAGCTTGGCTAGGATTATATTGTGACCCCATGGACTCTTGTATATAGAAGGAGGTTTTTTCATTTGTATCATCCAGGAATTGTTCATTTATTTAATGTAAAGGAGGTTTCCCCCTCGAAGTGGCTTATTTCTAAGGCGTTGAGCTCTCTTTTCTTCTTTTTTTGGAGATTGTTTCATAACGTCCTTTTCGGTAACTGATAATTTGGTATCGCACCATAAACATGCATGCCTTTCTATCCTTATGCATCATGGAAATACTTAGAATATATACAGGTACAATTTTTATATAGTGTGTCAACAAAGTGTAATGGATTTAACCAACGATATCTAAACCACAATTTGTCAGATCCTAAGAAATGAGAAGTGAAACCACTTTGTGCATAATCAAGGAGCAGTGAACGAAAAAAGGTTATTCATTGTTTTTGATGCCACATCACTAAGAAGTGGTTGAGCTATCTTGAAAATTGAAAATTCTATTCATTGCACAAGACTCCAAAGTAGGGATCGTGCACAAATAAATCATCACACCTAGAAATAGCCGGAGAAATCGCACATAAGCCAAATCTCACCCAACGTTACTCCTAATTGTGGATCTACAAATGTCTACAAATGTGTATCCTTCATCTAAACACTAGCAAACATTGAAATAATGGACAAAAATATACACAATATCTAGCAAGCAAGGAACTTCAATCTACTTTCAACAAAACAACATACCTCGACAACGCCATAGAGGCTAGGCCGAGGCTTGTATGGGCTCAATATCAAGTTAGAGAACCAACCGCACAAAAAAAAATGTCTTGCATTACATTAAACACATATAAATACATTAATTATTGGTTTAATATAGAAATAATATATTAACTATACAATCCAATTTTTTGAGGGAATATCTCAACCACACAGCTAAATAGGATCTAACACCTCATAGTTCTAACAAACACCTAAGGCAAGCTAATCACTCTATCACAAGAAAAGTAGGAATTATGTTTCCCACATAGTTTTTGCTTGAAAATTTTAACCTTGAATCTCATAGCGTACATAGTACTTCATAACACAACAATATTAAACGCTCGAGTTTTGTTATATTATTATTATCATTATTATTATCAATTATAAATGAATATTTATAAATAAGTTTTATCACAATACAATGGGCCAATACCATGGCTTACTAATACCATATGTCCAGAAAATAATTACTCATGTTTATATCACACATGTTAACTCAACCTTTGATATGTGAATACTATTACAAATATTTAAGAATATTTCATGGAGGTTAAATCTATGCCATCAACCTAAAAATTATTTATAATTCAATTAAAATTATAAAAGCCCTATTCCAAAATAGACGTGCCAATCCACTTAAATATTTATAAACTAAAATATAAATACATGTGTTTTTGCATATTGATAATCATTTTTCTCATCATGTATATTACTGGTAATGATCTATTGGTGGATAGATAGCCTTGTAATTATTTTTATTTGTAAATCACTCTAAATGTTACTTGTTGGTTGGGAGATTCCAATATCTTATTATAAGGTCGCTGGTAGAGCTCATAAAATAAGGTGGTTCGTAGAGCTCATAAAATTTGATAACATGTTGGCTAGGAGTGAAGGCTCAATCAATTGGGCTAATTAATAACATCAAAAGTGACTTTCACTAGTAGTTGATTGTGTTTTCATTATGGGGAATCGTGTTTTCATTATGGAGGCTAACTATTATGTTAAGACACAATGAACTATCCCTTCATCATATTTTAAGGTTTAGATTGACTTCTTTGAGGGAAAATAAGTCCATTTGCATTACATGACTCAACATAATGTTTGTAAATAGATGGAATTTTAATCCAATGTGATTTAATATAAGACTTCTAATTGGTAGTGATTATAAATTACAAGGAAAAATGTGTTGTGATGGGGGTATTTTCATAGGATTTTAATGTTACAAGATGAGTAAAAAAATTCAAAAAAATCTCTAGTTTAATGTCCACTATTTGTAATGGAATTTTTAGCAGATGTTATTATAAATTTTCCTTACAACTAAGATATTTTGGGTGGGAAGATGTTCTAGCATAGGCCTTTTTTGTGTTCTTGTATTATTAACAAGCACAAATGTGTGTTAAAAAAAATTCACTAGTACAAATATAAAAAAACCTTTGATTTTAATATATTTATTGTGCATTGGTACAATATTTTGTTATATGATGAGTCAATGCTTGTATAAATATTACACACTAAGTTGTTATTTATTGTTTTCATCGCACATTACTTCTCTTATAATTTTTTTGTACCTATACATTCTTAAATAGTTGGTTCTCGTATACCAAATAAATTCACTGATGTGTATTGACCTTTGTATTATATATGTAAATATATTGGTGTCTTTATTACCATGTTAATTAGAGGGACATGAAATTTTAAACATTTATGTTGAGATGTGAGTGAAACCATTTTTAACTAAGTAGGAATGCATATTATTATAGGAAATTTTGTCACATTTGGTCAATATGCCTACAATTCATATCGATCATCATTTGTGAACATGTTTTCATCATCACTACACAAAGCCTTAAGCATGACCTTCCAAATGCATGCGCTTCTCAGTCTAACTTCTTCAAAATAGTGTTTTTAAGCCCCAGTGCACCTTTTCCCTTTAAATACTTGTGTTTAGACAAAATTTTCTCCTTACTGCACCAGTGTCGATTGACAGTATTTTATCCCTTGTTGGGGATGCACTAATTCTAGAAATTAAGGAAAATTAAAGAGGATCCTAAAGCTTCCTCTTTTATAAGCTTTTGCGAGTTGTTCTAATCATTTACCTCAGATAAGAATCTTGAATCCTATATGATCCTACCTTGGAGATTTCACCTCTTATCCCTTGACCTCATCCTCCCATATTAATAAAATCTCAAGCCTATATTAGTAAATGGGTAAGAATTCCTAAACTACCATACAATCCTATATATTTATTTTCATCTAGAACATCAAGTTCGGCTTTTGGAGACTAATAATTCCCTCATGTTGCTACCTTGAATCTAATAGAGTCACCATCTTCATGCATTAGGATGACATTGAGGTGTGGTTTGTGACAAGGAGGGACAAGTCAACTTGGGGAGATATCTAGAAGATAAAAAATATATTTGGTTGTAGAATCTCTCATATTTATATCAATAAAAAGGGTATACCATTTTCATATATGTTTTATGCTATGTTTACACTCATATATTTCAATGGATAGTTGGTTCATTGAATAGAGTGATTGAATTATGCTACTGAGATGTTGTAGATCCTTGTCTTGTTCTGGTTGTATGGGTAGGTTCTAATTATACCAATTAGATTTAGGATTGGAGCTTATAATTTGAGAGGAAAGTAAATAGTACAAGTGATTCAAAGTAGGCCTCTTTCTATATTTCAATCTCTCTAAGGAAAACTCTATGTTCTTTACTTTATGTTGTTTTAGACCAGTCCACTAGGTTTAGGGGAGCTACTTTTGTGTCCAATAATAAATCATTTGTAACAAATTGGTGACTCCATGGGGATAATTACTTTGCCCTAGTGGTTTCCTTGACCTTGGAACTTGTTTCACCTCATCAAATGACCCTAATTTCCTCAGTAAGACCTTGATTTACGCTAGGAAGACCTTTCTCTGAGCCTCATTTTATTTTTTATGTCGTAATTTGGTTAAATCTGCATCATAGTCCCCATAGTATAGAGAAATATAATTCCAATGCATCCTAGACTTCTTTGTACCTGCACTGCAGAGCACCGGTGCCCGTTAAGCACCTTCATTGATCCTTGTTTCATGCAAAAAAACACTATTTTTTGTCTTTCTCTTTGATTTTGTTTTTCCAACTAGTCTTCCTTTTTTCCCTAAGTGTGTTGAGGTCTCTAAAAATAATCCATTTGGTTTTATTTTTGTTTTTGTAGCCTTTGAAAATATTTTTTTCGTATTTTTATTTGTTCTTGTAAATCAGGTCATTAAAAAACTTTTGCTTGATCATTGATTGCTTGAAAGAATCGATATCACAGTCATCAATCTCTATATTTTCTTTGGTCAATGATTTAGCAAGCATCTTATTTTTTCATCTCATTTGAAAATTAAGTGGATCGAAAAGAAAATTCACATGCATTTAGGATTTTATGTGTGAAATTGCAAATGGAACAGTTGAATTAGGGGAACTGGCTCAATAATTTTTCGTATTGCATCTTGAAAGCTACATTACTCATTGAAAATCATTTTTTATTTTGTCATGCTAGATTGCATATTTAGGATATTTAGGTCAAATTTGCAGCAAAACTTGAAAACAGAAACATTATTCAAGATAAAATTTAAAATTTATTGAATAAAAATTTAGGAGCATTTGAAAAATTAACACAAACATTTAGACTTATAGTATATATACATGTTTCGACGTCTTTAAGCATAGGATTTATTGGCGTTACTAGTGTTGCATTCTAGGGGTGATATCCCATTCCATGTATATAAGTGTATCAGACCATTCTCCACGTACCTCTGAGTATATTGGAAGCTCCACTCATGAAGATTATATGGGAACGCTCTCATCATAAAGTTATGTATTAGACAACACTACCAATGAATACACTTCCACGTAGCATTGAGTACATTTTGGAAGTCCACCCTAGGTTTCTATCCTCACCTTAGGTAATCAAGTCTTCACCTTGTATACTGTGATACACATAACATCAAATTCGGGGAGATTGCCAACTCGTACGTAAATCCTTGGTTCTTTAAGGTCGTATATTGCAGTTCATAGTTTCTTGGTAAACTCTTTTGCGTATATTACCATTTTTTATTTATTTTTATTGTTAATTTTCCAAATTTATTAAACCCATGTGGAAGAAAACCCACTCAACCCCTTTTATCACTTATGATGAAATTATTTCCTCCTCTTCCATTCGAGGAAACTCTCAGATATCGTCAAAATAATAAAAGACACATACTACAGAGTCTAGTGCTTTAGGAGCTACTACTTCTAGTCTTCTACCTGGAATATATCCACCAGAATCATATTTTCCTATGAGTACTAAACATGATATTGCTTCTTCATTTGTTGGAGAGTCTGACACGATTGAAATAGAGGCACCCGAGACTTTACTACCTGACATTATTGAACTTGATTATATTGAATGAGGGAAAACACAACCTGAGGTTATACAACTTGAGGCACCTTAACCACTTACATCTATTACTTCAGGACCTTCTTCTTCTCTTCCTATGTCTCATACCCAACAAAAAGCCATATATAATGGACCTGAAAGTGAACCCCTTCCACCTGGCCTTGTAAGTATTAAAGAGATTCCTCAGCAAGAGCCTCAACCCTCCTCTCTTATTCATTTAAGAGGAACTCATCTTTATCAATCCAATCCTTTTACTTATCCTCATACTCCATCATAAGCTCCTTTATCTGATTCTTTTCCTTTCAACCCACCATTGAGTTTCTCATGGCAATATTATTTTGGATAGTTAACCATGACTTAATATTCTATGGTCTCTCAGTCTGTATCTATTAATCTGACCGAGAAAACCCATGTTGCAACTTCATACATTTTTTTAACATCACTGCAGATACATCCAACCTAGTTACCCATCATTATCCAATACCTTTTCTGGTGCAACATCATGTCCATGGACCTCTCCCATGACATAATTTTCTGGAATACCTTCTAGCACTTCTTTGATGAGTGCTACATAGTCTACTCTTCCTCCTCCATCTCAACAAATATTTGGGCAGCAATCTGGCTCCTATGTCAGTGGATATGGACACTTACAACAACCTAATTCATCTAATGTTGGGTACCCACCTCCTGCAGGGAAATTTCCCCCATATTCCCATCCTTTATCAGCAAGGGGAAACCTATTGGGGGACTTTTTCCATCTCCTCATAAAATATCACAAGTTAGTGCTCAGCCTCATCAGAGTACTCCACATTCAGGAATGGTTGTTAGTTCTTGGAAACCTACTATGCCTCTACAAAATGGCCTTCTTACGAATCAAGTTTGAAATTCTCAACCACTTCCATATTCATTTCAAATTCCTACTGGTCAGCCTTTATATGAACTTATTAAAACCAAAGTACATGTAGGGAAACCTTAAAAGGATACACATTTAAATAAACTTCTCCCATGGGTATCTGGGGCCTCAACAGGTTGGGAATGATATTCCTCAAATACAGATAGGTCACCCTGTATATGGTATGGCACATACGCAAGCTATCTGTTATGAAACCAGCTCCAAAAATAGAAGAAAAGACAGATCAACGCCTTATAAATAAGCCACTTCGAGGGGGAAGCCTCCTTTTCATTACATAAATGAACAATTCTTGGGTGATAGAAATGACAAAACCTCTTTCTATATATAAGAGTACATGGGGTCACAATATAATCATAGTTGACCTAACAATAATAATGTAAGGGCACAATAACAATAATATGGTGGTTAGAGGGTACAAAAATAACAATAAGGGGGCTACACCAACAACAATAAGGGACTAAAATAGTAATATAGGGACCTCACATTCCCCTCTCCTTCAAAAAAGTGTTTTCCTCAACACTTGAGTAGCTCTGGATGCTCTTGTATAAAATTATCATCTTTCCATGTAGAATCTTCAGTGGGTAAGTTCTTCCAATATTATTTTTCCATCCTCATCGTTCTAGAAATATTGTTTGAATTGGAAGTTTGTCACTTATAACCTTCTTTGAGAATGAAACATGGAAAACTGGATGCACTCGCGAAGAATGAGGAAGCTCCAATTTGTATTCCATAGTACCAATCTTTTGCAACACCTTGTAAGGACCATAATACTTTGGTGATAACTTATTATCCTTCTTAGCTTGCTTGAGGGACATTTCTTTGTATGGTTGTAGCCATAAAAATACCCAGTCTCCTACATCAAAAAATTTCTCGCTACAATACTGATCAGCATGTTGTTTCATTCGACTTTGTGCCAAATTTAGGTTATCCTTTAAGAGTTGGAGAACTTTTTGTCGATTCTCGATGTGATTTTCCACTACTTGAACCTTGGAATTTTCTCTTAAAGATGATGTGATGGACGGTGGATGACATACGTAAAGTTCCACAAATGGGGCCATTTTTGCTATAGTACGGAAGGAAGTGCTATACCACCATTCAGCTAGAGGTAACCACTTCACTCGTTATGTTTTTTAATCATATAGAAAACAACAAATACATCCTTCCAAAAATTTGTTCACTATCTCAGTTTGACCATCGGATTAAGGATGATAAGATGAGATATGAGCTAGATGAGTACCCAAACAAGAAAATAACTTCGTCCAAAAATTTCCAGTAAAAAATGGATCTCTGTCACTTACAATAATATTTGGGTTTCCATGTCGATTTTGAATTGTTTCCATAAATGCAGTAGCAAATTTACTTTCTTTAAAAGGATGTTAGAACGCACAAAAGTGTGCATACTTGGTAGGTCTATCAACTACCTCCATGATGACACTCTTTCCTTCAGAATTAGGTAAACCTGTGATAAAATTCATTGAAATATCCTCCCAATGTTGACTTGGAATGGATAAAGTCTATATAAAACATGACGTCATAATTGTCTCAAATTTATTTTGCTGGCAAACCAAACATTCTACCACAAACTTTTGAATACTAGATTTAAGGCCATCCCAAAAAAAATCTTTCTTTACCCTCTGGTAAGTTTTTAAAAATCCTGAGTGTCCTCCTAAAGGAGAAGTTTGCAATTCCAAATAATTTTTTTGTTTTAGTTGGGAATTCATACAAAGATATAAGTGATCTGTGTACCATAAGGAATTATTTTTCCAATTAAATGTATCAGAGGTACTAGGATCTTGCTGCAACTTTTGAATGAGTGTCCACACTTCTTCGTCCTTCTTTCATTCATCCCTTTCTTTGGTTTTCCAATATGGCTGGATAATAAAAATGGCATAAAACAATGCTTCCACCTCTTCATTCATTTTTGAGAGTGCATATGAAACAAAATTTAGCTTCCCTTTTTTGTAGACAATTTCAAAGTCATAACCCAACATATTTGTGACCCATTTTTTCTGCTCTTCTCAGGATAGTTTTTGTTCCAATTTTTTTTAAGACTATCATGATCAGTTTTTACCTTGAAGTGTTTTCCAATTAGGTAAGGTTGCTCTTCCTTTAGTGCATGTAGTATTGCCAACATTTCCTTCTCATAAATAGCTTTCTGTAAATGCTTTGCTTTGATTGAATGACTTTAAAAAGAAATGGGTCTTCCTTTTTCCATTAAAATGGTACCATTTCTATTTCCCAAGGCATCACATTCCACAATAAAGGTTTTTGTGAAGTCTGGCATAGCTAAGACTGGTGCTAGGCACATTGCCACTTTAAGATGTTCAAATACGTTAGTTGCTTCAGGAGTCCATGTAAATTCATATTTCTTCAATAATGTTGTTAGAGGTGTTGCTATTCTCCCATAATTCTTAAAAAAATTTCTATAATACCCTATTACCCTAATAAATCCTCGTAAATTATTTATGGTTGTGGGGACTTTCCATTCCTTAATGGATTTAATTTTATTAGGGTCTACCTTAACACCCTCGTTGGATACAATATGACCTGGATATCCACCTCTTCTAATCCAAAGAAACATTTGGAGGCTTTTGCATATAATTGTTTCTCCTCCAATATTTTGAGCACCCTGTCAACATGTTGAACATGATCCTTCTAAGACTTGTTGTATATTAGTATATCATCAAAAAATACTAACACAAATTTTCTAAGGAAGGTTTTGAAAATGGAATTCATCAACCCTTGAAATGTAGAAGGTGCATTGGTAAGGCCAAAAGGCATGACCAAAAATTCATAATGACCCTCATTTGTTTTAAATGTTGTTTTCGGAATATCTCCAGTCTTCATTCTAATTTGATGATATCCTGAACGAATATCCAACTCGGTAAAATAAATTGCTCCATGTAATCCGTCCAATAATTAATCAATCACATGAATGAGAAATTTATCTTTAATACTGAGCTTATTGAGCTCCCTATAATTCATACACATGCACTATGATCCATCCTTCTTGTGCACCAATACTACTGGAGCAGAGAAATAACTCTAACTAGGTTGAATTATACCAACCTCTAACATTTATGTGCTCATACGTTCAATTTTTTTCTTTTGGACATAAACATATATATAAGGCCTGATGTTTGAAGGAAAAATTCTTGGAATAAAATGAATAGCATGATCATGATCACGAATAGGTGGGAGTCCTTTCGGATTTTCAACCACCTTGGAATGATTATACAAAACTTTCTGGAGATATGGATAAATAGATGATTTTGATGTTGGAACTTCTAGTGAGCATAATTTTTCAATTACGCCTCTTTGTTCATTCTTCAGAATATTAGAGCTTAATACGTTTCATGTATTCCCATTGATACCCTGTAATTCAATTTCCTTTCCTTCCAAAAAAAAATTCAAGAAAAGTTCTTGAAAATTAAAATCTACCGTCCCCAAATATTGTAACCATTGTACTCCTAGTCTATAACATCAACACCTCCCATTGGAATGGAAAACATTGGACTATTAAATACATATTCCCCCATGGTTAGCTTGATATTATGACATTTTCCAGAGAAATTTATAGTTCCTCCATTTGCAACCATCACTTGACATTATGGTGTTGGGTATGGGAAGAAATTCAATTGCTTTGCTACCTTACAATGAATACAATTATGGGTACTACCCCAATCAATCAATGCTATTACCTTTATTTTCTTGATATGTGCTTCTATATTGAGATTTTGAGGAGTGGTAATTCCTGCCAATGCATTACACGATATGGTCCGACTCATTTATTTTTTCTCTACGGTTGGTTCCTGGTGTATATCCTCTTCTTTTGAAGTTTCTTGTTCATTTTCTTTCTCCTCTTCACAATCTATTTAAAATAATTTCTTCTCAGCACACTTATGAACTTTAGTGTATTTGTTATCACAACTATAGCAAATCCCTTTCTCTCTTTTTTCTTCCAATTGTTGTAGTGTCAACCTTGTAGGTTGTGGAAGTCTAGGAATAGAAACACTTCCATCTTTATAGATGTGAGTGGTAGGCTTCCTTGTCACCATAATTTTACATTCAATTTTTCTTTCCAACCTAAATTCCTTCTCCAATGAATCAGGTTACCAAAGATGAACCTCATGTTGGATGTTATCCTTTAAATTCCCTATGAAGACGTTAATCATGTGTTCCTCTGGAATATCAGCTACCCTTATATTTAATTTTTGGAAGTCCTCAATGTGCTTCACAACTAAACCATTTTTTTTTAGATTTATCAATTGTATAAAGAAGGTGTTTATCTTTTTATTCTCATAATGTGCTATCATTTCCTCAGTAAAAATTGACCATGTGACAATTTTTTACAAGAGAAAAGCCATCGATACCATTCAAATGTATTTTGTTATAAATATAAAGTTGCAATGCATACCTTTTGTGTGTTTTTCACATTATTGAGATCAAAATATTGCTCCATCTGTAGTATCCATGTTACGTGATCCTTTCCATCAAACTTACTCATATCAATCTTTAGAATATGGTGGGTCTTCCATCGAACATTCAAGTTTATAAAATCACGATTAAAATTTATTTTTTTCTCATTATGAGTTTCCTCTACTATCTTTTCGCCATTAGGGATGATTTCTTGTATCAACTTTGTCAGACCTTGCTTCAAACCTTCCATTTTTTCTTCCATGTCTTCCATGTCATTCTTCAAATCATCCATCTTAGCTTCCACACCTTTTTTCAAACCATCAATATTAGCTTCCACGAATTTCTTCAAACCATCCATATTTGGTTCCATGCCCTTATTCAAACCATTCATCTTGGATTCCATGCCTTTCTTCAAAAATTTCATTTCATTTTTTGTTGCTGTTTGGGAGAGCGAAATTTGGTGCACTTTCTCTTGTAATTTTGATATATCATGTTGCACTTCTTCATATTCATGAGTCATAGTAGAGTATTATCAGGGCTTAGTGGGCGTTGAATTATTTTTAGGGGGGATTTTATAACCCAATACTAATATCTATGCTTTAATATTCCCTTGGAATAATGTCAAACTAATTTTTCAAACAAGACTTATGCAATTTGAAAAAAACAATACACACATTTTTCTTGCTTTTGAGGAGCTCGATATTAAAACTGAATTATATCTGTGATTTCGGATCTTAAATATCTGAAATTTTCTCCTGTCATATCCCTATGAATCTTCTTTCGAATTCCACAAATCTGACATGATTTCGAAGCTTCAAGAAAAAGTCATTCACAATCTCCCACAATGACCTAGTTATGGACTGATTCAGTAGAGAAAATTTTTACGACATGCCACATTTGATTGTTTCCTCCTTTGGCTCTAAAATTAATACACAAGAAACTACAATCCGTGTAATTTTGACCATTTTTTACAAAATTCCAATTCAATGCTTGGTGCAAGATTTATGATGTGTTTCCGAAGGTCAAATTTTTTAGATAAAATTTTGGAGCCTACGAAAACCCTAACTTCCACAGATCATATATCTGAAAACATTGCGAACCAAGATCTAAAATTTTTACATGGAATTCATCAGGATTTCAAATTCTTGTGGTAAACATTTTATCTTCTGAAAATTCGTAGAAAAATTGTTATAGTGAAAATTCCATGATCACATGTTTGGAGAAGTGAAACCCTAGAATCTAAAGCTCTGAAACCAAATGTTATGAAACCAACGCCAAAAATAGAAGAAAAAAGAGATCAACACCTTAGAAATAAGCCACTTCCAGGGGGAGACTTTCTTTACATTACATAAATGAACAATTCTTGGATGATACAAATGAAGTGACCTCCTTCTATATATAGGATTACACAGGGTCACAATATACTCCTAGCCGACCTAACAATAATACTGTAAGGGCACAATAACAAAAATATGGAGGTTACAGGGGTACAAAAATAACAATAATGGGGCTACACTAAAAAAACTAAGGGAATAAAATAGTAATATAGGGACCTAACACTATCCAACCTTATGTTGTGATGATGAAAAATCCCACAGTACAATTGTATGAATTGTATCAAGGAGTACCTTACCAAGGTTAGAAAATTCCATACCAAAGTCAGCAGATTCAAACCCAAGGATTTTACAAGGTTATCCTTGCACTAGACAGAAAGTCTATGTGTATTCCGGTTACCGGAATCCTCCCTATCCCAGAAGACAGATACTTGTTTCTCAAGCCATCTCATATTACCAAGGATATCCTCTACTCGACCTTAATAGGAAGTATCCATTTGTGGAAAATCTTAAATTTCTATACTTGATCTGACTTACCAATGATGCCATCGCTCATTCTCCTTGGTGGTCAGTTATCCCAAATAAATAGTTGAGTGATATCCATAAATTCAATGGAAATACCAGAGAAGACCCATTCACACATGTCGTGACTTACCATTTGTGGTGTTCTTTGAACTCCCTTAATTATGACTCTATCCATTTACATATTTTCCAGCACACACTTTCCATTATGGAAGAAAAATGGTATATTGAACTACCACAAGCTTCATTGGATAATTTTAGCACCTTAGCTACCACATTCCGAATATATTTTTAGTTACCCATTTGATATGAACATGGAGATGAAATCTTAACCAATTCCAAACAAACAGATTCCACTCATATATATGACCATATTCATGAGTGGCGACATTGTCGTCAATTGGTTAGAAGTTTTGATCCTAATAAATTGTTAGCTGAATGGTTTATTAAGTATCTATTACCTTCAAAAATAAAAAACATTGATAAGGGTGGTGCCATGACTGAAGAGTAGGTAATTTATAAGTCCCAGTATTTGGATCTCATTTATACCCAATTGGGCATGATCTATGAGAAAATACCAACTGCTCTGCAACCTTCTAATAATATTCCTGAACCTACCGGTAAAGAATCACATGCTACTGATAGCATGATCATATGTGTCACCTCTTGTTGTGGCTGCCAAAAACCATCCATCCTCCACTCCTCTGGATTCTACTTCCAAGATCAATGTCGTTCAATCCTCAAAAATAAAATCTCAGCAACCACGAAGTAAGAAGAAAGGAAAAGGTAAAAATAATAAAGATAATCCTCTACAGGATTAAAAAAAATTCAATATTTCGAAGAGAAGAGAAAACCTCATTATCTATGCTTGATTTGTAATGAGGAGCACTTCACTCATGAAAGTCCACATTGAGTGGAATTCAATTAGTTCATTAGGTCATCCACTGCAACCACTGTGTTGGCAGATCCATTTCCAAATTAGGAGACTAATATGGTTGCTCAGGATCCTACTTCATCTAACTCAATCTTGATTCTTTCCTCCACTAAGATGAGAGTTCATGTTATGGTAGTTACGAGGAATAAATACTATAGTAACACAAATCCCTCAAATAGTTAGGCTATTGATCAACCTTATTTTTCTAGCACATCTCAATCATATCTTACTTGAAATGCACTTCCTACCAAGTTGACGATGAATCCTCTGAAAGACGTTATCCATAAATCTATGTTCAACCCTTGTGCAAGAGATTTTTAGAATTATAACATAGTTTAGGATCTCAATCCAGCTCCTTCATCTATGTATATTCTTGAGGTGTTGCGAAATTGTCCTGCCTAGAAATGGGCTTTACATTCTGCTACTGGATGTATTTATCCCTTGGATTCCAACCATGTAGTTTTTAACCATGAGAATCATACACCTCGAATTCCAACCCAGTGATATTTTATGAATCAGGTTTTCTTTCATGGTAATAATGTCCATCTTTCCATTATGGAAAAGGTGATTAAACCTATATCATGTCATATTATTGATGGAAGGCTATGGGTTCTCCCCAATTAAATCAATCACCTACAGCTTTAAATTATTTTGACGGAAGGGGCTTCAAACCTTGGGTAATTATGAACTCGTTACTAGTAGAATTAGGCAGCAATATGGTATCGGTAGAAGTCAAATTTATTGACAAATAGTTATATTATAATATTATAATGGGACATACATAGGTTTATGCTATGGTTCTTATTCTTTCAACATATTTCAGAATGCTTTCATTCCATAATAAGGGCGACATAGTAGCCATTTATTATCTCACTTTATTTTCCACCAATTACTGGAAGCGTTCCTCTTGTGAGGGAGACCCCACACCCATATAACCATGTCTAAGCAGGATTTATTAAGGATTATTCCCTCATGTGAACCTTTTATCTTCCTCCTCCTACTCCTGAAAATTCTAAATTCGTTTCCCATGTCAACATGATATCTTATTCTACTAGACCATCTCATCCTTGGATAGTTCCAGATGCATATAATATCGACACTTTTGGTGACCGTATGCTGCTCAGTCCCATTAAGCATGACTATGAAACCATTTATTCATCTTGTGTAGTGCACTCTACCCCATCCTCTTCGATAAATTATTTTGATCATTCCTTATATTTTGGCACACCCTATGATCCCTTCTCTCATACATTCTCTACTCATGCGAAAATCATGGAAAACATGATTCTGAATGATATTTCATGGGGCATCATCATCATCATTCCTCTTTGCCATTTTTATTTGGGGATAATATTATTAAACTCTAGTGACTCAATATCGTTAATATGTGTGCGGATTCCATATCCATTCATGGTATCGATTCTGAGAAGAACTTGTCGAATATTGAAGAGAGTGTTCCTCTAGATATTTCGATAAAACCTGATATTCTTGAGAGCTTGCATATTAGCGCATCTTGTTCACTTGATGAGATCAATAAGGATAGTTTCAAGGAATTTAGAGACTTCTCTTCCTAATCTTATGAAGCGATGCCATGAATCGATCCAAACATTGGTGTACATGAAATCAAGACGTATCTTGATGTGAAGGCAGGTCAACAATGCCTCCATCCAGTCCATCCCAAGAAGGTTGGCACTATTAAAGTCAAATTTTAAAAGGTACTACATGTTGGTTTCATATACCCTACCTTTAAATAATTGGGTGTCCAACATTGTTCTTGTCATGAAAAAATAGGGAACATTTCATGTGTGTGTGTCATTTATGGGGAAATTATTCGTGCTTGTACTAAGGAAAATTATCTAACACCATTCATTGACCAGATTGTTGATGATTGTGTTGTTTGTCATATTTTTTCATTCATGAATGGTTTTTGTGGCTACAATTAGATCAACATTCTCCCAATCAACCAACATAAAACAATGTCTATTTGTCCATAGGGCACATTTTCATATAGAAAAATCCTTTTGGGATTGAAGAATGTTGGGGACACATTTCAAAAAGAAATTAATTATGCCTTCTGTGACATCAAAAACATTGTATAACCATATTTGAACAATTTACCTCCTCAGTTAAAGCCTCAAGTTAATCATCCAATGCATCTTAGGGCTATATTTTTACATTGGCGACACTATAAAATTAGGCTCAATCAACATAAGAATCTGTTTTGTGTTAGCTTCAGTCGAATTCTTGGTTTTGTGGTTTTGAAGCATGGAATTCATATTGACCCATTGAAATTCTAGGCGATCTTAGATATTCCTTATCCTTTTTCCCTTCCTCGGCTTCAACGACTCCAAGGGAAGGCTAACTTTTTAGAGAGGTTATTTCCCAACTACGCTAAATTGATAAAAGCATTTACTTGCTTGTTAAATAAAGGGGTTCCCTTCCATTGGGAAGACACGACCCAAAAGGTTTTTGATGCCTTGAAAGATGTTCTGATTTAGGAATCCTTGTTGTATCACCCAGATTAGTAATGTGATTAATTCTGGTATCTCATTGCTACAGTTACTACAATCACTACGGTATTGGCCTAAGAGGATGATCTAGGGAATTCACATCCTCTTTATTATTTGAGTGGGAAATTGAATGATACCAAGATCAAATACACTCACGTCGAAAATTTATCTTTGGTAGTTTTCCAAGGTGTCCAAAGGTTTCCTCGCTATGCCTTTCTTAACAAGAATATGGTAATTTTTTACTGCAACCCTATGAAATACATATCCTCATGTAAATTTCTAGGGGGAAAGTAATAAAAAATATTGTCATCTTCTACGAGTTTAGTTTCAAATTTATAAAATACAAATCAAAGAAATCCTTAGTATTTTTTTATCTCATTTGTGAACTTCGAACCATTGATGTTGAAAACACGTATTATGCTTCTATATTAGATGAGTCATTGATCCCAATTGTGTCATACCACATGTGGTATGGAGAGAGCATCATATATCTCCAAACTGATACCTCTTGCTCTGATCATAAACGTATCTGATACCAACCTAAACCCTATATTTAATCGATGCCACCCTTTATTGTCATGGTATCGATAGAATTTTGCGAAGTTGCCTCACTGATGAGGAGGCTGAGAAAGTATTGAATGAATTTCATGCTGGGGAATGTGGTGGAAATATGTTTGGTTATGCCACTTCACAGAAGATATTGGGTGTTGGCTACTTTTGGCCTACTATTTTTGGCAACTGCATCCTCGCATTCCAAAAATGTCATTCCTGCCATATATACGATCGTAAACCCATACTCCACCTGCTCCTTTGCACCCTATTTTTTTTTTTTGGAACTTTCATAAAATGGGGCATTTATTTCATGACATGTAACCCTCACGCATCTGGGGGGCATGGCTACATCGTTGTGGCGATATACTATTTTATGAAGTTGGTTGAGGCACTGTCTACATACAATAATACCAATGAAACAACTTCTTTTTTATTTTCCAATCATGTTATTGCAAGGTTTGGTGTACCACAGGCCATAGTTATAGAGCATTGGAAATATTTTTGAAACCACATGATGTCTGAACTGACTACCAAGTTGGGTCTCTCTCATGATACTTCAACTTCCTACTACCCTTAGGCAAATGGGAAAGTTGAGTCCATTAATAAAGTTTTGAAAACAATGCTTCAACATATGATAGGAGTTTAAATTGATCTGAAATCTAATACTTTATGCAGAGTTATGGACATATCATACTTATTTTCAGACTTCTACCAGGTTTACACCATTCTAAATTGTATACATTCTGGAAGAAATCCTTCCGATTGAATGTCAAATTTTGTATCTCAAACTTGCTATCAATCTCCTTCCTACCACTTCTGAATAAGAAGAGCGCCTCTTACATATGACATGCTTAGATGAAACCCAATGTGATGTCACGATTGATAATGAGGCCCATAAATTTATCAAGGCACAATATGAGAAGAGTGTCAAGCCTCATGTCTTCTTATAAGGTGACCTTGTCTTGTTATATGATCAAGTGTCTGACATATTAGGATCATGGAAGCTTGAGAAAATATGGCTAGTCCCATATATTTTTAAGTATGTTCTTTCTAAAGAGGCCTAAAAGCTCGTTGATTTCGATGGAGCTCCATTGGCGCAACATAGAAATGGGTTGTACCTTACAAAATACTACTGTTAAGTCATTTTTGCATAGCTCATTGTGTACATGTTGTATATAGGTGTGTTGAGTGTGTTCCCTTCGTAGTTCCTTTGGTTTCTATTAATATTGTTTACATTTGGCTTGCAAATGTTGACATCCCTTCAACCATATGTTATTTATGCCAATGGTGCTAGTTGTAGTACTCAGAACCTTACTTCTACAACATGGGCTATATATTCTCCGAATGACGAGTTAGTGAGTTCACAAGGGATTTGTATCGGTCACTTTACAAATAATATCATTGAGTATAGCGTTGTCATCGAGCTATTATGTGATGTTATTTCTCATGGTATCCATCATATAGCTATCACACTCAACTCACAACTTGTAACTTATAGTAATTGACTATTCTCTATTCATTTAGAATTCCAAATATTATTCGTATGTTCTTAAGGGTTCACCTGTTGGAAATTTATTATGATTATATTTAATATCTACACATTTCTAGGAATCTAAATACATTTACAAGTGCATTACCAAACCATGTTTTAGATAGACATTTCTGACATATGTAAATTAAATTCACATTGAATGAAATAACATAATCAATAAGAAATAAAAATAGGTATATATATATATATATATATATATATATATATATCTATACATATATATATATAACTTTGGTTTTCACAATGTAAACTATCAAATAGGAATTGTAGCAAGTACCCATTTTTTTCCATAGAAAAAAATCACCTGATTTTTAAAAGTACTAATTCATAATACACCCTTTTTTTGGAGCATATTTTTGAGTCTTTAAATTTTCTTATGTATCAAGTATGATTTTTTTTTTTTTAAATGTTAGTAATTTCCATGCTACTTTTGAAAAGTGTTGATGCAACATCAACCCCTTTCTTTAGAGGGCCTATTTTTTACAGTTCAAATTTTCTAATGTATTGTGGATAATTTTTTTAAAATGTTGGTGATTTTTGTGCGAATTTTGAAAAATATAAACAAATTTTCTGAAGGCATATTTTTGACACTCCAAATTTTCTTATGTCCTAATTATACATTTTTTTTAAATCTTGATTATTTCACAGTTTTTAAAGTTGTCTTATTCATCATCATGTTTTTCTTCCTAAGATGATTATTTTTTAAGGGTTTTCCAAATTAATGTTTTTTGTTTTCCTTTGCAATGTTTTTTCATAAGGAAAATTTTAATTTTTTTGGCAAAGTTAAAACTAATAATAAAATTAATATTTTGAGGTTAGTATTTTTTATTATAGTTATATATCGTTAAGTAATATTTCTATACACATAAAATAACCGTCACTAAAATATAATATTTTGAAAACTCAACAAAAAATACATACTTTTCATATAGATATATTTTAAAAAACACGTATTTCAGGACCTTTTCGCAAAAAATGACATGTTAAATAATTTTTTTTTATGAAAAAATTAAACTAAATAAATTGGAAAATATTTTTTTTATAAATTTAATTTAAAAATTGACAACATTTGAAAAAAAAAATCCTAAAAAAATGATTCAGATAAAAGTTGAAGTAAAAATAACAAAAAAAAAAATCCAATTAAATTATAAAAAAACAAAAACTAGTAAACATAAAAAAATTAAAAACATTTAAAAAAATAAAAACAGAAATAAATTATAAAAAACTTTTAAAAATTTGGAAAAATAAAATATATATTTTTTAAATTAAAAAAATTGAAGAAAAAAATCATATACCTCTCTCTCTCTCTCTCTCTCTCTCTCTCTCTCTATATATATATATATCTCTCTCTCTCTCTCTCTCTCTCTCTCTATATATATATATATATATATAAAACAATTAAAAAAAACATTAAAAAAAATAATTTTCTTTAATAAAATTAAAAAATTTATGAAAATAAAAATTGCTTCCCATTGGGCTCCTTGGCGGGGCGCATCCAATCTCGAGAATCGGTCGAGCCCTGCCGAGTGGCCTCGACCCTAAGCAAGTGGGGCCCATCTATTCGTTGAAGAAATATCTTCATGCCTTCATTTTATCTGCATCATCCGTGGGTTATAATAAATGGAGTTCTTATTACACCACATATGTGATAAATATTTTAATGATTTCGTCACATGTCACAGATACACTTCACTTTCTATTTTTTTCATTTTTATAGTTACTCTGCTCCACAAAATCAATACAAACTTATCCTATAATCGTACCAAACCTTCCATCCTATTAAAATTTGATTAGCGGTCGTGGACAAGCTCTACTTTTATTTGGGTAACGAGTTGGCACTCATAAATGACTTTATTTCCGAATTTTCAAATACCATTGCATGCCATGACCATTGAGCCTCTGTTCTCTATGAAAAACTACAATTATCATACATTGTGAATTTCATAGTTTCTAGTTGCAAAATTTTGACTTTTTGAACAATTAACAATAGGTGGTCATTCGGTCCGATAACAACCTTTTTCAATTATAGGCTTCAAAATAGGTGTGCAACATCTTGATTCAAGCTAGACGGATGGATTATTTTGAAAAATTATAAGGTTTTTATAATAAGGTAGCACTAGAATTCACAATGAACTTCGAAAATGACAAAACAATGGTGAGAAATATATAGATAGAAGTAAGTGAAGGTGCAATAGAGGAAGTAGCAGGTCTTCTAACAAAAGGAGAAAAGTTGTATGAGAAACAAACTTCTCTATATAACACGACCCTCTTGTTCCTGAATACTAGTGAATAATTTATCAAAACAGGAAATGGGTATAACTCCAATTCATTACCTGAACCATGGAAATAAGTAGTAGGGATCGTCTAACAGTATATTACCTGTGATGTAAGGTACGACGTAGTGAGGGTACATCATCTCAAACTAATGGCATCCCTGAGGAAAAACATAACTCTAAACCTTCCATGCTTTCTCAATTCCCTGTTGCATGAGACCACAATTACAGAGATAAGTTCTAAGGACCATGTCTCAATTGTTAACCACCATGGAACTATTAAGTTATTAATAATAAGATGTCTCGATCAAATTTCACAGACTTTGCAAGGGTGCCTTGGAAACCCTGTCGTTGGTCAAGTCATTCCTTTCAGGAATGAAAAAATCATTTGAACATATAGGAACGTTTCAGTTAGTGATGAAAACCTAGGAAAGTATTCAATTAGGAAAATTTAAATGAAAATCTAGCGAGAAAAGATATCCTACAGGGAACTGTACAAACTGTAAAATCTCAAAAACTCAAGAGAGCGGAGAAAAGAGTGGCATTAGCTCTAGATTTGTTACCTAAGAAGAGAAGGAGGCTAGCTATACTTGTTAAGAATGTTCAGAGTTATTTGATCCATCTTGAGTAGATATCATAAGAAAAATTTAGTCAAGGTTTCCTCAATTTAGAAGAGCCGCACTAAGAAATCTTTGGAGAAAAATGAACTCAAATTTTACCAACTTCAAAACGGATAGAGCAGGAAACAGAAATAGCCAAAGCATTAGAAGGGCTGGAGAGTTTACTGGAAACTACGAATTTAGGAGAAGCCACGACCACTTCAGTATAAGAAATTATAGCTCATTCTGAAAAACCTCTTCATCAGGGGGCTTCACCTAATTTTCCAGTTGTAACCTCTCATATTAATTCTACAATTACTATTATTTTGGAGTCAGACAATGACCCTGAAATTTTTTCATCCAAAGAGTGTTCTAGAGACTGTGTTGCTACTATACTAAAGCCTTCTTCCTCGAAGGTAACAACTCCATGACCTTTTGGAGATTTTATTGATGAAGGATGAGATAATGAAATTGGTTTTTAAGTTGAACCTCAGACTGATTTTCCTAACAAGGACTTCCTAAATATTACAAGGGAATTTGAAAATTCATTGACAGTCGAACCCAGTTAGGAAATTATTTCCAAAAAGCCCTAGATAGTAGTTGGTGTTTCCTCTCCAAAAACAATTTTTAGTAGTATTATTCAAAATACCACATGTTTTAGAGTTGGGAGAAATAAAGAAAAATTGAAATTTTATGAATAAAATGATAAATTGAAGAAATAAAATAATAAAATGCTAATGAAGGTACAAAATCTAATAAATTGGTTGCATGGCAGTAAGAATTTTCATAAAGGATATATAAAGAGGCAGAGAAGAAAGAAGGAAACTCAGGAAATGGAAGTCCTAACTGATTTCATATCTGTCTCAAATGAAGTAACTACCTAGACATATTTTATTCTTGTTTCTGCCAAATTAGGAACCCATACTAACTCTAAGGCACAAATGATTGATGCCCCTCCTAGTATGTTCAAATAGGAACTCAGACTGATTCACCATTTTCCTTTAAATGACATAGGAGTGCAAATAGAGGTTGTGCCTCCCTATACTCCCTTCATTGTAGAAGAAACCATGCAAGTCTTGCACAAAATTATGGAGAAACAACAAGATACCATAAAAAGTTATAAGGGAGAATTGATGTCCTGGAGGGAACATCATAAGTTGATCCAATTATTTAGAGCACTAACAACAAAAGAATATGAGACCTATGCATAAATAATGTTAATTTTTCATAGGGATATACCATTTTTTTCTTTGATAATTTCATTTATTCATTAACACATTCAGTTCACCCCATAAAACCATTGTAAAGAAAGAAAAATATCATCATCATCAATGCAATATAACATAAAGGAAAAACAAACGAAAATTATTCACACATAGAGACACCAAGATTGGTTGGAGACGAGGAAAACCCACTATGGGGAAAAACCCTTTCAAATTCTTCTTCTTATTAGATCGTCATCAAATGATTAAAAAAAAGAGACTACAATGATCCATATCTTCATTTATGTAACTAACCAGCGAAAAACTACGACATCCATGAAATGAACCCAACAATGTATATACTCAAACTATGATTGTAAAGACTATAATGAACTGTCAGTGTTTGCGGAACCTACGGTCAACCATCAAACACTACGGTCATTGAGAGATATATTCGAAGTATTAAGATTTCATATTTTAGATCCTAGTTGCACATAGGATGAGTTGTGTGAGTGACTATGGCTTCCCATTCGCTCACTTAAGTCTGACATGCGAGCTTATGGGATCACATCTAGACTGAGTAAACCCTAAAATACCAGTCAAATAGATGGCGAGTTTTCCATGTGACTATAAGGCTCCAATTCCAGGGATGAGCTTTTTTGGTCGCGACTATGGTTGAATCATTCATTTTTTTTTCCTACGACTGAGGCCCAAAACCCTAAATCAGAGATGCAAGCTTCAAACCCTGAAATTTACCTCAGAGCGAACCTGATCCTCTCTGAATGAGCCTCAGACTTGTGCGAGAAAAAAACCAAGATAGAAGAGTGTCTCATCATTGTGTCTAAATTATGTAGAGGTCACTTTTATTTATAGCCTTCCAAGGTGACCCACTTTTCTTCAGAGCCGACCTTATCGAATATGCACATGATGGATTTTCTTCATAAATACACTTTCCCTTATCCAATTTGAGTGATATTTAGGTCGATTTTGGTCCTATCAAAAAGAGTAATTCAATGCAATCATTATTTACATAAAGTGAGTTTTCCAAAGTGGAATTTCACTATAGTTTCATATTTTTAACAACTAAGAGACTCTGAGAAGGAAGTACATAATTTAAAGGATTTCCTTAAGAAGTTTACAGAAGAAACAAAGGAAATATTCTCCATCTATTCAGATGCCTTAGCATGTAGGTCCACATGTCATAACTATGCTTTATATTTACTTGAGTGATATTTGTTTCTCAAAGTAAAATTTATACAATCTAGAAAACCATGTGAGTTTAGTAATGTAATAGATTTCATTTCTACTTTTCGTAAAGAGGATGAGTATACACATTATCTTCTATGTGAATTATATATGCATAATTTATTTTTGGAAGAGCATGTGGAAGAAAATCATGTCCCATTTATTTGGGATATTCAATTTCATGATTTCATATCATTTGCAAGGAACCAGGTTAAATGGGAAAAATATTATCACACATTCTAGAGGAGGGACCATGGTCTCGATATTTGGGTTAGAGGAGAGCCTAACAAACCCTTCTACATACAAATTCGTCATGGAATTTTCATAGAAAAACCTCATGTTGGTACTGAACTTGTAAAAAATAAATATGATGTCTTGCATTCAGGGATTGAATATTTGGAAGATATCATATATAAGGATCTTCATGGATCTAAGGTGATATTATAGGCATCACCTAATGAAATCCAGAATAGATATCCCTTTTTCTATCACAATTTCTAGCATTCCACAACTACAGTAGAAGACTATGTTCACCTGGTATTGGAAAGAGGTGTTAACTAGATAGGATGCAGGTACATATGCCCCATGATCTAGTTCCATCAATGTTCTTATAAATATGATTATGGCTTGTCAGAATTAGGTAAGTATGTCGCTTTTGAAGAATTCCTAAGTAGAAATGGATTCAGGCATAGAGGAGAGGAAGCTTATGAAGGTTACTCCTTAATTTCCTTGCATATTAATCATTTTATTGGATGAGGTTATTTTAAAAGGTTAGTTGGGGGGTGATGTTGGGCATCATAATTGTCATAATTCCATTCCCTTAATTCTTTGTTTTCATACTATTTTCTCATTCTTTCTTGTAATTTTTCCTATTATAATTTGTGTAGTATGGATTCTTGTACTGTTTTATATGCATTTATTATTTATTATTTCTATGAATTCATTTGAACATTAAAGTGTCAATTAGTCAAGAGAGGAAAATTATGTTGGATAGGAGTCTATTGATGTGTTAGCATTGGACATTGCTTCGTGTAATGATCATGGGATATCACATAATCTCAATTTCTTATACTTTTTTTGGAGAAAATCAGTTAAAGACAAACTTCTGACATGGTCTTCCGGACACATTAATATGTTTGTAGCTTAAATGAGCATCATGATAATATTTAGTTTCTTGGGATCTCTCGTTATGAGAAATAGATCTCAAACGTTATCTATTATTGATGTGATATAAAAACTTGCATTAAGCCTCGAAAGGGGTTGTTTATTTTTAATATTGTTTCAACATAAGTTCCAACCTGTGACTAAATTGATTTTAATTGGTTTTGCTGCAATCGAATAGAAGCGTTTGTTACTCAAATTTAATCTGTTGTGCTAATTCTTTTCATTAGGCATTTGGGTTCTGGTGATTTAGCCTCGATCTGGGAAACAACACTTTATTCACTTGTATCATTAAATTGGTGTTTGATTCTCCTCTTTTAGCTATTTCCATTTCCGTAATTGTTTTTAATTTCTCATTTCTTGTTTTTTAAAATGAACATTATTTGTTAATTGGGTTTATAGATATTGTTATAGAATATATTTGTTGTAGTTAATTTGTTAATAGTATGGCCATTTATTTCTATTTATTGTAGATTATCATAGATCATTATCTTTCTTACTTAATATCTTTCGATGGTATGATTCTATATACTTTTTTTTCAATTTTTTATTGTTGTTCCCTAAGAAACAACTTGATTTTTAGTAGGTTTTCTTTTCCTATTTCCTTCATAAGCATTTAGAAGTTAATATTCTGAATAGTTTGCTATAATTATAAATTTCATTCCCAGTTGATTTCTTTGATATTGCAGCTTTTCTGTTCAATAGGATAGTAGTAAATATCCATGCCAACATTTATCTTGCATAAAATGTGTTGATAACCTTGAAATAGAAAAATGAAACCCTAGGTTGATAAATTAATGTGTAGTAGTTAGTTGGTCCTTTTAGGAACAATTAATTGGCTCAATAGGTTTGACTCTCCATCATCAATGGATTGACTTATTAATCATTGTACATGCAACGTTAGCTTATGTGTTGAGCATGGGTATGCCTCCCTTAGCAGAAATATCATGATGAAATGTATTGTAACAAATGATGATGTTGATTAGTTGTTCTTGATCTGGACTTATCACAAGGTAAATCACTTCAGTCATCAAATATCGTTTCTGACATTGAACTTTAAGGGGAAATCTCTTATCAGCCATTTTCTCACATATGGTAAATATGCCTACAAACCAGATCGATCATCATCTGTGAACATGTTGTCAGAATCCTTACATAAAGCCAAAACCATCACCTTCCAAATGTATAATTTTTTGGGTCTAACTGCTTCAGAAAACTGACTTTAATCCCCAACGGACCCTGGCCCTTTAGAGACATGCATTCAACTATAGGTTTCTCCTTATTTTACCATTCCTTATTAGCAATAGCTCGTCCCTTGATGGGGGTGTGATGATTCTATAAATTTGGGAAAATTAAAAAGTATCTTGAAGCTTCCTCTTCTAAAAGCTTCCAAGAGTTATTTTAACCATTTACCTTGGATAAGAAGCTTGAATCCTATCTCATCCTACCTTGGATATTTCACCTCTTATCCCTTGAACTCATCCTCGCATTTGAAGTGGATCTGAAGCCTATATTGGTAAATGGATAAGAATTACCAAACTATGAAACTATCATATATATTTACTACCATCCACAAAATCAAGGTTGGATTTTGGATACTAATAATGCCCTCATTTTGTTGCCTTGAATCTAAGAGAATCATCATCTTGATGCATTATGCTGAAATTGAGGTGTGCTTTGTGACAAGGAAAAGTCAACTTGGGGAGATCTCTTGAAGATCAACACTATCTTTGGTTGTAAACTCTCTCCTATTTCTATTAATACAAAGATTATATTGCTTTCCTATATGTTTTATGTTTTGTCTACATTCATATATTTCAATTAATCATTCATTCATTGAATAGAGTGATTGAATTATGTTGCGTAGATGTTGTAGATCCTTGGCTTATTTTGGTTGTATGTGAAGCTTCCAATAATCACAATCAGATCTAGGATTGGATCTTAGAAGCCAGGAGGAAAGTAAATATTGTGACGGATTCCAAGTAGGCCTCTTCCCATTTTTCAATCTCTTTAAGGAAAAACTCTATGTACTTTTCTTTTTGTTGTTCTAGACCAATCCACTAGGTCTAAGGGAGATACATTTGTCTGCAATCGTAAATCTCGATAACACATAATTTATATAAAGAACTAGTATGTATTATAATTATGAACATCATAGTATTTTCCAAATATAAATAGAATATCTTATGTTTTCATTTTTTTGAATTATGTTTTTTTTCAAAAAATTTAGCACAAGTGCCATAATTTAATTCCTAGGTATGGTGTATTGGACTCATAAAAATTCACCCATGTCTATTTTTATGACATACGTTGTTTATCTCAAAATAATATAATGCACCAATGTTTTTTAAGGTGGTTCAAGGACAATCGTTGGCCGCTACACCCACAGGAAAATCTAGGCAGATCAACCCAAAGGAATCAACTTTCCAGCCATACAAGTAGGGCCTAACCCTAAGGGAATGCATTAGATATAACCCTGTGACCTCCAAACTGGCGACATATGCAATGAGAACTTGACCAACTAAGCTAACCCTTTGGGCTCTATAATGCACCAATATGTATATATTCTAATTGTTATTTTTTTTATAAAATATCATCTAAATATCTGAAAATCAAATTAATTTTATAATAATATTTAATTCTATTCTATTTCTTTTTAATATTTTTCAATCTAATAATTGCATTAACACATTATCTTGCAAATTGCACCATTTTTGTTTGTAAAAATTTAATTGTACATATATTAATTAAGCAAAAATGCAACATTTTACAACATTGGGAAATAAAATAAGAAGCACATTTTATTATATATCAATAATATATCTATTTTGATAAAAAAATGGTCAATATATAGGTCCACAATCAAATGCATGTAATATGCAGTCAATATGTATTTTTTTTCAAAAACATATTTCTGATCCACAAATAATTTCTTCTGATATTATTTAACATTTTTTTACCTTTGTCAATTTCATCAAGAATTTATACATCACAAACTCAACCAAAAATAGTGATAATAAATTAGATATCATAATTCACACAAAAAAAGGCATGAATGCTTAGGTCAAAGACCGCAAGGGGGACAACCCAATCAAACCTTTGCTTAGAGAGATACTTCAACAATACATAAGATTGCTTCATAAAGTTGTCATTTCTCCTCCATAATGTATTCTGCATAATTTCTCGCAATATCACTAACGAGAGGGTGATCCTCTCACCATATCAGAAAAATAAATCCCAGATCTCTTCCCTCCAAGGCTTATAGAATTCTTGTATATATCAGCCTAGTACTAGATTACTAGAATAAGAAGCAAATATCAGACCGCCAAAATTCAGATCACAAGAACAATGAGTGGATTTTAGACCACAACACTTCATATCATAAGAATGATTAGTAAATCCCAAACCATGAAACTTCAAATCATAATAATATTGAACAGGTCTGAAACCTCTCACTTCATATCATAAGTATAATGCGTATATATTAAACCTATGACTTCATATCATAAGTATAATGAGAATATTTTAAACCTCTAACTTCATATCATAAGTATAATGAGCATATCCTGAACCTATAATATCAGATCATAATTATAATGAGATAATCTCTAATTATTTATTTCAAATAATAAGTGTAATGAGCAGATCTACATATATCAAACCACTTCACATAGGAAATAATATAAGTAAGGTATGTATGTTTGAATTTCATACAAAGGAGAGTGAATTAACCACTCTATATAGTCATCAAGTGATCTAAATGAGAGAGTCTCAAGGAAAGATAACTAATAATCATGTGATCTTAATGAGAGAGTTTCAAGGAAAGCCAACTAGCCATCATGTGATTTTTTAGGTAAGTCAAATTGACCACTTAGAAGATACAAATTAGCACTTGTGGAGCCAATTGAAAATAATAATTTCCTTCTTTCAAAACACATTTATGACCAAATCAAAAGCATTCAGATCATGTTAGAAACAATAATAGTTTTTTTTTTCTCAAGTACAATGAAGATATATATTTTTAAGGAGACTTACCATAGATACAATTCCAACAATGTGGAGGTATTCATAATAATAGTCATTATGTCATACAATTTAAAAAGGTTATCTAAGGAAAGCTAAAGATTTAGATCAACATCAAGAATATTTCATCACTACCTACATCAAACAACTAGTACCAAATCACCATGGTACTATATATGGATGGTCTTCCTAAGAGACATCAACCAGTGTCTCATAACCATGGTACCATCATATCCATACATAGTCTACCAAAGAGACATAAATCAGTCAACTATTACTTCATAACTAGATTAAAATCATATCCATGAATGATAACACCATCTCTCTAAGAAAATATCTAAGCTAGATGTTGGGAGGCTCCTATCTAACCAGGTGGCATTTAATTTCATTTTCATATAATAGTTATTATACTAGTCACAGGGACAATAACCTTATATTGGTCTCAATATAAGACACAAGAAGATTTCCATCTTCCTATACTGATCAATGTGCTTGACACATGGATGATATCCCTATACTAGTCAAACTAAAGGACACAAGAAGATTCCCATCTTCCTACATTGGTAAATGTGCTTGACACAAGGATGATATCCCTATACTAGTAAAATTATAAGACATAGGAAGATTCTCACTAGACCATTCTCCCTGTGTTGGTCAAGGTACAAGACATGGGAATAATATATCTATACTAGTCAAAGTACAAGACATAGGTATAATGAGTGTCCACAAAGTTATCTAATCTGTAAGACCATTCTTCTTATACTCATTAGATTGAAAAATGGATAACTCCCCTATACATGTCAGTGTGACATATGAATAATAACATGATATAGGAAGATTATTTCCCCCTCTCGTTGAGAGAGGCATGCTCCACAAGTCACAACTCATCTCTGAGGTACACAAAATTTTCATTCGGAGAAGCTTCACTAGAATATCAACTACATGAACATTAGTGAATGTGTATTAGAGCTTCACTTCTCCCTTCTGCACCATATCACGAATATAGTGATAGATGATGTGAATATGTTTTTTCTTTCCATGGAAAACTAGATTCTCTGACATATTTATACAACTTTCATCATCACAAATGATCATTATGGCTTCCAACATCTAATCAAATTAACTTGCAAGCATTTTCCAAACATACAGATTGATGTCATGAGGTAATATGGGTGTTTGATGTTAAGAGACCACACTCATTATAGGATTAATATAGGTCTCAATCCCTAAAACCACACAATCTATGAGTTATCTACTGCCTCTAGTCCTACACACAGTTATAGGGAGAGTTTCCATCCATGCTACCATCAATTCAACAATCCCTCTAAATGAGATAGGGCATCTCCACAAGTCCAAGTTGAAATATACTGAGTTCATATGATGTATGCTTCCTACTCATCTGAAATATCATAATAAATCCCATGCTAAAGCAATATGCAAAATTTATTTTTCATTAGAACTCTTAGTGAATTCCTAGAACTACACTTTTCAATTTGAGACATCACTTAACTACAATTGACTAGACCATGATAAACTATATCATGTTGGTACTTCAACACAAAATGATCCTCTCATCATAGAACCATCATCATGGATTATTTCCAGTCGCCCTGACATCGTATTATTTCTTAAACATATATGATTTTCTCCCTTTGTCATTTATTTTATACATCAAAATCTGTTTTAAGAACCTAGATGTCAACTCCCTCTAAAGTTGATATAACACGCGAAATTTCCTATTTTCATCAGAAAATAAATTACATAGGATCCATATTATACGAAATATAAATAGCCTATACAAATCATTCATCCGCTGAAAAAAATAAGGGTTATTTATAAACCTCATATGCTTATCCTCTCATTAAGGAAGAAATTTTCTACATCCAACTACTATAATAGTCGAAACCATAAGGTTACTAAACCTGAACATATGTTTCTTCATAGTCTTATCCCTCTTATTGGAGTGATTCTTATCTTCGTAATTATCTAAAATTTCCATCCATTCATCATCAAGGCATACTTAGATCTAGTTGATATGGTGTGCTCCCTCTAAGTTAAAATCCCAATTGATTGAATATCTCTCAACAAAAGTCCTCTTGTCATTGGCCCTTTTCTTGTATTACTTATTTTTTCTATCGAAACCTTGGAAACTTTCATTGTGTACCTAAAAACCTCTCTAGGAGGTCATGGAAGAACAACCAATATAGGAATTCAACCAAGAAAAATATATAAATACAAGAGACTAACAATAAGAATAACAACAATAGTAATAATCAAGAGATATACTTATCTTTTGAGAATATGTGAGTTCCCTCTTAATCTTGGCCTACATGTATCCAAATTGCAAATTAGCCTTATCATCATCTTAACTTCATTCCTCCTTAGAAATACCTATGATTTCTTCTTTCAGTTCAACAAACAATCCTGTGTTCTCTGAGCCATATCATTTATTCTCGAAGCCATACCTAGTGTTTACAAACCCTAAATAATTAAATGTCCAAAACACTAAAATATGGTCCAATATACCAAAATCGACAAAATTTAGGTACCATAGAATATTTGAATTATTAAAATCCCATTGCAGGATTCAGACAAGCACCATCAACAAAAAACAAGTAGCTCCCTTCAACCATAAAGATAATCCTTGCATAAAATAATTAATTACCACAAAAGTGATCCCTGCATTCTATTATGTCAATTCCTTTGCGAGACAAACATCAGGCTTATACTGGTATTTATGAGCACAAGATGTCAGGAATATTAAACTCTGTTTATTATGGGAATTAATACCAATATCAATCTCCACAATAAGTCACCATACAAATAGTATTAAAAAAATCCTTCAATTCTACATACACATAAAATTTGTAATCCTTTGTTCAAAGTAAACTTTTTCATTGTGAATATAACCCTTCTACAAAAATTGTTAATAAGTATAGATTGATTAACATCGTGTGAAATGTATCAGTCACTACATGTTATAGCATCATTTATCACTTTTATATACTTGATGATCTATGTATTGGCCTTCGGCATCCTTTTTCATTTAGACTTGGTCATTTTCTTAAAAAACAATATTTTGAATTTCATACGTGACTCTTCCCTATCTAAAACACATGCATTCACGGATCCACTCATATCTCACCCCCGTATACAATTTAAAACATTAAAAAATACATAACTCCGTATAATTTGGGTGGCGTTTACGGGATAAATCGAAAACCCACCTACATGAGCCCATGGCCAAACTGTTTCCCAACAGAAAAAATTGTTTTGAGGAAGTATAAATACACCTCATGGGGAAGGCCTAAGGGAGGAGAGAGATAGGTATTGATACTATAACCTGTTATAGCTTAGATTGAGTCTGATTATCCCTCTGCCTCCTACACTTCCCAAGTTCGGGAAACCCTTGTTTCCTTGTTTGAGATGTTCACCTCCTTTATGTGACATCCTTGTGCAACTTTATGGAAAAATATTGTTGAGGCTTGGGCTGGACAGATCTGGAGCACGGTTTCAATTAGAGGCATGGCTGATTTCAGGTGATATTTCTACACATATTTTACATACATCAATAAAGAAGCTATGTCCTGTTCCTGATTTCGTGAAATTATATGATTTTTATACATGTTGATGATCTTGTAATTGTTGATTTCATTTTATCTTTTATAAGCTTATATGATATAAACTACTAACATTTAGGATATATATGCTATAAAACTAGTCAATATGTTTTTCTTGAGTGAGTTGTAGGTCTTGAAGAACGTGGAGAAGTAGAGGGTTTGACCCCTATGGTAACAGCCCCAAAAGTAGGACATACAGGTAAGGTCATCTCTCCCTAGTTTACCAGTTTAAAAATTAGGACCTTTAGTTTGATTAATTATTGTTGTTGTATGCCTTCTGCTCTGTTAGGTCTCTGAACCCAGACCTTAGGGTAGTTTTGCTTGCAACAGAATTGGTGACTCCGCTAGGTATTACATCCATGTAATTCATAGTTTGGGTTGTTTTCTCTAGATTTTGGTTCCCTAGCTGATCTGATCACTTTCCCAGTCTTATTGGTTCTTTATCCATCCAGGAAAAATCCCCAATCTTCATGATTAGGCTTGGATTTCTCATTTTTACTTGTTTAATTTTTTATACACAACTTTTACTGCACACAGTCGTGTATAGACTCATTTTGTTCCAAAGAAAAACACATATACACGAGTTTCCTTAGACATATACACATATGTATGCACGTTGTACATTGCCAACCTGCGTATGGCCAGTTTCAAATGAAAAAATTATTTTTGGAGTCTTGTAAGGTATTTTTTCTTGTTATTGGTCACTACTATAGAACCTATGATGTGTCTAAATAGTGTTTCTATCTACTTTGTATCAATTTCTCTCTTTCCTGCTTGAAAACCTAGTCAGCCTAGGGTTTTCCTTGCGTGGTGAAGTTTCAATTTTGGATGTTGCACAAGGACTTCTTTCTAAGGTTATTGGATGTTATAATATTTTTGAATAGAGAGTTTCTGTCAGTTTACTCATTCTTGGCCTTGTCATTGCTTCACTTTTTGGTATTTTGGCTTGTTGGCTTGTTTGGTTTTCTTGGTTTCTTGAGATCAACTTTTCTGGAAAATCTTGAAGTTTCCTTCTTTGTTTCTTGAAGTTTCTATGATTGCTAGAGTTTTATTTTGATGTTTCAAGCCATTTTATTGAGTTAGTTACTTCATTCCATTTATTGAGTCCCTTTATGAAAGTCACATGGTTGGCTTAAGAAATTTGGAGTTACTTGTGTGCTCAATTTGTTGATTTAAAGTCGTTTGTAGTTTGTTCTTTTCTTGAAGAGATTTTTCTTCTTTCATAAAAAGGTAAAAGACTCAAGAACATTAACGTTTTTCCCTTCCTTTTCCTTTTGTTTTTTGTTTTATAGTTTTAATCATTTTTGGAGCAATTTTTTAGTTTTTCATTTTGGTTCATATTGCTTGGTTTTGAGAGAAGTTCTTGAGTGGACTTTTCTCTTCTTGTATCATTTTTTTTGGCATTTGTTTACAACAAAGTTATTTTTTTTGGCTTGTCTTTGATTTTCTGTCAAAGTGATCAAACTTCTCTTATTGAGAAACTCATTTCCTTCCCTTTTTAAGTAGTCCTAGAACCTTCATTTGGCATTGGTAGTTTTGCATTAGTGTAGTTGCACTGCTAACCATATTTAGTCTTTTGATAGTTTTTTAGTGTGTGAGCATGATATTGAAAAGAAAAGAAAATTTTCATGCTTTTATTAGTTTTTTCATAAAACCTGAGTAGAAATCTCTTTCATCAAAATTTTTTTTTCATATGCATGTAGCAGGTTTCTATTGATTTCTATTTTGCGTCAAAGCATCATAAGTTGCATTCTCCATTTACCCCTGAATTAAAAACAACAACCATTAAAATAAAGCACATAATTTAAAATGAACTAGAACTTTTGGGTTGAAATCAGTATACACCAACTACTCTAGGTTAGTAGGGCCTTGGAATAGGTGAGTGGAGAGTTAACTCTCCAAGGCCACTCAAAATTTCAAACATAGAAGTTGATTAATGAGTGAAATCAAGAATCGTTAAGTGGACCGGGAAATATCTCCTCTATAGAGTCAAGTGCAAGGGAAAGTGAAGGCAAAGAAGAGAGATACTACCTCTGCTATTTGTTGGATCCTGACTAAATACCGTTCCGCCCAGCTACCGATACGAATTGGTGTCCATAGTTTCTATTCCTAGGTATCACATAGGTGACTACGGGGGGAACACCCACAGTACCTCAAGAAAACATTGCATCACTCTCATTAGTACTTCTGGAGGGTGCCCTTGTGAAGCTTGGGTACATTCACCAAGAAATTATTTTTTTATGAGGTCAACGTAACTATTTATGTTACCTTCGATAATAGGCCTAGGGCATAATTAACCCAGGCTATTCTCAGAAGGTCCTTAGTTTCCCTTTCATGTATTTTGGTGTACGGTCCTAATAACCCAGAGTGGAAATACCTAAGGGCTGCTTGACTTTTGAATCTTACGAAAATTTTGTAGAGAGTGCACTTTGCTCCTATATTTCTATAGCTTTGTAATTTTCTGAGTCTACATAAAATATCATAATTATTAAAAGTCGTTGACCGATTGGTTCGTCGATCGAGGAGGCTTCATGGGCTTTCTTCTACAAGTGCTAAGCCTTCTTCAAGAAGGTGTAGGAGAAATTATGCTGGTGATTTCCAACCAGTGGTTGCAACCGCATCAGAGAGTGATCCTACGCTAGGGGCTCTTATTTCTGACTGTAGTCCTATTGATAGCCATGTTTTAGAGAGGAGTACTCCACTCCTTTCTCAGGTCCTTTTTCTGATAGAAGAAGTTGAGGTTAAAGAAATTCTTGAACCTCCAGTTACTCCTTCCTCTCCTCTTCCTACTAGTTTCCCGCAAATTGTATTGTACACTCAGCCTCCATCTCACAGACCGACTTGCCCTCATATTTCTTCTTCATTTCTTTTGATGGCCAGAACTGGGAACACAACTTCAGATATGAGTACTTCGAGTGTGCATCCTTATATTTCAACTGAGGGAGGAGGTACCATTTCTATTTTGACCATCACTCCCAGCACTAAAATTTTGGGCTCTACCTATATTCCGTCTACAAGTGGGGGCACCGAAGATTTTACTTCCCATAATGGTCCCTTTTCATTTGGGATGCCTCCTAATGTAATTCCTTTAGTTCCTCTAACTGCTACATCCGTTGTCTCCACACCCATGTCTTTTATGGCTAGTGGGTCAGCTTCTTTCCAAGGTTTCCCCTTCGGAAGTGGTCATATCCCTCATTCGGACCCTTCCTTAGGATATTTGACTCTATCCGCTCAAAGTCAAGGTTTTAATGCTTTTCTCGAAGGCCAAATCTCTAATGCTTTTCAAGGCTAGAACCCTACTTTCACTGGCTTGGGAATTGAGAATCAGTTTATGTATGGTCAGCAGGAGAATGTTCCTTTCTCCTCCATACGTGCTACTCAGGGTTTCTCTCAATTTGTTAATGATTGGAACCCTTACCAAGAGGTTTCATATTCATTTAATACTTTGATTGGGGGGAATATACCTATTTATAGTAACCCTACTTTTCTCTTATGGTTCATATTTTTCTTCGAACAATCCGTGGTAACCTGGTGCCCTAAGAAATCTAGGTTATTCTTTTTAGAATGTTGGGAATCCTTCCGTTGGTGGATGGAATTCTGAGGCTCCTCCACGCTTACTGTTCCTGGCAACCCTAAATTTTCCAGATATGTCAAAGTTGACTATTTATCATATTCGATACAACCCATGTTGGCCTCCTGACCCTACTAAAATTCCATTCGAATTTCTTAAATTTAAAGGAAATATTGGTGAAGATCCAACTGACGATGTTACGACTTTCCATTTATGGTGTTCATCGAACTACCTCATTGAATATTTGATTAGGTTGCAAATATTTTAGCGCACCCTAACGGGAAACATTGCTAAACGGTACATTTTTCTTAATGGGGGCACTTTTTCTTTGTTTGGAGAGTTGGCTACCATGTTTTTGAACCATTTTCAATTGCCCGTTCATTATGATGATGGGACTGAGATTCTAGAAAATTTCCAACAAGATAAGGCAACATACATTTTTTACCATATTCAGGAATGGACAAGAAGGAAGAGGCTCATTAAAGCCCATATCCATAATTAATTCCTTCTCGAATGGTTCCTCAAATCCTTACAGCCATAAATATCGAAGGATGTATCTCTTTCTGGGTATTATTTGAGGAGCAAGCTATCTTTAGCGCCCAGTGGTTGAAACTGTTCTATTCTCAGTCTAGGATTCTTAATAAGATATTTCCTGATTCTCTCCATTCCAAAGTAGATTTATCCAAACCAAATCGAGGACCTCATGCTGAGGGGCTTGTCAGTTTTATCGATAGTTGCATGGCTAACCTTTCGAATCAATTGTCGAAGTTGGCTCTACAATCTGCTCCTTCTATTGAGGTTATGCCATCGGTGACTACTCCTTCCTAGCACTTAACGATTAATATTGTTCAATATTCTAACCCCAAAGGAAATAAAAAATATAATGGGAAGAATAAGGGATGAAATAAAAAGAAGAAAGATAAGGATGGGAAGGGTAATGCAAACAAATCTAATGATAATGTTGGAGAGGGTAAGAGAGAGGCAAAGAAGAAAGTCAAGTTTCCATGCATGTTATGCACTAGAGACCATCTCACTCATCTCTTCCCTAAGATTCAGGATTCTTAGCGCTTGTTAGCTCAGCATGGTTCCTCTAGTACGTAGGATGTCCTGACTAACCCTTCTCCCCAAGGGCAACAAATTCTTGTTGGCGTGAATACAAATACTGGATCTCACACAAGGGGCAACCAGGAAGGGGAAAATTATTCAAAGGTATATATGATGAGTTCTCATGTTGATGTCTCCATGAGATCATGTGATTATGGTGAATCTAAGCCTTTGAAGGCTAAGGCCACTCCTGGTACTTCTAACCCACTCCATATTGAGAGCCCTACAGTCGAGCCTATACCTCGCATGCTGAAAGGTTCTGCTAAATGTCCGAAAATCAACCCTAATTCCAAGGCAGCTCAAAAATACTCCATTGTAGAAGATATGGATCAAATTCCTTATGTTATGTCTACGTTGGAGGTAATCTAGTCATGACCAACACAAAAGAGTGTGCTACTCAATGTGATCGGAGCAATAGATCCAAAGAACGCTCTTATGACCACATTCAACATGTCAAAT
Organism: Pinus albicaulis; assembly: GCA_034641835.2. NCBI lineage: Eukaryota > Viridiplantae > Streptophyta > Pinopsida > Pinales > Pinaceae > Pinus > Pinus albicaulis. Next base: position 1,067,208,895 of record CM076574.1, on the reverse strand, counting down.
ATTAATAAGAGACTTCCTCATCACATGGATTTTCATATCAAATATACGTATCTTAAAATCAATATTTTTCAAATGATAGTCGATGAGGGTGCTTCCTCATGTGTCATGTGTATCTCCATTGGATCTCCTAAAGTCATTCCTTCACCTACTCTTCTCACTACATTTGATGGTAATTATCACAAGCCACTTGGCATTGTTCTCGCTTTGCTCATATTTATTGGGCGTAAAGTTGTCAATATTGAGGTTGAGATAGTTGATGCCAGTTTGGAATACAACCTTGTATTGCGGTAGAATTGGATTTATGATATGGATTTCATTGCTTCATTATTATTTCGCGTCCTGTGTTTTCCCCATGAAGGGAGGATTGACAATATTGATTAGATGGACTACTCTCCGATAGATCCTAATTCATCTTTTGACTCTACTATTCCCTTGGTGAATGATGCTAAGCAACCTGTGGAGAATTTAAGGGTAAGAATGTATACCTCATTGATGAGTACCTTGGATTTTCCACCTCCTTTTGTTCATATCAATTCTATTTCACCCTCCATGGCTCTTAATAGGAGATATTTGTTCCGAACTCATTATTTTTCAAACCCTTGGACCTTACCTTCTCCTACCACCACATTAGAATAAGGTCAAGTGGGTGGAATGGCTTTCCCCATATATGCAGTAGAGATTTCTTATCAGTATATTTTTGACTCTGTAGATTTTGATCCAGTTTATATTTTACCTGAGAAGTTGCATGGAGATGTAGCTCCGGATTGGAAGCTTAACTCATCTTCTGCTCAGGACTGCATCGATATTGTTCTACCATCTAAGGAGGCTATCCTTGAGGCAATGATTGGTGTGGAAAGACCGTGGGATTATTTGCATCATTGGTCATATTTTATACCTAATTTTCAAGAGGTTGAGTCAAGATTGTATAGCCCTATGTCTATTGGTTCCATTCACCCGATCCTCAACCCTTTGGCTCCATCACAGAATTTTGTTGAAAGGAACGTGGCTGCCATTTCTGAGACGATACCCGTGAACATTTCCAGGAATCACAATGTTATAGAGAATTTTTTCATCAGAGCTAAATGTTCCCCTAAAGAGATTTATATTTATACTGGTCTCTTTAAATATTTTTGTGATGTATTCACTTGGTATTATGAGGAAATGCCTATAATTGATCCATCTATTGTCGAGCAGGATATCAAGAATTATGAGAATGCTAAGCCTATATGGGAGAAGTTTCATCTAGTCAGCCCTAGGAAATCCACATATATCAAGCTTGAGGTTGAGAAGCTACTCAAGGCTAGTTTCATATACCCCGTTCCTTTGACTGAGTGGGTTTTGAATCCAATGCCTGTGGACAAGAAACAAGGAATGATTTGTGTATGCATTGAATTTAGAGATCTTAATAAGGCATGTCTGAAAGATAATTACCCCACACTATTTAGTGATCAAATTATTGATGAGTATGCAAGGAATGAGATTTTCTCCTTCATGGATGGTTTCTCAGGATATAAGCAGATTACCATCCATCTTGAAGATCAGCACAAGCCTAATTTTATTTTCCCTTGGGGTACATTTGCATACAAGAAGATGCCTTTTGGTCTTAAATATGTTGGAGTTACTTTCTGGCTGGCCATGTGTTATCCTTTCCATGATATGAAGCATATCATTGAAGCTTATTTCGATGATGTAGCTGCTCCTTATCGAAAGAGGATTAATTATCCTTCTCATCTTCGACATTTTTTCTAAATATGTCATCATTATAAAATGTAGTTGAATCCAAATAAGTGTGTTTTCACTGTCACCTCTAGTCGCTTGTTTGGATTCATAATTCCCAAGATTCAAAAGATGTGATGATAGGGATGTCCCTTAATTCCTCAGAATTTGTGATATAATAAGACTGATAATTCTGTCGACTGCAAAAGTGTATGCTGCCATTTTTACCTGGCTTTAGGATAGTAATTTTCAAGGTAGAGGAGGGGATAATATTTGGGAAGGTTTTAGTTTGATTACCTTTATGTATAGTGAGGGCTTCCATATCCATTACGATATTTAGTAGTAGGAATTCGAATTCACTGCCAACATAAATGTGTGGAGAGTCTGGGAGAGAAGTAACATCGTGAACTGAGTCAGGGGGAGGAGAGGTCAGTTCCAAGGGGGCCGTAGATAGGGACTGGGTTATGTGTCCAAAGGTAGGAAGATGTGAATACCGAATGATGTTTGGGGACCATGAGGTTAGATATGGGTATGGAATTTGGGAGTCCACCATAGACGGATTGAGAGGTCAAGGGAGATTATGCAGCAACCATGATAAGGTTCAAGACATCACCAGATTGTGTGGGGGTCCCATCATATTCATCGGATGTACCAATGAAAGGGGGGTCATGGGGAGAATGGTGTGGAGAAGAGGATGTAAGTGAGTTAAAATAATGAGTCAGAGTAGAAGAAGGAGTACCTTTAGTCTGTTTCTGAGAATACATCACGCGATGCTCCGTTGAGTTGGGTCAATCAGCCACAATGTTATAAGTAGAGTATATAGAGTGCTTACATCCACAGGGGGAATTTTTCATCAGATGTTCCATATGGTGGCATAGAAGACACATAAATGGAAACCCATAATAATCCACCAATTGTTGGTGTCAAATTGTGCCCCATGCAAGGTCTAAGTTCCCCTAGAGCCATCCAGAGAATTTCACCTCCACTAGAATCCATGTGACATGTTTATCCTTAGCCCCCATGCAACCAGGGTTCAGATATAGAAATTTTCGATAGAATTACCAATCTCTATGAGAGCAGCCTTCGTCCATAATTTGAGTGGAAAACAAGGTAGTTTAACCAAAACAAAATTGTTCTTTGGGGTATCCACGATGCACTTGAAACCAATGTACCATATATGGAGTTGCAGAAATCTTCTACTATGAACTAGGTTTGTGTGAAGTATTTTTTTGCGTCGTCTGAATGGAGGAAGTGAATGCTAAATGAGGAGTTCGTAAGGTGTCTTACCTTCAGTGGGTAGCTGACTAGGGGAGACTAGGTCTTCTTCACCGAACCCTGCATGTGCTTCTCTAGCCTTGATTTTATTGTAGTTGAAAATAATAATTTGTGTCAATTCTATTGAGCTATTGTAACATTCAATATGGTGTAAGACCTTCAAGTATTTTCAATTTAGAGTTATGTAAATATTAGCAAAGTATCTAATAATGATCGGTATAAAATGTTAATTTAAACAATAATAAAAATCGCTTTAAAGTCAAACATTGTGTAAATAATTTAAAGGGCAACATACTACACATTTGCAATTAAAAAATTTTACTCCTTTTTAAATCTAAAACTGAAAGGTTATAATTTTCTTAAAATGTATATAATTTTTAAAAATATTAAATTTGTTTTCTTTAGTATTAAAAGAATTATTTGTAATTAGCGATTCTTCTTGGATAATTTGGATTTCTGTTTGGCACGTGTTGAGAGTTACATTGTGAGTGTTTCTAAGAAAGGAAACCTTTCAAATCCCTCAGGTTCAAGTGCGCAAGTGCCAGGAACAATTCCTTCTTTTAAGAATGATAAGTGTTGCTCAAGTTTGGCAGTGTTTGTGGGCACTTTTGTTCTTTTCTTCAATCATGTTTATTCTAAAAATTTGGTCTGATTTACAAGTATGGCATCATGTTTACTAATTATTTGTAGTGATTGTGGTGGGACTTCCTTCTCTAGGTCTTGCAAGAACTTTATGTACTTGTTTGTTGTGATATTTTTGTCAACTCTCCTATTATTTTTTATTTTATTGGTGTGTATCCATGAGCTCATGGTCTCTTGCGGGTTTGTCTGTAGCTGTTGTGAGTTTCGAATCTCTTAGTTTTATCAATGGATTTTTTTTCATTTCTGGTTTTTTGTTTTAATCTATTACTTTTTGCAATGGATTTGTTGTCATTTCTATTTTTTTATGTATTAGATGAAAAAAGATTGGATTAGGCCCCAATAAATCATATGTTTTGGCAATAAATTGTAGAAAAATGGTTCATCCTTAAATGAACGAGACTGAATATTGGGGTATGGGGGTCCTTAAAACATCAAAAAAGAGGAGGGGGGTATCCTAACATGGTTCCACCTCTCATTTACAACCCATCCATCCGATTAAGGCATCAATCACTCTTAAAATATGAAATGAAAGTGGAAAGAAAAATGATTAGGGATACCCCTTGAATCAACAAGCACCAAATTTTTACAGAGAGGAATTTTGTTAGTGACAGGGGAATATTCCCTTTTATGTTCATGCCTAGACCTTTTATACTACTTTTTCAAACCATAATTGAAGGTGTTCAATCCTGTTTTAATATTTCTTGGGATCTATGGCCAAAAAATTTACTATGTATAAGGTGGCCAACTATTACCACCATGACTCTCAATACAAAAAAGCCCCAAAGTTTTTATCATCGGGAATATAGGATCATAAAAACAACTAGTGCTTCAATTACTTCAATTCCAAGTGTGAATACATGTGTGATTTTGTAGCACAAATGATCACTTACCAGTGTCCCAAACTAAGTGAGAAACTCAAAAATGGAAACATATTTGGTATTTCTCCTATTTCTTATTTTAACCAACATGCTCCTATCACTACACTTGCTCAGGTATAGAGTTTAATTCTAAGGTTATAACCCTCAACGAACATATCAAGTACTAACATTTTGTATCAACTCAATTAGTCACAATAGGAAAGGCATCGTGACTACTCTTTTATTTGTAGATTCCAATCACATCAATTACACACCTATATAGGTCAATAAAGCACCACGTAAATGAAATAGAAGTGTCTACAATTAAGGATCCTAAACCAAATCTCCCTAGACACAAAGTGCCTAAATGAATGCATGTCTCACCTGATTTAATTTATTCGATAGAAAGTCAATTTTGTCCCTACCTTGTTTCATCCCTATATTTCTTATGGAAGGATGGAATTTTGGCTTACTTCATTTAATAAATCTAATATCTAGTTTCCTTAAGAATTTCTTTCAATCAATGTTTTATCGTTCACATTATATGTATGTAATATGAATTTTCTACTTCAATTTCATATTTTCACTCCAATGTGCCATAAAGTAGAGAAAGGGTTATGGCTGGTTGAAGATTCACTCACTATTCCCCACTTAATTCTAGACTAGAGCTCAAAGGATAGGCAATTGAATCACAAGGGAGACAAATCTAAGAAATATTCTCATTTGAGGATTTAAGGAAATGATTTAAATAATACCATATGTGCATGAAGGTATTCAATGTGTGCTGGGTGGGCATGCCCCTACATATGGTCTCTCCTTATGGATTCATGAAGGAAATAGTGTTCGTTTGTGTCATTGTCACCCTTTCTAACACAAATAGGTGCATCACTCTACTATTAGTTGCACCAACCATACTACTAAGCTAATTGGGTACCAGAACCAACCATTTTGGACCTAAAAATATTGTTAATTTTGAGTTTGGTTATGTTGTAAGTGGTTTTTTTCTTTCTTTAGCTACAAGCTCAAGTGAAATATATGCATGAAAATGTTGTAAATAAATTTTTTGAGAAAAGTTAAGGAATTTCCAGTGAAAAACATTAATTCTTCATCTAACTTGTAGTGAAATTGAATTTAGCTAGCATTTTTTGTTTTTTTATATATGTTACTAATTTCTCATACAATATGATGAAAGTGACTGTTGTTGGAGTATAGTGGATAGGTACAAAAGCTTCACTACAAAAAATTGAAGGTTCAATTTTGAAGTTATTGGTTCTATCATCATGTATGAGATATATATATCCCCCAAGCATCACATCCACAAATGTCTTTTACACATGAATAGTTTGACTTACCTTTTTTCTTGCAATATTGGCACCGAGGAAAATCAACTTATTGTGGATATATTTATTCAAGATGCAACTTCACCCATTGAATTTCTCCGAACTATAAATGACAACTTGTTTTCATCCATTGGAAGTAACTTCTTAGACCTCATATTCAAATTGATTTAATTCATCACCCTCTATACATTGGCGCATATCTAAATTATCATACATATGTTGTAAGTTCACTCAAACTCGACAATGATGTCTACATAAATGTACACTCAATAATAACTCCCTGCACCACTGAGTTAATAGACCTAAAAAGGAGTCAATGTGGCAAGGTAGTAGAGAGAATCAACGAAGCATAAAAATATATACAAGATGATTACAGAGTGAGAGCACATATTTTCATTTCCAACCTTTAATCTAAGTTGGAAGTGAAAATGAAATTTCATGTGATTTGATTCAATATTGAAATATTCATTTATGATAATGAGGATGATATTTCTTCTTGTAAAACACAAAGGAGAAGTAGTATCAGTATACCAATACTAGTTTCTATAGACTAGTTGTGAACTCCTCTCATTGATGAATTATTACAAACGTTTCAGGACATTAAATCAGAAAATAAATTATAGCAAGGAAATGGAGAGATAAATCATCTCATAGTTTCCGAAATTTCTTCCATGAGAGACTCCATAATACTTCCTATAGCAAAAAAATAATTGTTTTTTTTTATAGTATTACGACATTTTTTCGATAGGGGGTTGTTTGAAACTAGCATTGAGGTGGATTGGCATTGTTTAGTTATGTAAATTGTGTACAACATGCATAGGACAAGGAAATAGAGATTTTTAGCATCACACAATTATGACTTAGATTCTTTAGTTTTTTTCTGGTTTTATTCACTATTCCTCCTCTTACATATAGGAAAGAGAAAACATTCAGTTTTGGGTTCAAAGTCATCAAAGGTGCAAGCATGCGTTTGATTGGAATGTATTTAACAATGCAAATCCTACTTGTATTTATGGTTATTGTGTTTTATTTCAAATTTAGAAATCATCACAATTATTTTGGGTTGTGAATTTCCTCCATATGTAAAAGCACAAATTAAAGTGTATTCTTTTATGGGTTTTTGCTCTTTGAGATCCCTAATTCTGCCTATAGGTATATTATATTCAATAGTGAGAGACAATTACCAAGAAAACCTATATGAGAATTTAATATATATATAATATCAGCATTTCTATAAGGCATGTTAAGTCTGAACTTTACCTATTTTTTCCACCTATAATAAGCCTTGCTTCCCCCATTTTTGACCTCTTTTTTCTCTTTAATTATACCTAGTTCAGCTATCTCATCTAATTTTTGATAAAAATTGTATCATAGGCCTAAGGTATGTTGAAACAACATTAGAAGTGTCATTTTATCTAATTTCGAGCATTCTTTGAACTAGCTGTGTCATTATTGCATTACTACTCTAACTAGCCTTGGACTCATGTGCAGATTTGTTAGATTCAAATAGTTCTGCCAATCCTGTAGATAGATCATATAGCAGATATTCCTACAGCCATTCTAGATTTCCTACAGATATGTCAATTTCCTACAACCACGTCAAAACCCTACAACGAGATCAACAGACAGCTTCATCTGCGCAACAGAAATGGTCTAATCCATGCCTTTGTTAATGGATTAGACCCAACAATAGTTTACTTTGTTAATCTGTATCTATATTATGGGCTGTAGGCTTATTTTAGTAATTTGTTTTGTTCAAATCCAAATATGGGCTACCATAAATGTGTAAAATTGGATGTATTTTCTTATACGAAGGGTTTTTGGTTAGGTTGGAAACTATTATTACAAAGCACGATATTAGACTGTAATCGACTATTATTTCAGATTAATAAAATCGTTTATATTCATTTTATTTTCCTGAGTAACTTCTTTAATCCTTGAAGGAGTTGTGAGTGAGGGAGGGCCCCCTTTGCTCACAACTCCCGCAGTAGAGTCTGTGTTTATTTCTGTTCTAATTATGCATTAATAATTTCCTGTAATAGCTAGTATTTAATTTCTGTATCTCCTATAACCAACTATATATTGGTTGGCTGAATTAATATTTTATGTTGATGATCTCTTTTCATTTGGCCAATTCTTGGATTCATGCTTTTTAAGTTTGGATCTTGATTGGGATTGATTTATTTTATCTTTCATGCATCAATATTAGCAAACACAAGTGTTAGAGAGGGATGATATATGCCGCTCCATAAAATTGCTGCAATAGTACTGATACAAGAAAGCAGCATGAGTTGTTCATTGTTGTTTGATCCTTACCTTTTCAAGGTAAATATCAGAAATATTAAGTGCTATAGAGACATGATATATGCCACTCCATAGCCTTTTTTGCAATAGTATTGACATGGGAAAGAAGAATTAGTTGTTATTTTTATAGTTAATTAACACTTGCAATAATCAGACTGCATATACTGTGCACTGCATCTCATCAGTTTACCTTCTTGGGTTGACAATTTATATTGGAAAATTATACACGTATAATTTGACTCGACATTTTTGCGTCGTGGTAGGGGAGGTGCTAAGGGATGATACTGAAAGTGTTTTAGTTTAATTTTTTCGATTTTATTTTCTTTTCAAGGCTGGGGGAGTTGAAGTTCAAAGACGCAAGGAAAATCCTATGCATCCAAGAGGTTAGACACTTACCAAAGACATGTCCTAATTGTTTTGTAAGTTTCTATTTTTTATTTTTTTTGAATATTAGATGAATAGCGTCCAATATTTTCTATATTTTTTGTGGTGGTGTGAGAACCACTCAATTTAATAATACACTAGTAAGAACAAGGAAATATGAAAGAAATAAGGTAGCAAAGAAGGAGGAATCCTCTTTTGGAGAATCTTCTGTTGCTACCCATATTGGATCTTCCATTACAAGGAAGACCACATCTCTTCTCAGTGGTTAGCCTGAAGAAGAATTCCTCGTAAATGCTGTCAGAGAACCAGAGTTTTAGACCATTGACTCAGAAGAATATGTAGCCTTCCAAGGTCTTACTCTTTCTTGGATGGACATGGCTCATTTAGAAGGCACTCATGAGAAAAAGGAGAAACCTATCACATTTTAATTTTCTATCAAAGAGACTGGGGGAGCCACTTAGATGAAAAAAATTCCTCCTTTAGCCTTGCCTAACTTTCGTGGTGCCTCTAGTGAAGACCCTAATGCATTCTTATTTGAGTTCAATGTACTCTGCAAGAGCTATGACTATTCTTCCAATCAAGGAAAATTTTAAGGATGGAAGTTTATCTTTAAGTTTAGAAACCTTGGCGAATCTTACTACTCCCCAATATTTAAATTGTAAATTTTTTTATCATATTTTGTAAAATTATTTAGGTTTCTAATTATTTTATATTAGTATATACAATTTTTTGGCGATTTTTAGGGTAAAATATTTTTATACTATAAAATTTGGGCGAATCAATTTTTGAAAAAATGGAAATTGACGAATCTTTTTTTTGGAAAAAGCACGGAAAATTATCCCACCTACGAATATTAGCCCCTAAAATTTTCCCTCCTTCAAATACTCAAAAGCTGAAATTGTTTCCTGCTACATTGAAAGATGCAACTCTGAGGTGGTTTATGGGGTTGGGATCAAACTCCATTGCAACTTGGGATGACATAAAGAAGGTTTTTTTGAAAAAGTACCAGGATTACTGCAAAACAAGGGATCCCAGGGAAGAAATGTTTGGCATGACCGAGAAGGAAGGGGAGAGCCTAGAGGATTTGGTGGAAAGATTCCAATACAATTTGCAGAGATATTAGATGAGTCAATTGGAAAAAGAGATCAAGAGGACCATTTTGCTTAGGGCCATCAAACTAGAATATTTGGAGGTCTAAAATCTAAAGGGAGCATGTGGTGTATCGAAGCCGAGTTATGATGATGTGTGTGAGCTTTGTAAAATATATTCAAGAGGAAACTATAAGGTTGGAGGTGGACTAAGAGATACTTCTTCCAAGCTTGTCAAATCAGTTGTCAGAGTAGGAGTAACCAAAGCTGAAATGGGTAATTTATTTGAAAATTTTAAAACTGATATTCTTAGCACTTTATCTTCCGAATTGGATGTTTTACAAACTAAGAAGAAACAAGAGAAAAATGATGAATTGGAGAAATCCTTGGCAGTGTTCTTCTCCAAATGCAGGAAGAAACATGCTCTAAGGGAATGCCTTGTTGATGATATCAAGGTATGTCAGATTTGTGAGGTTGAGCATTCCACTGATCAATGTCATTATATGGTTGAAATTAAGGCAACAAACATAGCAGATCAAGGAGGTGTCAATGCACTTTATGCAATTGCACCTCAGAGACCATGACAACCATGTCCTGTAGGTATGTCATAGTCAAATTTTCAATTTCTTTATGCTCAAAATCAGATGTGGAATGCTCCAATGCCCTGGCAGCCTTGGCCTCCTCAACTACCTTGGAAGGGGAACTATTCTAATCCGACTACACAAATTTTCCCACATCAAAACTTTTATTGACAACCCACACTTTAACAAATGATACAACCACAAAAACATCTTCAATTGAATACTCCACCACATCAACCTTGTCCCACACAAATTCCTGGTCAACCAGTGTCTATCCCCAACAATAAAACCGTCTGATCTGATCACAACATTGGATTGGTCACTTATCCCACTTTTCCTACCTACTGTATTGCATCCCACCCACTACAGGAATTTTTAATCCCTGTTTTATAGGAATTTCTCGTGTCTCTGCAAGAAATTCATTTTCCTATGTTAAAGGATATTCCTGTATAGTTGCAGGAATTACCTATGCGACTCCAAGAAATCAACCTTAGGTCGGGAAGAGTGGTGAATCAGCCTGAGATAATTGAGGAGATTGTAGAGGAAGATACCTTAGAGATGCGTGAAGGGGAAACCACACCTGAACCACAAAAAGAATCTACCTTAAGGCCACAAGAACCTTCCTCATCTCATATAGTCCAGCCTCCTTTTCCAGAGAGGTTGGAAATGGAAATCAAAGAAAAACAAACTGAATTTGATCTTCTAACTGAACTAAGAAACACGTGCATCAAGATCCCATTGCTGTAAGAAATAAAGGACATCCTAATATTTTCTAAAAAAGTGAGGGAACTATGTACCAAGAAGCCATGGAGATAAAAGAAATAACCCTCAACCATTCAAGTAGGTGGAAAGCTTACAATTTTAATGTCTACCGGATTTGTTATTGAAAAATATGCGGATCTCAGAATCCCTGTGGTTACCACCTTTATCAATGGATATCCCATAAAGAACACTTTGATTGATTTATGTGTAGCCATCAATGTGATGACTATGGAAAATTTTTTGCATATAGGATCCTCTAACTTGTTACCCACTCCTACTATTTTATAATTAACAGATAGGTCTAAGTTAAAGTCGGGGGTTGTTTTAGAATACATTGTCATCTCATTAGATTCCAGGGAGTATCCTGCAGATATTTATGTTATTCAACCTAAAAATAACTTACGAGGGCACCCATTGATCTTGGGGAGACCATTGTTAGCTACGGCTAATGCCTACATAGGGTGTAGATCTGGAAACATGACTATCACTCATGGGACTAAAAAGAAGCGCATTAACTTGTACCCCCCTGCTAAACCCCTCTTGAGATTAGAAAAAATACAATGGGTTGAAGAAGAGGAAGAAAAATAGGATTTGGCAGGTACCTTACCAGTTTTAACAATAGGCCAAGCCATGAGTCTTAAGGAAAATTTTGAAGAAGATCTGATAAATTTTTATATTTCTAATCCTGATTTCTCGCAGAAATTAGAAGGACAATCTAGTCATAATTTAGATATCATTACTGATGTCCAGGATTTTTATGAACAAATTTCAGCTTATGAATTACATTCAGACCTCTTATCTGCATTTCCTACATATTCAATGTCTGAATGGGGGAGTAAGGTAGTAGAAATTTTTCTTGAAAAATGTTTAAACATTGAGAAATTTTTCAGGCACATTTGCATGGGAATATACTGATATGAGAGGCATTCATCCAAACACATGCATTCATCACATTTATATAGAAGAAAATGCTAGGCCGGTAAGACAACCACAAAGGAGGATGAACCCTTCAATAAGAGAAATTATAAAAGATGAATTACAAAAGTTGTTAAATGTAGGATTCATCTATCCTATTTCAGATAGCCAGTGGGTATCCCTACTATTCATTGCCCCCAAGAAAAATGGTAAATGGTGAGTGTGTGTATATTATAGGGAATTAAACAAAGCTACATTAAATATCCATTTCCCTTTACCGTTTATAGACCAAGTACTGGACATTTTAGCAGGGAAAAAGTACTTTTCCTTCCTATATGGATTCAATGGATATAATAAGATTAGGATAGTTGTAGAGGATCAGGAAAAGAAAAAATTTACATGTCCCTGGGGTACCTATGTATACAAAGTGTTACCATTTTGTCTATGCAACGTGCCAACCACATTTCAGCGGGTGGTCCTTGGTATTTTCTATGATATTTTGCATGATTGCGTAGAATTTTATATGGATGATTTTACAGTTATGGGTGATACTTTTGAAGAAGCTTTACTTAATCTTGAAAAGGTTTTGCAAAGATGTAGAGAAACTAAACCTTCATTAAGTAATGAATTTTTTTTTATGATTATGAATGAAGGTATTGTTTTGGGCCATCATGTTTCTGCTGTACGAATGAAGGTTGATCCAAAAAATATTTTATTTATTGTAAAACTGCCCCTACAAACTAATCAAAAGGGAGTTAGAATTTTTCGTGGACATGCAGGCTACCATAGGAGGTTTGTTGAAAATTTTACAAAGATAGCCACTCCATTATTTAAATTGTTGACTAAAGAATCTAAATTTCGTTGGAATGATGAATGTCAAGCTGCATTTGAAAAACTCAAGGAAAAAATTTCTTTAGCACATGTATTACGAGGCCTGGATTGGAATTTTCCTCTTCATATCTCCACTGATGTCTTTGATTCATCCATTGGATAAATATTGGGTCAAAAGGAGGATCCTGTCACCCATGCTATCTATTTTTTCAGTAAAAATTTAACTCTTGTATAACTGAACTATACAGTGACTGAAAAAGAGTTCCTTGTTGTAATTTACACTATTAATGAGTTTAGACATTACATCAGGGGTTATGAATTTTTTGTGCACACAGGTCATTGTGTTATTCATTATCTCATGAATAAACCAATAACTAATGGAAGAAGTACTAGGTGGTTGATGTTGCTACAGGAATTTGACATCACTGTAGTAGATAGGCTAGGAAAATAAAATTAGGTAGTAGACTTCTTATCTAGGCTTAATCATGTAGGTGAGGATGTTCCCATTAATGATAACTTTCTAGATGAAAACGTATTTTCCACCTTACTTTTCATCTAATCAGAAAAATATAATCATTAGGAAAAGTGTTGATTATTCTTGGATTAGGGGAGATATTTTTTTTCACATGAGATGATTTGATTATTCACATGTGTGTCAGAGAAGATGAGATATATGACATCTTAAGAGCTTTCCATCATGAAACATGTGGAGGACACTTCGTAGAAAAGCTAACAACTTACAAGATCCTTCGTTCAGGTTATTACTGGATAGACTGCTTCAAGGATGAAAAGGAGTATGTTCGAAAGTGTCATAGCTGCCAAAGAATGGGGTGACCTATACAATCAGATGAGATGCCTTTTCTACCACAGGTTCTCATAGAACCATTCGAGACGTGGGCTCTTGACTTTATAGTTCCCATCAACCCCCCATCGAAAGGTAAGAAGTATATTTTAGTTTTTACTGATTATGTGACAAGTGAGTGGAGGCAAAAGCACTACCTAGAGCAACGGAAAAAGTAGTGGCAGAATTTATTTCCTTCGATATTTTTCTAAGATTTGGAGTACCTAGAGATATAGTTACTAATCAGGGTGCTCAGTTTGTATCTAAGATTATGCAGGAAATTGTGCAAAATTATCAAATTACCCACCAGAAGTCCATCCCTTATCATCCACAGACCAATGGGCAGGTGGAATCAACCAACAAGGTGTTGGAAACAATCCTTACCAAAACAGTTCAATTACATAAGAAGGATTGGTCTGACAAAATTCTTGAGGCCTTGTGAGCTTACCGAATCACATGGAGGGGTACCAATAGCTTTTTTCCATATGAAATAGTGTATCGAAAACAATTTTTTTTTCCCATTGAATTTCATATCAAAACCTTTAGAATGGCATCAGAATTGGGTATGAACTTCGATGAAGCACAACAGTAGAGAATCTTGCAGCTCAACGAATTTGATGAGATTAGGCAGTATGTTTTTCAACATAATGACTTGATCCAACAACAAAGGGATAAATGGAACAACATATATATCAAAAAGAAGCAATTCAAAGAGGGAGACTAGGCATTGTTGTATGATTCTAAATTTAAAAAATTTAAATGGAAATTTAACACACATTGTCTAGGACCCTATGGAATTGGGAAAGCTTTTGATAATGGATCTATTCAAATTAAAACTATTGATGATGAGAATATTACCTTCTTGGTGAACGGGAATAGACTCAAGCTATACCAAAAACCTAATCCAAGGAGGAATTTGTGAAGGAAATTGTGAAGAAGAAAGAGCTGGAGATGGGAAAGGAAGGGATCCTTCCTTCCAATATCTCTTCCTGATTTTCCTGCTGATGAAATGAGCTCACTCTGTTCCTCCTCGTGCTCAATAAACCATGAGAGGAATATCTATTGGGTATAGGTTTATTGCTTTTTCCGGGCCCAATGGACTATTTACGGAAAAGGAACCCCTTGGAGTCTTCTTTTTCAGTATTTTAGACTCTCTAAAATTGAAATCTGGCGAGCATGGACTGCCCTGGGCTCATTAAAAACATAGGTCAATAGATCCCTTGGAATCCTTTCAATAAATTTTTTTTTCCAGTTAATCTATGGATTCATCGTGTTGGACTGATGTGGGATTTCTTAAGGCCTTCCTTCCAACATTTCTAGCCCATCAACATCAGCAAATTATCTAGGTACATGATTAGAGCCTTTTGATGCCTTGAAGCTTGTATGCCCCAATGATAGGCTATCTCGCTAGTGGTAATGGAGAATAATTATGGATTCTTTACTACTGGATCCTACAGGGGGTTTGACAACAACTCATATATTCACAACTGATAGGATGCATCAAGGTACCTTGGTCCTCACTCTCATTAATGGTGATGGACTTTGCAGTGGTTAATAGTTGACCTGAATGACTGGTAATCCAATGAGCCCATTGCACATTCGACATCGACACATTCATTCATGTGTAATAGACTATACACAATGGGTGGAAAGGGAGGTTCCTAGAGATTCAGCTTCAGTTCCTATAGAATGTTCAGTAGTTGCAGTTTTGACTTTCTAAAGAATGTTCACAGTTATTTTAATTCCTGCAGAATAATTGTTAGACACAGCAATACTTGGATTTCCTGAAAAGGCAAGAGAAAAGAAAAAAAAATCATTAAACAGAACATAAATTAAAGTCATGTAATAAACTATTAACAACTCGTTATGTGGTTAAGGTCATGGAGTATATATCTGATGTAATAGGTTATCATTGCAAGAGCAGGCTATGTCATCAAGGATAGGAGCGTTGGAGGTAAGCAGTAACGTACAACTGATGATAAGGCTCTCGAGGTAAAGGTATAATGACACTTCATTTTTAATTTTTTTTGCATATATAAGGCTATGGTAACCCTTTGTAGCCATGGGCCATTATGACATTAATTCCATGACCTGTCATCATTTCACCAACAATGTTTGTAATTTCTAGATTTATCATGCAGGTCGGATCATGATAGTAATCATGATCACAACCTACCTCCAAAAAAGCTCCATATTCTCTATTTATTTCCTCTCACTGTCGAACTATTTCATAAGTATCAGACCACATTCACGCAACCCCCATTTTCTCTATTTTGTCTGTCGGTAATTCCCCTGTCCATTTTTTTTCCTTCTTGTCCATTTTTCTCCTCCACCATGACTAAGATTCAAGCCCCCATCACATTCGAGCCTCACAGTCTCGTGCTACAAGAATCTGATCCTCGCAACAAGGTAAGAATAGAAAAGGCAGGATGGATGCCTTTCTTTCAAAGGTTTAGTGGGCATAATTATGAAGTAACCAATTCTTTTTCCTTGAAATTAAACGGGGACTAAGAACAAATGGGGAACATACAATTGAATCTAACAGAATAATTGGAGGCAAGCGCATGTGGGATCCCGCAAGATGGAGAGCTGTGGTTTAAAAATTGTCGCTTCAACAAAGACATGTGCACAAATTTCCTGCAGAAGGACCATTCAAACCCCGATTGGAGTAAGGGGATTCTGCAGAAATTCTTGAGGCGTAAGTACCATCAGTTACTATTTTTCCTGCAGAAATATGTTACATGTGAAGGTTGGTTTTTCCTTTCTTTCATGTTTCGTATCAGGCTCCTTGGATAATTCTGGGACAAACCTTTAAATTTTCCCTATTATTTAAAAATTTCATTGATCAAGATGTCCTTGGATGTAAAAGAGATGGTTTCCCACATAGAGGAAAACCTCTACCATCACGAGATGGTAAATATTATTCTATTGGAGATCCTCCAGAAACATGAGAAGACCTGGGAGGATTTTCTATAAGAAAATCATTTTTTGGAGGATGGAGATTCTGACTCTTTAGGGGTCAAGGAAGACAAACCCACATAGAAGCTGAAAAAGAAACCACAGATGCATGGAACAAAGGTGGAAAATATGACGAGGATGATGAAGTTGTGGTTACCGGTGAAACTTATGGGAAGAACTCTCAAGAGAAGTTTCCTTTGACCCCTGCAAAATGATATACCAGAAGCTAGGCTACCAAGCTAACCCTCAAGGATACAAAAAAAGAGGGGGTACCAACTAAAAAGGAAAAGAAAGAGAAGTCTCATGACCAACCCAAGGGAAAATAAAAGGTGAACCCTGCTACAGTCAGTGACAAGGACACTGTGTCCTTTCTAGACCCATCCCTGCAGGAAAGTCAAAATGAAGCCATGAAGTGGAATGAGGATGTGAGCATTCCCCAATCCTCACAACGACGTAATCAGGGAGCAGTGACCTCATTAAATAAATAGTCTCGACAAATTTTGGAGAAAACTATCAGAACATTTACCCTTTCAGAACAGGTCTTGAAAGATGAGAATGTGTCTCTAAAAGAAAATAGATGCAAGATGCAATAGGAGCACGAAGAGTGGAAAAAAAAGGCACCCCGCATCATGAAAAATAAGCATGCCTAGATCAACCACCTGAAGAGGAATACTAAAGAGTATAGAGGAAATAATAAAGAAAAATCTAGTCAGGCTCAGTTAGATCACCTCGCTACAGTGGTTGCAACCCAGGTGAAAAATTAGCTTTCTGTTGAAGACAGCTTCAGTTCTGCTTACATAGGGACATGTAAGAGTTTTGGTGTGGGGGAGATGTTAATTCTGAACTTTACCTATTTTTTCCACCTATAATAAGCCTTGTTTCCCCCATTTTTGACCTCTTTTTTCTCTTTAATTATACCTAGTCCAACAATGTCATCTAATTTTGGCTAAAAAGGGTATCATAGGCCTAAGGTATGTTGAAACAACATTAGAAATGTCATTTTATCTAATTTCGAGCATTCTTTGAACTAGCTATGTCATTATTGCATTACTACTCTAACTAGCCTTACACTCATGCACATATTTGTTAGATTCAAACAGTTCTGCCAATCCTGCAGAAAACTGATACAACCGATATTCCTGCAGCCATTCCAGATTTCTTGCAGATACGTTGAGTTCCTACAACCACCTCAAAATCTTGCAGCGCGATCAACAGATAGCTTCAGCCACACAACAAAAATGGTCTAATCCATGCCTTTGGTCATGGATTAGACCCAACCACAATTTACCTTGTCAATATGTATATGTATTATGGGTTGTAGGCTTAGTTTACTAATCTATTTTGTTCAAAGACAAATATGGGCTGCCAAAAATGTATAAAATTAGATGTAATTTTCTTATACGAAGAGTTTTTGGTTGGATTGGAAACTGTTGTTACAGAGCACGATATCAGACTATAATCGACTATTATTTTAGATTAATAAAATCGTTTATGTTATGTTTATTTTCCTGGGAAACTTATTTAATCCTTGAAGGAGTTGTGAGTGAGGGTCAGTCCCCTTCGCTCACAACTCCCGTAGTAGACTGTGTATTTATTTATGTTTTAATTATGCATTAATAATTTCCTGTAATAGCTAGTGTTTCCTTTCTATATTTCCTACAAAAAATTGTAGATTGGTTAAGTGAATTAATATTTTATGTTGATGAGCTCTTTTCATTTGGCCAATGCTTGCATTCATGCTTTTTAAGTTTGACTCTTGATTGGGAATGATTTCTTTTATCTTTCATGCATTAGTTGTTGGAAATATGATGCAGAGTGTTGTCCTTGATGGCAACCCACTGAATGAAGATGAAGACGTGCGACTGTTGACATGTATTGTCCTTGATGGCACTCCACCTGATGAAGTTATGCTTGACTTGATGGACTTGTTAAATGATGTAAATCTGAAGTGATATGATGATTGTTGATGATATGATGTTGAGTGTTGTACTTGAAAGGAAACCCACTTGATGAAGATGATGACAACTTACTTGATGAAGTTGTGTTTGATAGAATATGTCCTTGATGAAGGAAATCGATGTATCTACGATATTTCATGAGAGGGCAATGAAGAAAGGATTTCAGAATGTACTCAGAGAATGATGAAAAAGAGCATGTCTCTTGGTATACGCGGATTGGCCTAGGGGAAGTCGCGTATGCACGCGAAAAGGAACGTTACAAGTCGCGTATGGGCTAAAGCGTCCGAAAGTGCAAATCCAAGGGTAACCACCATGGTATTGACCCATAGTATTGGGTAATGATCCGCCTAATTGACCCCGTCCGGTAGTTTTGGGCTTATGGTATTGTTTTGGTCCATGGTATTGAAAAAGGGGCTCATGGTATTGAAAAAGGATAATCATATAAAAGGAGAAGAAATTCATTGTGCACAACAAGAGGGTGGGTGCAAGATGTCCGAGCTTGAATGAATACTTCTCTACGAAGTAGATCCGATTGGAAAGGGTTACACTTGAATGATAAATCTGAATGTATGATGCACCAATGATGAAGAAGGAGATCTAGATCTGAATTGCTCTTGTATTTGCTAGATCCGATTATGGAAGGCTTAGATCCGTGATGAGGCGAACATCTAGGCGAACATCCGTCTCGAAGTAAAGGGTTGAATCCGAGGTGAATGTCCGATCCGATGAAGTATGCGCTCTGTAATTTTTAAAGATCTATACGCTACTTCGACGCGAGAGGAAGCGCGTATATACGCGGATTCGCCGAAGAGAAAGCGCGTATGCGCAATAAAATATACACCGAGGTATACGCTGGTTTGTATGGACGAAGCGCGTATATACGCGACATCGTTGAAGGGAAAGCACGTATGCAAACTAGGGAGCTTGCTGAAGCAAGGGGTATGAAATATCTAATCTGTTCTACTATGTTTACGCTATCCG
This sequence comes from Pinus albicaulis, assembly GCA_034641835.2. Taxonomy (NCBI): domain Eukaryota; kingdom Viridiplantae; phylum Streptophyta; class Pinopsida; order Pinales; family Pinaceae; genus Pinus; species Pinus albicaulis. The sequence goes on along the minus strand of CM076574.1, from coordinate 1,067,189,462 downwards.
ATCCGTGTTGATATGGATCCGTCGGTGATGTATGTTTGTGCTTAAAAGTATGAAAAGGGTCCAGGATGAAAATATGATGAAATGTGGCTGCAAGTGTTGTTCTATTGAAGTGGTTGGATCTAGTGTGAAAATTGATGAAACGTGGTCCAAGGTGGTAGTCGAAGGTTGTAGCCTTCGGTCAGGGGTTGTAGCTCCCTTCCGGGAGAGCGGTAAACGAGATCGGAGGTCGTAGCTCCCTTCCGGGGAAAGGTCGGTAAACAAGTCGGGGGTCGTAGCTCCCCTTCCGGGAGAGGTCTGGTAAACGAGCGCAGTGGGTGCCCGTCGTTTGGTCGAAGTCTGCGCCCGTACGCATATGTTGTAAGATGTTTTCTCTATAATAAAATATTGAAGGGTTTGAGCTAACAGCGGTGGTTTTCTCCCGACTTGGGTTTCCACCTAAAAATCCTGGTGTTCATGTGTGATGCTTTGTGTCATGATTTATTCTCGTTCTTACTCGCACATGTTCTATCGCTTATTGAATATCCGATGAATAAATGAAGGAATGATTTGAGTGATGAATTAATGACATATATAGATATCTCGTGTATACGCTAGTTTCAGTAAAGGGTATCCGCGTATATACGCAAGTCCGGTTCAGAAAGTAGCGTATGCATTTTAGAAGCGTGAAAAAGTGAAAGTTTTGAATATGCGATGAAATACCGATTACCCACCCCCCTCTCGCATTTTTTCCCAACAATTGGTATCGAGAGCAAGGTCCTTCTACGTGCTTGATCGCTTGAAGGAGATCCGTCACAATGGGAAGTATACATACAAAAAGCCTTGCTGAATTTTGGTGCAAAAAGTATGGGCTCTCGCAAAAGAATGTGATGAAGAAAAGGGTACCTTTGTGGATTCTTTAGAAGACAATAATCTTCTTGAAGAAAACATTCAACTCAAAGTAAGCCTAGAAGAAAAGAACATAATCATTGAGACTTTTAAAAAATCAGCTTGAAGCAAGAGAAAAACGCATGGAGGATCTAGAATGTGAAGTAGTAAGTCTAAGGAAGGATAATGAGAAATTGAATTCTCTCAATCTCGGATTTGCTAAAAGTTCAGAAACCTTGGATGAGATTATCAAGGTACAACGGTCTCCTTTTATAAAAAACGGGTCTTGGATATATCTGGGAATCTTCTCATAAATCAGCACCAAATTCTCTAAAAGCAGCCCTAACTGCTGGTTCTCTACATTCAACCACTCAGACAAGAGAACAAAGGATCTTTACAGGTAAAGCAAGATCACCTCAATTCAAGAAACACTAACGAGGAGATCTTTCAAAAATGGCTACAACCAACAGGTAAAGTCTAATAGAAGATTTCATGATCACAGAAATTTCTACTTCAATGGTCAATGTTTCACATGTCACAACTTTGGTCATAAAGCTATTCAATGTGTTGCATATAAAACCATCATGACCAGCAGGAAGCAAGAAAGATCAGGGATGAATGATGAACCAAAGAAGAACACCTATAACAATTTTTCTCCTCTCCAAAATGAAGTTGAATGTACTTATTGCAATAACTTTGGTCATGAAGAATGCGAATGCGGGAGCAAGGTCCAGCCAAAAAGAGCATGTTCCCTCAAGCTCTAAAGTATGGAAAAAAGAAAGAATTACCGGTTGAAAATTGTGGGATAGCGTTATTTGCGAGTAGGGTGAAGAGAATCAATGGTATATTGATAGCGGGTGTTCAAGACACATGACGAGTGACAAAAGCAAACTTCATACTTATAATGCTCTAGAGAAGGAAAAGAAAGTTACTTTTGGAAATGATACTCCCTGCTCGTTATTAAAGGAAAAGGGTCGTATTTCTAAAAGAAAAGGTGAAGGCTAAAGATGTCATGTATGTGGATGGATTAAGGCATAACCTATTGAGTGTTAGTCAAATGTGTGATCAAGGAGCAGAAGTGGTCTTCGGGTTCCCAAAGAATGTGTGGTTCGTGATCTTGATACAGGGTAAAATCATTATAAAAGGAAAAAGAAATCCAAGCAACTCGTATGTACTCAACGGCATAGAACAATGTTACTTAAGCAAATCTTCAGAAAATTGGCTATGGCATCGAAGACCGGGACATCCGAGTTTCTCTCAAATCAAGAAAGCAAGCAAACTTCAAAGTTTGTTCGTGATCTTCCCAAGATCAATCTTCAGAAAGTACCATATGCAAATCTTGTCAATTTGGTAAGGCACTGCAGTCCGATTTAATGCCAAAGAAGGTTCATCAAGTAAGCCTCTTGAACTCATTCATACGACATCCGTGGACCTATGAGGAAAAAAGTCATTACGTGGGGAAGAATACTATATCCTATTTATTGATGACTACTCCGAATGTGTGAGATCGCGTTTATTAAACACAAAGATGAAGCCTTTGAAAAATTTCGAAGTACAAAGCAACGGTAGAAAATGAATTGGATTCAAAAATCAAGTGTCTTAGATCCGATCGAGGAGGAGAATATTCATCAAATGAATTCTTTGAATTTTGTGAACAACATGGCATTAAAAGACGATTCTACAGTAGCGGGCACTCCACAACAAAATGGTGTAGCAGAAAAGAATGAATAGAACAATTGTTCAAATGGCCGAGCTATGCTTACCGACTCTAATGTTCCTAACATGTTTTGGAGTGAAGCGACTCGTGCAGCGATTAACATTCTCAACAAGGCTCATGTTCGGGTAAACAAGTGATAAAACTCCATATGAACTCTGGTATGGCAAATCTCCCACTCGTAAAGCATTTTAAAGTTTTTGGAAGTAGATGCTTTATCAAAAATAATGATGAAAAACTTGGCAAGTTTGACCCTAGATCGAGATGAAGGGATACTTCTTGGCTACTCATCTTCAAGCAAAGCATTCACATGTTACAATAAAAGGCTTCAAAATGTTGTTGAATGTATTGATGTTGTTATTGACGAGTCTCCCTATGAGCTCCTAAAGAAGAAAAACAAACAATGAAGAAGATGATGATGACATATGGCCTTCTACATCGGATGGAAATGATATAGACGAGTGAATCAAATGAAGAACCTGAAAATGATTTATCTCGAAAAAGCTCCATCCGAGATATGTTCAAAAGAATCATCCCCGAATCTCAAATTTTGGGAGACAAGGAATCGAGTGTACGAACAAGGAGAACTCTTACGGGATCTTCTAGTAATTTGGCACTTCTATCCACAATTGAACCACACAATGTCAATGAAGCTAGCAAATATGAATGTTGGAATAATGCCATGGATGAAGAAATTGAGCAAATTGAAAAAGAATGACACTTGGGATTTGGTACCAAGACCTCATGATAAAAATGTCATTGGAACTAAATGGATCTTCAAGAACAAGTTAAATGAGAATGGGGATGTTGTAAGAAACAAAGCTAGACCGGTTTGCAAAGGGTATACTCAACAAGAAGGTATAGACTTTGAAGAAACGTTTGCTCCCTCGTAGCTAGACTTGAAGCCATAAGAATGTTTCTTGCTTTCTCAAAGCTATCAACGAATCAAAGTTTATCAAATGGATGTTAAGTCTCGCTTTTCTTAATGGTGATCTAGAAGAAGAAGTTTATATAGAACAACCGGAAGGATACATTTTGGGAAATGATGCAAATCTTGTTTGTAGACTTAAAAAGGCTCAGTATAGACTCAAACAAGCTCCAAGGGCTTGGTATTATCGTCTTGACAAATATCTTCATCAACAAGGATTTTCAAAGGGGTCTCATTGATAGCAACTTATACACAAAAGTTGAAAATGATAAACTATTGATTGTAGTTGTATATGTTGATGATATCATTTTTTGGGAGCAACGAAGAATCTATGAGTCAAAAATTTGCTTACGTCATATGCAAAGAAGAATTTGAAATGTCTTTACTTGGGGAACTAACATTCTTTCTTGGCTTGCAAGTGCATCAATCTGCAGATGGTATATTTCTATCACAAGCAAAATATCTTAAGCAAATTCTGAAGAAGTATGGCATGGAAGAATGCAAACCCCGTAAGTACACCAATGATAACCTGATGCGAGTCTCGGTTCTAATGATGATTCTCCCACTCTGTGAATCAACCGGAATACGGATCGATGATTGGAAGTCTACTTTATCTCACTCGGGGACCGACACGGACATTATGCATGCTCTGTTGGGATTGTTGGACGATTCCAAGCTAATCCAAAAAGAGTCTCACCTTCGAGTCTGTCAAAAGGATATTCAAATATCTACAAGGAACTCAAGACTTTGGTCTATGGTATCCAAAGGATGCTGATCTTACTCTTCATGCTTACACCGATGCAGATTGGGTGGAAGTGTTGATGATCGGAAAAGCACTAGTGGTGGTGCATTTTACATGGGGCCCCGGTTAGTATCTTGGTTCAACAAGAAGCAAAATTCTATTGCCTTATCAACGGCTGAAGCAGAGTATGTAGGCTGCTGCATCTTGTTGCACTCAACTCCTATGGATGATGCAAACCTTGCAAGATTTTCAAATCAAATGTGCAACTCCTATCTCCATTATGTGTGATAATACAAGTGCCATCGTATCTCAAAGAATCTCGTCATGCATTCAAAAACCAAGCACATTCCCATCAAATATCATTTCCTACGTGAACAAGTGCTTGAGAAAAAAGTGAAGTTGGAGTATGTTACCTCCAAAGAACAAGTCTGCGATATCTTTACCAAACCTCCGCCAGTGGAAGTGTTCGAGTATCAAAGACAGTCGGGAGTGGTCTCTGCCAGCTCAAAAGAAAAAAATCTGCATAATTTTTAGAAGATGGCTTGGGATACGCGAGTTTCCTGAAACACTGATCGCGTATGTACGCGAGTTCTCGCACATAAAACCGCGTATGTTTGGTTGTTGACAATTTTTGGTTGGATCGGCTCTCTTCGACAGACTGAAGTGCTCGTTTGGTATCTCTCGATACTCGTTTGGTAGCTCCGGTGGTGTTCCAGTTCTCATAATCTGCTTTCTATTGTTTTGATGAAGATGCCTTGATGATTTGTTGGTGGAAGTTTTCGGGATGCACAATCTAAGGGGGAGCCTTAGTCTTTTGGAAAAAATTGCTTGGTTGCACAGATTCGGGGGGAGCATTAGCATTGTCGAGTATAATGCATTATTGGCATTATGATGGTTCCCATTATATGATCTCTCTTGAGGTCTTCTTGGTATTGGTCATGAAAAGTCATATTTGTATTTTTTGATGAAAAAGGTCATGTTGAGACCCATGATGTAAAAATTGTAATATTCGATCATGTAAGGACTTGTCATTTTTTGTAAACCCACTTGGTTGGGTAGCTGAGTCAAATTTTGTAAACCCACTTGGTTGGGTACTTGAGTCTTATATGTAAATCCACTTGGTTGGATATTTGATGTAAGTATGAGTCTTTGGTGATAGGAAGTTCATAGAGTCATGTACTTCATTGACAAATATGTTTGGAGATTCGAGCATGGACTCGGGGGGAGCTTGGCCACTTCAAGACATATCGGATCTGCAGATCGTTTCTTCCACATAAGGAGAAAAGGGGGAGAATGTTGGTTTTTGATCCGCCCTTTGCCCTTGATGTCAAAGGGGGAGAGTGACATGGTGTTTGAATAAAGAGAAGGTAATGATGTGACATATTTGGGAGAGTGACATGGTATCTATCTCGTTGTGGTAACCAAACACCATCGTGGTTGCCATCAAGTCCAAAGGGGGAGATTTTTGGAAATATGATGCTGCAGTGTTGTCCTTGATGGCAACCCATCGAATGAAGATGAAGACGTGCGATCGTTGACATGTATTGTCCTTGATGGCACTCCACACGATGAAGTTATGCTTGACTTGATGGACTTGTTAAATGATGTAAATACAAGTGATATGATGATTGTTGATGATATGATGTTGAGTGTTGTACTTGAAAGGAAACCCACTTGATGAATATGATGACAACTTACTTGATGAAGTTGTGTTTGATAGAATATGTCCTTGATGAAGGAAATCGATGTATCTACGATATTTACGATAGGCAATGAAGAAAGGATTTCGAATGTACTCGGAGAATGATGAAAAAGAGCATGTCTCTTGGTATACGCGGATTGGCCTAGGGGAAGTCGCGTATGCACGCGAAAGGAACGTTACAAGTCGCGTATGGGCTAAAGCGCCGAAAGTGCAAATCCAAGGGTAACCACCATGGTATTGACCCATAGTATTGGGTAATGATCCGCCTAATTGACCCCGGGTCCCGTAGTTTTGGGCTTATGGTATTGTTTTGGTCCATGGTATTGAAAAAGGGGCTCATGGTATTGAAAAAGGATAATCATATAAAAAGGAGAAGAAATTCATTAGTGCACAACAAGAGGGTGGGTGCAAGATGTCCGAGCTTGAATGAATACTTCTCTCCGAAGTAGATCTGATTGGAAAGGGTTACACTTGAATGATAAATCCGAATGTATGATGCACCAATGATGAAGAAGGAGATCTAGATCTGAATTGCTCTTGTATTTGCTAGATCCGATTATGGAAGGCTTAGATCCGTGATGAGGCGAACATCTAGGCGAACATCTGTCTAAAGTAAAGGGTTGAATCCGAGGTGAATGTCCCGATCCGATGAAGTATCGTCGCTCCGTAATGTTTAAAGATCTATACGCTACTTCGACACGGAGGAAGCGCGTATATACGCAGATTCGTCGAAGAGAAAGCGCGTATGCGCAATAAAATATACACATCGAGGTATACGCTGGTTTGTATGGACTGAAAGCGCGTATATACGCGACATCGATGAAGGGAAAGCGCGTATGCAAACTAGGCTTCGTTTGAAGCAAGGGGTATGAAATATCTAATCTGTTCTACTATGTTTCGCTATCCGATCCGTGTTGATATGGATCCGTCTGGGGTGATGTATGTTTGTGCTTAAAAAGTATGAAAAGGGTCCGTATGAAAATATGATGAAATGTGGCCCTGCAAGTGTTGTTCTATTGAAGTGGTTGGATCTAGTGTGAAAATTGATGAAACGTGGTCCAAGGTGGTGCTCGAAGGTTGTAGCCTTCGATCGTGGGGTTGTAGCTCCCTTCCAGGGAGAGGGTCGTAAAACGAGATCGCGGGGTCGTAGCTCCCTTCCGTGAAAGGCCGGAAACGAGTCGGGGGGTCGTAGCTCCCTTCCGGGGAGAGGTCGGTAAACGAGCGTGTGGGTGCCTGCGTGCTTGGGTCAAGTCTGCGCTGACACATATGTTGTAAGATGTTTTTCTCTATAATAAAATATTGAAGGCTCGAGCAACTGAGCGGTGGTTTTCTCCCGACTTGGGTTTCCACCTAAAAAATCCCGGTGTTCATGTGTGATGCTTTGTGTCATGATTTATTCTCGTTCTTACTGCACATGTTTCATCGCTTATTGAATATCCGATGAATAAATGAAGGAATGATTTGAGTGATGAATTAATGACATATATAGATATCTCATGTATACGCTAGTTTCGTAAAGGGTATCCGCGTATATACGCAAGTCTGGTTCAGGAAAGTAGCGTATGCATTTTAGAAGCAGAAAAAGTGAAAGTTTTGAATATGCAGTAAATACTGATTCACCCCCCCCCCCTCTCAGTATTTTTCCCAACATTAGTATCAGCAAAAACAAGTGTTATAGATGGATGATATATGCCACTCCATAACCATTGCTGCAATAGTAATGATACAACAAAGAAGGATGAGTTGCTGATTGTTGTTTGATCTTTATCTTTTCATGGTCAATATCCGCAATATTAAGTGCTATAGAGGGATGATATATGCCACTCCATAGCCTTTACTACGATAGTATTGATATGGGAAATAAGCATTAGTTGTTATTTTTATAGTTAATTAACACTTGCAATAATCAGCCTGCATTTATTATGCACTGCATCTCATCAGTTTACCTTCTTGGGTTGACAATTTATATTGGAAAATTATACACATATAATTTGACACAACAAGGAATTCTAAATCCCTCTCACTTTTTGATCCAATGCTAGATGCATTTCATCCAAGAATGGATTCATTAATAAACCCATAGTTTGTAAGGCGACATGGCCAAGTTTTCAAGCTCATACTTGTTAGTTGTATTAGTGAGATATGTACAATACCAATTCTTGGAGAATTTTATGATGATAATTTAAAGATAAAATATTTTAATATATTGTTAATGGCGATTAAGGGCTAGATCACTTGAACAATATCTAGTTTTGAAGGAGAGTAATAATTTTAGAAATTGTTGCTAGAGTCCACCTATGCATTGTAACATTGGATCTTAAGTGGGATGATATCAACTTTGAAATGATTGAAGATTTATTTTCTACTATTAGTGAGAATCATGTTAAAATTCTATCTTATTTTATGTTGATGATTATGAACTTGATTTTCAATTAAAGTGAAGGTTTGTGACAACAAATGCTATCGATTCTGATAATTGAGTTAAGAAGAGAAAAAAATTCATCATACTATTTTCCTATTCTTTTGTTGTAAATATTTTTCATGGATGTGTAAAGCAATGGTAAACAATGGTCAACATGCCCAAACTATGTTCAACCATGGGCATCTATGGTCTACCACAACTAGCCTAGACAACTATGGTTAATCATAACCTTTCATAAAAAACAACCATGGTCAACCTAGACTACATTTTTTTATAACATAAAAGCATGGGTTGGGAGACATAGAGAAGGGAGGTGTGTAGAAGCACCCCTAAAATTTAGCAGAATTCAAGGGATATGGGGGTAATCTGTAAAATCCCTCATGGAAATTCCATATAATAAAAGTTAATAAAGGAAAAATAATAAGCGCGGTTATCAGACACTTATTCTAAGTTGAATTTTGGGAAAAAAAATCATATATTGGGTGTTCATTTGGTTTATTATGGCTAAGGAAATTGGCAAAGGAAATGGTGAAGGCATTTGGAAAGAAAAAATGAGCTTTTGGAAATTTATTTATTATAATATCGAAAATTAGGAGGAAAGGAAGGTGAAATGTCCCATGTTGCATGTGAGGATTAAAATGAAAGAAAATAATGGAAATGAAGAAAATAGAGGCCTCATTGATAAAAAGTCTCCTGAGGATCAATTAGCAAGACTTTTCTCGGGATTTTGGTCAGACCTATTTTGGAGCTCTCTCTCTCTATTCTCTCTCTCTCTCACTCTCATAAACTTATTTTTTTCTTAGAGAAATTTAGCATTAGATCAAGAAAGTAAAATAATGAAAAGAGGAAGAAAAGATCAAGAAAGGAAGAGTGAGATCAAGCAACTACAATGATTTTACTAGAAGGCATCGATTTGCATGTGTAACTTCCTTGCTAGATTTGGTATGCATGTTTATGCATGTATGTTTTTGGTTCTCTTGCTATCATTGACATGGGTTTTTCTAGGCGTGACAATGTTCTTTAGCCTTTCCTTTCAATTTACGAATGGCCATGGTGTGATTGGGTTCTCATGTTTTTTTTTTATCTGGATTGTCGAATGGAGTTGAAACTGAGTGAGGTGGATCTCTAAATGAAAGAACACATGACCCGATGATATGTGAATTGGAATATGGATTTTGGTAAAGCCACTGGCCTAGTAACCCTTGAACTAGATTGTGGGTTGTGGTAAAGCCAGGTATTGTTTGCCTTGGTGAACCCATGACTCCTCAACCAGTGAATGGTGGTATATATGGTAAATCCTAAAGGTGGTTTCCCTTCATCAAGCCTAGGAAACCTTACAAGTGAATGGAAGTATATACAGTAAAATGTAGAGGGATGTATCTCGATTATGGCCTATTAATCCCTGAATCAAATTGTGGATTGAAGTAAAGCCTAGAGACTAGAAGACAAGAAAATTCTTCAGGCTATAGGTGGAGAAATCTGGTGTTATTCATGCTTGTTTATGCCCTTGTGATCCATTGAGGATTGTGGTAAATTTGGTATCTATTGATGAGGGTGAGGTGGTTTAGCCTAGTGAAGCATTGGTTGCTTCTTGTGGTTCCTATCCCACATTCATGCTTGGAACACGACACAAGGGTGATTGGATGAAGAGATATTTGGCTCAGCCAATCTATGGTCAGATGGAACATGGTAGTCCCATACCAAGTTGGGTTTTTCATTCATTAATAAGAGGCTATTTCCTTTGTATTTTATGTGTAAATGTACTGGTTTATATGTGGAATTTATGGTTGTATACCCATTAATTTTGTTTTATGTGTTGGTTATGAATATGTTTTATGAAAGTGAAAAGGTATGGTTCTCATCATGTTTGAATTGTAAATGAATGAGAAACGAATATATGACCTAATAGATGGTAATGAATCTAATGACATAAGGCATCAATTCTTCTTAGCAATTCTCAGATAAGTACAACACCTTTATGCTCATATATGTTATTATGACCTCTAGAATACATCTTTGTGACATGTTTGATGAAATTCATGTCATGGCTAGTAGGGGTCCAACCAAGTTTATGTTAAATAATTTTAATTAGCATAATTTTGTCTATGTTTCATTGCATTTCTATAAATTTGATGAACATTTGGGTAGTGACTGAGTCCTATCCCTCGAATTCAACCTTAAATATCGTAGTATTTGGCGTAGCACTGGAAGAAAAAGGCCACAGTCACACTCAGGCAGGCTCATGGGAGCGACTGGTACCCATAGTCACTTGGAGGGCTTGGAAAGGGAGAGAATGGGGAGAGATTGGCTTGTTGAGTTTCCTTAGGGGTTGGTCACTCGTACAGATGAGGCAGCTCTTGGAGGTTTTGTTGGTAGTGTGGATGATCCATTTGGTGGTGTTTTGTCTGTCCCGTTGTCACCAATTCCATCCCACTTATATATTGGCTCCTTATCTCGGTTTCACGATGCACCTCCCTCATAATATGAATCCCTCTTATATTCTTGCAATAAAAATTGTTTCTTAGAATCTTCATGCTTGTCGGATTTTTTATCCCATGAGCTTAATCTGCAAAGAGTTTCCCTCTTGCTTCAAATGAATTGATGATAACACCTATCTCTGACCTTATGTAATCTCGATTTCTTGTCTTACATATCATGAAAGGTTTTCTAGCTGCCTCTTGTGCAATATTTAATCCATATGACCAGCTCGATGGACGGGACAATGCATCAATATTGGAGAATATTTAATCTCTATTTAATTGAAATCGTGACAGGTGTCCTATACGTATTTAGCAAGGAATTTATAAAATTAAATACAAATATGTGGAATCTTTTAAACCTCATTTTATTCATATTTTCCTTGCTTGTCGTTCTGCATCATTTTCTCCACAGTAACCGTCGCCTGTGCGTTGTGATTGAAATTCCAATTCAAGTCTTAGCATCCTTCATTTCCAAGTTAGTACTTTCTCACTACCATAATTTTATTGTTCTGTATTTTATTGTTTTACTCTCTAAAATATAAAGTACAAATCAACAAAAGGATTAGAACAAACCTAAATAGGGCTAATGACTAAGTGACATTGTTTAAGAACTATCACAAATTCATAAAAAACCCATATGAATTATTTTACTATGGTCTCAATCTAGATTAATCACATGTAAACAAAAACAAACAATTAACATATTAATATCACTAACTAACTAAACACAATTGATATATTAATATTATCATTAAGAACTCCTAAAAATGGGGAAATAATGTCCGCTAAAAAAGGAATAATGTCTAAAAGTAATAAATGATATAAAATATGGTTTCACAAAAGGTAAAGTTTTCTATCACATATGATCTTACTAGTGATTTACTTTCTAAATCTCATTTTTCACTTTCACGTCCAAATTTCATAAAGTTTAAATATAACACAAATTTTAAAAATTATCTATTTAGTTTTTTATTATTTTAAATGCATCAATCTAAGAAAATATATAAATAATAGGGAAATATAGCTTTTTATCTTTAATAACTATATCATTTAGTCGAATCCATTTATTATTATTAAAAAATTAAATTTTAATCCATTTTAATCCATTTATTTAAAGTAGTATCAAATAAACATTTAGAAACCATTTATCAAAATTTTAATTAATTTATTCATAGATATGCTTGAATGACATTGGTGGAAGACTGATATCAAAACATTAACGAATAATTTGATTTTAAATTTAATAGGGCCGTGATTAAATATTTATTAAATATTATCACATTAAACCTAAGAAAAGTAGTAAATATTTCATTGAAATAACATACGACGAGCCAGACCACCCTTGTGGATACCATCAGGTCATGTGAAGTGAGACCCTTCATGAAGGATTAGATTGACGGCTAAGTTCCATCAGTTGTGAGGAGCATCATTAACCTCGCTCCAACTCTTCATCCGATGGGAATTATCAACCACCCATTAAAGATGGCTCCCATCTCTAGATTACTACATGTTCGAAGCCTTCATAAATGCAATTCTAAATTGCATTCAACTTTGTAAAAGGTTTATAAAGCTACCTAGAGAATTTACGGTTTCGAATTTTTCGAATTTGTCCTCCCTTCACCTATGTATTTTCTCAAGTGACTAATCCGCTCCAGTACTAGAGATGTTCATACAGTTTCAAGGCATTTACAAGGTTTTACCTTCAAGGTGAGAATGTACTTCATAATTTATGATTTTGTTGAAAATTTTGAAAGATTTACAATCATTTACTGTGAAATCCTCCAGTAGATTTACGGGAAATTAATTTTAAAATTTTGTTATGAAGAATTGAATCGAAATCAATTTAGATGCACAAATATTATATGAATTTGTTTTCGAAATTTATTGATTGGAAATTGTTCCAAATAAGATTCACAAGATTTATCAGAAATTATGTAGGGTAGTTATTGTTCCAAATAAAATTTACAAGATAGATTCACAAGATTTATCAAAATTTATGTAGGGTTTAGCTATATTTAAAGAACTTGATCGAGGTTGTGAAGAATATGAGGTAAGTAATGGTTTTTTCCCTAGATTTTTCCTCCCTTATTATGAAAACGTATTTCGAAATCGAAATGAGATAAGAGAAATGTGTTTATTTATTTATGATTTGTTTCATTATTTAAGAAACTAACTCATGTTTTATGTTATACATGTTATTCATTAAGGAAGGATTATAATCTCAATAAACTACTCTCATGGAAAACTAATGTGAGTGGAGTCCCAAGTTAAAATATTTAAACCATTTACAAGAGATGGGAAGCTCTTTTCAAATAAATATTTTTGAAATACATATTTGTCTTCTTTTTATGAAGTTAACGAACGGTAATTTGAGGAGTTATCAAAACCACTTAATAAAACCCCTATTTTCTCATTCGAGAAGGGGAGGTTGGGTGTTTAGGAGAGAGAAGAAACTTAGTTGTTGTATGCCTAATTGAATTTGATGCACGACATAACTTATTTCGTAACCGTTGATTATGTGATCTGAATATATATTTTTGCATTTTCTTTCTATTTCAATTTCTGAACATGTGTTGATTTAGAACAATACTTTAAATAGTTGACATGGTTGACTATCTAAAACGATTGTATTATCTAATATGTTTTCCTTTCAGATATATATACTATCAGAGGCAAATAGATGGAATTATTTACAAATTTTATTGTTGATAGAATCTCTAATTGCTATAAATTTCTATAGTATTTCACGTAAATATTATTTACAAGAATTTCATGTTCTTCTTGTTTCCCTTGTCATTATGTTTTCATTTATTTTCTATGATTTTACCTTTTATTTTTCAGCAAGATAATTTTTTACTTGATTGACATTATTTTGTTGCAACATTCAAGAGATTTGTTCATTTCTTGATATCTATATTATCAGATGATGATTTGATCTTGAAACTTTCCTTTTTGTAAAGTGAGTAGAAAAGTATAATGCTTGATATTACACCTTTCACATTTTTATTAAGATGAGTTATTAATAAGAATATACAAGAATAACTAACCCTTTAGTATTTTTATTTTATTTTATGTTTTATTATTTCTTTGGCTTTAACCTGTTTGTGGAATATCATTTTTTTCTTGTTGTATAATCAAGGTTACAACTTGATATGATTCACTATTTGTTGTATAGGCTTATCCCACCTGGACCTTCCCACTTTGTACCTCTTGCATTATAACAATAAGCTGGCCTATTTATTTGCTTAATTAGAAAATATATTTATTTCATGATATTATTAAATGACTATTCAATTTTAATTATCACTAGGGATTACACCATGTGGTGAAATGGTCATCAACCCTTGTCACCTAGAGTGGGAGGACTAATTAGTGCTCACTGATGTGGTCTTAGATTGTCCTCATTTACTAGGATAATTTGAGCACCAACAAGTTCCACTTCCTTAAGGTGACCTTGGAGGTTGAACTAGATCATAGTATCCTCACGTCACATGTTTACCCCATGGGACCGATTAACTTGGGTAAATGTGGGAGGAGGGTGTTACAGAGTGGTATCATAGAATGAGTTTATTCTCTTTGGGTCATGTCTGGCTTCCGATCTCTTGTGTGATATCTTGGTATCAGAGCATGGTACAACAATTGGACTCTATGGAAATAATGTGTTTTTCATGCATACATGTCAGTTGAATATGTGTTATTGGTGGTGGTAATATTTTCCATTGTGTTCCCATGTGGAATTTGATGATGTTTTTGTTGGGATGTGTTTGTCATGAATGCACGTGAGTTGTATATTCATTTGTTATGCATGTCAATGTTTATACCATGATATGCATGAATTGTCATGGTTATAGATGTTGTCCATGAGATCATTATAGGAATTTTAGGTCATCACGAGGTTGTTAGTATGTTATGATGTTTATGTGTATATTGAGATACAGTAGGAGATGCATATCATAAAGTGAAGTTGTGGCACTAAACTTCGGGGTGAGAGAAGATCATCATATAGGTTTATATTTTTGCCATACATGCATGTGGTTAATGGATTCTTATATGCATTAGGGTTATATGAATTGTAGATACTAGTGAATCAGTGTGGTCATATGCACATGTGTCAAATATTCATGAATGATAATAACTTGTTTCTATATGCATTGTTGTTGTTCTTTTATGTTAGTTAACTTGATGAGTATGTTATATGTTGTTGATAAGTATTTTATATGTTAACTTTGTTATTGTTATATGATAGTTAACTTGATGATTATGCTATATGTTGTGAGTATGTTATATGTTGATTTGTTGTTGTTATATGTTAGTTAACTTGATGATTACAGTTATTGCATTAAGATATTGATGTTATATGTATCATGCTAATTTTGATTTTCCTATGGAGATGGTTAGGGTTATGAAATTCAAAAATGAGTCGACATATTTTTTCTATTTTGTTGTACTAATTTAGATTGACTAAGAATATGTGATTATTATGCATGAATGAGAATTGTTTACGAGTTTATGATGTGAAAATATTTGCTACTTACTATTATGAATATTATGACCTTATTTATGTTTGAGTTGATATGTTGTGAATTTATATCGTGCTAATATAGATTTATTGTGAAGACAAGATATACTCCCCTGAGACACATTAAGGTATGAGTTTTCCTATGCTCTATACTTGGTATTTGAGTGTTTGATTATTTCATCTAGTTGATTTATATAACATGGTACATTTACTATCCATTTGAATGTTTTATTAATTTCATGATATGAGTATGTGTCTCTAATATTGCATGAGTAAATGATCTTGTTTTAAGATGGTTGTATTAAAAACATATGTGTTGAGACAACTGATATGCACTCGAGTGTAAGTAGGCAACATAATTATGTATTATTACTAATGATTATAAGTTGAATGTTGATTATGACATGATTTTTGGTCTTGGTTAAGGCTGATTTCAAATTGATAGACATGATTGTCTTGATACTTGGAACACGCAGCCAACATGTGTGCTTAGTTACAAGGAAGCGTGCTTGGCATAATAAGGTAGGGTAACTAGTATATTGTTATAATTTATGTGCTGATAATTATGTGTTTATGGCGAGATGATGCAGGGGATTACATGGTAGAGAGACTGCCATGAAATATTGGAGAAGGCTCAGGTTTAGTTTTGCTTCGAAAGCACTAGGAACCACAAGGATTGAGCCATGGTGTTTTTTTCCTATCTTGTTATTTTGTTATTGTGTGATTTGATGTACTTTATTTGTGGTGTTGTTTATGTCTAGTGTATAGCCATACCACTTTGTTTTCGGTGTCGTATTGCTATTGGTTTTCACGGTTTTATTCTTGTTTGTGTTTTTTCTTTCCTTTAATGTTTTGAAGGTGTTTGGAATTGGTTAGAAAATTGGAAATTTGATGGAGGTCGGGGGGAGTTGTGTCGTACCCAATAGGTATTGGAAGGCCCGAATGAAGCTCAGTGCATGATTAAGGGTAGTTGAAGGAAAGAGTATGACAGTCAATTAGACTGGTGGGGTTCATTGAGATAAATGGAACATGGTAGATAAGTCATTAGAAAGGTAATCAGGTAAGGTAAATTAAAAGGATTTGAGGCATTACATGCGTTGGCTAACTTGGGAACTGTGGTTCTAAATGTTGTACATGTTCTTCACAGATAAATGAAGTTCTCTTAACCTAGACCTTCCGATATTATGTAAGTGTGTTGTGACTATGATTATGTTTATGTTTATATATGCATATATGGATGTATGTATGTATGTATGTATATCGTTCACCGACAGGGTCTTTAGGATTTTTTTGTGCTAGTGTTCACATGTGTGTGTGTGTGTGTGTGTGTGTGTGTGTGTGTCTATATATATATATATATATATATATATATATATATATATGAAGTTGTTCGACTGGATGGTCAGGGACCATGATTGTTTCATGCGGATGTTTATATGTATATATGTATGTATGTATGTATGTATTTCATTTTTTGACAAGGTCATCAGGAATCATTCTTGTGGAGGAATGATTGCTTATGCAAGTGAATGGCATGAATAGGTTCTTGTTTTATGAGGAATCAATTAGGAGGAGTAACATTGAAATATCTATAACCTGAGTATCACATGGATATGAATTTATATTATATGCTTGTACTATGAATATGTTTATGTTATGGATATGTAATGTTGAGGGACACATAAACAAAATGGAAGTAGTTTGTTCGAGGACGTGTTGGAACATGCATGAATAGTGAAAGGACACTAGAAGCTAGGTCGTTTGGTACAGTCAGTGTGTGGTCTATGGTTGTGAAGTACTATTGTTGTGTATATGATGTACATGTTGTACTAGTGATGTTTTGTATATGTGATTTTTGTATATATATGACTGTGTATATGTTTTTTATGCAGCGATAATATGCACATATGGTGCTTTGTGCATGTTGAATATGTGGTGTTGTGTACATATTTCATGATGCGTATGTTGTACATATGGTGATGTGTAAATGTTGTGTATGATTGTACTTGTGTTGTTGTGTGCATGTGGTTTCGTGTAAATGTTGTACATGCGGTATTGTGTGCAAGTTGTGTTGTGCATAGGTCATGCATGTGTTGTTGTGTACAAGTGTTGTTGTGTAGACATTGTGCATTTCGTGTTGTGTACATATGGTTTTGTGTAAACGTTGTGCAGGTGCTGTTGTGTCCATATGGTTTGGTGTACATGTTGTGCAGGTGGTGTTGTGTACATGTGGTGCTATGCACATGTTGCGCAGGTGGTGTTGTGTACAGGTAGTACTGTGTACATGTTGTATATGTGGTATTGTGTGCATTTCATACATGTTGTGTTGTGCATATGTGGTATTGTGTGCATGTTGTACATGTTTTTTTGTGTATGTGTGGTACTGTGAATGTGCATCATCTAGTCATGGTATCGCGACATGTGTATTCATTGTGTTGTACTATGTGTACATATATGCATTTTTTTCTACATCATATTTAGGTGTATGTATTGTGTTGTGTCGTACATTGGGTTTACGTATATGTATTATTTTGTGTCATAAACTGGGTGTAGGTGTATGTGTTGTGTTTTACGTTAGGTGTAGGTGTATGTGTTGTATGTCTGGTGTAAGTGCATGTATTGTATGGCATTGTATGCCATTTGTGGTTGTTTACTGTGATGCACAGTATGTGCATGCAGATGTGTTTGAAGATAAGGAACTGGGTTTTTTATAGGTATGGAAACAAAGGATAAAGGAAGTGAAAAAAATTGCATGTGTACCTTATTGGCGAGCCATCGATGAGGTATGATGTGAATCTATTTCAATTTATTTTGAATCTAATGGAAATTATATGTTTAGTACATGAAAGCATGCAATTCCCTCTTTGGGATGGTTGAAACTGAATGCAAGAATTAACAACATCAATGAAAGGAATTGGAAAAGGAAACAATATGCTAGTAAAACACTTAAGGAGCAAGGCCATTGTGGGACAGTGGTCCCCAATAGTTTCCATTTATTTCCATGAGCATGCTATGCCCAATATGATGGTTTTGAGGAAAGTATATGCCTTGGTTTTTGTTTCTTCCGATGTGAGGAAGCATTTCCAAGGGATGGAGCGTTCGGGATAGGGGATTCCAGGGAACTTGGAAGGGGAGTGATTGCATAAAAGGGGTGACCAAATCCCCCATGGGACTATGTAGAAAATAAGGGAATTCTGAGGATGGATTTTTTTTGGTCATTAGAATTTAGAGATGGAATCAGATCCACATTAGGAGTGTGCCTAAGAACAATGAGTCAGTAATTGTTCACTTAGAGCACTAGTGGCACGAGATCAAAGCACTAGACATTGGATGTAGCTTTCACTTTGGCAATGGATTATGGATTTCCTAGGAAGGAGGTGAATCTTGGTACTATGTTTGAGGGTGGAGGTGTGAGCCTCTCAATTCCCTTATTGAAGATGCACACATTATATATTTTTATTTTTTGGTTGAGCAAATGTGAAAATGTGTATATATACTATATTGAGCTAGATTTAAAAAGATCCATGAGATGTAAGGTTATCTGTTGGTTGAATAAAATTTTGTAGTTATTGTATAAAGAGTAATGAGATGTGTTATAAAGGTCCAGTAAATGGTATTATTTGCATGTTTTCAGTTGTTTTCATTATAAATACTGCAGCAAGCTAAGTTATAAATCTCTGTGGGAAGTATGTTTTTCTTTCAGCAGTTTTGTTGGTTGTAGTTATCATTGAACATCGAGGATGGTGTTCCCCCAAGGGGGGAGGGCTCTGTAACAGCCCTGGTGGAAATTCCATGTAATAAAAGTTAATAAAGGAAAAATAATAACCACAATTATGGGAAACTTATCCCAAGCTGAATTTTGGGAAAAACGTCATAGTGTGGGTGTTCATTTGGTTTATTTTCGCTAAGGAAATTGGAAAAGGAAATGAAAAAGACATTTAGAAAGACAAAACGGAATTTTTGGCAATTTATTTATGAAAACAATAGAAATTAGGGGAAAATGAAGATGAAAAGTTAGAGGTTCCATGTTACGAGGAAAATGAAGGAAAATAATGGAAATGAAGAAATAATAGCCTCATTGATAAAACGGTTTCTAAGGATTAGTTGGAAAGCTTTTGCTAAGCCTTTTGTTTAGTTCAGTTTTGGATATCTCTCTCTCTTCTCTCTCTCACACTCTTGGACACATATAGTTTTCTTAGAGCACTTCAGTATTGGATGAAGAAATGAAAAGAAGGAAAAGAGGAAGAAAAGGTCAAGAAAGGAAGAGCAGGATGAAGCAACTACAACAGGTTTACTTGTAAGAATTTATTTGGATATGTGATTTCCTTGCTAGATTTGGCATGCATGATTATGCATGTTTTTTTCTTGGTTCCCTTGTTGTCATTATAATGGGTTTTTGTAGGTGTGATAGTGTTCTTCATCCTTGCCTTACCATTTTCATATGACCATGGTGTCATGGGGTTCTCATGTTTTGGTTGAGAAGTATTTCCACATGGATTCAAAACATTTTGATGTGGATATATGAATGAAAGAACACATGGCCTAGTGATCCCTGAATTGGAATGTGGATTTTCATAAATCCACTGGACTAGTAACCGTTGAACTGTATTGTGGGTTGCAATAAAGCTAAGTATTGTGTGCCTCATTGGGCCTAGGAATCCTTGACTGGTGAATGGCGGGATATATGGTAAAGCCTAGAGGTGGTTTCCCTTGATCAGGCCTAGGAGTCCTTGCCATTGAATGGCAGGATATACGGTAAAGCTTGGATGGTGGTGCCTTGATTATGGGCTAGTAAACCCTGGATCAAAATGTGGATTGCGGTAAAACCTAGAGACTAGGAGAAAATAAAATTGCTCACAGTGTAGATGCAAATCTGGTGGAACCCATGCTTTTTTATGGCCTAGTGATCACGTGAGGGTTGCAATAAAACCAATTCTTATTGATGAGGGTGAGGTGGTTTAGCCTCTGGAAGCCCTGGATGGTTCTTTTTATTTGAGTCCCAAATTTATTCTAGGAGTATGACATGGGGTTTGTTATGAAACCAGCTCCAAAAATAGAAGAAAAGAGAGATCAACACCTTATAAATCAGCCACTTTGAGGGGAAAACCTCCAATACATTACAAAAATGATTGGATGATACACATGACAGAACCTCCTTCTATATATAGGAGTCTGTGGGGTCACAATATAATCCTAACAATAATAATGTAAGGGCACAATAATAACAATATTGGGATTACAAGGGTACAACGATAACAATAAGGGGGTTACACTAACAACAATAAGGGACTATACTAGTAATATAGCGACCTAACATTCCCCTCTCCTTCAAAAAAGTGTTATCCTCAACACTTGAGTAGCTCTAGATGCTTCTGAATAAACTTCTCATCCTCCCATGCACAATATTCAATGGTTAAGTTCTTGCACTTGATGAGATACTCTGAAATTGATCGATTTCATAGCTATCGTGTTCTTGTTTCTGTGACTGCTTCAGGTTCTAATGTGACTCTTCCTTCCTCATCAAGTTATAGCAATATTGTTTGAACTATAAGTTTGTCACCTAT
Source organism: Pinus albicaulis (assembly GCA_034641835.2). Classification (NCBI taxonomy): domain Eukaryota; kingdom Viridiplantae; phylum Streptophyta; class Pinopsida; order Pinales; family Pinaceae; genus Pinus; species Pinus albicaulis. The sequence continues at coordinate 1,067,168,527 of CM076574.1, read as the reverse complement.
AACCTTCTTTAAGCATGAAACATGGAAAACTAGATGCAGTCGCGAAGAATTAGGAAGCTCTAATTTGTATGCCATAGTACCAATCTTTAGCAACAACATGTAAGGACCATAATAGCTTGGCGATAATTTATTATCCTTCTTATCTTGATTTAAGGAAATTTGTTTTTATGGTTGTAGCTGTAAAAATACGCGGTCTCCCTCATCAAAACTTCTCTTGCTGCAATGTCGATATGCCTATTGTTTGATTCGATTTTGTGCCAAATTTATGTTATCCTTTAAGACTTGGAGAACTTCTTGTTGACGGTCGATGTGATCTTCCACTCCTTGAACCTTATAATTTTATCTTAAATATGATGTGATGGACAGTGGATGATATCCATAAAGTACCATAAATGGGGTCATTTTTTCTACAGTATGGAAGGAATTGTTATACCACAATTCAGCAAGAGGTAACCACTTGACCCACTGTGTTTGCTTATCAGATACAAAACAATGAAGATATCCTTCCAAATATTTATTCATTATCTCAGTTTGGCCATTGGATTGAGGATGATAAGATGAGCTATGAGCTAGTTGAGTACCCAAACAAGAAAATAATTCCGTCCAAACATTTCTAGTAAAAATGGGATCTCTATCACTTACAATAATCTTTGGGTTCCCATGTAGGTTTTGAATTGTTTCCATATGCAGTAGCAACTGTACTTGATTTAAATGGATGAAATAATGCATAAAAGTGTGCATACTTGGTAATTCTATCAACTACCACCATGATTAAACTCCTTCCTTGGGACATAGGTAAACCTATGATAAAATCCATTGAAATCTCCTCCCAACATTGACTTGGAATGGATAAAGGTTGTAGAAGACCCGGGGTCTTAATTTTCTCAACTTTATTTTGCTGGAAAACCAAACATTCCGCCACAAGCTTCTGAATATCAAATTTAAGGCCATCCCAAAAAAAATCTTTCTTCACCTTGTGGTAAGTTTCTAAAAATCCTGAGTGTCCTTGTAAAGGAGAAGTGCGCAATTCCAAAAGAAAATTTTGTTTTATTTGGGAATTCTGACAAATATATAATTGATCTTTGTACCATAGGGAATCATTTTTCCAACTAAATGTGTCATATGTACTAGGAATGTACTAGGATTTTTCTCCAACTTTTGAATCAGTGTCCACACTTCGTCATCCTTCTTCCATTCATCCCTTGCTTCGGTTATCTAATGTAGTTGGATAATAGAAATGGAACAAATCAATGCTTCCACCCCTTCATCCTTTCTTGAGAGTGCATCTGCAACAACATTTAGATTCCCTTTTTGTAGATGATTTCAAAGTCATAACCCAACATCTGGGTGACCCATTTTTGCTGCTCTTCTGAAGATAGTCTTTGTTAAAAACAATGTTTAAGACTATCATGATCAATTTTTACCTTGAAGTGTCTTCCCATTAGGTAAGGTCACCATTTCTTTAGTTCATGTAGTAGTTCCAACATTTCCTTCTCATAAATAGCTTTATGTAAATACTTTCCTTTGATTGGACGACTTTAAAAAGAAATGGGTCTTCCTTCTAGCATTAAAACAACCCCAATTCCATTTGATGAGGTATCACATTCCACAATAAAGTTTTTTGTGAAGTTTGGTGTATCTAGGACCAGTGCTAGGCACATTTCCTCTTTAAGATGTTCAAAGGCCTTAGTTGCTTCAAGAGTCCATGAAAATGAATCTTTCTTCAATAATGTTGTTAGTGGTGCTGATATTCTCCCATAATTCTTAAAAAGCCAGCTATAATACCCTGTTTACCCGAGAAATACTTGCAACTTCTTTATGGTTGTGGGGACTTTCCATTCCTTAATGGCTTTAATTTTTTTAGGGTCTACCTTAACACCCTCATGAGATACAATATGACCCAGATATTCCACCTGTTGTACTCCAAAGAAACATTTGGATGCTTTTGCATATAATTATTTCTTCTCCAATAGTTTGAGCACCATGTCAACATGTTGAACATGATTCTTCCAAGACCCGCTGCAGATTAGTATATCATCAAAAAATACTAGCACAATTTTTCTAAGGAAGGGTTTGAAAATGGAATTCATCAACCCTTGAAATGTAGAAGTTGTATTAGTAAGGCCAAAAGGCATGACCAAAAATTCATAATGATCCTCATGAGTTCGAAATGTTGTTTGCGGAATATCTTTAGTCTTCATTCTAATTTGATGATATCCTGAACGAATATTCAACTTGGTAAAAGAAATTTCTCCATGTAATTAATCCAATAATTCACCAATCATAGGAATGGGAAATTTATCTTTAATAGTGAGCTTATTGAGCTCCCTATAATCCAGACACATGTGCCATGATCCATCCTTCTTGTTCACCAATACTACTAGAGCAGAGAAAGAACTTTGACAAGGTTGAATTATAGAAGCCTCTAACATTTCTGGAATCATATGTTCAATTTCGCTCTTTTGCACATAAGGATATCTGTAAGGCCTTACGTTTGGAGGAACACTTCCTGGAATCAAATTAATAGCATGATCATGATCATGAATAGGTGGGAGTCCTTTGCGAGTTTCAAACACATTGGAATGATTTTCGAAGACTTTTTGCAGGTATGGAGAAATAGATTATTTTGATGTTGGAACTTCTAGTGAGAATAATTGTGCAATTATGCCTCATTGTTATTTCTTCAAAATATTTGTCATGACATTAGAGCTTATTATCTTTCCTAGCTTCCCTGCAATACCCCGTAATTCGACTTCATTGCCTTCTGAAAAAAAAATTCAACAAAAGTTCTTGAAAATTAAAAGCTACCATACCCAAATATTGTAACCATAGTACTCCTAGTACAACATCAACACCTCCCATAGGAATGGAAAGAATTGGACTATTCAATACATATTTCCACATGGTCAGCTTGATTTTATGGCATTTTCCAGAGAAATTTATAGTTCCTCCATTTGCAACCATCACTTGACATTCTGGTGTTAGGTATAGGAATCGATTCAATTCCTTAGCTACCTTACAATTAATAAAATCATGGGTACTACCCAAATCAATCAACACTATTACATTTTTCTTCTTGATATGTCCTTCTATCTTGAGATTTTGAGGAGTGGTAATTCCTGCCAATGCATTACACGATATGGTCGCACTCATTTCTTCTTCTTCTAGGGTTGGTTGCTGGTGTATATCCTCTTCTTTTGAAGTTTCATTTTCATTTTCTTCCTCCTCTTCACAATCTATGCAAAATAATTACTTCTCAGCACACTTATGACCTTTAGTGTATTTTCTATCACAACTGTAGCAAATCCATTTTTCTATTTTTTCTTCCAATTGTTGTGGTGTCAACCTTGTAGGTTGTGGAATTCTAGGAGTAGAAACACTTCCATTTTTATAGATGTGAGTGGTAGGTTTCCTTGTCGTCACAATTTTACATTCATTTTTTCTTGCCAATCTGAATGCCTTACTCCAATGAATCAGATTCCCAAATGTGAAATTCATGTTGGATTTTATCCTTTAAAGTCCCTATGAAGACATTAAACATGTGTTCCTCTATAATATCAGTTACCCTTATATTAAATTTTTGGAAGTCTTCAATGTGCTCCACCAATCGACCCTTTTGTTTGAGATTGATCAATTGGCTAAAGAAGGTGTTTCTCTTTGTATCCTCATAATGTACTATCATTTCCTCCATAAAAATTGACCAAGTAACAATTTTTTTATGGGATCAAATCCATCGATATGATACAAATGTATTTTGTTCTAAATGTAAAGTTGAAATGTGTACTTTTTGTATGTTTTGAACATTATTGAGATCAAAATATTGCTCCATTTATAGTATCCATGTTACGGGATGCTTTCCATCAAACTTTGTCATATCCATCTTTGGAATATGGTGATTCTTCCATCCAACATTAGAGTTTATGAAATCATGATTAACATTTATTTTGTTCTCATCATGAGTTTCATATACTATCTTTTTTCCATTAGGAAAAATTTCTTCTATCAACTTTGTCAAACCTTCCATATCAGCTTTTATATCATTCTTCATGTTTTCCATGTTGTCTTTCATTTTTTCTTCCATGTCATCCATCTTAGCTTCCATGCCAGCTTCCATGCCCTCCATATTAACTTCCATTCCGTCCATATTAGCTTCCACACCTTTCTTCAAACCATCCATATTAGCTTCCACGCCTTTCTTCAGAACTTCCATTTCATTTTTTGTTGTTCTTTGCAAGAGAAAAATTTGGTGCACTTGCTCTTGTAATTTTGATATGTCATGTTGCAATTCTTCATCTTCATCAGTCATAGTAGAGTCTTCTAAAGGATTAATGGGTGTTGAATTATTTTTAGGGGGAATTTTAGAACCCAATACTGATATTTATTCTATAGTATTCCCTTGGAATCAAGTAAAACTATTTTTTCACACAAGACTTATGCAATTCGAAAAAAACATACACACCTTTTTCTTTCTTTTGAGGAGCTTTATATTGAAACTGAATTATCTCTGTGATTTTGGATGTTCAATATGTCAAATTCGGCCCTGTAATAGCCTTCTGAAGCTTCTTTCAAATTCCATAGGTCTGACCTGATTTGAATTCTTCAAGGAAAAGTTATGACCAATCTCCCACGATGACCTAATTATGGAATGATTCAATAGAGAGAACTTGGACGGCGTGGCACGTGTCAATATTTCTTCCTTCAACTCTAAAATTGATACATAGGAAACTACAGTCCATTTACTTGAAGCCACTTTTTACAGAATTTGAATCTGATTCTCACAGAGAGAGTTATGAATATTTTCCCACGGTCACCTCCTTGAAATGAAATTCGAGAGCTTGGAAAAACCCTAACTTCCATAGATCATATCTCCGAAAATATTGTGAACCAAGATCTGAAATTTCTACACGAAGTTCTCAGGATTTTGGCTTTGATCTATAAAAATTTATGCTTTTGACCCTCCGTAGAACAAAATTTATAGCGAAAATGCCACGATGACCTGATTGGAGAAGAAAAACCCTAGAATCCAAAGCTTTGATACCAAATTTTACAAAACGAACTCCAAAAATAGAAGAAAAGAGAGATAAACACCTTATAAATCAGCCATTTCGAGGGAAAAACCTCTAATACATTACCTAAATGAACAATTCTTGGATGATACAAATGGAAGAACCTCATTCTATATATAGGAGTCCATGGGGTCACAATATAATCCTAGCCAACCTAAAATTAATAGTGTAAGGGCACGACAATAACCATATTGGGGTTAGAGGGGTACATCAATAACAATAAGGGGTTTACACTAACAACAATAAGGAAGTATACTAGTAATATAGGGACCTAACAGGGGTGATTGGCTAAAGGGAACGTGGTAGTCTCATACTGGGTTGGTTATTTTCATTCATTAATAAGAGGTTATTTCCTTGGTATTTTATGTGCAAATGTATTTTTTCATATATGGAATTTATGACTCATGTATCCTCATTATTTTTCTTGTTTATATGTTGGCTATGAATATGTTTTATGATAGTGAAAATGTATGGTTCTCATCATTTCTGAATTGTAAATGAATGAACAATGAATATATGAACTAATAGATGGTAATGCAGCTAATGAAAAAAGGCATGAGTGCTTCTGAGTGATTCTCAGATAAGTATAATACACCTATACTCGAATCCATTATTATGGCCTATAGAATGCATCTTTCTGACATGTTTTACTAAATTTGTTTCACGGCTAGTAGGGTTCGAGTCAAGTTTTTTTGAAATAATTTGCATTGGAATCATTGACTATATGTTTCATTGCATTTTTGTAAATTCCATGAAGTTCTGGGAAGTGACTGAGTCCTAGCCCTAAAATTCAGCCTTAAATCTTGGAGTCGTTGGCATAGCACTGGCAGAAGAAGGCCATAGTCGTACTAAAACAGGCTCATGAGAGCGACTAAGACCCACAGTCACTTGGGGGCCTTGGTAAGGGAGAGACTAGGGCTCTGGGAGCTTGGATTGTTGAGTTTAGTTAGGGGTTGGTCACGTGGAAAAGTGGGGTAGCTCGTGGAGATTATCTTGGTTGTGTGGATGATCAGTTTGGTGGTGTTTTGTCAGTTCCACTTCCTTAAGGTGACCTAAGCGGTTTAATTAGATCATAGTAGCCTCTCATCACATGTTTACCTTAATAAAATGATTAACCTAGGTAAATGAGAGATGAGGGTGTTACAACATCAAATTCTCTAAAAGAGACATCTCATCTCTAAACTTATAAAAAAATATAACAATATTGATAAGGTACCAAGCATAAAAATTCATTGCAGTCAAATTCTTCATTGTGAAATCCAATTTACTTTTACTTTACAAATTTAATATTACTATTAATTAGCAAGTTCCTAAAATCCTCAAAATTCCATCTCGTATTTAATTTTCTATATTAAAGGGTCAATATAAGAAAGAATAAATAAATAACCTTGTTTTCTACCAACCACTAGAAGTCAATTATGTCCCTTTAAAACCTAGGAACGTATCACGTTTTAAACACACCACACTCATGAAAGGTTTCCTAAACTTTCACCAAAAGTGGGACATGGGAAAATGTTTCTCATGTGTCCCCTTGTCCCTAGGGTTTGGGAAATATGGGGGTGTGACGATATCACATCTCGTCTGACGTCTGTCATTGAGGGCGCTGAAGAAAAGAAAGAAAACAAGAAAAAGTAAACAACAAGACCTCCTTCTTCATCTGTTTGCATGTCTGTAGCACTCGAGGTCATTGAAATAGTTAATCGCAACTGGCGCTTATCTACATTGGCTACATTTCTATTATTTCTGTTTCATTACCTTGGAAAAAAAGTATGTTACATTTTTATGTATTTTTAATATCTGAGCCTTAATATTTCTATCCATAGAAATACTAAAAAAAATATGAATCTCGAGTGTAGATACCAAGTCACATGGTTTTGATTCCCAATGCGTTTATATAAATTGTACGTTTGGTCACCGAATCCTAAGTTGAAATGGATTTCAAATACCTTGTTAGACCTTCCAAGGGTCGGTTATAATAAGGACACAGTCGACTTATCAACATCATTATAGCAATATTTTAGAGACCCCAAAGCCATGTGCAGATGCTCTAATTCGAGTGACGAGATGATCTTACAGTTAATTTGAAGGTGCTTTGCATGTGCAAGTTATTATAGTATTTTTATTTCAGAAGTATTGTTAATTTCTCCATATATGAATCAGACAATTTGTTTATGAAAGAAATCTTAAGCCTATTTCATATTTAATTCTATATATTTCAAATATCTCGCGTTCTTGAATCAGTATCAGCTTAGATATCAATTCAAATTCTTTTTAGTGAGATAACTACGCTTATACTCTTCTACTATTTTTCGCTCTTGTGTGTTTCAAATTTTCAGTGAAATTACTCTTTTACAACTGGAAACCGCATTTTATTTGTGCTGGATAAATGCTGCGACTTATGAAATCGATTGTAGTTGGCAATCAACACGTTACTTTTTACGATGGTGGTGATGCATTGGTCACAATAGGTGGGTCTACCGTGCGAGAAAGTTGTTGGATGTTTATGTAGGTTTTAACCGTGTACAAAAACTATCTGCAAACGAATCTTAAAAAATAGAAAATAAACAATAGTGAGAGAATAAAACATAAAACAAATATACACAGGGATTTTCCCCTGGATCCCAAATTGGGACTACTGGCTTGATTTTTCATTATATTTGTTTTAGTATTACAACACATATATATACATGAAGAAGCATTCATAAACCTCAATCCATTAGCCCTATATTAGAACATAATCGTAGTTCCCTTCACAGGTTCTACAAAATAACAGGGGCTGAAAACCATGTGCAAACCCATGCACAAAACCATGGGAAAGTCCGACCACTGAAAATAGGGTCCAAGTTTTTTTTCCTGATGCACTTCCCTATATGCTGAATAGGGGGGGTTTCTTCCCCCCCTGTGACCACCCTACTACGCCCGACGCAACGTACAGTGGGGGTTTTCACCCCCCTGTGACCCCCTCAACCACCCCCCCACCCGCTCATGTGACTAATCATGGAAATAATATAACACATACCCAACATTGTCCCACCTGTTGTTTTCTTTCCGTAGGGGGCCACACAAGAGCTTAGTCGTTAGTCCAAATATAGAACACCCATTGTTTCTATACACCAAGAGAACTTATGAGTGCTCACAAACATCGTCAATGCATCTACAACATTCTTCAAAGTGTCTACCTTTACTAGCAACACCCTTTTATTCTCAACCATATCTCTCACAAAGTGATATTGAACATCAATGTGCTTTGTCTTTGAATGATAGGCAAGGTTCTTAGCCAAGAAAATTGAACTTTGGATATCACAGTCTATCTTTATAGCTCACTACACCAACACCATACTTGAACACAATATTTGCAACCAAACTGATTCCTTGCTTGCATGGGTCGATGCCATGTATTCTGCCTCTATAGTTGAAAGAGCCACTACAGACTGTCCTTCACTCATCCAACTAACTGCACCTAAAAATAGGCTAAACACATACCCACTTTTAGATCTTCTTTGGTCCAGATCTCTAGCCCAGTCTGCATAAAAAAAACCACGAATGTCCAATAATCTATCCAATCCTGGTCTTCCCTGGTAGCACAAACCATATTCACTAGTACCACACAAATATCTGAAAACCCTCTTCATTGTTGTCCAATGCTCCTTCCATGATTTTGAAATAGACTTGCTCAATACTCCCACTGCATGTGCAATGTCTGGTCTAGTACATACCATTGCATACATCAAGCTACCCAATGCACTATCATATTGAACATGAGACATATCCTCCTCTTCTTCTTGTGTCTTGGGACACTATTCAACAGATAGCTTTACACCTACAGGAATAGGAACCTTCACCGGTTTACTATCTTGCATATTGAACCTCTACAATATTGTCTCGACATAATTCCTATGGTTTAACCAGATCTTCCTCTTTGCCCGATTTTTCTTAGTTTCCATGCCCAAAATATAGTTTGCAGCACCAAGATCCTTCATGTTGAATTCGGAGAACAATTGGGTCTTCAAATCTTGGATAATTTCTTTATCATTTCCAATCAGCAACATATCAATGGCATACAAGACCAAATAAATAAAACGGTCACCAATTAATTTAAAATATACACAGTGATCCTCTTTGCTTCTGGTGAAGCCAAGTTCCCATATATAGGTATCAAATTTCTGATACCACATCCTTGGTGACTGTTTTAACCCATACAAAGAATTTTTTAACTTGCATACCAATTCTTTCTTACCCTTCACCATAAAGCCTTTGATTTGGTTCCTGTAGATCTCCTCTTCAAGATCCTCATGAAGAAATATTGTCTTCACATCCATTTGTTCTACCTCAAAATAAATGGTAGAAAAAACAGATAAAAGTAATCTAATATAAGTAACCTTGGCATCAGGAGAAAAAATATCACCAAAATCAATTCCTAGCACATGGGAATAACATTTTGCTACCAATCAAGCTTTGTGTTTCTCCACCTTTCCTTGTACTTTCATCTTCTACTTAAACACCCATTTGCTCCCAATGAGCTTCCTTCCATCCAGCAACTCCACCAGATCCCATGCCTCATTTTTGTGCAAAGATACCATTTCATCAACCATGGCCTCCTTCTAGAGTTTTCCATCCTTTGAGTCTACTGCCTCCTTGATAGTTATGGGATCATAATATATTATATTTAAAGCAAATTTAAGCAGAAATCAGATGGACTATACCTTTCTAGTTGCCTTCTTTCCCAATATGATCTTCTCATAGCTGGATTCTGTGGCTCTTCCTCTTCTAAATCTTCTTTTGTTGTAGATTCTGATTCATCCTCCTTTAGCTGAAACTCTATCTTCTCAGGTTCGTCTGGTAGGACTTCATGTTTAACAACATATTTCAACTCTCTAAACACAACATCTTGGTTGTACCTAACCTTCCTTGTTTATGGGTTCCAAAGCTTGTAACCTTTCAAACCATCCTTATACCCAATAAAAATGCACCTTTCATATTTACTATCCAACTTGGTCCTTTTCTCCTTTGGAACAGGTCCATATGCATCACATCCAAATACCCTCAGATGTGAAAGAGAGAGTTTCTTACCAGTCCATGCCTCATGTGGAGTCTGATCCTCCAACTCTGATTAAGGGGATCTATTAACCAGGTAACATGCAGTCTCCATTGCTTTTGCCCAAAATTCTTGTCCTAACTCAGTACCACTAAGCATGATTTTTGAATTTTCCATAAGATTTCTGTTCATTATTTCTACAACTCTATTTTGTTGAGGTTTGTATGGATTAGTATTCTACTGTGCTATACCACACTTCTTATAGAATTCTTAAAATTCCTTCATGCAAAACTCTCCAACATTATCTGTCCTCATTACCTTTATCTTCTTCTCAGTCTAGTTTTTCACCAGAGCCTTAAATTCTTTAAATATGTCAAAAAATTCAAATTTATTCCTTAAGAAATATATCCATGTATTCCTTGAGAAGTCATCTATGAATGAGATATAGTACACAAATTTTCCCAGTGATGGAACTGACATAGGTCCAAACACATCACTGTGCACAAGCTCTAATATCTTGTTTTCCCTCTTACCACTAGAAGGAAAAGCCACCCGATTCTACTTCCCATATACACAATGTTCACAGAAATCGAAATCTAGAGAGAAGTTAGACATACCTTCTACCATACCATTTCCATGCAGTATCTGAAGGCCCTTCTCTCCAATATGTACAAGTCTTTGATGCCATAGCATGGTCTTTTCTCCAGTGACTGCTAGGCTTTCCACTCCACTTTTAGGAACCACAGAACTTTTGCACCCATAAATAACAGTTCTACCCTGAAGCTTGTACAGAGCTCCAATCCGATATCCCCACATTAATACCACTAATCCCCGAGCCATCTTGTAGGTATCTTTCTCGAACATTGTTTTTACACTTGCATCATCCATCTTGCTTACAAAAATCAGATTTTAGACCAATGCAAGAATATGCGGAACACCAGGAACTGTTCTAATCCTTCAACCTTGCAACTTCAGCTTGAATTTTCCACGTCCGATTATTTTTTCCTTCCTATCGTCCCCTAAGAAGACATCACCACCATCATACTTCTCATACTCACAGAACCACTCCCTATGGGGAGTGAAGTGAAAGGATGCAATTGAGTCAATCAACCATGCCTCATGATATACATGTGTATTTGAAGAAGAAGACAAATACACATCTCCACCTTCATCTGAGGTATTTTTTTCCTCTGTAGAAGAAGCATCATCAGATCCCTTCCCTTTCTCAGGAGCTTTAGATCTGCATCCTTTTTGTAGTGCCCTACCTTTCCACATTTCCAGCACACCTTTACAAACTTTCCTGGAGATTTAGATCTCCCTCTAGATTTAGATCTCCCACTTGAAACCTTATACTTGTTTCTATTCTGGGACCTTCCTTGTACAGATAAGACATCTCCATTCTGGTGCTCCATGTTTCTCCATATCATTTCCTCCCATAGCAAGGCTCAAACAATGTCATCAAAATTCAAGGTAGTTGTATTGTTACCTATTGCAATAACTAGACTGTCACACGAATCTGGTAGAGAACACAAAAAATTGATGCACTTATCTTCATATAATATTTTAATATGAATGGATAACAACTGACATACCACATTATTGAAGTCGTTTAAATGATCTTTCATCGAGTCTCCATCCTTCATCCTCAGGTCATACAGATTTTTCCACAGGAATAATTTATTCACCAGAGACTTAGATCGGTACAAAGTTGCTAGATTGTCCCACAAATTCTTCACTCTAGCTTCCCCAAATAGATTCAACAATATTTAATTTGAGACACACTACCGTATTGTGATCTTTGCCTTCCGATCCAACTTATTTCAGTCTTCATCTAACATTTCCATTAGTTTAGTACCTGAATCTACTGCGATCCACTGATCTTTATCCACCAGCAGATCCTCCATCTTGAGATTCCACAACTCAAAACTATGACCATTAAATTTCTCGATATTTATCTTTCCACTTCTCATCATCTTCTTTCACCACAAGAATCTATCTCGTAGATTTTCCACTTAACAGCATCTACCACATGCCTGAGAAAAAATCCCCTCAGGAGCAAAGGCATCCTCTTGAAGTCGAAACAACTCTGATACCAAGTGTAGGTTTTAACCCTGTACAAAAATTATCTGCAAACGAATCTTAAAAAACAGAAAATAAACAATAGCAAGAGAATAAAACATAAAACAGATATACATAGAGATTTTCCCCTAGATCCCAAATCAGGACTACGAACTTGATTTTTCATTATATTCCTTTTAGTGTTACAACACATATATATAGATGTCGAAGAATTCATAAACCCCAATCCATTAACCCTAGATTATAGCATAAGTATAGTTCCCTTGATTGGGTCTACAAAATACCAGTGGTCGAAAACCATCATACCCCAAAACCATGTGCAAACCCATACAAAACTATGGTACTAATTTTTGTTTCATACTATTAACAACTGAGTAATAAAATTTTTAAATATATATCTACTATGAGAATAGTTATAACCTAAAAAACATTCCTTTGAATTTTCTAGTTTCACTATTTTTTTTAACTTTAATACCATATATTACCTTAGTAATTGCGTGGTGTAATTTTTGACAAATGGTGCCGGCAGCTACGGTAATTTGTATAACAGAGACTATGGTACGAACATTTCACCTCTAAGAAGGATGTGTTTTAAAAATGGAGCTACATGTGGAGCATGCTATGAAATGAAATGCGACGACCAGTCTGACCCTCAGTGGTGTCTACTAGGCACTGTGACAGTTACTGCTACTAACCTCTGCGTCACTAATCATGCTCTTCCCAATGACAATGGAGGATTGTGTAATCCAACTCTCTGGCACTTCGACATGGCTCAACCTGTTTTTGAAAATATTTCCACTTATAAGAGTGGCATTGTTCCCATCCGGTTCCAAAGGTGCATTAATGTTTATCAACTTCTCACGTTTTGAACTTTTCTTACCAAGTTCACGGTTACGGGGATGGAAGAGTAACATTCCAAATTTATTTTAATGTGTGAAGAGTACCATGTGTGAGGACATGAGGAATTCGATTCACAATCATTGGGCGCTCCTATTTCAATTTGGTGCTCATTACCAATGTAAGAGGTGCAGGGGATGTGGTGGATGTTTCCATCAAAGGTTCCAACACTGGTTCGCAAGTAATGTCCCGCAACTGGGGACAGAATTTTCAGAGCAAATCCTATTTGGATGGGAAGAGTCTTTCCTTCCAGGTCACTATAAGCGATGGAACAACCATCTCTTAATATAACGTCACTAATGAAAATTGGAAATTCGGCGAGACCTTTCAAGGACTACATATATAAGTTATGTTTTCTAACAGGCACATATGTAAAGCAGAAGCGACAAAGTTGAGGCGGATCCTCTCAGAGTCTCTTAGAGTTAAACTTGGGATACACAGATTCTCTCCCGCTTCTTATTGTTGCTACTTTATGTAATTTTTTTCCTCAGTACGTATGCATCTGACTGGTAGGCCCTCCTATGTACAAGTTTTCACCTCGTAAACTAACATTGCAACTATGGGTCTCTTATTTACAAGTTTGGGTCTCGTAACACTTCAACTACATTGAAGGGCATTATCACGCTCTTAGCCTATAAATCTGAATAAACATCAATCCGTCTGTTCCATAATTTGGGGTGGAAATATATTATATAAGTTGGATATTTCTTCAATGTTTAAACTGGAGATCACCTAAATGTGTCTGGTGGTGGAAACTGTCATGGATTTTATTTGAATTTTAAAAATGCATTGTTGATGTAGATTGATTTACTTGATTGGGTTATATTGCTACATTATATAGAATTATATCCATATTACTGAATTCTTTTCTCTTACTTTGCAACTTCTCTTAAGAAAAACGTTGTCACAATTTATGCTTACCTTTCCTTAAAACTAATCTCCTTTGCTTTCCAAAGAATAATCTCTCTATTAATCAAGATTCATTATGGAATTTGAGAGTGCAAGCTTCTGTGTTCCATAACATTTTAAATTCTAAATCTTCCGGGAAATCACATGAGAATTTTTGGATCCAATTATGGAAATTAAAGGTTGTGATTTCTTTTCTCGGAGGCACTTTAACGTAATTTTTTAACGGTCTTTCTATTTTTGTGTTAAGGCTATTTATTACATATTAATGATGTCATTGCATTAGCTTCCATATTTTCATACCCATTGCTACACGGTTTCTGGAGAATTACTTTTCTTTGAAGTTTTCAAAATGTCCATAAAAATTTCTGTTGCTTTCTTTTGCAAGAGCCAACAGAGGTGAATTTGGTGATATCGATACAAATGAAGAATTGAGTGAACTAAAATTGAATATATATAAATTTATTGGAGATGTTTATGGTCCATTGTATTTTGAATGACAAGACCTGATTGAATATCCTTATCATTTCCACTGAAAATCTCCACAATTTTGTTTTACCATCTCAAATCACAATCCTATTTTTCCTACATCGGTGGTTTTGCATATTTCTCTCTTAAAATTGTGCTTTTCCTTTTGTGCCAACATCAAAAACTCACGCACGTTTCATTTGGTGTGAAGTGAAATTTTAGTTTTCAAAATATTCAAGATAGTGCATATGTTCAAGGTTTGTCACTGTGGAATTTTTAATACACAGGGTAAATGCTTCTCTCTCAACACAAGGAGTTCACATAGAGTTTTGGAAATGACTTTAACTAAGACAACACATTTACGTAAGTTTACACAGAGTTGCGGAATTCACTTAATCCATACCATACATTTGTGGAAATAAAATCCCATGAATCCTCTATTCAAGACAAAGTGGCGGAGATTAAAATTGCAACTATAGGGGAGCTAATAAAAAGAAATAATTTTATTCGTGATGAAAGAGTAAAACAGAGTGTTGCGATAAGAACGATACGTGAATATTCTAGAACCAAATCGCAACTAGCCAAACTTTAGATTACAATGGAAAAAAAAACCAACATACACATTCATATGGAGGTTGCGTCTGCTTTAGCAATAAAACTATTGTTCTTACTGAGAATTACGTTCACCAGGGTTGCAGAGTAACAAATAGTAAAACGCGTTTTCACGCATCCACCAAAATTCGCTCCAAAAGTTTCTCCTTGTTTTTCCAAAGTTACATCCGCCACATTACACTCCTCTATAACTTACATATAAAATCCAAACATATATATATATATATATATCTAAGACATTGAATTTGTGACAAACACAATTTAATACAAAGGATGGGCAAACATCCTTTTTTGAACATTACAGAAGATGGGTGAAGTAAAAAACACTTTCAGATTAAATATTTGCCCATGCACATTTACTAACCATGTATTAAATTCTATTTGAGTTTAATTATTTAACTCTATGGCGGAATGGGTTCTATACTATGCTCAAAACTTGTCCTTCTCTACAAACTCAATCCGAAACATGCAAAACATTAACTCAGGTGTGGTTGCTTCCAGTTCATTTAACGCGGTGGTTGTGAATAATTTTATAACACTTCCCCTTAATCGCAACTGTCATCATTGACCATTCATAAACAATCTCTGGGATAAACAAAATTTTCACATGCCAATGGCTTTGTGAAGATGTCTTCAAATGTTTCCTCTGACCTGCAATGCTGCAACACAATTCCACCATTGTTAACTAATTCTCTTATGAAATGATATTTAGGATTAATATGCTTATTCCTATTGTGAAAAACAAAATTCTTTGATAGTGCAATTGCTGAAATATTGTCACAAGAAATAGTGGTTTCTCCATCTTGTTCATGACATAAATCTCGCAAAATTCTTCTCATCCAAAATGCTTGACATGTTGCTGCTATTGCAGCGACCTATTCATCTTCTGTTATTGACAATGACACTATCGGTTTCTTATTTGAGGCCCATGAAATGGCTCCCGACCCCAAATGCAAAACATATCCTGACGTGCTCTTTCTTTCATAAACACTTCCTGCCCAATCATTGTCGGTGTAACCAACCAAGCTAAAATTATTTTTTGCGGAGTACAAAATGCCATACTCCTTTGTGCCATTGACATACTTTATAATTATTTTGGCTGCTTGCCAATTTGTCTCCTTGGGTGTCTCCATGAACCTTGACACCAAACTCACTGCATACATTATATCATGCCTAGTTGCGGTCAAATACATTAAGCTTCCCGCCATAATTTTGTATAATGTTAGATTTACATTGCTATTGCAATCTTCCTTGCTCAACTTCAACCCCATGACAGTTGGAGTTGTTGATGGCTTGTTGTTCTACATAGTAAACCTCTCTAAAATGTCTGCAACATACTTTGCTTGAGAAATAAAAATTCCATTTTAAGCTTGCTTCACTTCTATGCCCAAAAGATATCTTAGCAACCCCAAGTTAGTAATTTCAAACTCACTCTTCATGACTGCTTTGAAATCAATGATGAGAAAATCATCACTCCCTGTAAAAATCAAATCATCTAAATACAAAATGACAATAAGAAGCTTTCCTTAATTTTCTTTGATGAAGAATGTAGGTTCACTGTAACATTTTTCGAACCTATTGTCCATCAAGTAAGCATATGTCCTCCTATACCATGCAAGCGGTGCTTGATTCAGCCCATAGAGAGCTTTCCGCAACCTACACACCTTGTGTTCTTCACCTTCTACCTCATAGCCAGGAGGTTTCACAACATACACTTCCTCTTTCAACACTCCCTTCAAGAATTATGACTTTATGTCCATTTGATACACTTTCCATTTCTGTTGCGCTGCAATTGACAACATTATACACATTTTCTCCATCCTCGTGACTGGCACAAATTTTTCAGCATATTCTCTTCCATGTTGTTGCTTGTAGCCTTTGAAAACGAGCCTTGCTTTATGCCTTTCAATATTGCATTCAATGTTTCACTTGGTCTTAAAGACCCACTTTACTCCAATGAATTCTTTACCTTGCGAAAGGTCCGCTAACTCCCACGTGTCATTCTTTTCTATTGCTCCTATTTCTTCATTCATTGCCGCGACCCATTTCTCTTCATTGACTGCATCTTCAAAATGTATTGGGTCATCTACATGAAAAAATAATGCAAATAAGAATTAGGACCAACACTGCTATCAACTTCATCTTGCTGATAAATTTCACTTAAAATTCTTAATTTGTGTCCTCTTATTCTTGTGGAACGTGGACTTGGTGATGCACTTGAAGTATATGGAGTTGCGGATATTTGTGGTGTGCTTACGGAAGCACTTGCTTGGTTGCGCAACACTTTCCTATTATTTGTTTGTGGTGTCACATGTTGACTGCTATGTTGAGCTTGTGTAGGTGGAGGAGGAGTCATCGTTGAGGAATTACTTGCTGCAGTCAATTCCTCTTTGTATTCATGTGAAATACATGTCTTCACATTTATAGTCTTCTCTAAACTTCCATCCCAAGCTTCCTCTTCTATGAACTGAGCATCTCTGTTGATGATTACCTTCTTCATTGATGGATTGTAGAGCTTGTATGCCTTGGATTCATTACTATATCCAGCAAACATACATTTATCCCCCTTGCTGTCCTTATTCTTCCCCAACTCATCTGGTACATGTGAATACGCCACACATCCAAACAATCTTATGTGAGTGACAGCTTGCTTTCTTCCACTCCATGCCTCTTCAGGAAATCTATTCATAACACTTTTGGTTGGACACCTATTAATAATATACGCTGCACAAGAGACACATTCAACCAATAATAATTTGCCAAATGATTTTCCTTCAACATACTCCTTGCCATTTCCATGATGGTCCTATTCTTTCTTTCTGCGACACCATTTTTCTGAGGTGTATATCTTTTTGTAATTTTCTTGTGAGTTCCATGCTCCCTGCAGAAATGTAGGAAGTCACTTGAGATATATTCTCCACCTCTATCAGTCCTCAACACTTTGATGTAGTGTCCGCTTTGCTTCTCAACAAGAGCTTTGTAGTGGCAGAAATGGTCAAACACTTCACTTTTCTATTTTAGGAAATAGGCCCATTTCTTCCTTGTGTATTCATCTATGAATGTCAAAATATAATTGCTTCCCCCAAATGATGTAGTTTGCATTGATCCACATAAATCTGAGTGGACAATTTCCAAAGGTGCCTTTGTCCTTATTGTCATTCCTGTTGGAAATGATTCTCTATGTTTTTTTCCCAAGATGCATACTTCACATAGCCTTTCTGGATTTTCTGTGAGTGGAAATCCCTTCACCATACCTTTCCTATGCAACAAATTCAAGCCTCCAAAGTTGAGATGACCAAATCTCAAATTCCATAACCAATTTTCATCTTTAATTTCTTCTTGAAGTTTTTCTTGTGTGACAACTGCTACAACATCTTCTTCCTTCAAATCCAATCTTAGCGTGAGAGGAAACACTCTGTTGTTTGTCATATGAACTTTTGCAATGAGTTGTCTACTTGGAGGCTTATCCAAGATTGTGCACACATCATTTTTGAAAAATACATTGTAGCCCTTTTGCATGAGCTGTCTAATGCTTATGAGGTTATGTTTCAAACTAGGTACAAAATAAACATCCGACATGAACTTCTTCTCTCCCTTCTTTGTTAGAATTTATACTCTTCCTTTTCCCATGATAGAGACTTTGCTATGAGTCCCCAATGTCACTTTAGATTTTATGCTTGCATATAGATTGGAAAACATTTCTATGTTTCCATTCATGTGGTTGCTACACCCTGAATCTAGGAACCATACATCTCCTTGTTTTTCTTGTACTACATTACAAGCTAAAAATATGCTATCATGGTTCTGATTTTTCTTTATGAAATTTTCACTTGGTTTGTTACTTATGTCATATTTCTTCTTTTTACATTCATTTGAATAATGACCATACTTCTTACAATAATGAAATTGAACTTGATATTTATCATCCCTATGACCTTGTGCTTGATTTTGGCTTGGGCCTTGACTTAGATTTTGATTGTTGCCCCTTCCACTTGAGATTGAAGCGTTGCTTCTTCCTCCTCTGTCTGGGCTTCTCCCTCTTCCTCTATAATTTGTTCTTCCTCGACCTCTACCTTGACTCTTCTAAACTTGTGTCTTGAAATCATGCTCCAATGACAAGTTTGTTCCTCTATTCAGTCTTTGTTCATGAGAAATCAATGATGCATGAAGCTCATCCACTAAAAACTGTGAGAAAACTTTTGTCTCTTCTATGGCCGCAACTATGGCATCAAACCTTGCTGGAAGACTTCTCAAAACTTTCTCAACAATTATTCTTTCCTCAAATGTCTCACCATGTGACATGATTTGGGTAACCAACCTAATTACATGTGTACAAAATGATTTTGTATTCTTAGACTCCTTTATACAAATTGTTTCAAAATATCTTCTCAACATTTCTAATTTTGTTGTCTTCACCTTCTCCATGCCTTGGTAGGTTTTCTGGAGGGTATCCCATGCTTGCTTCGACTTTTTTGCTGCTGTAATCCTTGGGAAAATACTTTCATGAACTGCCTGAAAAATTTAGAAGAGGGATTTGGAGTCCTTCTTCCTATTTTACCTCAACCAATCATTTTCGGCTTCTGTCAAAGCATTGTATCCTGCCGCATCTTCTGGTTCTTGGAAACCATTCTCCATCAATTTGCAAATGTCTTGTGAAGGGAACATAACCTTCATTGTTATAGCCCAATAAAATTGCAGTATTTGTGGATTACTAAAGTTTGTGCTTGTTGTTGCCATTTTCACTGTGTAAAGAAACTTTCTTACTATGTAAAAATTTTCTCACTCTACGAAAAATTTCTCAGTGCTGGAGAATACGTTCCCAAAAAAAATTCATAACTCCCTTTTAACTCCTCAGTTAAACCTGCTCTAATACCATGTGGAATTTTTAATACACATGGGAAATTCTTTTTCCTCAACATAAGGAATTCACACAGAGTTTTGGAAATGACTTTAACCAAGACAACACATTTACGGAAGTTTACACAGAGTTACATAATTCACTTAATCCATACCATACAGTTGCGGAAATCAAATCACATGAATCTTCTATTCAATACAGAGTGACAACGATTAAAATAGCAACTATAGGGGAGGTAATAAAATGAAATAATTTGACTCAAGGTGAAAGAGTAAAATAGAGTGTTGTGGTAAGAACTACACGTGAAAATACCAAAACCAAATCGTGACTAGCCAAACTTTATATTATAGTTAAAAAAAAAATACAACATACACATTCATATGGAGGATCCAACTCCTTCACCAGTAAAACTACTGTTCAAATTACATATAAAATCTAAACATATATATCTAAGACATTTAATTTGTGACAGACACAATTTAATACAAAGGATGGATAGACATCCTTTTCTAAACACTACAAAAGATGAGTGAAGTAAACAACACTTGCGGATTAAATATTTGCCCATACAAATTTACTAACCATGCATTAAATTCTATTTGACTTTAATTATGTAACTCTGTTGCGGAATGGGTTATGTATTATGCTCATAACTTGTTCTTCTCTGCAAACTACAATATGCAATCTGCAAAACACAAACTCAATCTACAATATGCAAAACATTAACTGAGGTATGGCTGCTGCAAGTTCATTTAACATGGTGGTTGTGATTAATTTTCTAACAATCATGTTCTAATAAGCCAATCGAATACGCATAGATAAAGTAATTGAGGTATGGTTGCTGCCAGTTCATTTAACGCGATGGTTGTGATTAATTTTCTAACAATCACATTTGTCTAATAAGCCAATCGAATGTGCATACATAAAGTTGTGTTTTTCGAAATTGTATTTTTTTTTATTCACCTTCCAATGTTTTTGTTGAGAAACTACACCTTCTATAAAGAGTTTTTTTGTGCAGAGACTCTGTATTAACCTTTTTTAATTTTCTCCAAAAGTTATTCTAAGGTTTAAATGTGAAATTGCATAGAATGTATAAAAAATTGGTTGAAAATATGAAGCAATTATTTTATATATTGAATTTAATTTTGGGATTTTTTTGAATTTGTAGATATTTTTTAAATTGTAATTTTTAATTTTTTTAAATATGAAATTTATTTTTATAAAAAGTAAATTTTAAATAATTACAAATTTATAAACTCATTTATAATATTATGATTCTAATTATTTTTCTTGGGATTTTTTGGAAAGTTTTTCAATGAATTTCCCTAACTCCGATTGATTTCTTTTAAAAAAAATCAATATATTAGTTAAAATAACTGCAATAAATACAATAAAAAAAGAAAACCAAATTAAGTGATAGTTATTATAAAAATACATATTTAAACATCTGCGTAGGGAAATGTGCCTTGAGTGTATTGTATGTAGTCGAAAAGAAAAATCCGAGTCGATTCTATCGACCTATTGTAACATTCGATATTGTGTAAGCCTTCAAGTATTTTCAATTTAGAGCTATGTAAATATTAACAAAGTATCGAATAATGATCGGCCTCAGCGTTAGCGTTAACAATATAAAATGTTAATTTAAATAATAATACAAATCGTGTCATAGTCAAACATTGTATAAAGCATTTAGAATGCAACACACTACATGTTTGCAATTAAATAAACTACCGCTTTTTAAATTTAAAACTGAAAGGTTATAATTTTTTTAAATTGTATATACCTTTTATAAATATTAAATTTCTTTTCTTTAACGGATATTAAAAGAATGCTTCCTAATTAGAAGTTTTGTTTGGACAATTTCGATTTCAATTTGGCACTTGTTGAAGGTTACATTGTGACTGATTGTAAGAAACTTTTCGAATCCCTCACGTTAAAGTGCTATAAACAATTCCTTCTTCTAAGAATGATTACTGTTGCTTAAATTTGAGAGTGTTGGTGGGCATATTTGTTCCTCTCTTCAATCATGTTTATTCTAAAATGTTAGTCTGATTTACAAGTATGGCTTCATGGTTACTAATGCTTTGCAGCCATTTTGGTGGGCTTTCTTTCAGCAATGTTTTGTAATTGTCTGTTGTGATATTTTTGTAGTCCTTATTAAAATTTTCTTTTATTGGTGTTTATTCAGGAGGAGTATAGTCTCTTGGTTTGTATGTAGCTGTTTTCAGTTTTGAATCTTTTACTTTTGGAAGTGGTTTTGTTGTCATTTCTAATTTGTTATGTATTATATGAAAAAACATTGAATTAGGCCCAGTAAAACATATGTTCGGGCGATCAATGGTAAAAAAATGGTTCATTGTTTAATGGACGAGATTGAATATCGGGTGGGGGCCAGGGGAAGGGGATCCTTATGACATCAACAAGGGGGAGGGGGGATCCTTATCCCATCAACAAAGGGGAGGGGGGTCCTTATGACATCAACAAAGAGGAGGGGGTCTTCTATCGTGGTTCCACCTCGGTTCCAACTCGTCCATCCGATGACCCATGTTAATATGAAGAAAGCTACACAAAGTGAGGGGTCTGTTATCATGGTTCCACCCTTTATGGAATCTTTCTCTTCACGACAAAGTGTTGAGATTGTATTTTGCAATGCCTTGTGTTTGCAACGCCTTGTGTTCGACGTCATGTAAACTTTGCTTTTAGTTTCTATATAGTTGTGGGATTGTAAATAAGAACTGATAAGTAGTTTCAAAAATTCTAAATGACCTATGTAAAACATGTTTTTTTATTAATGTAAAAACGTTAATTGAAAAAAAAAAAAAAAACTAAATTTAGAATATATAAGATTTCAAATGAAAAGATGTTTGAATAATTTAAAATATTAGTTAATATATATTTAAGTCAGCTCCATTAAAAATAGTTTAAAAGAAAAGTGAAAACTATATCACTTCAATAAAATTTATTAAATATTATAAATCTCTAATAAATCATTCAAACATTCAAGTAAATTATAATAATCTACATAGATTTTAATCATAGTTTCAATTTAAATCAATTTATTAAAAGCTATATATATATATTGGTAAATTTTAGTTATTATAATGTTACTATAATCATTTAAATTTAATGGAATTCGAGAACTTGCATTACATTATAAACATATAAATACATAAATTATTGGTTTAAGATCAAAATACTATCTTAACCATACAATACAATCCAATTTGTTGAGGGAATATCTCAACCAAACATCTAAATAAGATCAAATATCTCATAGATATATCAACAAAGTATAGATGATGTATTCTTGTTTACAAATATGATTAAAAATAATATGTCGATGTCCATACAAAGGAACAACCATTGACCAAAATGCATGAGTACCAATTGTTGCAACTCTTTGTCTACTAAGATGTCCTTAGTATACATTGTTCAATCAACTATACATGCACCTGTAGTTTTAATTCCCCTCCATCATTATAATTTTGAAATATTTTAGGCTACTAACTTCATTAAGTTGTCTCATAACCTTAATAAGAGTGTAGTCGGCAAACGGAATTCCAGAGTTCCACTCTCTAAATCCCAGACAGATTTCTCAAATTCAATGACTGAACAAATCTCAAGCTTCTGCAAAACCTCGAGAAAAGAGTACTCCCACATCTTCAACAAATGAAAAATCTTTTTCTAAATCTGCAACTACCAAACTATCTAGAAAATAACCCAAAATACCAAAACTATCTTTAAAAATAATCCATACTGACCTTTTACCTGCACTTATTCCTTTTTAAATCCCTTGAGACCATTAAATCAGTTTGTTGACGCCTTTCACATTTTGAAGATTCATCATCACTTAATTCTTAAGAAAATTATAATAGAAAATTTCATTCATCGATAATATAACTATATCACCATCTGTATTTTTTCTACCTTCAAAATATTTTTAAATAAGTTGCTTGTCATGCCGAAAGTCTGACCTTCAAAATATTTTTAAATAAGTTGCTTGTCATGCCGAAAGTCTGACCAGGCCCCCGATTGCTCTATAGAATATGCTTTGAATTTTGGGAAACTACAAATCATGTCCCGATGCAATGGATCTACACCCCCTAGAATGTCGAAGAAAACAACCCCCTATACGCTCTCGTTGTGCATGTTGGTAATCCGGTTTGAAGAACCGCGAATCAAGAAAATACACCATGTACATACGTGAAACTCTATCTCCATCCTTAGCAACACTTAGTAAAGCACACAATTTTCCCGCAGTTAGGTACCGAATCAATCCATATCGGACTATACAATGAGACATTGATTATAAGAGAAGATGACTCCAATATCTACTGACCTTTGAACAATTTTCTTCCATCAACGTAAAGTCATACATACTCTCCATTTTGCTGGACTTAAGCTCTAATTGAATCGAGTTAAAGGATCATATTTCAATAGAAGCTAAAAATGAATTTGCTACAGGATCCTTTTCGGTAAGTGATAATTTTGTATCGCACCATCAAGATGCATGCGTTTCTCTCTTCGGCATCATGGAAATAACTAGAATAGATATGGGTCCACTTGTTATCTAGTGTGTCAACAAAGTGTAATGGATTATAGAAATCATATGTGAACCGAAATTTGTGAGCTCATGAGAAAGGAGAAGTGAGATCACTTTGTGCATAATCCAGGAGCAGTGAACAAGAGTAGGTTATAGGTTGGTTATTCACGGTTGTTGATGCCACATCACTAAGATGTGGCTGAGCTATCTTGCTAATTGCAAAATGCCATTCTTTACACAAGACTCCGGAGCAGGAATCATGCCCAAATAAATCATCACACCCATAATTTGATGCATAAATCGCACACAGCAAAATCTCACCTAGCGTTACTCCTGAGTGCAGATCTACAAATAGTATACAAATGTGTATCCTTCATTTAAACACTAGCAAGCATTGGAATAATGGACAAAAAAATACACAAGCTATAGCAAATGAGACACTTCAATCTACTTTCAACAAAAACACATACCTCGACACTCCCATGAGAGGTCAAGATCAGGCTTGTACATGCTCGATACCAAGTTAGAAAACCAACTGCACACAGAAAACTTAGTTTAAGATAGAAATACACTCTATACCAAGTTGGTTACCAAGTTAGAAAACCAACTGCACAAGAAATACTATTTTGGGTTTGAGATAGAAATACTATCTTAGCCATAGAAAAACTATCTCAAGTATAGAATCCAGTTTGTTGAGGAAATATCTCAACCA
Organism: Pinus albicaulis; assembly: GCA_034641835.2. NCBI lineage: Eukaryota > Viridiplantae > Streptophyta > Pinopsida > Pinales > Pinaceae > Pinus > Pinus albicaulis. The sequence continues at coordinate 1,067,143,351 of CM076574.1, read as the reverse complement.
CACACTTAAATAGGATCTCATTGATCTAACAAACACTTAAAGTAAGTTAATCACTCTAGCACAAGATAAGTAGGAATTATATTCTCCAAGTAATGGTTTGATAAATTTCAATAAACATCAAAATACTTACCTTACTATCCATCTCATGTTAAAAACTGGTTCTAGTAACTATTATGTAAATGGCTCTCAAGGTGAGATACCTGGAGAGTGTAAACACACACATACAAGCTATGACTATTGAGTCAGATGAGCCTCAATTATATAGGCCTTCACACTAACGGGATGGTTTCAACCACTCTTTAGATATTAGGATATGAGGTCTAAGATTAGATTCTCAAACCTATCATCATCATAACAACAATCTAAGTTTAGGTTTCTCCATTACTTCCAACACTCCCTCTTAATGGAGAAAGGGTATTGAACAATAACATACACCTGTTGGTCTTAGTCTCAGCTAGGCTTACACAAAAACATAAAAAACTTGGTAACAAAGGTTTCATTTTGGTCTTTATGCTTGTGACTCTATACTTGTTGATTCCGAGGTGAGGCTTCATCTTCACTTTCCTCGCCGTGAGGTAGTGATGTATTTTCACCTCATTTCTTCCCCAGTGATGGAAAACTTGAATTCTTATTCTCGCCCTTCACAAAATTTTGACAGGCTGGATAGGAGAATTTTCCCTCTCACTATTTCCAGTGTCAACCATCTGAACGTCAGCGATAATGTCTTCATCATTTATTGATGCAACTTCTGTGTTGATTTCATAAAGACATGGTGTTTCAAGCCATGCTTCAAGAAACTTCAATTCCTCTTCAAACTTTGTTGCTTTTTCCTTGTTGTTGTTGCTAACGTCTGCACACACAGAAATATTCATGAGATCATCACAATTTAAATTCTCTCTAGCTTTGTCTTCTTCTGCTACATCTTTGTAATCAGCTTCATTTGGCTCGTCCAATTGATTTTCACCAATTTTTTCCTCTTTACATCCTTCTTGAAGATCAACTCGAGTCTTCAATCTCGGGATCTTGGAAAACAAACTGTGCCTCTTGATTCTCCTGGCCATCAAAGGAACGACATTGTTTCTTGAAATTTCTTCAGACTCAAACATACTACCCATGCTAACGCCTCCAAATTTCCACATGAGAAAATCATCATCATCAGAATAAAAAATATCAAAAAGTATATACATGTTGTTAAAGTCCAGCTTTTCTCGTTTTATCTTGTTTACAGATTTCGACTCCACTCGGTCCTCTAACGAGCTCCAACAACCTTGTTACCACAGAGGCGGGAAAATTCTCCCTTTGGTAGCTCTTCAACAGTATAACCTTGTAGACTTGGGCTTCTATGCCACACAGGTATTAGTGCCCTTGGCTCTTGCGACGAGCAACAAAACGGCCTCTCAATAAGCTACAAACACTAACAACATCTAATTCTAATGCATGTAATCAACAATTTCTAATATGACGCATCAAATCAATTAATAAATATTTTTTGAATAGATCCTTTCCACCAAATCGAACTAAGGAATTGACCACCGCATATAGCTATTACTCCTCGCCCAAGCCATTGATTCAAGTCAACGAGCCTCCGTAGAAAATGTGTTGCAGCTACATAGTTGTGTGACAAGCTTCATGTGAAGAATCGTCTCACAACCTGAATCCTCGCAGTCCAATAACAAGCAAGGCGTTGACTGATCGTCTTGTTCCTCTCCCACAGGCCATGCATTTCGATGCATTCCTCCCTCATGGGCATTCTGCAGAGGCCACATTGACTTTTGGGCACTGTGGGCAGATTCACGATTCACGTGGCACTGTGGGAAAATTCACAATTCGACAGCTTTCCTGCAAAATAAAACTTTATTAGTAGCACCAGATAGACTTTGAAATCGATCACCAGAAGGCATCGACAACACTGTTCGCACGATCCTCCTTCGCCACGGCTCACAGGCTCCAATATTTTATATCTCTCTGCTCCTTTTTCACAACACCCACTTCGCTAGCCACTAACAGTGTCCACGCGACTAAAAATGCCAATTCTCATTAACAGAAATCATGGTCACTCTCGCTCCTGAATCCCCCATCCCCTTTTCATACCTACCTCTTATCACTTAGACAACAAATTTGTTGAGCATTATGGATGGAGCGATATGTCTGTTCAGTTGCTCTGCTTGAATCACTGGCATCAACAACCAACTCACTTCTTCACTTTCGGATCCGTAAGATCACATAATATAAACTGATACGCCCTCTCAACTGCACGTTGTCTCCCAGGTATGATTAGGCCACGCACAAAAATTTCATCCTTCACAATTCTCCTTTTGACAGCTGCATCAAATACAACCAAACACAGTGTTTACCACATTATCGATGGACTAACAAACTTAGCAAACTTTCACCTGAAGCTTTGATACCATGTTAAAAACTGGCTCTAATAACTATTAAGTAAATGGCTCTCTAGGTGAGATACATGGAGAGTGTAAACACATTCATACAAGCTCTGAATATTGACTCAGATGAGCCTCAATTATATAAGCTTTCACACTATCAGGATGGTTTCAGCCACTCCCTATATATTAGGAAATGAGTTCTAAGATTATATTCTCAAACCTATCCTCATCATAACAAAAATCTAAGGTTAGGTTTCTCCATTACTTCCAACATCTCACATTGCTAAAACTAAAAAAAAAAGTCATAAAAATTATTTAAATTATAAATTTATTTTACATTATTTTTATTTTTATTATTTATTGTTTGTTTGACCATTTGAACGTTGAATCTCATAGTATACATAGTACCTCATAACACAACAATCACAGATTAAGCCCTCCATTTTTGTTAAATTATTATGATCGTTATATATATATATATATATATATATATATATATATATATATATATATATATATATATATATAGAAATGTAACAAGATATTTAACTTTAGAAAATCATTAATCATGTTTATATGCAACATGTTCATATGATTTTTTTTTAATTAATCAATTAAATTCAAACGTTAAAAAGGGCATAAAAATCAAGCTTTGATATGTGAAAACTATTACGAACATTCAAGAATATTCCATGGAGGTTAAATCTCTACTATCAACCTAATAATTATTGATAATTGAATTAAAATTATGGAAGCCCTATTCCAACATAGACTGTCCCAATCCACTTAAATATTTATAAACTAAAATATAAATACACATGTTTATGTATATTCATAATAATTTTTCTCGTCATATAAATTAGTGGTAGTGATCTGTAGGTGGTTATATAGGCTTGTAATTAATTTGATTTCGAGTAATTCACTCAAAATGTGACTTGTTGGTTAAGATCTTATGATATCTTATTATAAGGTGGTTGGTAGAGCTCATAAATTTTGGTGACAGGTTGGCTAGGAGTGAAGACTCATAATCAATTGGACTAACTAATAACTTCAAAAGTGATTTGTTTTTTTTATTGTGGGGGCTAATCGTTATGTTAATACACAATTAGCTAGCTATTGATCATATTTTAAGGTTGGAATTTGCTTCTTGGTGGGAATATAAGTCCATTTGCATTACATGACTTAGCATTATGTAAAGAAATAGATGGAATTTGAATCCAATGTGATTTAATATAGGACTTCTAGTTGGTAGTGATGATGCATTACAAGGAAAAAAAATTGTAATAGAGGTATTTTCATAGGTTTTTAATGTTATAAGATAGAAGAAAAAAATTCAATAAAATCTCTACTACAACCTCCACTATTTATAATGGATGTTTTAGCAGAAGTTAAAATAAATATTTCTTACAACTAAAATATTTTGTGGAAAGATGTTTTAGCAGAGGCTTTTCTTGTGCATATGTATTAGTAAAATAAATGCACTAGTGAAAATATAAACAAAACCACCGATTTTAATATATTTATTGTGCATTGGTACAATTTTTTTTAATATGATGAATCAATTCTTGTTTAAATACTACATACTAAGTGGTTGTTTATTTTTTTCATCGCACATCAGTGCTCTTATAATTTTTTGTACCTATCCTCTCTTAACTAGTTGGTGCTCCTACACCAAATTAATGCACTGATGTGTATTGAACTTTTTACTATATAAGTAAATGTATTGGTGTCTTTATTACCATGTTAATTAGAGGGACATGAAATTTTAAAAATATAAGGTAGGATGTGAGTGCCACCATTTGTAACTAAGCAGGAATGCATATTGTTATAGGACATTCTGTCGCATCTCATCAATATGCCTATAAATTATATCGATCATCATTTGTCAACATGTTGTCATCATCCCTACCTAAAGCCTTAAGCATGGCCTCCCAAATGCCCAAGTTTCTAGGTCTAACTACTTCATAATAGTGCTTTTAAGCCCCAACACACCCTTTCCCATTAGATATCTATGTTCAACAACATGTTTCTCCTTACTGCACTAACATTGATCAACAACACCTTGTCCCTTCCTAGGGGTGCACTAATTCTAGAAATTTGTGAAAATTAAAAATGATCTTGAAGCTTCCTCTTCGAGAATATTCCAGGAGTTTTTCTAACCATTTAGCTTGGATAAGAATATTGAATCCTATCTGATCCTACCTTGGATATTTCATCTCTTTTCCCTTGAGCTCATCCTCCCGTCTTAAGTGGATCTCAAGCTTAGATTGGTAAATGGATAAAGATTCCTAAACTACCACTCTCCTATGTATTAATCGACGTCCACAACATCAGGGTTGGATTTTGGAGAATAATAATGTCCTCATGTTGCTAACTTGAATATAAGAGAGTCATTATCTTCATGCATTAGGGTGACATTGAGGTGTGCTTTGTGACAAGGAAGGACAAGTCAACTTTGGGAGATATCTACAATATCAACACTATCATTGGTTGTAAACTCTCTCCTATTTATATTAATACAAATAACATACCATTTTTTTATATGTTTTATGTTATGTTTAGATTCATATATTTCAATTCCTTAATGATTCATTAAATAAAGTCATTGAATTATGCTACGTATATGTTGTATATCGTTTTCTTGTTTTGGTTGTATGTGCAGGGTATAATTATAGAAATAAAAGATAGGATTGGAGCTTATAATATGGGAGGAAAGTAAACCTTACAGGAGATTCGAAGTAGGCCTCTTTCCATCTTTCAATATCTCTAAGGGAAACCCTATGTTCTTTACTTTATGTTGTTCTAGAACAATCCACTAGGTTTCGGGGAGATACTTTTGTCTGCAATCATAAATCATGTATAACAGATTGACGAAGCCAATGGGGATCATTTATTTCCCTTGGAGGTTTCCTTGACCTTAGCACTTGTTTCTCCTCTTGAACCAACCCTCATTTCCTCACTCAGACGTTGATTGACCTTAGGAAGACCTTTATTTGAGCTTGATTTGATTGTTTGTGTCATAATTTTATCACATATGCATCAGCAGTCCCCCTTGTATGGATACAGAAAGTTGCAACGCACCCTAGAATTCTCTAAACATGTGCTGGAGAGCACTGGTGCCCTTTAAGTATTGGGATTTTTATAGCTGGTGTAGCATCAGGTGCGCTCTAGCCCTGAAATTTTGTGAGGGGCTAGGACGCACTTGATCTGTAAAACTCATAAAGGGATTTGAGAAATTTCTTTTGGTGTTCAAGTTATTCAAATAATTAATTATTTTAATGGATTTCCTAAGTCTAAATTTAGGAAAATAAAATAATTAAAGTGAATTAATTGACACATGCACTCTAATTGTCTTAAGTCACGTGGCTAAAGAAGTCTTTTAATATCAACCATTGATGAATGTTTTAATCTCAACCATTGATGAGATGAATGAAAAAGTATAAGAGAAAGGCATGAGGATCAGTTCGGAGAGACGCACAGTTGCAGAGATGAGAAATAGATCTGGAATTCTAGGGCGGGTTTGCTAAGAATTTCGGGAGGAATTTCCTGCAGTGAGGGGTAGTATTGGCCAAGGGAATGATCTGATTCAAGGGCCAAGAGGCAGTAAGAGATAAAGGAGTAGTAACAAGGACAACCCAGAGAGGCAAAGCAGTATCTATATAGGTGTTGCACAACCGCTAAGAAGGTGCTACGCAGGACAGTGCAGAGGTTTCAGAGGGTTTCAGGAATTATGCAGGAGGGCTTCTAGGCCAACGTAAGGCATGTGTCACCCTTCCTGGGGTTACAAAGTCCCTCTCTGGGCAGCGTAGTGGCATTCTGAGGCTAGTAGGCATGACGCTAGGGCTTTAGGGGTAGCGCTAAGTGTTTCTAGGGCTAGGTCTGGGCTGAGTTCTGTAAATCCTGTTTGAGGGTGTGGATCAGTCAGATATTTGGCACTATAACTTCAGGTTAGCAACAGCTTTGATTCCTTTTATTCTCTGTCGGGTTTTTCAGATATAGAACACAAGTTTACTATACTAAGAACTACTTAATAATAAACCCTCATATCTACTACATCGGTTTTCCTACATTGGGTTTTTCCAGGGACTTATGTCCAAAAATCCATGTGTCACTTTGTTTCATGAGAATATTATTCAGTAAATGATCTGCATGTGTAGGCTATAGTTTTTTTTTATTTCGGTATTTTCTGAATCTAATTTCTGAAAATAACTTGTGTTAATTTAAATCAAGTAGGAGAAATAAACCAATACATTGTAGTAGAATTTTCACATTAAGCACCTCCGTTGATCCATGTTTCATGCAAGAAAATCATTATTTTTTGCCTTTCCCTCTAATCTTATTTGTTCAAGCAAGTATTCCTTTTTTCCTTGAATGTGTTTTTGTCTCTAAAAATCCTCCGTTTGGTTTTCTTTTGGTTTTTGTAGCCTTTGACAAGAATTTCTTTGGATTTATCTATGTTATTTTCAATCAGGTCATTCAAAAACTTTTTCTTCATCATTTATTTCTTGAAATAATCGCTATTATATTAGTCATTTTATATAGTTTCTTTTTTCAGTGATTTAGCAAGCATCTTAGTTTTTCATCTCATTTGAAAATTAAGTGGATCTAAAAGAAAAATCACATCTATTATGCATTTCATTTATGGTTTTTAGTGTCAAATTGGAATTGGAACAATTGTATTAAGGGAATTTACTCAACAATTTTGTCTCTTGCATCTTTAATGATGCATTAGTCTTTGTTCTCTTCCCTCCCATACATATATTTTCATTGAAAATAAAATTTCATTTCTTCATGCTAAATTGCATCTTTATGATATTCAGGTGAAATTTGCAGTGAGCCTTGAAAGATGAAACATAAATCAATATAAACTTTAAAATTTATTGAATCAATCTTAAGGAGAATTTGAAAAATTAATGCAAACATTTATAGGTATAGGTTAGAGACGAGTTCCAATGTATTTAAACATAGGAGTTATCATTTTTTCCAGTGTTTCATTCTGAGGTTGATATCCCATTCCACATACGTGAGTTTATCATAACATTCCCCATGTACCTCTGAGTATATTGGATGGTGCTCCATGCACAAAAATTATACATTAATGCTCTCATCATACAGTTACGCATTAGGCAACACTACGATGAACTACACTTCCAAGTACCATCGAGTATATTTTGGAAGTCCATCGTAGTTTGATATCCTTACCTTAGGTAACTGAGTTGGTAGCCTTGTATATTGTGATACACAAAACAAAAAATTTAGGGAGATTTCCTGGCCATACGTAAATCCTTGTTTCTCCAAGGTGGTTTATTATAGTTCATACTTGCTTGGTAAACCCTTTTTCCTAGATTACCTTTTAGATTTTTTTTGTTTTTCTTAATTTTTAAAATTTTTTAAACCAATGTGGAAGAACAACCCTCTCAACCCCATTTTTCACATAACATGAGAATTTTTCCTCCTCTTCCACCTGAGACAACTCCTAGACATTGTAAGAAGAATAAAACTATGCAGACTACTAAATCTAGTGATTCAGGAGCTACTACTTTTAGTATTCCACCCGAAATATATCCACCAAAATCATATTTTCCTATGAGTACTAAACCTAAGATTACTTCTTCATTTCATTAAGAGCCAAAAACATTAGTTTTTTATAACAATATCGGGTGCTGATTTATATTCCAAAAAAGATATGAGGAGGTGACTCCTTGTTACATGTAGGTGTTTCTGAGGAGCAACAGAGAAGGTAGCTACCACAAAATGCTAAACCTTCTTTGTGTCTACTGTTCAGAAAATAATGAAATACAAATAACGAGTAGATACGGACAAACTTAGAGAGTAGTAATACAAACATAAAAACCATGTTGAGTAACAAGGAGAGCTAATCAATTGATGCTCATTGGGTTTCCGGTTGAACCAAAAGTATTGTCATTGGTGTTGGTATTTCTGACATTGTTGGAACCAGAACATGGCGTAGAGCATTTTCCCAACATATATTTTAGAATTTGGAGTAATTCCTCTGCGTGGGAGCAGCGGTTGGCGACGTCATTTAACTGTTGCTGGAGAGATGTGATTCTGTGCAGGAAGATATTCACATTCGATTGTTTCTTGGCATCCAGAAATTTTTGCTGAGTGTGTATCTGCTACAGCTCTACCTGGAGATCTGCACAGTGTAAGAAATATTCGCTGCAAGCCATTAAGATAAATGGGAGGGAGTGCGATGAAGCAGGGACAACGATGATGGGAGGGAGTGCGATCAAGTAGGGACAACGATGGGGGGAGGACCAGCTGGGGGAGGGGAGCACAATGAATGCAGCAGCAAGAGACAAGCATGGGAGCACTGATGAGTGGTGCAGGAAAGGAGAGGCGGCGCAGGGATATATAACCTTGAGGATAGAGGAGGGAGCAGCCAAGCAGCGGACCGGAGGAGATAGGGTCACGGGAGTTAGGTCGGAGGGGGTACATTTTGGCATGCAATTTTCAGAGGTTCCTACAGGGAGGATCCAATAGAATATTTTCCTTAGCATAATCAAGATCATGGCAAGGGATTGAGATAAAGGCTATCATTGCAAAGGATTTGATCAGTTGTTCTTACACATGCTTTGGTAGCTATAGCATCAGCAATTTTGTTATTTATTCTGAGAATATGATCAAAGGTTATATCTTTCATTTCTTTGGAAATGTCATGACATCGAGTAAAAATTCTATGAAGGTCTATATTGCGGACAGGATAGTCATGGATCATTATGTTAATGATGATTGTTGAATCCTCGAACATCATAGCATTGGTAATATTGTTCTTCTTAAGCTGATAGAGGCATTGGAGGAGGGCGTATGCTTCTTATTTGTTGTTAGAGAGAGAGCCAAGACCCCATTCGAATGAAATAACAGTGCTATCATTTCCATTTCTTATAGTGCCTTCGACTCCAGCGATGCCTGGAATCGATTTTGATGCGCCATAAAAAAACAGCTGGCTTTGAGCAACTATCCAACCATTGAATAAATTATTTTTCTTTTAAACAAACCTTCCATGCTTCATGCTGATGAGGATGGTGAGTTGAAGGCCTGATAAAGCCAGGGTTGTCCAATATCTTACCCAAAAAGTTCCTTTCTTCTACTTGGAGATCTTGAACACTGATGTTGTTGTTGTTTTTAGAGACAATTGTTTTGAGAGTGAGGCTCCATGTTTTGTTTCATACCTTACTGCAATAGGAATCTTTGTTGTTGAAAATCACATGGTTTCTGGTGAGCCATATGTTCCATAAGAGCACATATGGAAGGGTATCCCAGACCCTTTTGGACAGATTGCTTTTCTTCTTTCCCCAGGGGTAATTTTTCCTCCAGTTTTTTATCAGATCAGAGATAGTATTGATGGAGTCCATGTGGAGCTCAGAATATGAAGTGAGATCTTCCCAACATTGGGTAGCAAAGGGACATCCGACAAAAAGATGATGCGTGGTCTCTTCTTCACATTGGCAATTGGGGCATCTGGATGGACCGATCACACCTCTCTTTTTTTTATGTTTTCAAAGGTGAGAATATTTCCTTTGAGGAAGGTCCATATAAAAATATTGATCTTTGGGATGGCTTCTGATTTTCAGACTAGTCTCCAAATTTCCCATGGAGGAGTGGGAAAGTGGTCTTTTCTAAGTTGGCTGTGAGCTTCTTTAATGGTGTACGCAGAGCCATTTGGATCCCAAGGAAAGCTATCCAAGTTTCCTTTTCGCATGGGAGCTACACCATGGAGAAGGAATTTAAGGTTGGAGAGGTCAAATTCCAAGTGAGTAGGTACAGAGGGAAATTTCCATCCAATCTAGCTATTATTTTGGTAGTCCCACTTGGATAATTGACTTAAGTATTTAATTCTGAGAGCCTGAAAATGAGAGAGAATGTGATGAGTGTTAGGTATATTCGAGAGAGGATTTTGCCCTATAATTATGTCTTCCCAGATATTGATGTTGCCTCCCTCGTGAGGAAATTTAGAGAGATTGAGGGATAAGAAAGGAATGGATTTCTTGAAAAGAGCCCATATTCTAGAGTGGGGTCTGTTCAGAATATCATGATCAAGGAGATGTTGTCTGGGGGAGTTGAGATATTTGGATTCTAGGACTTTCTTCCACCATGATTATTGCCCACTGATTAGCTTCCAGACAATATTACCTCCAAAAGAAATGTATTAAGAGCCAAAAAATTTATTACCTGAGGTTATTGAACCTAATTAAATTGAATCAGGGACAAAAAAACCTGAGGTTATACAACATGAGGAACCTTAACCAATTACATTTGTTACTTTAGGAGCTTCTTCATATCTTCCTATATCTCAGACCCAAACAAAAACCATATATGTTGGACCTGACGGTGAACCCCTTCCACTTGATCTTATGAGTATTTTAGAGATTCCTTAGGAAGAGCCTCAACCCTACTCTCTTGTTCATTTGAGAGGAACTCATATTTATCTAGCCAATCCTTTTCGTTATCCTCATACTCCATTACAAGCTAATTTATCTAATCCTTTTACTTTCAACTCACCCTTGAGTTTCTCACTACATTGTTCTCGGGAAAGTTCACCATGACTAAATCTGCTATGTTTTCTCATAATGTACCTACTAATATGACTGAGACAACCCATCTTGCAACTTCATTCATGTTTGTAACATTGTGGGAGACACATTTGTATGGTGGCTCGCATGTCTAGCTAGGTTACCAATCGTTTTATGGTGCATTGTTGGTGCAAAATCCTGTCCATGGAACTCTCCCATGTCATATTTTTCTAGAATACCTTCTAGCACTTCTTTGATGAGCGCTACACAGTCTTCTCTTCCTCCTCTGTCTCAAAAACAAGTTGAGCAACAATCTGGCTCATATATCAATAGATATGGACACTTACAACATGGTAGTTCATCTGATGTTGGATACCCTCCTCCATGGAAAATTTTAGGGGCTAATATTCGCAGGTGGGTTAATTTTCCATGGTTTTTCCAAAAGAAAGATTTGCCAATTTCCATTTTTTTATAAAAATGTTTCGCCCAAATTTTACAATATAAAAATATTTTACATTAAAAATCACCCACATTATATAGAAAATATATATAATATCATTATAAATTTGAATAATTTTACAAATATATCAATAAAAATTTTATAGTTTGCATATTAGGGACTAGTGAGATTCGCCAATTTTTTAAACTTCAAGATAATTTTCCATCCTTAAAATTATCCATGCAGGCCTCCTCCTGGGGGTAGTTTACTCTATAATCCCCTCCTCTATCGGCAAGGGGGAAACCTATTGGGGGACTATTTCCATCTCCTCATCAAATATGACAAGTTAGTTCTCTACCTCGTAAAATTCCTCCACTTTTGGGAATGGTTGTTATTCCTTGGAAACCCACTCCGCATGTACAACATGACCCATTTTTGTATCAAGTTAAAACTTCTCAACATATTCCATAGTCATTTAAAATTCCTACAAGTCAACCTATATCTCAACCTGTTCAAACTCAAGTACATGTAAGTCAACCTTTACAGGCTTCATATTTAACTCAAACTCTCCCACCATTATTTGGGGCCTCTCAAACCCCTCTTACACATCCTCTTCAGGGTCTCTTACGGTCTCAACTAGCTGGGAGGGTTATTCCTCAAATATAAATAGGTCACCCCTATATATGGTATGGAACAAGCACAAGCTATCCAAAGTTATGTTAGGATGATGCAAAATCCCATAGGAAAATAATATCAATTATATCAAGGAGTACCTTACCATGGTCAGAAAACACCTTGCCAAAGTTAGCAGATTCAAACCCATCCATTTCAATCTTTACAAGGTTATCATAGCACTGGGAAACAAGGCTATGTGTACTTCGGTTACCAGAATCCTCCCTATCCAGGCACACAGATACTTTTTTCTCAAGCCATCCCTTATTACCTAGGATATTCTCAACCAGAACTTAATAAGAAGTTTCCATTTGTAGAAACTCTAAAAATTCAATACTTCACTCGACTTAAAAATGATCCCACTACCCATTCTTCTTGCTGGTCCGTATTCTAAAGAAATTGTTGAGTGGTACCCCTAAATTCAACATAAATACTAGAGAATACCCATCTACACACCTTATGGCATATCATTTGTGGTTTTCATAGAAATCCCTCAATGATGAATATATCTGTTTACGTATTTTCCAACACACACTTATGGATGCAAGAACAAAATGGTATATTTAACTATACAAGCTTTGTTCAATAATTTCAACACCTTTTACACCACGTTCATAACACATTTTTAGTTTCCCATTGGATATGAAACTGGAAATGAACTTTTAACCAATTCCAAACAAACTGGTTCCACTTATATCTCTGACCATATTCATGAGTGGCGACACCGTCGTCGGTTGGTTATAATTTTTGTTCTTGATAAATTGTTAGTTTAATGGTTTATTAAGCCTCTGTTACCATTCAAAGAATATCCTCAACCTTAGTATCATCGAATCAACACTTATCTAATCAAATGTGTATTTCATAGAAAAAACCATGAGCCAACTCTATATACCAAAAATAATTAAGGTAAACTTATCATTGTTTTACTTTATGCTTATAACATTATTTCTTCAAGTAATATGATGTTACAAGAATTAAATACTTCCACGCAAACAAATTTTGATATGAATAATATAGGGCTCATGAAATACCTCTTAGGAATTGGAATTCAACAATATTCTAATGGTATTTTCGTTTGTCAACACAATTGTGCCACCAATATCCTCCAAAATTTAAGAATGATTAACTGCAAGACAATTGATTCTCCAATTACCACAAGAACCAAGGTTAGAAAATAAGATGCTGAACCACTAGATGATTCTACATTGTAAAAAAGTTTAGTTATAAGTCTGTTGTATCTCACTGAAACTAGGTGTGACATCATGATTGTAGCTAGATTTATTTCCATAATTATGGAATCACCCAAGGATTCCCATTGTAACGTTGCAAAAAAGGATCTTAAGATATGTTGTAGGAATAGTAGACTATGCCTTGTTCTATACACATTCTGGATATTTCTCACTTTCAGGATATATGGATATATAGATAGTGACTATGTAGGGAGCTTAGATGATCACAAAATCACATCAGGGTATTTTTTCACTTCAGAACCAATATGATCTCATGGGCATATAGAAAATATCCCATTATTTAAATAGCTTATGTAGAAGAAGAATATGTAGATACAACTTCAGTAGGATGTCAAGCACTCATTATGGGAATTTTAAGGTCTAAAATGGGCCTTCGAAGGAAATTATAAAATAATAGTGGAAATAATAAAATAAAATTAGATTACATCATCAAATTTTGGAGAGAAAAAGAAAAAACTATTTTTCAAGTCAGATTTTCAAATTATCTCTCTATGGGTTTACTCAAATTTCGAGCAGCAACACTCGTTGGATGCAGAATTTAATTCCTCATCCAAGTAGTACCCATGTTTCATACTTTTGATGGAACCTACTATACGAAACATGATAAATACATGAAAAAATTGATTGCAATGGCATTTTTCATGTATTCCTTATTTTCCATGTAGTAAGGTGCATCAAAAGTATGCAACATGGGTAATCCTTGGATGAAGAATCAAATTTTGCATCCCATGATTACTCCCACTCGAAATTTGAGTAAAACCTTAGGGAGATAAGTTTAAAATAGAATTGAAAATTTTGTTCATTATTTTATTATTTTTTAATATTTTTACTTGTTTACCCCAAAAAAGGTGAATCATCCCCCATGGTTGACACCATCATCTTAAATTCTATTGGTTCTTATAAAGTTAATTATGGTTGTACATTTTCTTAGGAGACCCATTTTAGACCTCCAAGTTCTCTAATGGTGGCTGAGAAGATTATTGAACGATCTTTCAAATGTTCAAAAGGAGCTAACACCTATCTTCTCTGAGAATAGTTTTTCGATTCATCTTTGAAAAAATTATTTGTTTCACAAAAATAACAAGCATATTGACACAAGATTTCATTTAATTCATTAGCTTGTCAGTGATGGAGATACCTTAATTTTTGTTAATCACAAGATCAACTTGCAGATATTTTTACAAAACCATTGGGAATGTCTGTATTTGAATTACAAACATATCACTTGAGAATTGTAAGTGCCAATGATTGCAACTATTAATATTACGAGGGGGTGTTGAGAAAATTAATCCCACTGTATTTTACATGTTATACTTGGTTTAAATTATGTTAACTTAGTTGAGTTTTAGTTGGGACTTTATCCAGTTAGTAATTGTTGTTTGTTTCCTTGTCTCCTATGTAGTTTATTTAACATATTTTGAATAAAGAGAAGAATTGATCGCTCCATTACAAATTTTGAAGTCATTCACTATATATTTCCACCTATTCATTCTTTTTCAACCAAAACTAAAACAATATTAACAAGCCTACTTCAATTTTATTTTTCGTAGGTCTAATTTCGAAAAGGAAGGCTACATTTTGTTTCCATTCCTATATGTATTTAGGCATAAATAAAATAGAAACCAAGTCTATATAATTACAATATCTCATAAAACGGATTTAAAATGTTGTTTTAATGTAAGCTACTTAGCAAAAAATCAATCTCTATAATTAACCAAGGTCATCTAGTTCTATCCCAGCTCCCTTGCATTCCTATAAATTTCTCAAATTAGGAAATCACTGAAGAAATAATAGATTGTAAACTAGATTTAATCATTTCAATTTATTTGGCAGGTTTCAAACATTGGAAAACAACTTTACATAGTTCAAATGATGAGCATGTTACAAAATGATACTATACAAAAAAAATGGCTAACAATTTTGAAGATTGACTTTTTGGCACTTCTTTGTTGGGTATCTATTACATAAAACACAAGTTAAAGATGGCCTATTATAACAACATAATAGTTTTTTTCATAGTCTGATATATGTCAAGAACTAGAATATCTATGTGTGTTACTAATTCATAAATATATAAGTAAGGGTTCTCGTTCTTCTAAGAATATTTACAGAATTAATTTGTTCACTAGTTGTAACACCCCTAGTTATTGTGGATACTACTTTACTTACTTTTACTATTGAAAAAATTGGTAAATGTGGGGTTGAGTTAAAATACAATTGAAAATTTGTATGTATAATTTTTGGTTTAATTTCTTAAAAAAAAACAAAATAAAAAGTTTGACAATCTTGGCATTCATGGGAAGGGACATCAAATGACATATTTAGATTGAGAGACAATTATAAAAGGCTACTCATGTCTCTCTCAAAAACAAAATAAAAATATCCAGTAGCCTATTGCAGAAAGGGATAGGAAAAATTCTTAAATAACAACCTGAAAGGTTTAACATGACACTACTAAGGGTATTCCTGAGTTTGACTGAGCGAATGAAAGCCCTGAAATAGACTTGAGAGTCTAAATAAACTCATGGCTATACTTTCATCTTGATGATAGAAAAACGAGAGTACTAAGCATCGTCTATCAACTAAGTCTAGAACAGAAAGGGCTAGGGGGGAGCATTGGATGTAATCAACATACTCAAAGGTTGTGAGCAACGGTCTCTTCCTGGTTGGATTTCCCTAGATTGTTAGGATATTAAGATACGCACGCATTTCTCAGGGAAGAATTGAATTTATATTGTTATTAAAGTTTGATATCTTTTATTTTGGGTTGAATGATAATAAAAGGAAGATACTATAATCTTGGTTAATAAATTAGAGATGAAATGTTGTTTATTGAAGTGAAATGTATGTTATTGAACAATACTGATATTTAATAGTGAAGTAAGTTATTGAACCATATTTCATACATACATACATACATACATACATACATACATACATACATATACATACATATACATATACATATACATATACATATACATATACATATACATATACATATACATATACATATACATATACATATACATATACATATACATATACATATACATATACATATACATATACATATATATATATATATATATATATATATATATATATATATATATATATATATATATATATCATGCATATGGTGACTATTTTGGCATTGTGTGAAATTTATTTTTTTAGAACTATACAGGTTAGAGAAATAATGGGTAAAACATGAAAAAATCATGGTTCACCTAGGACCGTATTTTGACTTAACGATTCTGGTTAGTATGCCTGACGAAAATGTGTTCCAATAACAAGAAATTCTTCAGTCATATAACATTAATATATGATAAGTGTGTAGCAGGTCCAAGATGAGCTCAGTTTTGTCAAAACAGAGTTGATTCTTTAAAAAATAGAAAACAAAGGGAAGAGTAGTGAGGAAAATAAATTGTGGGTAGTCATTTCAAGGGAGAATATTAGGAACAACAAAGAAACAATGAAGGTCTAATTCAGGAAAATCAAGAAAAAATATTAGAAACATCTATTTTCAAGCATGAAAATACCTTTGACACATACAAAATAGTACAACGATTAAAGATAGGGTTTCAACGGAATTTCATTTGTGGAAACTAAGTTTTCCCAAATACTATGACTAAAATTTCTGTGGCGGCCACTTTAGCCCTGGATCACATTAGAGAACTTACGACGTCTAAATTGGGCCTTCTAATAAAAATGTACAACCAAAATAAAATTTATAATAACCAATAGGATTCAATATGATGATGTCAACCACGTGGGTTGATTCATCTTTTTTGGGGTAAAAAAGTAAAAATATTAAAAAATAATAAAATAATAAAACTATTTTTCAACTTGTATTTTCAACTTATCTCCCTAAACTTTTACTCAAATTTTGAGCCGAAGGAATCGTTGGATGAAAATTTTAATTCATAATCTAAGTACCCTTGTTTCATAATTTCAATGGAACCTACTACATGAAAAATGAGAAATACATGAAAAAACGTGATTGAAATCACATTTTCCATGTATTTCTCATTTGTCATGTAGGAGGGTCCATCGAAAGTATGAAAAATGGGTACTCCTTGGATGAGGAATCAAATTTTTCATCCAAAGCATGTTCGCACTCAATATTTGTGTAAACCCATAGGGAGATAAGTTTGAAATAAGAATTGAAAAGTAGTTTTCTATTTTTTCCCTCTAAAATTTGATGATTTAATTTAATATCACTTTACTATTTCCACTATTATTTTATAATTTCCTTATAAGGCATATTTTAGACATCAAAATTCCCCTAATGAACGAAAAAACGGCCAGCCATCCCAAACCATCCTAGGGTTGCAAAGAATTTATTTAAAATAAAAAGAACAAGTAATTGTTTCCGACCTATGTAGGTCATGTTTTCAAAAGTATTTAATATTAATGTCCAAAACCCTATATCACGAATATTAACTAAAATCCAAAACAATAGAAATTATTACAACAACACAACACACTATAAATATTATTAACAACCATCAAAAGAGATAAATTGAAAATATTACTATAGGTATATAAAGAAGAAGAGTTACAATTACAGTTGAACCCTTATTTAGGGTATTAAAAAAAATGAGCTAACAACTACCCAATACATGTTGTCTAGTTTTCAAAGGAAAACAAATTCATTTAACACAACATGAAACCAAAATGTAGTATGGGGTTAGAAATGTTAGTCAGGCTGCCAAAATCTATAACTGAAGATGATAAACAACTTAGCCGCTAACAACATACGGGTCAAGTTCCATATTTCATCCTATAATTCTTGAGACTAACCTCAAAGACAACCTACCAAATGAGAACTTGAAGGTTAATGAAGAACCTAGTATGGTTGTAAGGATAATTTAATTTGGGTATAAAATCTCCCACAAAGGAAGCAGGTTGTACTATAGCCGCCAATAGATTCAAGTTTAGGAAAAATTCTTAAGAGGAAACCATTAAATAAACCAATATAACATAGATAAAAACTAATGCAGAGTAAGACCCTCCCTAGAACGGATGTGAACACTGAATGGGAGTATGCTACAACTCTATGGGCAAAAAATTAGTAATAATTCATGTTCCATGTAATAGAGAAAAAAAAACACTCAAAATCAAGAAATCCATAAGAGGAATTACCGTAAGGTCATGGTTGTTTTGGAAGATACATGCACTAACCACAACATGCCGTAAAAATGAGAGGGAAACCCTGGAACATGAAATCAAAAAATGATAAAATTCTTGAGGGTAAGTTATGACACAATCAATACATGGAAGGGATGTTTAGAAGACCATACCTGTAAAGTTAGAATGCCAAATAAATCCAAAAGTTGGTTTATGAGGTGTCATAGATTCTCCTCATAGGTGCATCATTGCAACTGAATAAACCTATGGTGATGGGAAAGGAAAACCATTACTCTAAATTCTCCACATGACTTAGAACCATCAAATCGAACCCATGCGATATCAACGGAATATAGGAAGCCACCTAGCCCTTCCATCCCATTGAATGTGCCCTCACATATGTGACAAATAGGAGAAATTTATGGACTCCAATTAATAATATCATAACAAAAAGTGTTGCATAAATAAGGGCTTGTAAAGGTTAGTTCTATTATGTGTAAAGGCACATATGTTAATCAAGCATCATGAAAGTTCATTAAAAACCTATGGGAGGTAAATACTTACCATATAAAAATTACCAAAAAAAAAAGAGAATTCACAATACACCCCAAAATACATGTATAACATAACCAAGACTTTATCCATTTCTTAGATGTGAATGATTTGGTTTAAGTGCATAACCAAGTCAAGATTTGTGGTGGATATCGTGGTTAATTCTTTTAATGTGTTTGTAACTAATTAAATTAAATTTGAGTTTTGGACAACGATTAACAAACAAAATAATTTATAATTTTTTCTTACCTTGGATTAGTAGATGTGGCAAGTGGCATCAAAGCTTAGGTTTCAACACTCTAGCCTATTGGGAAAACACGGTAATGAAAAATTTGTTGATTATGCACAGATAGGATCAAGATGAAGAGGGGAGGAGTAATTACAGTGCTCGTTAGACCAAACACTGAAGTTGGACCTATTCCTATTGCTGAAGCTAATCTTAGGATGCGAGTCTAGTTGGGAGAAGAATCACTTAATACAAATGTGATGTTTCTAGATTTTTTCCAATATTTAAGGGGAAAATGGCTAATCACCAGGCAGATAATGAAAGGCTAGTGAGAACAAGAAGGAATCATGAAATTCCTTTCGAGCAAAAAAAATCATAGAAATCCTAACCCAAGCCATGAATGAGAGTATAGAACTGAGATGCACTATCATGGAGACAATAATAAAGAATCAAAGGGAGAAAAAAATGATAATGGAGAAGAGTCAAAAAATGCTACTAAGCAAGAGAAATACAAAAGGAAGAAATTTGAGTTGCAAAGGGTCTTTAGAAAGATCAAACCTCTAACATTTGATGGTCAAAATGAGGAAGTTGCAGATGCTTTGCTAATTAATATGAGTAAATATTCCCATATTTATGAATATGTTGATAATTTATAGGATAGGTTGGCCATATATGCACAACAGGGAAAGGCCACCCTATGGTGGGAAGAAGTGAAGATTGTTTGGAGAATTAACGAATAATAGGTAACTTGAGGTAAATTTGAAAAACATTTTAGGGAGAAATATTTGAAAAATGATTTTATGGTGAGAAGGAAAAAAAAATTTCATGATTTGAGGCTAGGACAGTTATATGTGGACAAATTTATAACCAAGTTTACATCACGGTTATAATCGATGCTTGGCTCAACCTCTGTAGGAATTAAAGCTTCTCTATGTTTCAAATCACCTTCTAGCTTTTGAAACAATCCATTCAATTACTAATGTTGTAAATGGATGGAAATGAACTATGTCATGCCAAATCTCAGAAAGGTTATCAACCTCTGCAACCATCTTATCATTGTACAGGAAATCCCTTCTATGGACATAAGTGATCCCTCTAGTCCTAATGAGAGGATATGGCAACAAAAGAGACAAATATATGCAACCTTTCCAAACTTATGTTAGAAAAACATGAAGGAGGATAGATGTCCTACCTCTTTCTTATGCTAATCATTTCCTTTCCTGTCAGTCTTTCTTCTTTCACCTCCGTTATCATGATCTCCTCTTCGTCGAAGAAGACAAATTATTACAAGAAGAATAAGTGGAAACAAAAAACGTATAATAAGCATAACAATGTCTAGTATAATCTATGTAGAACATCAAGGAGCACTACAATACACATGTTTTAATAGACAGATTTATGGAAAGAAAACAAACAATGTATTATTAATATAATGATAAAGTTATAAATACAATAGGAAGCCTTGATGTTGGATGCCTCCTTCAGGTGAGACTCTAAGTCCTAGGCTTGACTCTTCAAACATATTTCTCCGTCACAAAAGGGAAGCAATTTGGTATATGCTTCAACTCATAGGATGGAAACAAACCAATAGTGGATGGTAGAGATTTAAATGTTAGGAAAGAAGAGGGAGTTGACAATCAATAAAAGGTGGGACGAGTTCAAAATTTTTAGGGAAAGATCCATGGAAAGAGGATCCATGGAAATGAATGGGAGGTATCTCTCCTATCATTAACAACTTGAAACCATGTTTTCGTTCTCGAGGCTTCTAGTAAGGGAAAATTTTCCTTAATTTTTGGAAAAAATGCCTAAGGAGGACTAGCATAGATGTTCCTGTCAAAGGTCGCACTTCCAACACTAGACACATGTTTTGAAAAAGGTCACAAGCGTGGGTCAGTAGCTATTGAAACCGTGTAGGGCTTATAAAATAGGGTTTTTGACAAGATTTCCATAAATTTTTTAAACTAAGTCTTCTTTCAGTTCTTTAGGTATGTTTTAAGTATGTTTATGGAGAACATATTTTATGACATTGATGGCATGACTACACAAAGTGGAGTGTGAAAAAATAGTGTATAACATATTCCCCCTAAAGCATGAAGTTATAATGGGAAATGATGGATGAAGTGCTTTACAAGTAAAGGAAATGACTTTAGAGAACCAGTGTGAGGAGACCTGCAATATAAACATAATAATATATATATGAAATCTCTGATGTAAGCATGCCTAACAATACATATTTGAGTAGGCATCTAACAAGACATGGATCCACGGCATGGGCACAACGCTTTGACTAAAAAGGATCATGAATATATGAAAACATGAATCCATGGCATGGGCTCAACCATCCAATTAGAGAGGATCATGTGTACAATTATCAATAACTTCACGCGGCATATATTTATCAAAGGAAACCCAAGGTCTTTGCCTCTATATTGACTATTCAAAAATACAAATCTGACCATGTGAATAGATGTCTTGAAGCCAAAAATTGTAGGAACTACCTGATTACCAATAAATGATGTAAACCGTTAATAGGAAAGAAAGAAACCACTAATGATGACGATGTATCTCAAGGTAAAATAGCACAATCTCCGAGTGTGAAAAATAGAGCTAAAGTTGAACACTAGTAGAATCATTCGATCAAAGGCCAATGATGTGAACCTATCGTTGAATGTGAAAAAAAATCCATTTAGGAATGCAAGATCCAAGGTATTGAAAGGGGGTTTCTAGATCATCTTCCTAGATAATGAGTTGGATTTGACAGGAAGTGATCCGTAGAAGGAGGTCCAAAATGTTTCCCACATCATTGACACGAAACATAGGATTTTACAGAGTTGATAAGAGTGATTCAGGACGAATGTAGAGAAGGTCAAACATGGGATAAGTTGTTTGAATTTGTAGACAGTGACTTCTCTTGAAAATATCGGTGACATGACACTGGAATTTTGGTAGCATTTGACTCAAAATTGGATCATAGGTCGTGATGAAAAAATTATATTATCAAATGGGAGGAAAATGGATTTCCAAAACCCAGGAATGCAAGTGATGAAGTGAGGATATCCCAAAACTAACATGAGATACAGATAATTGTCATGTTCAAGTGCGACATGTTATCATTTAGATAAAATACAGGATATGTGTTTCCTTCCATTTCTCCCCACTATTTCTAGTGAGTACCTCCTTATTTTTTATCACAAGCTTGAAGAGGATACCATATGCTTAGTGTACAAGTTCACCTTTCAGATGAATCCATCCTAGTAAGTTTAATGAGCCTAGGCAGGAGTAACTCGGTATCGCCATGGTGACAAGACTCTTGTCATTTAATTTTTATGAGTCTGATAGAGGGGTAACTCGACATATTTTTCATGTTTACAGAGTTTGAAAAATAATTGGAAAAGAAAAATCCAAATTTCCATTTTCATAAATAGTCTCTTGACCCTGAAAATGTAGAAAAAAATATCCAAGAGAGTCTCTTACTCATTTTTTACTAAGGTATTCCTTTTCTGTAGCTATTATATCTTAGTTCGGAAAAGGGTTTGTTGGAAATGTTGTCATTGATGGAAAAGGAGGCAGCAAAGAGAGAGACAGGCAAAGGAAGCAGCGAATACAAAGACAGAGTTGTTATCATGGCAATGGAGGCAGCAAAGAAGCAAATGAAGGAAGTAAAGGAGATAGGCAGAGGCAGAGGAAGTGAATATAATAGAGGTAGAACCATTATGACAGTAGTAGAGGCAGAGGTCGAGCGACAGATGCAGCAGAGGCAGAGGCAAAGCCGTTATATCGGAGGCAGAGGCAGAGGTAGAGCCATTATCACAAGCAGAGGCAGAGCAGAATATTCTAGGAATCGCTTAACCCAAGCGGAAAGTATATATATATATATATATATACAAACCTTATTCTGAGAATCATTACCCCAGGCGGAAGGATACATAAACAATATTCCAGGAATCGTAACCCAAGCGGCAAGTATATAAATACAAACAAATTTCCAGGAATCTTAACCCAAGCGGCAAGTATATAAATACAAACAAATTTCAGGAAGCTTAACCCAAGTGGCAAGTATATATATATATTAAAATATTTGGAGCACTTTATTAGCAGAACCAAAGAACCATAAGGTGGGACCCTTTCCAATCGCATCGAAGATATAAACATATAAACATATAAACATAAAATTGCGATTGCGATGAGAGTTCGGACCCGATGGATAATTGAACCATAATTGATATATGGTTGAAGTCCTGTTTAAAGATATGCCATCACATCGGAAAAGGGCAGCGGGACATGGTAACAAAGACTTGCGATTGCGATTGAAGCCCGGACCCGATGGGCTTATAAACTATGATTAGAAAATTTTTGAGTTCCAATTCTAATCGCATCGGCAAAATGCAGTGAACAGTGGTCAATCGCATCGAAAATAAATAGACCGTCGAAACATATTTTAAAAGACTTGCAATTGTGGTTGAAGCCCGGACCCGATGGGTCTATAAACTATGATTAACAAATGTTTGAGTTCCAGTTCCAATCACATCGGCAAAATGTAGTGAACAGTGGTCAATCGCATCGGAAAGAAATGGACCGTCGGAACATATATTAAAAGACTTGCGATTACGATTCAATCCTGAACCCGATGGGCTTATAAACTATGATTAATAAGTATTTGAGTTCCAATCGCATCGGCAAAGAACAGTGAGCAGTGATCAATCGCATCGGAGCAAGGCAGCTTGCGATTGCGATCAATCGCAATCGAAAATCGCTGGAGGAGTAGCATATTGCATCGGAAAGCATGGCAAGTGGGCCCGAAAGGGAATTAGTTATGTATTAAACATGATTCTTCAGTGTCAAAGTGGACATGGCAGTTTGTTTGTTAAAATGTTGTATAACTATGCCGAGAGTTGAAATTACATTATATATATAAAAAGGCGACGGTATATATATATAACGCGTTGTTGCGATTGTATTAAAATATGCCACGTGGTTTGTGAACCCACAGGCCTCGTCTTAAGGTGTAGGGTGATTTTTAATATAAAACGATTGCGATGCATGTATGTTCCGCTCGCGAAACTCCCACATCAACAAGACACTTGCTGCGTGTAAAGGGTTGGAATTTGCCCAAAATTACAGTCAGTAGCTACACATAATTACAAAATGCACTGATATAAAAAGCTCAGTTACATGTATGCAGCAGTTACACCACAGCAGAGGATAGAAAAGCAAAAGGAGCTGAAAAGAGATAAAACACAGTCACAGACAAGACAGACACAGTCAAAGAAAAGACAAATGCATAGCGAACCAAAAGACTAAATGAGTTGAGCTGAAGTTTTCATTATATGTGAATGTAAATATTGTAATTGAATTTTTTATTGTTTGTGATGCATTGGCAAACTCCGGAAGAAAACAAAATCCCACTGTTAGATTAAAATAAGCACCTACAGTTACATTTTTCTGACTGAGCTGGAAAAGAAATGAGAAGGCAGAAGGCAAAGAGGCATGGATGTCCATTCCAAATTCATTGAGGAATGCTAACAGTCACAAGAAAATCCTTATAAATAATATCATCTTGATATGCAAAAATAGGTTAGAGAGAATAAATCTAAAGAAGGTAGAATATAGAAGTGTGAGGCAAAGAAGATTAAGAAAAGAAGAGTAGAAAGAGAAGCTACAGAACAGAGCTGATATCTGAGGTAAATCAGCGAACATTCAATTTGATAAATTGAGGAAGTTGGAGCTTCCCTATCAAGTTGCAGATTGATAGCTGTTAGTTGTAGCTGACTGAGGTTGGAGCCTCCTGTAGGTTGGTGCCTGCAGAAAATTGAAAGGAGTTGGTGCTTCCTTGAAAGTTGTAGCTTGCAGAATTGAGGTAGGAGCCTCCTGTAGGTTGGTGCCTACAGAAAAGCAGTGGTGAGAGGGAGTTGGAGCTTGTATTTGCATCACAACAATAATAAGATGTGGTTTTCTCCCTTTATGGGTTTCCACTTACATCTGCTGTCTCTATGTGTGTTTCTTATGTGTTGATGTGATTCTTTCAATATGCTTAATTGTTTGCTGCTCTCAACATAAGTATGGTGTCACATTAATTTAATACTGGCTGTAACATTTTAAGATTGTTCACATATTAAGTTGTAAATAAGTTTGGTGAAAATTTAGAATTGTTAAATATGTATTAAATTGATTCACCCCCCCCCTCTCAATTTAATTAAAGGTCCAACAATTGGTATCAAAGCAGGTTTCCTTTGTACAAGTCTAACAACTGAAAGGAGATCCTAGGTTCCCAATATGGCTAGTAAAGAAGGATGCTCAACCAATAAAGCCCCTTTCTTCACTGGTGAAAATTATGCTTTCTGGAAAATCAGAATGAGGACATACATAATGTCTCTAGGAATAGAAGTCTGGGCTGCTGTGGAATTTGGACATGCCCCAAAGGCAACTGACACAGAAAAAGAAAAAAAACAAGATATTGTGGCTAACGCAAAAGCCATGAATGCCATCTTGAATGGATTATGTGAAGCAGAATTTATTAAAGTAATGCACAAAGACTCTGCCAAAGAAATATGGGATACTCTTGAGAACATACATGAGGGAGACAAGAAAGTAAAGACTGCCAAACTTCAAGTCTATAGAGCCCAGTTTGAGAACTTAAAAATGAATGATGATGAAGACATTGCGAGTTTCTTCCTAAAAGCTGCATAAATTATTAACAATATGAAAGCTCTTGGAGAAAAAATGCCAGAAAGTATAATTGTGCAAAATATTCTAAGATCTCTTCCATCCAGGTTTAATCCAAAGGTGTCTGCAATAGAAGAAACATCTGATTGGGAGACCTTGACCATGAACCATCTACTTGGAAATCTAACAGCCTATTAAATGAGGCTCCCACAGAAGAAGCCAAGTATGAGGGAAGCAGCCTTTAAAACAGAAAAGAATAAAGAAGAAGAGGGAGACATATGCTCTTGCTCGGATGAAGAAGAGGCAAAGTTTGTCAAGAAATTGGATAGAGGCTCAGGTAAATACAAAGGTAAAATCCCCTTCAAATTATTTAACTGTGGAAGAGTTGGACACTATGCTGCTAAATGTCCTCACAAGAAAGTAAGAAATCAGGCTCAAGATTCAGAGAAAAATAAATCAAAGAACTGGCAGAAAGGAAAGAAGTTCAACAGAAAATCCTTCTATGCTCAACAAGATAGCAGTACATCTGAAGATTCAGATGAACTCTCAAGTGAAGATGGAACCTCTGAATTTTTATTGATGGATATAGAAGATCTTGAAGGTCTCCTGCTAGAAGATGAAGAAGAAGAAGGTGAATTCGACCTTGAGGGGGAGCTAAGAAGTGCTCTAGAAGAGATTGATAGACTCAAACTGAAATGCAGAAAACAAAAGGACATTCTCCTCAAATATGTATGAGAAGAACATAATTCAGAAGTCCTTAAGCAAATAAAAATAGAGCTTGAAGAAGCCAAGAAGATAGAGGACATGTTACTTAAGAAAATCAAAGAAAAAACTCAAGAACAAGAAAATTTAGAAGAAGTAGTATGTCTCAGAAATAAATTAGAAAATTCTCAAAGGAAAGTGGTTATAAACTCTTCCCAAACAACAAGCTCTAGTAAATTGAATGAAAATTTGGTTTCTCAAAGATCATCTCTAATAAAGACTGGAATAGGCTATGAAGGAGAATCAAGTAAAGGAAAAGAAAAGGTTGACAGAGAGATGATTTTTGTAAAAGCAAAGAAGAATGATGAAGCATCTCAAACAATTCCTACAAAAGAATAAATCTGCAATAAGGAAGACAGAGATTAGAAGAAACCACTAGTAGCAAAGAATGTAATAAATACTAAGACCCCTGAATATGTAAAATTTGGAAACCATCAAAGGAGATTCTTCCCTCCAATGAAGAATGCCACCTGTTATGTCTGCCACAAGCTGGGACACATTGTTGCATATTGTCATGCAAGGAGGAGTAATTCAAACCAGCAAAAGATGCAAACATTGAAGAGACTGCCCCAAGCAAACAAATGGAAGAGACAACCTTACATTAGGTATGCAAATAGTTTCTATGGTTACTGTTTTTATTGTAAGGAATTTGGCCATAAAATCATTGAGTGTAGAAAGTATGGACAAAGATTGATGTTTAACACCTCAAGAAGGTTTATGAATCAAAGAAATTATGTTCATACTCATAAGTCTACAAAAATTATGATCAAATGTTGTGTATGCAATCAAGTTGGGCATATACCTTCCAAATGTCCTCTAAGAAGATGTAGTTCATCATTTCACAAAATATAACAAACAAAAGGGTGCCTCCAGTGGATAAATAAGGTGAATAAGTGTGACTTGGCTTTAACTGCTCAAGATCTGAAAAGCCAATGGTATTTGGATAGTGGCTGCTCTAAACAAATTACACGAGACAAAAGTAAGTTTATAACTCTTGATGAAAAGAAATCTGGCAATGTTAATTTTGGCAATGATAAGTCAGGAAAGATCAAATGAAAAGGCTCAGTCAGCATAGACAATGGCAGAGGAAAGGCCCAAGATGTACTATTTGTAGATGGGCTGAAAGAAAATTTACTAAGTGTCAGTCAGATGTGTGACAAAGGCTGTGAAGTTATTTTTAGAGCACAATATTGTGAAGTCAGATCAAGCACCACAGGTAAGACTCTGCTCAAAGGAGTTCGAACAGAAAGTAATGTTTACATTGTGAAAGAGGAAGATGAAGCATGTCATATTAGAAAACTAGAAGAGTCATGGTTATGGCATAAGAGGTTGGGACATCTCAGCTTCGATCACATCATCAGATTAAGTAAGAAGAAAGTTGTTAGAGACATGCCAGAAATAAAAAGGCCTTATAATACCATATGCAAATCTTGTCAATTGGTTAAATAGACCCGTACATCATTTAAGGCCAAAGATGAGTTATCAACAAGAAGACCTCTACAACTTGTGCACATGGACCTGTGCGGACTTGCAAGAACTAAAACGCCAAGTGGAGAATCATACTTCATGCTGATAATAGATGATTTCTCCATAATGACATGGGTTGCATTTCTCAAGAATAAATCGAAAGCTCTGGAAAAATTCAAAATATTCAAAGCTTTAGCAGAAAACCAGACAAGATGCAAACTGAAATGCATCAGATCAGACAGAGGAGGTGAATTCACAGATTATGACTTTGCTGACCTATGCAATGAACATGGCGTAAAACAACAATTTACTATTGCAGGGACACCTCAGTAGAATGGAGTAGCATAAAGACAAAACAGATCTATTCAAAAAATTGCCAGATCCATGATGCAAGAGAATAATATTGCTCAAACCTTTTGGGCAGAAGCAGTGCACACAGCAGTACATATCCTTAATAAAGCTCACTTAAGGCCAAGCAGTGACAAGACTCCCTATGAACTATGGCATGGAAAGCCAGCATCAATCAAACATTTTAGAATCTTTGGAAGCAAGTGTTACATAAATAATAATGATGAAAATATTGGCAAATTTGATGCAAGAGCAGATGAAGGGATATTTCTAGGATATGCTTCCAAAAGTAAAGGGTACAAGTGCTACAACAAGACTCTTCGGAAAATAGTAGAAAGCATTGATGTGAGATTTGATGAAGAACTTCGAAACAACAAAAGAGATACTGACTGCTGCAATCCATTAGACAACCATGAAAAAGAAAACCAAGATGATGAGGAAACAAGAAAGACAACAGAAGATACAGAGCTAAGTTCTAAAGCTCCCTCAAGATATACTCAGAAGAACCATCCTGAAGATCAGATCATTGGAGACAAGAGAGTAGGGGTCTAGAAAAAAAGGTAGCTAACAGAACAAACTGAAGAGGTATACATAGCCATGTTGTCACAAATAGAGCCAAAGAAATTTGAAGAAGCCAACAAGGACAAGTCTTGGGTAAAAGCAATGAATGAAGAATTAGACCAAATTGAGAAGAACAATACCTAGGAACTAGTTCCTAGACCAATTGAGAAAAATATCATTGGTTCAAAATGGGTATTCAAAAACAAAATGAATGAGCAAGGACAAGTAATCAGGAATAAAGCCAGGCTGGTCTGCAAAGGATACTCACAAATTGAAGGACTTGATTACGATGAAAATTTTTCCCCTGTAGCCAGAATGGAAGCTATCAGAATGTTCCTGGCATTTGCATGCTACCAAGACATCAAGGTATATCAAATGGATGTAAAATCTGCTTTTCTTAATGGAGATCTAGAAGAAGAAGTCTACATGGAATAACCAGAAGGTTTCTCATTGACAGACAAAGAAGACTATGTATGAAGACTGAAGAAGGCTCTTTATGGACTGAAACAGGCTCCTCGTGCTTGGTACTTAAGACTAGATAAATATTTGCAAAAACAAGGCTTTAAGAGAGGTGGAGTAGACAAAAATATATACATAAAAGCCCATGAAAATGAACTCCTGATTGTTGTAGTATATGTCGATGACATTATGTTTGGAAGCAAAAGAGATGAACTTGCAAAAGGGTTTGTTGAGGAGATGAAATCAGAGTTTGATATGTCCATGATTGGAGAACTCAGTTTCTACTTAGGACTTCAAATTCAGCAAAATAACACAGGCACATTCATCTCTCAGGAAAAATACTTAAAAGAAATGGTGAAAAAATTCAAAATGGACGACTGCAAACCTATGACAACTCCCATGATCACGGGATGCAAGTTGTGTGCTGATGATGGGTCTGCAAATATAGATAAAAAACTCTACAGATCCATGATAGGAAGTCTATTGTATTTGACAACATCAAGACCAGACATCATGCTAGCAGTAGGACTAGTGGCTAGATATCAAGCAGCACCTAAACAAAATCACCTTCTTGTAGTGAAAAGAATATTCAGATATCTACAAGGAACAACTCAGTATGGACTTTGGTATCCTAAAGGCAAAAGCTTCATCTTGACAGCCTACACATAAGCAGATTGGGCCAGCTGTATGGATGACAAGAAAAGCACAAGTGGAGGTGCTTTCTATCTAGGAGAAAGTCTAGTGGCATGGTTAAGCAAGAAACAGACATCTATCTCTTTGTCTACAGTAGAAGCAGAATATGTAGCAGCAGTAGCATGTTGTACAAAATTCATGTGGATGAAGTAGACTCTTCAAGACATAAAGGTAAGCATTAATGAACCTATCTCAATTAAATGTGATAATACAAGTACTATAAGTATATCTAAAAATCTTGTGCTTCACTCAAAAACTAAACATATCCCAATCAAGTATCATTTCCTCCGAGAACAAGTGGCTCAGAAGATAGTAAAACTGGAGTATGCACCAACAAAAGAACAGACAGCAGATATATTTACCAAACCACTTGCTAGAGAGCCATTTGAATATTTGAGAGATAGACTACGGGTAGTATCTATAGATGCTACTCTCTGATATGAAGAGAAAGCATAGTTTCAGGGGGAGAATAGAAACGAAAATATCATTCTCAAGGAAAGATCAACCAGCAAGGGAAACATGAAAACAGGTCCTCAGGATCAAAGGGATTAAGGAAATAATACAGTCAGCGTAAAAAAATCAATAAAAGGGAAAAAGGGTCAGTGGTGCAGAAGAAGAATGGTGAAACCGACGTGAACAAAACACGGAAGAATAGTGAACCTAGCATGTATCAAATCCAAAGTTTGGAGCAGCAGCGTACGAAGCCAGAAAATTGAACTAGGAAATGCATGAAATGTTGAAAAAGGATAAAAACACAGCATCAGAGAATAGAAGCTTCACCAAAAAAAATCGAACCCCTTGCCATTGATGTCAAAGGGGGAGGAAGAGCAAGCAACAGTAAGAAGAGGAAGCAACAGGAGAAAGGATCCTATCAGGAAAACATAGGAAGTGTATTGCAATCAATGCCAAAGGGGGAGACTGTTGGAAATGTTGTCATTGATGGCAAAGGAGGCAGCAAAGAGAGAGACAGGCAAAGGAAGCAGCAAATACAAAGACAGAGTTGTTATCATGGAAATGGAGGCAACAAAGAAGCAAATGAAGGAAGTAAAGGAGACAGGCAGAGGCAGAGGAAGCGAATATAATAGAGGCAGAACCATTATCACAGCAGTAGAGGCAGAGGTCGAGTGACAGATGCAGCAGAGGCAGAGGCAAAGCCGTTATATCAGAGGCAGAGGCAGAGGCAGAGGCAGAGCAGAATATTTCGGGAATCGCTTAACCCAAGCGGCAAGTGTATATATATATATATATACAAACCTTATTCCGAGAATCATTACCCCAGGCAGAAGGATACATAAACAATATTCTGGGAATCGTATCCCAAGCGGCAAGTATATAAATACAAACAAATTCTGGTAATCGTAACCCAAGCGGCAAGTATATAAATACAAACAAATTTCGGGAATCTTAACCCAAGAGGAAAGTATATATATATATATATATATATATATATATATATATATATATATATATATATATATATATATATATATATATATATATATATATATATTTATTAAACGGAAGACAAGAGAACCATAAGGTGGAAATTTATACTAAATAAAACACTGAAGTTATAAGAGACGTGAAAACATATAAACATAAAAATTGTGATTATGATGAGAGTTCGGACCCAATGGATCAATGAACCATAATTGATATATGGTTGAAGTCCTGTTTAAAGATATTCCATCGCATCGGAAAAGGGCAGCGGGACATGGTAACAAAGACTTGCGATTGCGATTGAAGCCCAGACCCGATGGGCTTATAAACTATGATTAACAAATGTTTGAGTTCCAATTCCAATCACATCGGCAAAATGCAGTGAACAATGGTCAATCGCATCAGAAAGAAACAGACCGTCGGAACATATCTTAAAAGACTTGCGATTGCGATTGAAGCCCGGACTCGATGGGCCTATAAACTATGATTAACAAATGTTTGAGTTCTAGTTCCGATTGCATCGGCAAAATGTAGTGAACAGTGGTCAATCGCATCAGAAATAAACAAACCATCGGAACATATATTAAAATACTTGCGATTGCGATTGAATCTTGGACCTGATGGGCTTATAAACTATGATTAATAAGTATTTGAGTTCCAATCGCATTGTCAAAGAACAGTGAATAGTGATCAATCGCATCGGAGCAAGGCAGCTTGCGATTGCGATCAATCGCAATCGGAAATCGTAGGAGGAGTAGCATATTGCATCGGAAAGCGTGGCAAGTGGGCCAGAAAGAGCATTAGTTATGTATTAAACATGATTCTTCAGTGTCAAAGTGGACATGGAAGTTTGTTTGTTAAAACGTTGTATAACTATGCCGAGAGTTGAAATTACGTTATATATATAAAAAGGCACTGGTATATATATATATATATATATAACGTGTTGTTGCGATTGTATTAAAAGATGTTGCGTGGTCTATGAACCCACGGGCCTCGGCTTAAGGTGGAGGGTGATTTGTAATATAAAATTATTGCGATGCATGTATGTTCCGCTTGCGGAACTCCCACATCAACAAGACACTTGCTGCGTGTAAAGGGTTGGAATTTGCCCAGAATTACAATTAGTAGTTACACATATTTACAAAATGCACTGATATAAAAAGCTCAGTTACATGTATGCAGCAGTTACACCACAGTAGAGGACAGAAAAGAAAACGGAGCTGAAAAGAGATAAAAAACAGTCACAGAAAAGACAGACACAGTCAAAGAAAAGACAAATGTGCAGCAAACCAAAAGACTAAATGAGTTGAGTTGAAGTTTTCATTATATGTGAATGTAAATATTGTAATTGAATTTTTTATTGTTTGTGATGCATTGGCAAGTCTCCGGAAGAAAAAAAAATCCCACTGTTAGATTAAAATAAGCACCTACAGTTACATTTTTCTAAGTGAGTTGGAAAAGAAATGAGAAGGCAGAAGGCAAAGAGGCATGGCTGTCCATTCAAAATTCATTTAGGAATGCTCACAGTCACAAGAAAATCCTTATAAATAATATCATCTTGATATGCGAAAAGAGGTTAGAGAGAATAAATCTAGAGAAGGTAGAATATAGAAGTGTGAGGTAGAGAAGATTAAAGAAAAGAAGAGGTAGAAAGAGAAGCTACAAAACGGAGCTGATATCTGAGGTAAATTAGCAAACATTCAGTTTGATAAATTGAGGAAATTGGAGCTTCCCTATTAAGTTGCAGCTTGATAGCTGTCAGTTGTAGCTGACTTAGGTTGGTGCCTGCAGAAAATTGAAGGGAGTTGGTGCTTCCTTGCAAGTTGTAGCTTGCAGAATTGAGGTAGGAGCCTCCTGTAGGTTGGTGCCTACAGAAAAATAGTGGTGAGAGGGAGTTGGAGCTTGCCTTTGCATCACAACAATAATAAGATGTGGTTTTCTCCCTTTATGGGTTTCCACTTACATCTGCTGTCTCTATGTGTGTTTCTTATGTGTTGATGTGATTATTTCAATCTGCTTAATTGTTTTATGCTCTCAACATAAGTATGGTGTCACATTAATTTAATATTAGCTGCAACATCTTAAGACTGTTCACATAGTAAGCTGTAAATAAGTTTGGTGAAAATTCAAAAGGAAAACATATGTGTATTAAGCAGTTCACATAGGTTTAATTAAAGATTCAATAGGGTTAAACTTATACTGATTAGATGTTGATTAATTTACTTTTACTAGCTCGAAAGGACAAACGATCGAAAATATTTTCATTTCTCTCCAGTCAGAAAGGAGCAGAAAGATGAATCCAAGGGGGGTTTCTTTTTTGTTTATTTTTAACATGTCCGAAAAATGATAAAACAAAACTTGTCATTTCATCCAAAATAAAATATTGTCACCAATTTGTAACCACCTATTACTGTACATGTGAACAAACATCACCCAGTTTGAGAAAAATATAAAAATTTAGGTCAAAGTAGATTTTAAATGGTAAAAATAATTGAAAAAGTATATATAAACTCAAAAAGTAATATATAAAATTATGATTTGTATTTTCTAAATTTAGAGAGAATTTTTACCCAATGTTACCTTGATCATCAGGCAAGGAGCATGATCAAGCTGGGGGACCATTTGACGAGCCGTCAGTCACAGGTTAGAGTTATATCATTTCTTTGCATTTAAATGGTATTAAAATTACTGTTTGTAATTTATTAATTTTGAGAGAATTTTTACCCAAAGGTACCTCGATCTTCAAGCAAGGAGTGTGATCAAACTGAGGGACCGTTCGATGAGACGTCAGTCACAGGTTAGAGTTATATCCTTTCTCTGCATTTGAATGGTATTTTTAAATGATTTCACCCATAGAGTAGGTGTCTAGGGGAGCTCAAACAAAATAGAGCTCGGGGGCGACCAACGTGGGATTTACTTATCTGGACCGTGTTATACACCCTGAGCCCCAAAAGACCAGTGCCATGAAAACACGGGAAAAAAATTATAAAAAGTCTCACTGTCATTAAGTCGTAATTTTTTTCAATCAAACTAACAAAATATCCATTTTATTTCCAATTTTTCGTCCATGAAGGCTGATGAATATTTGTTTAACGATGTTTTGTAGGTACTTTTTTCGAGAAAAATGGTCATTGAGTGGAAGAAAAGAGGCCATCAAATAGAAGACCAACAGGGAGAAAAAACCCTCATTGCATAAGGGCTCTCCATGAATGCGGATTGCTCAATTTATTTCGTACCACCGGGATTAGAGGCCAGTTGGATTTACTGGAATGTTTCATGAGATGGTGGGTTGTGGACCACCAAATGTTCGTGATAGGGGACCAATATTTGGACATATAAGTGTCAAACATATACTTCATTATTGAGTTTTCTAAGAGGGTATAATGAGTCCCATTATCGGGTGTTTGTGCAGGAGGATAGATCATGGATATTTTTATTGTTAGGCATTGTTCCCATGGTTCTCCAAAGACAAAAAGCGGGAAAATTGACATCAAATATATCAAGGAAGTTCCCTTTAAAACCGTTCTATTTACCATAGCTCATGTTGTCAGAGTACAAGCTCTCCACGAGGTGAGAAAGTCTAACCTTAAATATGGATTGGAATGCTTAAACCCTACCATATTTAGCTAGAGTGAGGGACTACTAGTGAACATGAAAGACTAGTTTAATAAATGCAAGACAAGGAAGCTGAAACAGTTTGGCTACAGTTCAATTCTGGTTGTGTTATTCCTATGAAGCATCCCATTATTTAGGTATTAGTGGGTGGAGGTGGAAATTCATAGACCCAGAGAGCCACGGTTATCACAGTGGGTGGAGTTAATGCCTCATCATGGAGGTGGCCAAAAAATGCATTTCCCACCTACATTATTTGTATGGCTCCGGAAGAGACTAATCATGGTAGATGATTGGGCCTATACCGGGAAAAAATTCACAGGAAATCATGATATCCCACTTCCACTAGTGACATAGTGGAATGACTTAGGTAATGAGATAAAAAAAAATTATTCCAAATTTTTTGTTTTTTTGGTTATGTAAACTGAGATTAAAACTTATGATATTTACAGATGTTGGACCAGAGATACCACCAGGGGTTTCCCCAATAACCAAGAGGGTGTAACATCATCTAGAGGACACCTTGTACATCAAGGGAGCAGACCCTATGGTATAAGTGGAGTCTAACCTAGATTCCATGACTAGAGGCATTTGAGAATACATGATTGTTGATGATGTACCACTCTGGTACTAAAGGCACACCATGGGAGTGTCAGCTAGACTATGTGGGTTGTTAGGGCGAGTTGTTAGAGCTGTCAAATGTTATCATGAGCACCATGTTGTTGAATATACATTTCTTTGGTCTTCATTTTTACATTTATTTAGGCTCGAGGACCCATGTGTCTCAGAACACAGATTTTGATGTATTAAAAATTTTGCAAACTCTCTTTATATATAAATAGATATTTGTCCTGATTTATCTTAATGTGGTTTTTATTTTTACATGTGCTTCAAATTCATATCTAAAACATGATTTTCCAATGTGTCTGTCAATGTATTTAGATGTCTTCGACTGTGTTGATAATTTTTGTAATCAAAATTTCTCTCTAAGCGTCGAACACACAAATATATTCTTAAAATTCATGGATTTATGATGGAATAATTACTGTTTAATTGTAATACAATGAGTTGTGAGTCAAGTTTAAGAACTAATTCCTTAATACCAATACAAATAGCTTCTGATAATATTTCGATGAATGCACTATACTCAGCTATATTTTTAGTTGTACGTCCTAAACTGTGTATACCATTTAAACTCACTAACTCATTATTCGAAGAAAATATCTCCCACGTAGTGGAATATATATTTTGTGTACTACGATAAGTGCCAGCGGTGAAATCGACATAAGAAAGAGGGTTCATCGAAATTTTCAAACCAAGCGGAATGCACAATAAGTATGGGAAAACATGTTTGTAAAACATGCAAACAATCATACCAAAGGACCGCATACTAATGAAACACACACTTATGTACAAAGTATCCATGCAAAATCAAGCATAATAATTCTTAAGTAGAGCCCAATGGGGGGCTCAAAAAACTGATTATCACCATGAGTAATAGAAATAAGGCTACATTTTTACCATTTGCATTGTATGTAGGCCTTGTCTCAGCCCACTTTGTGAGATGAACTACAATAAACCTATACCCATGCCCCCTGGATGAGGGGGTTACAAGTTAGGAAAAAAATGCCCCATTTGGAAAATGGGTGAACACAAATAATTGGGTATAATGGAGTGGGTGGCACTCCAATGTGAATATTCACGATTGCACATATTTCATAAAGAAATCGAGAAGCACGATTGTCGAGATATTTCCCATGTTTCCTTCAAACAACATATCATGGACTTGAATGCGAGTCTAAAGAGAAGAAATCGTTGCAGGGGAAAATAAAGAATCCAGACATGTAGGAATCGCTCCAAGGCTAGGAAGAAAAGGGGAACAATGATGGATATCACTCCATGGATTTTATTCGAGAGACATGACTTCAACGATGATTTCGTCAGTCGGGAAAGACTCGTCCAAAGGTGACCTTAGTGGGAGGAGGAAGGGAGAAAGTTTCCTTCAAAGAGAAGTCTTTGAAAAGACCCACCTCAATGTTCTCATAAGGTATAGTGGATTTCCCAACGTAAGCTACATTACTAGTTGAAGAGTCAGGGGAAAAGAAGGCTAGCTAGTATACTATGAAAACATTCCCTTGATGGGGGAACGAAGTACATGGAATAAATTAGAAACCACAAAAACAATTGCGTGAGAACTAGTTCCAAGTAGAAGGCTATAGTTTAGGTTTTCTTCAATAAGTTCTACCTCAAACAGTTTTACCTTCTAACTGGATAGGTAAGACGTTGAGAATACCATATGGACAGAAACTTCTACCATCAAAATCTTCTAAGGTATTTAGGGATTAGCTGGGAGGAGGAGAGTTGAGGGATATACAACATGAAATGGAAATGATACATGTGGAGGATCCTTCATCGACAATAGTGCTATGAATAGGCTTTCCCATAATGGCAACTTGTATGAGAAAAGAAAGCTGAGGTGGTAGGCAAGGAACATGGCTTTCAATATTAAAAGTGATCAATATGGAATCCGTGGGATCAATTCCTCCACTAAAGGATAACAAAGCCTTCATTTTTTATGGACACGTTTGAAGGGCGTCTAAGGATGACATCGCCAAGGGTGTTTGAGCTAGATATTCTACAATATTGTAGTGTTGGGTAGCTCACGAATTCATATTATAAGCTGATTTTTGAAGAACACCTTTGGGGGTGGTCGAATTATGGAATCAGTTCTAGGTTTCTCGATACATATAGGACTGGAATTAGGTGGGGTGGAGGAAGAGGGTATGTAGTCAGATAATATCTTGATCTAGTGGCTACGTTAATAGGTTCTGTGCCACTCATGAATACTTGGAAGTTTCTAGAGGTTTTAACTTGATACTGATCTACCAATTGAGTCTGCTGAGATGGGAAAAGTTCCTTTAACACAACTAGCATCCCTGGGGTGCCTTTCAAAATATGACTTACTTCGACACAACATGGGAAATACATAGTGTAATGATCTTCATCAAAAATAAGGCAAGGGTATTTAGGCTTTCAATTTGATGAATCGTCAATGTATGGCTTTGGGGAATCTTGTTTAGCGATATCTTTCTTAGCTTTTCCTTTACCCTTCTTCTTACCTTTCGAGAATTTATAAGTTGCGGTAGCGTGGAAAAAATTCACCTCTAAAGTTTTACCAGGATTATTTTGGTTATTTGAAACATTAGCAATTGAAGCAGATGGAGTAGATTTTTATTCTACAGATTTGGTACTACTAGACAGTTGAGTCATGGATCCAATAACACCATCAATAGGTGTTGAATATACAAGCCTATAAGACACGGGACCAATTGAAGGTATCAAGGGACTGGATAGTAATTCATATCAGGATACATATTTTGAATAGACTAAATCCAAATAATAGGTATGGGTGATGGATTGTTCTTCATTCACACATCCACCCATGGCTATGTCATTAGCAATAGGAGGGATGAATGATCTGGTAAACTGTTCAATCAAGAGCAGATCCAGGATATATAATTTGATTAGGTGACACCTATGTCTTCATACATGGATATGATCAGAGATATGAGTGGGGGTCATATGTTGAAAATACATTAAGATATGGTTTCCAGTCTCATACTGGACATGGAATTGAAAATGAGTGAAGAAAACCATGAAAAAATAATTGAAATTGTGGCAAGTCCTTGATGGCAACAAAACTGAAAGTCGCCCTGAGGAGAGTTTTCTCTACCGTAATCGCTCTGTCAGCATTTTCCCTTGCATTAGCTTCTTTTCTTTTTTCGGGATTCTATTTATCAAATTCGTGGAATTTTATAAACAGACATTATTACAACCTTTGAATTTTAATTTATATCTCCGAATTTTATATTAATAGTCCAACACTTTATAACCAAATGACGTCGCAATAGACCTTCGGCCCCGGGCCCACATATGTATCAATGGTCCAGTCAAATGCTCGTACCGTACCTGTTTATCCTCCGTACATCTTCATCAGACAATCATCGTCCGATGGCTCCTTCCCAGATCAACAGCATACCATGATATCACTCGGATTCCTTGGTCGAACGATAACGTGCAATGGAACGCAGCAATGACGATTTTCCCGTGGGTCCACCTAGCCACGTGTCGAATGCTCTATGGAATCTCTCCCCAACCAGGAAATACCACTTATCCCCGAAACACAGTACAATATGGGCAATCCGTTCTCGTAAATCCGCTCACGATTTTGGAACAGTGACCAACCCACAGTTAAGTCGGGTTACGCTATTCCTCTTGGTTCCTTAACTCAGGTCAGGGTTTCGATGGTAACCGAATTTATCTCTCTCTTAAACGGGAATTCCACTATTTTTAACAGAGTTCACGACCCTGGTTTCTCTGCATAGACCTCGCCTGCGGGTGGGATTAATTCAACAGGGTTTTGTTCAAATAAATATTAAGAAAATGATAGACAGAGATATGCAGAATCTATACAGTAGTTCAATTTACTAATTGTACATGCACAAAGTTCAATCGTCTCACAATTAAACAATTTCTTCATAATAAGGATTCGGGACAATTCATGGCCAATGCGTACTGAAATTATTTAACAGGGAGAAATTGTGAACACACATATTTTATTGCAGAAATCTCTCTTCTCCTTCTCCTTCTCTCCCCTCCATACTCACCATGTCCCAAGGCCTATCTGGAATAGGCAAGGGAGTGTACAATCCTGCATTCTGGCTCCTTCCTTTAGCATATTGACAGATCTTGAATTTTTTCACAAACTTATCCACTTTTGTTCTCATCCTAGGCTAGTAATAGAATTGACTCAGCTGCTCATAGGTTTTATCAGTACCAAAGTGTCCAGCAAGTCCACCACTATGCTTCTCCTTGATCATATTTTTTCTCATGGAACAATTTGGTACACACAGTTGGTTTCTTCTGAATAGTAAGTCCTCCTGCAAGAAATAATCCAGCCACTGCCTTCTATATGTTAAAAAAGGGTTACAACATGCCTCGAATGCTTCCTTAAAATTTGAATCTGTTTTGTACAATTCTTTGAGAAATTCAAACCCTACAACTTCAAAATTAGTTTCTTGAACAAGCATGCGCCTCCTACTCAAAGCATCAGCTACTTTATTTTCTTGGCCACTTATATGTTTCAAAACAAAATTAAAACCTTGGAGATACTCAACCCATTTGGCATGCTTATGCTTCAACTTGGGCTACTGTACAATATACTGCAAAGCATGGTTGTCAGAATACAATACAAATTCCCTGTACATTAAGTAATGTCTCCACTTTTTCAGTGCCTGAACAATTGCATAGAATTCCTTCTCATAAGAGGAATACTTTCTCCTGGTGTCATTCATCGTTTCACTGAAATAGGCTACAGGCCTATCATCCTGACTCAACACAGCTCCAATGGCCTCTCCACTGGCATCACATTTTACTTGAAATGGTTTAGCAAAATCAGGCAGAATCAAAACATGCTTCTCAGTTATCTTTTGCTTCAAAAGTTTAAAATTTCTTTCTGCTTCAGCAATCCACCTAAATGGTTGTTTTCTCTTCTTTATTGTCTCAATTATGGGTGCATCGATCTTACTGAATTTTCTTACAAACTTTATGTAAAAACTAGCAAGTCCATGGAAACTTCTTACCTCAAAAACATTCCTGGGTGAAGGCCACTCCACAATTTCCTTAACCTTTTCTGGGTCCATCTTCAGTCCTTCTACAGAAACAACAAAACCCAAATACACCAACTCCTCTTTCATGAATGGGCATTTCTTTAAATTTATCAGCAGTTTCTCTTGGTGCAGATTCTTCAAGACATGATTAAGATGCCTTAAATGTTCTTCTTTAGTTCTGCTGAAAACTAATATATCATCCAAATATACTATCACAAATTTCCTAATGAATTCTTTCAATACTTCATTCATAAGTCTCATGAAAGTGCTAGGTGCATTTGACAACCCAAAAGGCATTACCATCCATTCATATAGTCCTTCATTTGTTTTAAAGGCAGTTTTCCACTCATCACCCTCTCTTATTCTAATCTGATGGTATCCACTTTTCAAATCTATCTTTGAGAAATATTTAGCACCACTCAAACAGTCCATTAAATCCTTAACTCTGGGAAAAGGGAATCTGTACCTGATTGTGATCTTATTGATTGCTCTGGAATCAGTACACATCCTCTAGCCTCCATCTTTCTTTGGGCTCAATACTGCTGGTACTGCACATCGACTCAAACTTTCTATGATGAGCCCCTTTTCCACCAATTCCTGTACTTGTCTCCTGATTTCCTCATTTTCCTTGGGAGTCATTCTATAGGCTGCATTATTTGGCAGATTTGAACCAGGGATAAAATCTATATGATGGCTGATATTTCTCACAGGTGGCAGCTCATGAGGTAAATCATCCACAATAATGTCACAATAATCATCTAACATCTCTTGGATTTCTACTGGCAAATCAGAAATATTTTTAGCAGTAAGAACTACCTTAGGTTTGCAAACTAAAGCAAAACTTACCTCTTCTTCTTCTATCTGCTGCAGATATTCCTTCTCGCTCAGCAACAAGGTCTTTGGATCAATCACTCTGCTGGATGGCTCTCCTTATTCCATGGGTATCATTGTATGATGTACCCCATCCTTGAAGAACCTATAAGTGTTCTTCTTGCCATCATGCACTGTTGCTCTGTCAAACTGCCAAGGTCTGCCTAGCAGTATATGACACACATCCATGGGCATTACATCACACAGGACCTTATCTTTGTATTTTCCCATTTGCGGCTCTATCTCACACTGTTCTTTTACAACCAGCTGGTGCCCTTTATGCAGCCAGGACACCTTGTAGGGAGTTGGATGCTCCCTTGTCTTCAGCTTCAGCTTCTCTATCACCTCAGTGGAAACCAGATTTTTTGTGCTGCCACTATCAATGACTAGCTAGCAACATTTCCCTTGGACTTTGCATCTGCTCCTAAACAAATTATTCCTTTGTGCAAGCTCAGTGATCTCTTTGGCTTGCTTCAACAGGACCTTATTTACCACCAAGGACTCTCCCCTCTCTGGTAGAATTTCTTCTTCAATTTCCGCCTCTTCTCCAGCCTGGGCAACAACAGCATTTCTTGGACCAACACCCACATTCTCTGGATACTAATAGTGCTTATGTCCCACTTGCTGACATCTATAACACATCAATTCTCT
This sequence comes from Pinus albicaulis, assembly GCA_034641835.2. Taxonomy (NCBI): domain Eukaryota; kingdom Viridiplantae; phylum Streptophyta; class Pinopsida; order Pinales; family Pinaceae; genus Pinus; species Pinus albicaulis. The sequence continues at coordinate 1,067,100,960 of CM076574.1, read as the reverse complement.
ACCTCTACCTCTGTCTCTGCCTTCTCTTCCTTTTCCTCTGTAAGAACCCCTTCTGCCCCTTGCATCATCCTCTGTAGATGCATTCTGAGGTGAGCTACTGTTAGCTCCATCCCTGGGTGTAGTAGGCTTTCCTCTACCACCCTGAATTCCCTTTCCACGGAAAGTACCTCTCTTCTTGGCAGATTGTTTCCTCAAGAGTTTCTCCTCTGCTTTCAAGGCCATCTGGTAGGCCTCTTCCACTGTCTTAGGAGACAGAAGACCAATCTCATCTTGGATCTCTAGCTTGAGACCATTCACATATCTGGCAGTCTTCTTTGGTGTGTCTTGAAATTTCCCAGCTCTTATACTTACTCTATAGAATTCCTCTGTGTATTCTTTTACTGTCAGCAACCTCTGTCTCAGGTTCTGCATTTGCCTATACAATGTCAGCTGATAATCACTAGGAACGAATTTACCTTTTAATTTAGCCATCATTCTGGTCCAGCTCTTGATAGGTTTCTTGCCAATTCTCCTCCTTTCTGCCTGCACTCCATCCCACCAAAGTGAAGCATGTCCCTTCAGCTTTGTTACTGCAAACTTGACCTTTTTATCTTCGCTTATTTCTTCATAATCGAAGAAATTGTTCATTTCATTTATCCAGTCCACCAGCTCCTCTGGATTCAGTCCCCCTGCATAACTCGACACTTCAATTCTGGGCTTAACTGCAGACCCTAGAACAGTTCTAAGGAGCCTCATGTCAGGAGGAATCTCAACATTTTCTTGTGCTTCCTCTGTTTCAAGTTCGCTGATGTCTTCAGGATCTCCAATCTGTCTTTGCTCCACGACATCCACTCTGGCTTCGAACCTCTGCAAAATCTCCAACACCTCCGCATTGGAAACATGTCTCCTTCTGCCAGCACCTCTACCAATTTGGATTGCCATGTCAGCTCTCTGCAAAAACAACATCTCTGATACCACAAATGATGACAACAAAACTAAAAGTTGCCCTGAGGAGAGTTTTCTCTACTGTAATCGCTCTGTTAGCATTTTCCCTTGCATTAGCTTCTTTTCTTTTTTCGGGATTCTATTTATCAAATTTGTGGAATTTGATAAACAGACATTATTACAACCTTTGAATTTTAATTTATATCTCCGAATTTTATATTAATAGTCCAACACTTTATAACCAAATGACGTCGCAATAGACCTTCGGCCCCGGGCCCACATATGTATCAATGGTCCAATCAAATTCTCATATCGTACCTAGTTATCCTTCGCGCATCTTCATCAAACAATCACCGTCCGATGGCTCCTTCACAGATCAACGACGTACCATGATATCACTCGGCTTCCTTGGTCGAACGATAACGTGCGATGGCGCGCAGCAACGGCGGTTTTCCCGTGGGTCCACCTCGCCACGTGTCGAATGCTCTATGGAATCGTTCCCCAGCCAGGAAATACCGCTTATCCTTGAAAGGAGGTGCTATATGGGCAATTCGGTCTCGTAAATCCAATCATGGTTTTGGAACAGTGACCAACCCACGGTTAAGTCGGGTTACGCTATTCATTTTGGTTCCTTAACTCAGGTCAGGGTTCTGATGGTAACCGAATTTATCTCTCTCTTAAATGAGAATTCCACTATTTTTAACAGAGTTCACGACCCGGGTTTCTCTGCACAGGCCTCGCCTGCGGGTGGGATTAATTCAATAGGGTTTTGTTCAAATAAATCTTGAGAAAATGATAGACACAAATATGCAGAATCTATACAGTAGTTCAATTTACTAATTGTACATGCACAGAGTTCAATCGCCTCACAATTAAACAATTTATTCACAATAAGGATTCAGGACAATTCATGGCCAATGTGTACTGAAATTATTTAACAGGAAGCAATTGTGAACACACAGATTTTATTGCAGAAATCTCTCTTCTCCTTCTCCTTCTCTCCCCTCTATACATCCGAGGAATACAAATTATATACATTACAATGCATCCCTTCGGTTCCTCTGTGAGGACCATTTTGGAAAATCAAAAGCCTAATTACAATAATTAAACTAACTAAAACATGGAAGATGGACTAACTAAACTATTCAGCTTCTACAACTCTAACTACTCTAAATGGTACAGTCAGCTGAGGTATTGACACCTAGTTGTTACAGTTTAGATGATTTCGAACCCTCCTAGCCACAACATGTGGAAAAAACCTCCTACATTGTTGGCTAGTGTCTAATGCCCCTGCATCAGTCCTTGAGGGAGCTCGATGTACCATTTAGTGGTAGCGTCCATCAAAGTGCACTGTAAAGTATGCAATCAGATTGAATCATCGATTAAAGAGTTAGAGGAACACTAAAGGTAGTAAGTCATAACATGTGCTTGAAAGTCTTCTTGAGACTTTCCTTCAAACTTAGGAAAATCACCATGTATTTTTGTCGGTTTTGGAGGCAAACACAATGAATTTAGTATTGGGTCATTTGTGAGCCGTGACACATCCAACAACTCCAACATCGCCCAAAATCAAAGTTGAGGATTATATGGCGTATAGGGTCTTTGATATGCACCAAATTGGGTATTCCAACCTTGTTCGAATTGGTTGGATCCCCATTGGGGTGGGTTCTGACCATAAGGACTAAATGTCCCATACTGTTATTGGAAGTGTGTTTGCTGCGACCACAACTACTAGTAAGGTCCTTGCCACAGTCAAGGATAAGGTCCATGGTACAATTGCTGATAAGGTCACTATTGCAACTTAGGGTGAGATCCCTATTGTAGTTGTTCATAAGGTCCCTTCTATAACTGATGGTGAGGTCCCTGTTGTAGTTTTTGATATGGTACCTGTTGTAATTTTTGGTAATGGTCTTGTTGGGATTGTTGGTAAAATTTTCCAGGACTAATAGGGTATGTCCCAGATTGCCCCAACTAAGGATTGGGATGATAATAGATTTATGGACATGCCTGTGGATTGGTTGAAACACCAAAATGTTGAGTGTGGAGCTTGATTATCTTGTTTATTTTGTATCACAGCGTTGGACCATTGTACCTTAATGGGGTGGCAACGCCGCTCGTAATTAAACACTGCCTTGGGGGTCCAGGGGGGGTGACTGTGACTTTATGGAGCCCCCCCTTGGCGGGGGGTTTTGGGGGCAGTACCCCCGAAGCTAAAAACAGAGGTAAAATTTTCTTGTAAAAGTATAGTAATTTCTAGTCAATGTGGGCCGTTCATTAGGAAAATGATCTGACGGTAGAAGTTATGTTTACCTTAGGGTTTTTTACCCTAGAAGGTAACCCCTAACTTGTATGAGAGTATTGTATTGCAGTTGTGTATGGTATGTGTATTCTCAGAGCAAGAAACATATAGGAAGACTGTGAGAGAGAACAGACGATATGATAGCGGATATGTTGTAGGTTGTGTCTCTTCATTTTTCTGGATGATAGAAAAGAAGGACTGGCTGTTCGGGGTGGACATAGCCCAAACTGGGTGAACCACATATATCTGTGTCTCTCTGGTTTTATGTGTTTTGTGTGCTTGTGTTTTCACATATTTGATGTGTTGCATTCCTCTGTAATATATATTTTTCTAACAACTGGTATCAGAGGCGAAGGTCTATTTGGCTGATAAATTTGCAGGAAAGAAGGGTTCTTGTTTCGAGTGGGAGAAATGGCGGAAGATGGTAAAATTTTGGTCTAGAAATTTAATAGCCAAAACTTCCCGCTGTGGAAGATGCAGATGGAAGATTATCTGTATCAGAAAGATCTGTACCTACCATTTAGTGGAAAAGAAAAGAATCCAACGTCTATGACAGACACAGAATTGGAAATTCTCGATAGAAAGGCACTCGAAACAATACGGTTGTGCCTCGCAGCATTGATAGCCTTCAATATTTCGAAGGAAACAACAACAGAGGGTTTTATCAAGGCATTGGCGAAACTATATGTAAAACCCTCGGCCTCAAACAAGGTATTTATTATGAAACGTTTATTTAATATGAAGATGTCGGAAGGTGGATATGTTGCAAACCATTTAAATGATTTTAATACAGTTACCAGTAAGTTAATTTCTGTAGGGGTAAACTTTTATGATGAAGTTAGGGCTCTTTATTTCTGTGCTCATTACCAGAAAGCTGGAATAGTTTAGTTATGGCCATTAGTAACTTTGTCTCTGGATCTAGTACTTTAAAGTTTGATGATGTTGTCGGTGCTATCCTTAGTGAGGAAATGCGACGGAAAAGCTCCTGCGAGACATCGGGTAACGCTTTGAGTGCAGAGTATCTAGGAAGAAAAATGGAAAGAGGAAAGAGCTTGGGATATTGCAGTAAATCAAGGAAAGGAAGATCCAAGTCAGTATCGGGGATAGTTTGCTAGAAATGCAGAAAGAAAGGACACCTGAAGAAATACTGTAGATCTCGAAAGGGAAAAGAAGGAAACACATAGCAAGAAAGCAATCATGAAGCAAATGTGACAGATGATGTGTTACAAGATGCTTTTATTCTTTCTAATTTCGAGAATGTTACTGATTCCTAGGTGGTAGATTCAGGGGCCTCATTCCATGCCACACCTGATAAGAAATATTTTCATGACTATGTTCAAGGAGATTTTGGATAAGTCCATTTGGGTGATGATAAACCGTGTAAAATTGTTGGAATGGGTAAAGTTCTTGGAAACGAGCAGAATGGAAACCAATGGATATTAAAGGAGGTAAGGCATGTTCCAGATATGAATAAAAATATGATTTCAATAAGGTAGTTAGGTGGTGAAGGTTGCGTGACAACTTTCATAGATAAAACTTGGAAGGTCACCAAAGGAGCCCTCATAATAGCAAAAGGAGAAAAGGTTGGTACATTGTATTTATGCAATGGTATTTATAACTCTATTAATGCTTTAAATTCCAAAGGAGCAGATGCAACATTATGGCATGATAGCCTGGGACACATGAGTGAGAAGGGGATGAATATTCTTCACTCAAGAAATTCGTTACTAGATTTGAAGAATGTTGATTTGGATTTCTGTGAGAATTGAATTTATGGAAAACAAAAGAGTGTCAAATTTCTCAGAATTGGGAAAGAAAAGAAGAGAGAAAAATTAGAGCTTGTGCATACAGATGTATGTGGCCCTGCTCAAGTAATGGTGGCTCTCACTATTATGTTACTTTTATTGATGTTGCAACTAGAAAAAAATTGATTTATTGTATTCAGAATAAATCTAATGTATTTGATACTTTCAAGAAATGGAAAGCTTTGGTTGAGATCGAGACAGGAAAGAAGTTGAAGTGTCTCAGATCATAAAATGGAGATGAATATTGTAGCAAAGAGTTTGATAGGTACTGTTTAGAGCATGGAATTCTCAGAGAGAAGACAGTTCCAAGAACATGACAAGAAAATTTTGTCTCAGAAAGGATGAACAAAACAATCATGGAGCGTGCAAGGTGTATGAGATTGCATGCAGGATTGCATTTACAATTTTGGGCAGATGCTATAGATACTGTTGTTTATCTAATAAACAGAGGGCCTTCAAGTTCCTTTTATGGTGGCATTCCAGAGCAAGAATGGACAGGTAAAAAGGTAAACTACTTTTTTTTAAAGCCTTTTGGCTGTGAGGAATTTGTCCATATTAATAAAGAAAATAGAACAAAGCTTGAGGAAAAATCAAAGAAATGTACCTTTATTGGATATGGTGATAATTATTTTGGTTATCTCTTATATGATTATGAAAATCACAAATTCATTAGGAGAAAATATGTAATATTCAATGAAAAGGTCTTGTATAAGAATTAGTTGCAGGAAAAGAAACAAGAAAAGGAAAACAAAGAATACACAGTTCTTGATGAGATCACAGAAAAAGTAAAGGTGCCTGAAAATAATAATAATCAACAGCCAAAACAACGAAAACCACCACAACAGCAAAAGGCACCTCAAACACCTGAAAGTGGTGTTAGAATATCTACCAGGATAAGTAGACCCCTTGAACAATACTCTCCTTCATTATATTATTTATCGTGGATTGATTCTAGTGAACATGAATGTTATGAAGAAGCGATGTAGGTTGAAACCAAGAAGAAGTGGGAACTAGCAATGGAAAAAGAGATGGACTCCTTAATACATAACCAAACTTGGGACTTAGTCAAGTTTCCTGCAAGTAAAACTACATTTCAGAATAAATGGGTTTACAGGCTGAAGGAAGAAGATGGAGGAAAACATAGGTACAAAGATAGACTTGTGGTGAAGGGATTTGCACAAAAGAAAGGTATTGATTTTGATGAAATATTTTCTCATGTTGTTAATATGACTTCAATCAGAACTATTTTAAGTCTTATAGCAGCGGAAGATTTACATCTTGAACAATTAGATGTAAAGACATCATTTCTCCATGGAGATTTGGAAGAAGAGATCTATATGGAGCAACCAGAAAGATATGAGGTCAAAGGGAAAGAAAAATTAGTGTGCAAGTTAAAGAAGATCTTGTATGGCTCAAAAAGGACTCCAAGGCAGTGGTATCTAAAATTTTACAAGTTTATGTCTGAACAAGGTTATACTAGATGTCACTCTGATCATTGTGTTTATCTAAAAAAATCAAAATGATGGCAGTTATATTATATTGTTATTGTAGGTAGATGACATTTTTATTGCAAGGTCTAACATGTAGGAAATAAATGTGCTCAAAAGAAAATTGGAAAATTCTTTTGCAATGAAGGATTTGAGAGCTGCAAAACAAATCCTTGGTATGAGAATAACTAGAGACAGGAAAAATCACAAATTAACACTGTCCCAGAATGAGTACATACAAAAGGTGTTGAAAATATTTAATATGCAGAATGCAAAACCAGTTAGTACACCTTTTGCTAGCCATTTCAAACTTAGTAAGGAGATGTGTCCCAAGACCCAAGAAGAAATGGACTATATGTCTAAAGTTCCATATGCATCAGAAGTTGGAAGCTTAATGTATGCAATGGTCTACACAAGGCCTGATATTGCACATGCAATGGGAGTTGTAAGCAGGTACATGAACAATCCAGGAAAAGAATATTGGATGGTTGTGAAATGGATTCTCAGATATTTGAGAGGTACCACAAATCAAGCATTATGCTTTGATGGTTCAAACATTGCTCTACAGGGATATGTTGATGCAGATATGGAAGGTGAAAGAGATAATAGAAGGAGCACTACAGGGTATGTATTAACTGTAGGTGGAACAACCGTTAGTTGGGTTTCAAAAATCCAAAGTGTTGTTGCACTTTCAACAACAGAAGCAGATTATGTTGCTCCTACAGAGGCTAGTAAGGAAATGATTTGGTTACAAAGTTTTATGGATGAATTAGGTAAGAAGCATGATATGGGCATGTTATACAGTGATAGCCAAAGTTCCATTCATCTTTCAAAGAACTCAAAATTTCATTTCAGGACTAAACACATACATCTCAAGTACCATTTCATATGGTCAGTGTTGGAAGATGGAGAATTGAAGCTGGAAAAGATACACACTAGCCAGAATCCTGTAGATATGCTAAGAAAAGTTGTAACTAGGGAGAAACTGAGAATATGCTCAATTTAAATTGGTCTTCAAGAATGATGATGAAGATTAGAAATAGCGAGGTCCAAAGAGGAGTCATTGTCCAGCAAATGAAGCAGTGGTGGAGTTGCTACAATCAGTCTCCAAGTGGGAGATTGTTGGGTGTGGAGCCTGATTATCTTGTTGATTTTGTATCACAGTGTTGGACCCTTGTACCTTAATGGGGCAGAAATGCCACCCATAATTAAACGTTGCCTGGGGGGTCCAGGGGGGGCGGCTGTGACTTTATGGATCCCCCCCCTGGTGGGGGGTTTCGGGGGTAGCACCCCCGAAGCTAAAAACAAATGTAAAATTGCCTTGTAAAAGTATAGTAATTTCTAGTCAATCAAGGCCGTTCATTAGGCGGATGATCTGATGGTAGAAGTTATGTTTAGTTTAGGGTTATTTTCCCTAAAAGGCAACCCCTCACTTGTATGAGGGTATTGTATTGCGGCTGTGTATGGTATGTGTATTCTCAGAGCAAGAAATAGATAGGGAGATTGTGAGAGATAACAAAGGATATTACAATAGATCTATTGTAGGTTGTGTCTCTTCATTTCTCTGGATAAGAGAAAGGAAGGACTGGCTGTTCAGGGTGGACATAGCCCAAACTGGGTGAACCACATATATTTATGTCTCCCAGGTTTTATGTGTTTTGTGTGTTTGTGTTTTCGCATATTTTATGTGTTGCATTTCTCTGTAATATATAATTTTCTAACAAAAAAAGTAGGATTTGAGGTTTTTTAACATATATTTGTTGATAATACGGTTGTGGAGTCGAGGAGACTTTAGGACCTTGCAAAGGTGCCCCCATGATATAAATTGAAACATATGAAACTAATGTTCCACCTGGGTTAGAGATAGAAATAGTGGGCTAGCCTACCCCTGATGTGGGTCCATAGTTCGCGCAATTCCCACTAGAGCTAGAAGGTATGTAGGGTTCCCCCCAGTTGGTGGAATAGGTGAACCCAAATTTTGACCACTCATAGGGGGAACTGTGGTTATCGTCGGTACAGGAGGCTCAAGAGGAATCTCAGTCTGATCTATCATTATGCTAGGTTGAGCAGTAGGTATTGAAATATTTCGACCAAACAAGATAGTGGTATTAGTGACACTAGATAACTAAATAAGGTTTTGATAAAGTGAAATCACACCAGAAATCCATGAAACAAGATCACGGAGACAAGTATAACCTTGTGGGACCAAGAATGCACTATGACCAGAGGGTGTAGTTGATCTACATCCCTTATCGTAGGAAACATAAATAAATTTATTAGGAGGGAAGAGTGTTTTAGGATCAATTTCTGGAGCATGAGTTGCAGGTGTCTCCTAAGGAGTATTATGGGGTGTGTCTTAAAATGGAGCATCATCAGTATTTTTTTCCATCTTTAGCAAAAGAAATTCTCGAACCGGAATTCGAGATGCACCAGGACAAGGAGTGAAAGGTATGTTGGAAGTATCAAAGAGTTTGTACTAGTACAGAGGTGATACATAAATAGGGCCGTATTCTAGCTTAAAGAGTGGATTAAGAGGAAGCAAGAACTCTAAAGTAGGCTCAGGATTATCTAGATGAGTGTCCTAGGATGAAGTGACCGACTCTTGAGGAGGTGGTCAAGAAGCAAGGGGTTGAAAAGTTAGGAGGATACCAAGTTCAAAATCATGGTTCTCAAGACATTCATACAACACTACAAGAAAAAATCACATTGATGAGGGGCGACAATGGTCACCATAAGCTCATTGGTGAGGGTCAAAAGAGCCTTCGTCACCAAAAACTGAATGTCACCAAAAGTGGTGTCGCCGAAAGTATAGGTGTTGTGGTGACATTCAAGGTCCATCACCAATAATTATTTATAGTGACAAATAGTGACTGTCACCATTTCATATGAGCAATGGTGATGGACAATAGCCTCCGTCACCAAAAAAATGAAGGTCACCAAAGGTGGCATCGCCGAAAGTATAGCGTTGTGGTGACATTCAAGGTCCGTCACAAATAATGATTTATAGTGACGGATAGTGACCGTCACCATTTCATATGAGCAATGGTGATGGACAATATCCTCCGTCACCAAAAAACTAAATGTCACCAAAGTTGGCGTCGCCGAAAGTATGTGTTGTGGTGACATTCAAGGTTCGTCACGAATATTGATTATAATGACGAATAATGACCGTCACCATTTCATATGAACAACAACGATTTTTTGTGATGGAACTTTCATGGCCATCACTATTGGTGCATATATGTGGCGACGTTCATTGACCGTCACCATAAACTCATTGGTGACATTAAGGTCCATCATGAATATTTACTATAATGACAAACAATGACCCTCACAATTTCATATCAACAACAACGATTTATGGTGATAGACCTTTAATGGTCATCACTATTGATATGTATATATGGTGGCGTTCGTTGACCGTCACCATTTCATATTTTGGTGAGGGTCAAAAAATGTCACCATAAGGTCATTGGTGATGGTCAAAAGAGCATCCGTCATCAAAAACTGATCTTCGTCGTTCCCTATATATGAATATCAGGGCACGAATGAATCGAACCACCAACCTCCTGCTTGTAAAGCAGGTGCTCTTCCATTGAGATAGCACCCTTTAAATAATTATACTTTAAACTAGAAATTGCCCCTAAAGGTGCAAAGATACACCAAAGGAATAAGAACCAGGAAAACTGAAATAATTCAGTGTCCTTGCTCCTATTTTTGTTCTACAACACTCTACAAAGTATGATCTTGATCTAAAACGTATTTTTGCTGAGTGGTTCTAATTTAATGGTAAACGTTATATTTAGATAAAATAAATGAATAACTGAGAGGCCTTATGGGCTAATTTTTAATCCTTACACCAAAATCTCTTAATATTCAAGTCTATGGAACAAATCGTTCAAGGTTCAAACTAAAGTAGATTTTAAATGGAAATCCTAAAACTAGCTAAGTAGTTTACAGGTTAACATTTTGGATATAGCTTCTATTCAATTTATATGACAAGTTATGCCATAACCTTGAATCTTAAGTCAACAATGAAAAAGAAAGATAGTCATGGCAAGAAAAATTCTCTTGTTTTTTCTAATGAGGGTGCATGTAACTTGATAAAGGTTGTACGAGAGTGTCAAACCATAAACAGTTTCACTAAAACATGGAAATGACAAAGTCTTGTTAAGCAACAAAATTTTAGTTGAATTTATGAAAATCATCGAGCTAAATGATATAATTAAACTAAAAGTAACTGTAAAAAAATGAAATTCCCATCATATACCATCTAGTTTGGTTAGTTCTTCATAAAGAGAAAGTGCAATTCCATGATCCAGCTCCTCATCTTGATTATGTAATGGACCATCCTGAACAAAAATATCCACATACAACAATCAATGTTATTGCATTGGTAAGACTTCTGATATAATCTATCAAAGCATGTATTATGTAGGAGAATAACAAGAAAGCACAACTAGAAATTTGAATCACAACATAACAATATAAAACAACATGCAACAAGAAAGGAACAAATCCATAATTTGAGAAATATGAACAATCCATGAACCTGTTCCTATATATTGATATAGATAATGAAATAGAAATTTAGATTTATGAAATTCAAGTATCACACAACAATGTCTTCAAAAAATCTCAATATGTAAAATAGTATCTTTTGCGTTTGGATTTACCTTGAAGAACCTCGGGAAAAAGTTTCCATAGAAACAGCCAATAAAGATAACAACATGGACCTCAGGAGAAATTGTGCAGGGGATAAAATATGACGGTAAAGCACTAGAGAAGTATTCAAAGAAAATGATGAAAAGCGTATCTAGAAATAACTAAGAACCCTCTGAAGTAAACCACACATTTATCATCGTGACTAGTACACTTGCAAAAAAAGATCAGAATAATTTATGAACTATTCCTCCAAACAGTAGTGAATTTTTCCACTAAAATATAGTTTCAAATTAATCAACTTTGTTAAAGCTAACAAATAGAAGATTGAAGTTTAAAAGACAATACACTTTGATGAATTAGGGATTACCATGGCATTAGAGGGCACATGCCAAAATACATTATCATCTCCAAATGCACCCCTACGTAGTGTCCATCTGACACTTTGTGACTTGAACCTTTAAAAGGCTTGATTAACCACTTCATCGTTCGAGATTTATTGTGAGTACCATGGTACAATGTGACCTGCATGTCCCAAATAAAATGAGCCAACAATGAAAACCATAATTAAATTATTAATGCCTTACTAATTTAATCCTTGTAAAGATGAAAAACATGAATCCAAGAAAGAAAATGATAAGGTTCTCATTAACCAACTATTATATTTACAGATATGGCAGAATTGTTGATTGGTTGTTTTCGAATTTAAAGCATTTTACGTATTCTCTCAAACATATGAAAATACATTAAAATTACCAAGGTAAAATTACCAAGGTAATTTAAAGCATTTATGTTGGATATATTTCAACATAAATCTTGCAGAAAATCTTTTTCTTTGAAATTTGTGTTTTCGTTTGGGTTCGGGTTTGATCCGTTTCGGCTTCAGGTTCAACTTGTGATTAGATTTGGATCAGGTTTGGGCTCAAGTTTGAGGTTCAACTTTGACATTCGCCGAACCTCAGAAAATTTCAATTTTTTTTAGGTTTTCCAAATTCCGAACCTAAAGTTTCAGGTTCGGAAAAAATTGAAAGTGACACATTCACAATTGCACCCCTAGTCATTGAAATCGTAATTTTTTCACCCACAAATGTCAAATTCTATGTTTTAGGAATCTATCTGAGCTTAAAATGAAATGTGCAGTGGAACACACTTATAATGACCATTCAAAATTGTCACATTTGAAAATGCCCTACGAAACACGCCAAACATGCAATATTCACAAAATATTAAAATATGGCCTTGGAAATATAGTCAGTGCGGTATGTTGTATACACTAAATAGATTTGGACAACTATGTTCAGGTCATTTGATAGCTAATCCACATTTTAAAGTTTCAGAAAAAAAGGCAAAATATACTGCATCACAGTCTAACCCAGATCAAGATGAACATAAGCTTTATCAAAATATCATATACAATTAAGTCACCCATTTAAAATTGTAAATCTATACAGCACATGATTATCTTGAGAAAATGAATCATTCACCTAGGTCAAAAAAGGAAATTGAATTTTGTCATTTTCCAAGCAAAACGAAGACCAAATATAGTTGCCATTTGCCTGGCCCCCTTGACCAAATAAGTTGTCCAACTAGATCGTATGATGAGGAATTTGCATCCCTGCCATTTTAAGTAAAACACAAAACTGCATGTCTATGTGGGTCAAATGAGCTTCATTCCTAAAATACTATTAGCAAGCCTAGTCAAACATTAAACTCATCCCAAAATCCTACCATCAGCTAAGAAAATGCAGCAACCACAATGAAATGTTTTGGGGTTAAAATGACCAAAAAGACATGAAGGCACTGGATAATCTTTAAATAAAAGAGACAATTGAAAGAAAAAAAAGAACAAAAGAAAAAATGTCACAAAAGAGAGACAAAGAAAAGCCGAGGAACCTAACAGAAATAGAGGAAAAGAAAAATAAGACAAGGAAAAACTGAGTATAACTAATGAATAGTGAAATAACCGATAATAAAATTTCAGCAGATTTCAACAGCAAAAATTAGAAGCACCATTCAGAGAATGTGAAGCACCATAGAAATTAAGTGACTATCAAAACATCAATTTTGAAGTTCACACACTGGTTCAAATCCTCTATATCATATTACTTTTGCTTGTCAATTGAGATTCCCAATCTGGTTAGGGTATTTCAAGAAAGTCCAATAGAAGGTGGATAGATGAGCATTTCAAAGAAAAACCAAAGACAATTTGACCTTGCAGATTAGAGAAATTTAAAAAATGTAAAATAGATGGCTAAAACCTAAGAGACCAGAAAAATAACAAAAAAAGTTTCAAACACAGATAAGATTCCATGTAAATGTAAGCACTGCAAATATTAAATTAAAAGGGGGCAGAAAAGAGTAAAGCTAAACGAGAAGGCTATAAAAAGGGTAAATGGGAAGACTAACAGCAAAGAAAGACACTAGAAACAAGAAAGCTAACCAAAACATAAAAGCAAAACTAACTAATGATTTTACCAAAATGGCATTCATCCTCAACCAAAATTTAATGCAATTTGTAGCCCCACTAGCCTATTTTTTTATCATATCCAGTATCTAACGTTGCCTGATTGTGCTATGCTGCAATAGGAAGAGCATATTTGCCTTGGAATCCCAAACCTAAATCATAAATAAAGTAATCAGTTGTGTTTCTTTTTATCATGCAACAAAAATCGAACTAAAATAAGATTTATGGATCAAGCAAATTACACTCACCATTCATGTTGATACCACAATCCCTACCAGGTCTGGTTTTAGCATTTTTTTTTTTTACCTCTCAAGTGCTTCCATCTAATTCCAAGGAAAACCTGAGATAAACAGACAATTTACAATCATTTTTCAATATTACAGAAGGAATTTCCCTCACATATGCTTCCATATATAATAAAGTTCCAATTAAAACTTGATTTATGAAAAGCACAAAGGTAAGAAATAGATATGATCTTGATCATAACATACAAAGCAAACAAATACTACTTTCAGAGACAATCATTGAAATAGAGTTTACCTTGCAGCCCTTGCTTTTTTCTTGTCATCTTCCAAGGAAGCAGATTTCACATCTACTCCAAATCTAGCCAAACATGCTCTCTTCTTTGCTTCATCATCAGCAGATGAGCGCAAAGCAAGTCCAAACTTGTTTAATAATTTGGGCATTGTCAAATTCCAATGATTCTGAAGTAAAACAAATGCATATCATAATTTTGGAAAAAAATATTAAGAAAATTAAGATGAAGGTAAATTAGACACACAAGATAAGGAAAATAACATCATCATAATCTCAGGAATTTGAAGACAGAAAATAAATTCCTGAATTTTGTAAGAATAAACCTCTCAGCCCTTGCTTTCCTTTGTCTTCTTCCGATCTTTTTTCTTCTCCTAGTCTAGGAGAGGTAAGTTTTGGAGTACCATTTGCTGACTCACCAAATCTGTTAATAAAACATACCCGAAGGTAATTTCTGTCAATTAAGAGATGAAACATATTGACTGATAAGATTGGGGACCATGTGCACTGATCATTCAATACAGAAATTACTTTCATAGCTATTAACCACTATAAAGATTAGAGAAAAGTCCAGTAGCACCAAAACTGACATAGTCCACCGAACTTAAAAAACCCCATTATGGCCAAACATTGTTTAAAATAAAATACAACATATATTTAACAGAGATGCTAAAAATTTGAGTTAAACAAATATAAGCATTGAAAATTTCAGAATCCATAGAACCTAAATCATACAACAAGATTTTTCCACCATTCCAAAGGGTGGCATTCCAAGTCTGCAGTAGTAATTAGTGCCAGAACAAGAGGCTAATCATATATACTATACAGAGATTATCCACTGAACTCCATGCCTTCGATGACCACCCATTTCTGCTAGCTGCAGTATTAGTACGAGTCTTGAGAATGATCTGTCATGATCTGTCACACATGAGGTGTTTCCCTCTGACTGCAGAATCAATGTAAACAGGGTTTTCATGGTATCCAAAATGATACAGTAGCCTCACTGGATCATGTGCAATCCTCACGGCCAAAAACAAATTTTATTTCCAGTTAAGATTTTAATATATTCTCCACTGATCTTAACTGAGCTGATAATTTTTACATTGTGATCAAGATTTAGTTGTAGATATCATATGATGTATAGAATTCCGGTTTTCTTCAACACTACCAAGGGTTGCATCACGTTTTGAGTGGGTTACATTCTCACTAATTTTGATTTGTAACCTTTTCTATTGGGTTGAAAAGCCACATGTGTCCTCGTAGTTGGGAGGTATGTGTGGCACTTGCAGAGGCAAGATTTACTTTGACAACCATTACCTTGGAGGAAGATAAATGGTCCAAGATTCATGTCGGGACCTCTCAAGGGAATATCAACTCCAACAATTTTTATTCCTGATAGTCACTAGACTTTGATAACCATTACCTAAGAGAGATAAATAGTGCAGGATTCATGTTGGGGCCTCTCAAAGGAATATCAACTCCAACAGATTCATAATCACTGCATGGTGCCTTTATAACCAATGCCTAAGTTAATTTGGGCTGCCAGGATATGTAACACATTTTTATTTGGGAACTGAAATAGGTCAACATGGAGTCAAGGTCTGAATCACTGATTCACATTTGGTGGAGAAGGTGGCTTATTTAACTGTTTAATGGCTTCTTAACGTTCCAAATTTTTCTACACTTTAAATAGTTCCTAAAGTATAATTAGGCATAAATTCGAAAGGAAACATGTCTTATTGGCTCTTGGCCCTCAAGTCTGTGCATGAAGATTGCATGAAAATAAAGCTTATGGTTCTGTAGTGGCAATATGGCTTCCGTGTTGTTTAAATTTCTGCTGTGTGTAAATAATTGATTTTCTTCTAGAATTTTTGTGCACTAACTATTACAACCTGTAGATGCACCATAAAATAATTTACAATAAATATGAAGCAGAAGAGTTTTTTTCCTTCACACAACTGCTATGTAAACATGGAACCAGCCAAAAACTTATGATGAGCCCGAGACAACCATACAAGTTGAAAATTAAGTTATAACATCAAAAAAACCCAACTTGAAAATAAATAGGGAATAGTTGCAAAACAAAAATGAAACTCAATTCAAGATATCATTGCAAAGCCTCCGATGGTTATAACTTATCACAGGTGTGGGTCAAGTAAACTCCGTATAACCATATAACCTATGATGGAGGTTTAACAAGACCATTTTCAAATTTCAACAATCCTATCATGCCAATCAGGTGATTTTATAGCATTTTCTTATTTAGCTATATTGCACCAACATAACTATTCAAAAAAGGGTTACCACAACTCTAAATCAAGAGAAGCTACTTGAACTGGACTAGTAAATTCCATGTAAACATAACCTCTGAATGAGGTTCGAGAAGACCATTTTCCAATTTCAAACATTCTATCATGCCAATTAGGTGCTTTTATAGCATTTCTTGTACTGTAGAAACATAAAGATTCAAAACAGAAATCATCAAAAGGATTTTTATAACACAGTAAAGCTCAAGGAAAAAAACGCTACCATATATTTCTAGATTTTTAATCAAAACATGGTAATATAAAATTCAGGCTTCAACAAATAATTTGGGTCTTAAAGCTTCATACAATGCTCTATAAGCTTATTTATCCAACTTTGTTTTTTTCTTGAATCAGGTAGCAGTAACACTAAGTTACAATTGGTTGACAAACGCAAAATTTTAAATTGATAAACATCATAAATTTGCTCACAAAACAGTAACACACATTCCAAGTTAGCCTAAGGCCTTGTGCAACAATTATCCCTGAATTACCCCTTTATAACAAGAGGCAAAAAACTCATCATGGTTATAAGGGATAGCAAATATAGGAAATACATCAACTAAAACATGCAAGATAAATATACTGAATGTTAGATTTTTTGTTAATCTTCACATATCCTATAGTCCTACATCTCCTACAAAGCAAGGTTTTATCTTACTGTCTATGTTAGGATAGTAGAATAGTACTTTAGGAAGGTTAAATGACCTTTACTTTATGAATATCCCTTGAGGAAGAAAAAATTCCTTTTAGCCTTTATCTATAGAGAAGTCTTGAATACATTTAATTAAATAATATAAAAAGATATAATGATACAACAAAAATTGTCAGAAAAAAGACAGATAGAGGAGAATGCAACAAAGAAGACAAGATGATAATCAGGAAACTTTCATAGGTAAATTGTAGTCACAGTCTGGAAGTGTTTGAGAATTCCAGATTATGTAAGGTTGACTCATGCATTTTATTTCCAAAGCACTGCAATTCTCTATCATATATTTTACTCTCTAATATTTGTCCGCTGTGAATACATCATACTTTTTGCTAAAATTAAAATATTTCAGTGGATGGTATGCCTTTTATTTGTTGTGCATTCATGCCTTAATCTATAAATTTTATTCCAATTGTTGAGCACTCTAGTGTTGCGAACACAAGATCAAAATCTCTCTTAGAGCACTGAAATTTTTTCCAATATTTGATAACAAAGCTAATGGTTTGTTCATCAGGAAGGTCGGAATATTTAATTTGTAGGTTGGTTACCTAATTGAAAAAGAAAAAGCAATACACAACAAACACCCATGAAAATTAGAAGGCTCAAAGTACAACAGAGCCATGGCTGTAGCTAGTGTGACTTTCTTCCTTGTCTAAAATGGATCTGGTTGAAACCACAAAAGGCCACATATAAAGCCCTGAAAATTTCAGGATTAAATCTCATTGATTTGAAAAGAAATAAAAATGTATTCCTTGAAACCTTTATTTTGATAATTCACTTTTATAAGACTCTACACACACATCATACTACCCAAATTCTGAAACGTAAATTTTCAACTGTAAATTCAACATGCAAGCCCTTGAAATTCTAAAGGGAACAGAAACAGAAGAAGAATACTGAAGAAAACGTAAGTTCATACCCTTCGTTCACTACAAAATCTTTACTCTCACCTTGCTGCTCACGAATTGTGCTTCTCTTCCTCCGACAACTGTAACACCAAGCCAAACCTACCGGCACGCTGGTGCTTCTTTTCCAAGTCCGACAACTATAACGACCCTGCAATGTTAGCGACGCCATTATATTCCCCCTTATTTGATGGATTCTCCATGGATACCATGACTTCCATGAGGACAGTGACGGTTTCCACCAACTCTGCCATTATCGAGTCTTCGCACTTCTTGGTGACAGTCTTGAGTTGGGATGTTTCATCTCCAGAAGGGGGTTCCTCCATGTTAACTGCCTCAGATTTTTCTGGCGCATCTTCTAATGGAGGAACGACCTATTTTACGTCGAACTCAGGGCCCTGACCTACTGCATTTTCTGGCAAATCTGAATAATTTCCCAGGCATTCAGTCGGAAAAGCACCAGTAGCATCGGGGTTCGAATCCCTCTTAGAAATTTCGTCACGCAACTCCTGGATCTTCAATTTCTTCCATTCTTTTGTGACCTTTGATGAATTTTTTGTCGTCGCCATTACATGAAACCAAATAATTATGTAATATATAAGGAAAATGAACCCACAGAAACTTTCTACTGAAACCCTCAAAGCCTAGTTCGCAGAAACCACACTGACTTAAGGTTTTATTGTTGGCCTTTTGAATTTATAGGGATGTTATCAAAGTTGAGCCATAAGCCTCACAATAAGTGGTTTTGGGATGTGGTTTTTTGTTTCCAATGACGGTTAGAGGGACCGATGTTTACCATGATACTTATGGGATCCTAATTTGATGTTCGTAATTGATAACCTACTTTTATTATTGGGAAAGGTCACATGTCAAAATGACGTGGTGAGACCAAATTTCCCCCTTTACATTTTTTATTTTTTCTTCCCTTCCATAACTTCACATTTATGTTAGTGAAAAAAAAAATGAAGTGTTTTATATATAATAGTTTATTGGTTGTATGATATTTTTTAATTTTGTATTTTTGGTTAAAAATATTTATTATATTATCATAGCATAAGTGTCAACAAAATACATTATCACCAACAAAATATAGTAATATAGATTGGTTTAAGAGATGGCACAAGCCTTGCCTTGAAAAGCAAGAAGCCCGAAGAGGAGCCAAGACAGTCGGTGTTTTTGGTTATTATCGACACAAAAAGAGAAAAATTACAAATCTCAGAATTACACATTAAGGATGGATATTGGGAGGAAACACTCGAAGTGTAGCAAAGAGAGCATCACGTTCACGCATATGGTAATCAATGTGTTCCACTCGACTCTCCAAGGTGCGAAGATGGTCATTTGTGCATTGTTGTTGGCACCATAGTCCTTCCACAGAGTCAAAGGTCTCATTATGCACATGCTCGAGGTCGTTGATATAGGCAACCAATTCGTTCATGTCCTCGTACCTCTGTTCCCTCAGCATATCAATTTTGAGATGTATGTGATTTAGCTGGGTCGCGATGGACTCCAAGGTGAACAGACTTCTATGTGGCTCAGTGAGCGGCCTGGTGACAGGGCCATATCTATAGCGAAGTGGCGACTCTCAATCGACTCAGAGTCCAAGCTAGGCTCCCCATGTTGCTGGCATACATCCATGTGTGGCCCACCACCCCCCCTATAGACCCGCCCTCTCTGTCAAGGCATACTACCAACTCCAACACCACCTGCAGCATTGCCATGGACTGTGTACTGATTTACCTGAGAAACACCCCACTAGACATTAAATTGACAATATTGAAATAACACACCACTGACAATTCCAGAGTTGTTGAACACGATTACCCAACTAAGAAGAATCTTGAAGTCCCGAGCACCAACACCACAATGACGAGTAGTGAAGACGTAGGAAGACACAGCACAAGCCCCGAGGCCTGCAAAGCTCATACATCCCCAGGAAAGGCACCTGAAACTGCTCCCCCCATCTGACTAGCGATCCAGTGAAGTGTGCGCTAACCAAAGAAGAAGTTGGGCTGAGGAAAACTCTGCATGTGCACCTAACCCACGCAGTCCAGGCCAAAGACCAAATAAATCGTTACGTCGGACAAAGAAAACGTCCCTCGATCCCATGGCCATGTTGGATGCAAGCCTCAATTTCCCTCCCTTCCACATTCAACATTCAACAGCCTCGTCCTGTTCTGCTACCCCAAGCCACAACTTGAGCCGAGACGAAAACAAACCACACCTTGTTCTCTCTCAGCACTCTCTCCTCATTGCCAAATGCCTATGAATGATTTCTTGTTGGTCCTTGTGCGATATTAAACTCAACTCACGAGGAGCAGGATGCAGGTTCCGAAGCCCATTCATTGCATTTGTGTGGCGTGTGTAGGCCCCTCTAGCTCCACAATCCAATGCACTGCCAACTGGCCCCTTAAATGATCACCCCCATCGGGGGTGTTAATTTTGTTCTTTAAATAATATTTATAATAAATTTCTTTGAATAAGAAAGGATGATATCCAATTTTAAAATCACTATACAAATAGTTTAATGGGCTATATGATATTTAAATGGAGGCTCTTATGAGTATAATTATGTAGAGGTTTGTCTTTTGAATCCATCACATAAATCTTATAGATTCTTAATGAGTTTTGAACGAGCTAATATAGTTCATCTTCACCAGAATTAGTAGGTTATATGATATTTTCATTTTATCTTTTAATATATTTATAACTAATTTTATTGAGCCTAGCATATGGTGATAGAGTGTTTTGTTAACGCACTCTGTGGTGTAAAGGTGACTTGTATCATTGGTTCGAAACTCCATGGGAAAAAATCCAACCATACTAAAGGCTAGTGTGGCTCATGTCGGATGAAATTCTTGCCTAATTTAAAGAGCTTAAATACCCTTAGACCATGGAGACTCAAACCACATATTAAACATGCCAGAGCTCACATAACTTAACAAACAAACAAATAATAATTTTATTCATTAAATTTAAAAATAAAAATAAAAATAAATAAATTCCCAAATAAATATGTTTCTTTGCTTGACATTCTCCTTTACTATATAATATATTTTGAATTTTGTGATTTTGTCTATATGAAATAATAATGATATACATCTTATTTTGTAGTGTTTTAAGACTAGCAATTGCACCGCATGTTGCAAAGGAAACGTCGTAAGGCAATAGCATAGGGATAGGAAACTATACAGAAATGGGGGCTGCACAATCGTTGACAGGAATACATATCCTTTAGTAGCTCCAAGGGGCATAGAAGTAAAATAGATTTTTTAAGCATAAAACAAAAATTTAAACCACATGTTAGGCATGCACATGAGAATTATTTACTAAAGATTGCATTACGTCTATCTATGTTTAGAGGAAAACGATATAATCCGTTGTGTCTCTCAATAAGAAGGAGAAATCCATCGATCTTTGGAACTGTTTCATGCACTTGTTTACCGCCTTCCCAACAACTGTAATAATAATCATGTAAAGAGGTTCAAAACATAATAATAATTGTCCCCTCATCACAATAAACCTCTCCCACTGATGTGAACTTTATTTTTATTCTGCATGGCTTCCCGTGGGGTTGCTTCCAATTGCAAAGAAACATGAGATGCCAACTTTATATTCCTGGAACCATTTAAATCATTGTTGGGTTTCTTAGGCGAATCGAAGGTTCAAAGAGAATTCTTCAAAAAGAGCCACTCCAAGGTTGATTATGATCAATTTCTCATCTTTGATTCATAAATAGGTTACACATCATACATAAAGCTTGCTTTCTCTTTAAATACCCTAACATATATTCTTAACCATTATAATGTGTGATCATTATATCCTTTAAAGCCCATACATAAATTTTCAAACTGTTATTCTTTAAAACTCGTATATAAATGTTTAAAATGTATACTGAAACATGATTGCAAAACATATGAGCCTAGGTCATTATATCATTTTCTTAACATAAAATTCTAAAGAAATATTTAAATACAAAAGTAAACTCTAAAAAATATATATAGATAATAGGTTTCTTAGTATGAATGAAACACTTTTGGTCTTTTGGTTTTTCTTAATGTTAATCCCATTATCAATAATAATTCTCATAGAATTAATTTCATTTTCACACCAACCTTCACATTAAGTAATCTCGTTGATAAGACCGTTCAAATCACAACATCTCTGACATTATATGATATGTGAAATATATATATATATATATATATTTACTGAACATTTAGTTGTAATTTTGTTGGTACAAATTTAGTTAATTAATTTATCTAAGATCTCATCCTTCTAGAGAAACTTACTCACCTTATGATTAGGCGAGGGAGATTTTTTTTAATTTTTTTTCTTGTTATTCATTTCCTTATGAAATGTATACTATTTACTTTTTAAAATGTAAATGCATTTATGGAATATGTGTTATCCTCTCTCATTTTTGTCCAATGGAGGCAGAGATTGCTATAAGTATACAATATAAGTTTAAAATATAAAATCTAACTTGAGTTTATGATGGAGGCAACCAATCACACTTGACTTAAACCTAGTCGCCCATGTATAAGTATTTTGGAGTCCAGTTGGAGGGCATAGTGAAGACTTCCCAATCGTTTTGATTTTGAATTATTCATAGACCATCAAGAATTTAATATGGAGAGTTTATATGGTAGGAATATCCAAAATCATCTAACCATGCCTCCCCGTGGGAATTGGTTAGCCAACATGGTGAAGAGAGATACATATTGACTTCAAAAGAAGAAATACCATTAGTTGAATTTCCCTCATCTTGTTCTTAATCCTTTAAACAATTGATTATGCGTTAGCTTTTCTTCAAACAATTGATTATACATTACACCTCTAATGAATCAAATTTTCTTTATTTTTGTCCTTATTGTCAATTATATGAAGGAATTTTAGCATACTAGGGAGGAAATTTCTATAAATTTAATGCTTAGGTTCTCTCCAAAATGCAAAATAAATTTTGAGTCCTTTGAAGGGAAGGACAACTAAGAAGGATTTTTTCATTTTCATTGTGTGTATTTTTCTCTTATTTTGATTTTTGGGATTCCATGGGGTTGTTGATGCATCATGGAATTTGCTAGGAAGATTATGAAGGATTTTGTCATGTTCATTGTGTGTATTTTTCTCTTATTTTGCTTTGTAGGATTCCATGGGGTTGTTGATGCATATGGATTCCATTTGATAGCAAGATTATGTTATCCACAGATGGTGAAGATGAAAATATTGGAACTCATTGGGTTGTTCTCTTTGTTGAATCTTCTGGATATTAAAACTTTAAACATCAAATGATTTTCTGCATGGTTTTCCATACTAAGGTCTACATAATGCACATTGTATAAATCTAACATGTAAGGTAATGAAGCAATTGCTATGTTTCTGGGCAGACAATTAGGAACACATGTCTAGCTCAATTTTAGATATGAAAATCTTGGAACTCATTGGGTTGTTCTCTTCCCTGGATCTTTTGGATATTGAAACTATAGACATCAAATCATTTTCTGCATGGTTTTCCATACTAAGGTCTACATAATGCATGTTCTGTAAATCTAACATGTAAGGTAATGAAGCAATTGCTATGTTTCTAGGCAAACGATTACGAGCACATGTCTAGCTCAATTTTAGATATATCTACAATTGAATTAGATATTCTTTGATACATTTTATTATATATGATTTACAATGATAAATATTTTCATAGGCAGAGGTTCACTAGTGAGGTTGGGGGAGTTTTAAGTAGCTCACTGAAATTGCATCCTTTTTGTTTCATTCCTCACCTACATGCCATGAACTTCACAAGATGAGGCTTGATGTACTTTTATATATGACTAATAGATACCAATCTTTGTCCAAATTACCAAATAGACCATATTTTTTAAATCACCTTTGGCTCAAAGAAGATGTGTATAGATCTAAAGATGTTAAAGCTATGCTTATAGCTTATATAAATTTGGTATTTAAGCTACATAGAGATGTCCATGTAGGGTAAGATTATTATTATAGGAATATTTCAAACTCTTGACGCATTCAATTTATGTTACTTATTACTTTGGCATAACTCTGCTAGGGGTTGAATCACTCATTTATAGGTTGGTGTTTGGCATGCATATTAAATCATTAAAATATTTAGACTGAAAGATGAGAATATTATTTTGTTTATGTATGATGGAATAACAAACCAACATTTTTTGGCTTGGTGCTACTATAAAATGCCAAACATTTGATATAATTATAAATATTACTACCAACTGAAACTATTATCACATAAGAGTAATATACCCACCCAATCAAACTTAAAACTAAGTGTTAAACAAAATTTTGTCATTGTCCCTGAAATCCCCATCCTAAACATTGGAGGGCCATTTCTATGACTTCTATGTAGTGTCATGCCTTGCAAAAAGTTTCATTGCATCCCTTTCCATGAGAAGAACATTTCCTCTGTTGGCAATTCCTGGAACAGGCTCTCAAAAACATATGATTTTGGGTCGGCGCTAGCAGGAAGTTATGGCCTCGCGCCTATATAGAAATTAACACTCAACCTCACGCCCATTGGTGCTTTGTCCCAGTGGACTGCCCACGTTGAGCTATTTTTGGAATTTTTTATAAAATAGAAGCAAAGTTTCCATTCCCAACCACTTCGTGAGCGTAGTCAGCATGGGTTGTTCGACTGAATAACGTCATAAATCTTCCTTTGGCTTCTTATTTCCTACATTTTAGCAACCTCCCAAAGGATAAGGCCTCCCTTCCACCATATGAGGTATCCCAACCTCCTTCATAAGTCTTATTCTTCTACCTCAATCCTTTAATCCCCCTCCTCTCTCCCTAGAAGATAATTCCCTTGCTTAAAAGGAAAGCAAGTCCCACTCTTTATTTTATCTTAGGGAAATGGTTTCGAGGGTCACTTCCCACCTATTCATCGACCTATACTCTACAAGTGACTTCCTAAACTACCGAGACTCCACCCATCGGTGAAATTTCGTGAAGAGCAAGGAGCCTTAGCTGTGGTGACAATGGGATAAGCCTCCATCGTTTCCCTTGTCCTAGTAGTTTCCCTCTTAGGAACCCATTTTAGATCCACTACTAGTTTGAGTGGTAACAAGTTGTTCATAATTCCATTTTTGAAAAACTCTTTGGTATGCCCAATTTTTCCATAATTTAGCTCCAAGATGAGAAGTGCAAGGCTATGGAGGCTGCCCTTCTTCTCACCGAATCAATCCTCTACAATATAGTGAACTAGGGCAGGTTGGTTGGCCCACCTGACTATTACTTTAGTCCTTCAAAGTTTGCAAATCCTTAGGCCCTATACACCTGCCCTTCTACCAATTTTGTTGTCCTTCACTTGAACAAGAGTCAGGGCTCTTCTTTGATAGTAACCTAACAACCCGCCAATTGTACTTGGCCTATCATCAATCTGCCCAACCACAGTCAATTCCTTTTACTGATCTAGGGCTCACAATATTGTCTTCATCTAGGGCTCTTCAAATCTGCCACCTAACAATGGTTTGAGTCCTCTCAAGATCATTGTTCTTGTGTGTTGACAATTTGATATTTGTTGTCCAATCTATGAACAAATATGAACTACTCCTCTTATCATACTTCTAAAAATCTATAGATGACTGAACTAGGGTCACAAATCAGCCACTAACAGTCCATTCACTAATTTTTTATAGGTTTCTTCAGATATTTGTCTAAAACTCTATGGAAAGTTCACCAAAATCAACTCCTCTTAATGTCAATCCATTATTCATATGGCACATTTCTTCTGCATGCTCAATCTTCTGCTCAGGTTCCACCCTCCTTTGGATCTGTTGTCTCCACACATACTGAATCTGCAAACCATATTCCAGATCTGTGGTCTTTATTGCAGAAATAAACCTTGCTCTAAGGGTCACAACCCATCTTCTTCTACGCAAATTTGTCACAATCTTAAGTTCATACCTTATGAACTAAACATGATAGGAAAATTTCCTAACTAGGGCATTCTACTTATGTACTTATAATTGTTGTAGAACAAACCCTATCAACACATAGAAAAAACATGACTCTTGCCCGCATAAGAGACTCAGCCTAGCTCATATGGATCCATAGATTCTGGGCATTTATTTGATTGAATCTTGACATGAGCTTCATATCTCAATGTCGATCCTCAAACTAGGGTTAACTCAGTCAATATTATGCCTAGGTCGACTTCTGTTATGGCTCTAAATTACAGTGCAAGCCCTCCATTTATGTTGGTCTTTATCACAGACCTTGTGGCCTACTAACCACCACAAAGCAAGATGGTATCAACCCTCTCTTCTATTTCATGTAGAAAATCTAACCAACGGGATTCAATCTGATCTTGTAATCATGTACTAAAACAAGATACCGAATCCTTCCTACAATTTGTGGAAACAAAACACAATCACACAATCACATATAAGTAAGAGAAACAAGTTATCAATCGCACAACAAAAGATGTATTTGGGGAAGCAACTGCTCAAAACCCTCTATCTCTATTTTGTATCAAGTTAAGGAATCATGAAACAATACAATGCGTAATCTCTCTTGAGATTCTCCAGCACTCTGCCAATTGTCTCCCGCTGATCTAGGAAAAATCGGTCTAGTACTTAGCCAATTCTCAGCCTTCCTTCAGCCTGCCTTGGTCACGCAATTCCTATGGAATTATCTCCATATTAATTAGGAAAATCAACCTTCCTTGATTGCGCAATCCATCATGGCACATGGGAAATTTTCTAGAAATACAACTGATAGTTATATTCCTCTAAACAGTGTTACAATAAGGATCAAGTGTATTTTTATTATTTAAAATAAGATAAAACACTAAACAACCAAAACCCTAACCTGAGGAGATGAAACACCAAGAGTTTATGGGCTCCATTGGGGTTAGTTCGACAACCAACTTCCTAGGGTCGTAACTTGGTCATATGATCTTCGTTTGACGCACATGATACCTCGTTAGAAATATCTCTCAGAGGACTAAAACTGCTAATACAATTTCTATGAAATCTGAAATCAACAAACCTTTCATGCCCAAAAACCATCATTTGGGGCCTCAAAACGGCTCTGAAAGTCCAGGACCCAAAAAACTGACAAAAATAGTAAATTGTGCTATAATTAAGGAAACTAAAAAACTGAAAGAGACAATGGCGAGGGCCCAAGTGGAATAGGCGGGTGGCCACCAATATCCACCTCAATCACCTTAAATCTAATTTCTTGAGCTAACTCAATCATCATGACTTAGTTAATTGACACAAGTTGTTATGAGACAAAATTACAATTTATTGTCCAATTTATTTAAGGGAAAAATAAATTAGACGCCTCAAATTCTTGACTCCTGGTACATCAAAATTCCTCACCAGTGTGGGTGCATTTTTGTGTCCTTTCTAGTTGCCAATTTTATTGTTTCTTGTTACAAATTTCAACACTCCCTCTCAACAAGAAATGAATTCAATCTATCCCCATCCGATACCTTTGGAATGTTCTGCATGCTACACTTCTCTAGTGTTGTTTGCACCTACAAATCCTGAAACTGAATAGCCTCTGAAAAACTAAATCAGTATAATGCATCTGTCATCAGAGTCTTCTGACTGTTGCTAGCTACTACACTTGTCTAGTACTAGATTCTCTGCATTGCTGCTGACATTTGCATCCGTGCCCTTTGAACTGTTGCTAACTCTATTTGTGCTCTAGTATTTGACAGTTGTCACTCTGATTTTTGTCTTGCTGACATCTGACTACATCAGTCTAAATGATCCTTCCTACCGCTACTGTACTATGGGCTCCTCATATCCAGGTTCGATCCATGAGACACGCCATCTCAATGGACCTTGCCCAAATTTCTTATCTTGGGATTATGTCTACACATAACCCCACCTTACACCTCGCGTTATGGCTGCTCCCTCTTCCCATATGGCTCGAAATCTCCCCCTCATGGAGGTCTCTTCTTGAGTGGATGTTTCCACTCGGTCTCCTCTCTGCTTCTCCAATTGCGGCAGCTACTCCATAACCTTCTAAGACTGCTTCTCATGAGGATGCATGTTGACAGGTAATTAATGCTCCCTCTAAACCACCAAGTCTCTAACTTCTGCCTTTCTCCTCAAATATTTGCATGCATATGGTACCTCAAGTGCATATAGGTTCTTGACTTGCGCACAATGTAATTGTCCCGAACTTACAGAAATTTTCTAAAAAAGAGTTGATTTTAAATTGATGATATCTCCATCATTCGAGCTCCGATTTGACCAATTTTTTTTTTTTCCATTTGGGTAGATTTTTGAAAGGAATCCAAATATTCTATTTTTTTTTTTAAATTTTACACCAAATCTTCAGATATTCTCTACAAACTAGCCGCCCAAAAAATTCCTGCTTTGATACCATGTAGAAAATCTAACCAACGAGATTCAATATGATCTTGTAATCTACTAAAACAAGATATTGAATCCTTCCTACAATTTACAAAAACAAAACACGATCACACAATCACATATAAGTAAGAGAAATAAATTATCAGTTACACAACAACATGATGTATTTGGGGAAAGCAACTAATCAAAACCCCTCTATCTCTATTGTGTATTAAGTCAAGGAATCATGAAACAATACAATGCTTAATCTCTCATGAGATTCTCCAGCACTCTGTTAATTGTCTCCCATTGATATAGGAAAACTCGATCTAGTACATAGCCAATTCTCATCCTTACTTCAGCCTTCCTTGCTCATGCAATTCCTAGGGAATTAACTCCTTATTAATTAGGAAAATCAACCTTCCTTGATTGCGTAATCCATCATGGCATCCCAATGACTTTATACTTGTACATGGGATTTTTTCTCTGATTACAACTGATAGTTATGTTCCCTTTAACCTCTTTCTCAACTAGGTATTCCTCGAAATTGACATGCATGCAACTATTAATAGTGAATTATCAATTATCTTATTGATCACTCATTGTGAATTAAATCTAATTTAATTCACTAGACCTCTCACTAGCTCATCACTCAGTTAGAACTAGTTAAAATTATTTTAACTCATTTAATTGAGTTAATTACATTTTCACCCCACTAATGCATCAACATCAGCTGGACCCCAAAAATATTAGAATCCCTCTAAATGCCTCATATTAGACCCTCAACTCGAATTTGTTGAGCTAACTCGGTCAACATGAATTAATTAACTAACACAAGTTGTTATGAGATGAAATTACAATTTATTGTCCAATTTATTTAATGGAAAAACAAATTAGACGCCCCACATTCCTCACTCCTGGTGCATCAAAATTCCTCACCAGTGTGGGTGCATTTTTTTTTGTCCTTTCTAGTTTCCAATCTCACTATTTCTGGTTGCAAATTTCAACATTTCAGAATTTGATGCAGCCTTCACACAAAGACACCATTGAAATCAAATGCCCATATTCTCATGAGAAACCTCTCTTTATCTTGATCTGCCAGAAGAGAACCAACAATATGCCATCCTACTTCCTAGGGAAAACGGACCATTAAGGTATGCAACATTCTTCCAAACCCTCACATGACGATCTTAATCTTGGAGGATGATCATGACCTCCCTTTAGAAACCTTTACTCGGCCCTCGTACTCGACCAAATTTAGGACTACATCTCTCTTCACCCCCTTGATGTGCCAAATAGTGGGAATACATGTCAAACATGCTAAGATGTGCCAAGTGATAAGGCATGCCAAGATGTGCAAGCTAAGGTTGTGTCAATGCATGTTAGGGATTATCAAGACAAAAAAAGGGAGAAAAAATTTAAACTACAAGGAACTGAACACATAAGAGGGTTAATAAGTCATCAATTTACTTTTTCCAAGAGGGGCATGCTAGGCACACCAACACTAGGCGGAAATAAGTGCCAAGTGCAAAGTCTTAGTGCATTCTAAGTGCCAAGTATTCCTTTGTTGCTTCTCATCTACTTTCCAAAAATTGATCATCACAAATAAATTTAATATTAAACCATGCTAAATCATACCAAGGCATCTCAATGTATTCCATACAGTCTAAGACTTTCCAAGCGCCAACACATGCCAAGCGCCAATATGTGTCAGCGACTAGTGTTATGCATGTTATGTAGTGGAAGGGAATGTTGAAGAGTGCTAATTAAGGTGTGATAGAGAGTGATAATGCATGTTGATGAGTGTTAAGGAGTACAAGGAAAAAAAATTAAGGGAGCATGCACTAGGTAAAAATTCATGGAAGTTAATGAATATGAGGAATGTGTAATGCCAGAGACTAGTGTTAATGGTCAGTGTTAGTTGTCATGCCAAGGAGGGAGTGACAAGGTATGCTAAGCATTGGTAAGGCATGCTATGGAATATCAAGGCATGTTAAGAATTCCTAAAGTGTGCTTGGGAGTTCCAGGGTGTGATAATTATATCATGTGCCAATTAATAGTGCCAAGATATGCCAATACATGCTAGGTGCTAAGGATGTGGCGCAGGGTGCCAGGGTATGTCAATATGTGTCAAGGCAACAAAAGGAAGAACCAATAAGAGGGTTAATAAGTTAGGAATTTATCTTTTCGAAAAGGGTCATGCTAGGCACAATAATAATAGGTTCCAATACATGTCAAGTGGCATTGTGTGCCAAGTGCTAATGTATGTCAATGCATTCAACCAAGGTGTTCCAGGGCATGTTAGGGACTATATGCAGCATGCCAACACATGCTAGGAGAGTTCCATGTTGTGCTAGCGCATGCCACCATGTGCTTGGGTGCCAGTGTCATCACAATAGTTCCAATACATGTGGGGTGCTAAGAAATGTTAGTGTGTGCCAAAGCATTACTTTAAGGTGTGCTTAGATTGTTGAAGATTGTTAGGTCTTTCTCATTAATAGAATTTTCAGAGCTCGATTATGTATTAAATAATATATTTCCTACACACAATAGTGGAACTTTATCTAAATGGAATTTTCTAGATAATAAACTTAATAGATATGAATCATGTGCTGACTCGTAGGAAATCTCTAATCGACTAGTCAATAATTGAGGGAAATGACAGACGCTTATTACTTATTAAAAAATTGACTAACCCTAACCACTATGGCCTTGGACATATTATAAAAAATTCTCCACAATAATGGTATTAAATCGTTATCTTTTGACAAAAAATATATTAACAGGCACATAGCGTCATCAAAAACTCATTGAAATGATCAATGATGACAGACATTTTTTTATCGTCACCAAAAGTAATAAAAAAAGCATTGGTGAGGGTCATTAAAATTTCATCACTAGAAGTGTCACCAAAGACAGAATTAGTGATGGGAATTTAACGACCATCACCAAAAGTGAAATGTATTTGGTGACAGACCATAAAGGACCATCACTATATACACTTACAATGACAGTTTTTAATGATCAATGATGACGGACATTTTTTGTCTGTCACCAAAGTAACAAAAAGAGCATTGGTAAGGGTCATTAAAAGTTCATCACTAGAAGTGTAACCAAAGAGAGAATTAGTGATGGGCATTTAATGACCCTCAGTAAAAGTGTCATTGAAAATGTCTTTGGTGACAGACCATAAAGGACCATCACTATATATACTTACAGTGACGGTTTTTTAATGACCGTCACCATATGTGACATTGGTGACGGACCTTAAAGGTCTGTCACAAGCATGACCCTCACCAATGTGCTTTTTTCTTGTAGTGCAATATCTAGAGTATTTTTTTGGGCTCTTTGAGGTGACCCGTTAACTTCAGAACATCAAGGGATATAAGAGGTGAACTTTGTGTGTGCCACGATCGAGGACTTGGTGGCTCTGCCACGACTATTTCCATAAAATCAATTGAGTTATAGTGAATACTTTTGGATCAATCCAATTTACAATTACCAAGTCATTTTGAGGCAAAAAGGAGTTATGCATGGGTAAGATGTTATTCCGTCGGCAATAAATTTTAGAAACTAACAAGAAATAAATCAAAAGGGGGTAAGCTAGGAAACAAATATTACCAAGCAAACGAAAACTGCAATATACACATTGAAAAACCAAGAACTTAATGTACTGCAGCCAATCTCCTTGAATGCTATATTCAGTGTGTTATCAATGTTTTGATTCGTTTCAAAGCTGCTCTCTTTGTCATATTTTTGGCCTCTGGCTCCTTATGATTCAATTCTTTCGAAAATATTTAAAAAATTTCTCTTCCCACTCCACAACAAACCGTTTAAATATATTATATATTATATATGTTATATCTCTTACCACACACCCAAATCACTTACCTCTATTGCTATTTCACAATCGGCCTATCGTAAAAAAAATCCTTGCCACTTCATAAATTTCCTGATGCGATAATGGTGGAACCCATATTTCCCTTTGATATGTATCAAATGCATTATAAACATTTTTATTATGATTCATGTGTATTTTATCATATTACCATGATTAAAAAAATATTCACTTTCCGCTTTTAAAAGCCTTTAATGTGGCCTACCCCATCACATTTTCGCATCGCAAAATCGCAACATTACTCGTATTTCCCATTCACTTCTGCCTTTCCTTTTTCCAGATTGTGATATAAAGTGGGACCCTTCCCACCACATCACCCTCCGTCATCATCCATCACACTTCACAAGTTTTAGCACTTACCTCTTTTCCCTGATCCTAAACCTTGCAATATGTGATAAACCTTAAACCTTGCGAAGTGTGATATTGAAGTGGATGTGATCTAATTTAGAGCTAATATCTAAATGAATTGAATTTTGGTTATGCAGGACCCAAACCGCATATCGCCGTTTGCAGTCTCAGGAGGATAAGCGCTAAGGTATATGTTGAAAATGATGAATAATTATGATTTGCGATATTGTGGCAAACACGATGCGGGTCAATGATGAAGCCTAAAATACTTCAAATCCGGGTGTATAAGGTTTTTACGCTGTTAATGAAGAAAAGGGCTAAACGCGGCAGAAGGACTCGGATAGCCATCAAATCAAACATTTTCCACCATTTACCAAAGAGAGGGTATTTCTGCCAATTATTAAATGAATAAAGGGCTTTATGTTTTAAACTCCACCAAAGTTACTAGGACTGAATATTCATTCAAAGAGCCTGAGCAGAAGAGGCTGAGTCAACAAAGGGAATTTCTACAGAACTATAATAACAACAAGAACTGAAAAGAGCAGTAAACATGGCCAACACAACAATCGGATCTGCTGAATCAGCCCACGCAACACAAGATTTAATTATCTAGCAGCAGTTTTCTGAAGACACTTCGGGAAAGTGGAAGAAACAAGATTATGTGCCAACAAATAGTTTCATTCTTCAGATTTCTAAGCCTCGAATCATTCAGCAGTTCTAAATTCAAGAAATAGTTTGATTTGCTTACTACTTTTATTTAATTTTATTTAATTTCATTCATAAAATTTAGTAGCAGTTTTTTTTGTGCAACTCTATTTAAGAGTTGAGTTTTATGTAATAGAAGGAGATGGTTGGTCGCACAGGGCTGAGTGCCTTGTTGTTGATTCTCATGTCATTCATGAACAATGTATCGTTGAACACATAATATATTCCAGTTACACTCTTGAGGATTCACAAAATATTATGGTGTGTGTATTGTTTTCCCTTCTTTTTTTACATAATTTATCTGTCTTTCCAGGTTTATCATAAAAGTTATATCAGATGTTTTTATAAGTCTTGTGAACCTCCAAGACATATGGATATGTTTTTGTAAGTCTTTTTCCTAGATTTCCTAATTCAGTGTGAATTGAAGATTGTCCATAAGCATTCGTTGAGGTGGAATTAAACCTTGTTTTGTGTTTTCATAAGTCTTTTGATCTAGCATGCAAGTTAATACTTTTTTGTTAGTCTTGATTCACCAAACATTCCTTATTCATGAGATCATGTTAGTCAGAAGCATTCCTTGTAATGGGATTCTTTAAATGTAAAGTGAGATTCGTGTAAGTCTTTTAAAAGAATTCTTTCACTATACATTTCAGATCTGGAATTTGGGTCAGTTTTTCCTCACAGAAATGGATGTATGTCCTACAGACCCACTGTCTTTCTTCCAATTTTCTAAGCATCAGGCTACAAACTCAATTTTTCTACCACATCATACACCCATGCCCTCATATGTGTCAGAGCCTTTTATCTGTTCAAAATTCCTTTCAGAGTGCTTAAGATCCAACCTATTTCCAGAAAACCTAATAAAATCATAAGAATAGCCCTCGAGCTTAAGATGTGTCTGGTAAGGCGCTTAATGCAGTCTCAGTGCTGATTCCAGCACCAATGCTGTGCATCAAGCTTTATAAGGTAGCCAACTCGGTTACCTATGGATGGATAGCAACCTAGTGGGGACTCCCAAAATATATGCGAGGATGCATGGGAGTACAGTTTGTAGTACTATTTCCTAATGTGTAACCATTCCATGAGAGTGTTCCTATATACTTTCAGACACTGAGCACCTCCGATATACCTGAAATTACTATAGAAGGGCCCTAGATATTTCTATAACCTAGAATGGGATATTGATGTCACTCCCGGGATATAATGCTAGAAAATAATGACAACTACTATGTTTTACGACGTTGGAAAACGTCTCTAGCCTAGAACTATAAATTTTTTTGTTAAGTTCCAAATTCTCCGTTGGTTAATTGAGGTAAAATTTAAGTTAATCTTGATTAACATTTCGATTTTAAGTCTCAAATATCGATGGCACCTGAACACCTATTATGGAACTAATATGAGAAAAAGAAACTTTTAATTTCGATGAAAGTTATCTACTATAGGGAAGGAATTCAAACATCTATGCAATCAGACAAGGATGCGGCAAACACGAGCTTCCAAACTATAACTTTCACTTTCACTTTTCCAATGTGACAATAAAAAAGAAAATGAAATTCAATTCACCAAAGTTCACTACTATGATTTTTTTTCTTTTTCTTTTAAAATGAAAAATATGCACTTATCAAATTTCAATCACTAAGAATTGTAATCTATGTTTGATGATAACCTAAAAAATCGATTTTCCAATGCAATGCAAACTAATGCAATTTTTATAAGCAACGATCAATTTTTTGAGAGAGAACTTAAAAAATACAATATGCATTTCTTCTTGATTTCCAATAAATAACTAAAATGCCTAATAAATAGTAAATCGATCACACATTCAAACAAAAATCACCCAAATAACTAAATATTCACCTCAAGATCTTTTTCACTACTTAGACATGAGAAAAAAAATCAAACTAGGAAGAATCGAACAACAATCAATCAGAATGTGAAAAAAAAAAAAAATCAGGAAAAGGACCTTAGAGATCAAAATTTTCTATACTCTCAATCAAGAAACCATAAAAATTTCACTTAAAAATACGAACGTGCGTAGAAAATGGTAACCAGGGAGTTAAGCGTGACTATTCACAGTTAAAAACGCACTGACAATTATGTTTTCCAAAGAAAACAAGTTGGGTCAGGAAATTTTAGGAAAATACAATAAAAACTAAAAAAAAATCCTTATTTGACACTCTAAAGACGATACTACTCTAAAAGAAAACTTATAAGCAATAACAAATATGGACTATAAGGCAATTCGCCAAACTAATCGAAGGTACCAAAACGACAAGGAGGATTGAAGGGTTAATGGCTCCCCACCATAGCCGTCATTTTATTGTACATGCAATCCCTCCCTCGGATAGAAGTGATCCCTATAGTCCTAATGAGAGGATCCATCAACAAACGAGAAAAATATATGCAACCCTTCCTAACTTATGCTAGTAAAACACGAAGCAGGATAGATGTCCTACCTCTTTATGATGCTAATGCTTGCCTTTGGTGTTAGAATTTATTCTTTCTCTTCCACACTCATGATATCATCTCTGTTGATGAAGACAAATGCCAACAAGGAATAATAGGTGGAAATAACAAACTTATACAAATCATAACAATCTCTAGTATAATATATGTAGAAAATCACGGAGCACTACAATAAACATGTTATAATAGACACATTTATGGAAAGGAAACACACAAACTATTATTAGTAGAATGATAAAGGGACAAATACAACCAAAAGCCTTTTTGTTGGATGCCTCCTTTAGGTGAGACTCTAAGTCTTACCCTCAACTCTTCAAACAACTTCCTCCTTCACAGATGGGAAGAAATTGGGCATGCTTGAGCTAATAGGATGACAACCAACCAAGGGTGGATGGTAGGGGTTTCATTTATAAGGAAGGAGAGGGAGTTGATGATCCATAAAAAGTGGGAGGAGTTCCACATCTTAAGGGAAGATCCATGGCCATGAATGGGAGGTCTCACTCCTATCATCAATAACCTCAAACAACGTCTTTCTCGAGGTTTCTAGTAAGGGAAGTTTCTCCTCCATTTTTTGAAAAAATTCCTGAAGAGGACTAGCATGGATTTTTCTGTCAAAGGTCGTGATGCTAGTGTTAGACACATGTGTTGAAAAAGGTTACAAGCACAGGTTAGTAACTATGTACAACACGTTGGGCTTGTAAAACAAGGTTTTTGACAATATTTCTAGAATATTTTTGAATCAAGTTTTCTTTCAGTTCTTTTGGTATGTTATAATAATTTTTGATAGAGAACATATTTTTCCACACTGATGGCATGGCAACACAAAGTGGGGTGTGACAAAATAGTGTATAATAGTAATCTATGAGAATACTATATATTTTTTTTCTTTGAGATCTAGATTGTATTTCACAACTACCACTTATGGACCACTAGACATAACATAATTGTATTAGAAATTATGCTTACTTCTTGTAAGAAATAAATAACCCATTTTCTTTCGGGGCACCTGAAGCCCATGGAGTCAAAGAAATCAAGCACATATTCTGAAGGTCCCATATACACCACCTCTCCTTCAAACAAGAATAGTATATCACCAAATAGCTCATATGTTTCAAGGGTGGAATACAAAATAGAAATTAACATTCTTTCATTGAAGAGTTGGATAATTTTGCTGAGAAATTTGAT
Organism: Pinus albicaulis; assembly: GCA_034641835.2. Classification (NCBI taxonomy): domain Eukaryota; kingdom Viridiplantae; phylum Streptophyta; class Pinopsida; order Pinales; family Pinaceae; genus Pinus; species Pinus albicaulis. The sequence continues at coordinate 1,067,063,920 of CM076574.1, read as the reverse complement.
AATTTAGAAATTCATAAAATTTTCCATTCATGTTTAAATTTCATCCATGAAAAGAGCTCTTTCACGATTGACCAACATTTCTCCTCCATGGTTGTTATTAAATAATCATACAATTGATTTAGCACTACATATTATGAAAATGAAAATTTTTAGAGGTCAAAAAGAATTATTCTTTCTTAGCCCACCTATGATAACTCTCTTCTTCTAGCTTCACATTCCATAACACATCTGATTTCCAACGATTATGTATGCACAAATATCCAATCACAAAGTCTAGAATAAATCAAAGGCACAAGAACTTGTATGAATAATTTGCATGCCTTAAAAACCTGATGCATTCGTATCCCATAATTTTTTGAAGAATAAACTTTAACACATGTTTATTTATAAGGCTATGACATTATCCCTCAATTGAGGTTTCCTATAAGAAATAATAAAAAACAAGTTACAAAATAAGTGACAAATTTGAAATCACAAGAATTATTTTAGGCCTACTTCAACAAGATAAATAGCTTGAGCTTGAACATATAAAATGACACACTAGGGGGAAGATTATGTCTTTAAAGATTTAAATCTTGGTAATAAAAAACCAGTTTTACCATCAACCCAAAACCCCATTAATTATGCAACAATTATCAAGATTTAATTGAGGCATTGAATAAACCACTCATGTTTAGCTGAAATTCCTACGTTCATGAAGGCATCAACGCCCAAATTCGGTTTGATGGTGGCCTCCTTATTACGTCTTGAAATTTCTTGCATCAGCTCTAGAAAGTAGTGCATAAGCAGGAGTTCAATCCTCAAAGGGAAAATTTGTAACTTTGAGAAAAAAGTAAAAAAACACTCAAGATATCTTGGCCTGAAACCTTGGCAATGTCCAGAGAAATCCAATATTTCCCTTACTGTCATTTCACCAAGATGAAATTCATGCTAGCTAATACAAGGAGACATTCTTTAAAGAAAAAATGCTTATACGGAGTGCTTATTATAGTTTACTATTCCCGTGACCTGCAAAAGGAAAAAGAAACATTTTTTCTGTAAGAATTAAAATTACTTGAAGAAACATTATTTAATTTTAATGAACTAAAATACAAACAATAAATAAATTGGGTACATTTGACAATAAAAAAAAACAATGAATTTGTGAAGACATGATTAAAAAGTTGGATTACATTTATCACCTTATTGTCTTATTTCAATAGATGACAAACTTACCAGAGATCATGACCAAGTTTTCCAACCATAGTTGTTTAAGAATGCGGTTTTTCCACCACTAGGGGGACCAAGAAGATGTGTCATTTTGAATAGTTCAATGTTGTTTTATGAGAATAGGGAAAGTATCTGAAATGATAGACCTATGATGTACATATTCTATCTAGTAACAAAGGCCATATAAAAATATTACATATAAGGCTTTATGATGCCAATGATATTATGAAATATTGTCAAAGCCATTGTCCTTGACCTCCAATTCTTCATGTAGTTAATAAATCTCTATATAATAACTCCATTTTTTAAGCGGTCGAATGGAAAGTTTTCAAAATTCCAATTTCAAAATTTCCCAATGTTAACTGGGTGTTGAATCTTAAACCAAGTCGGTTTCCATTATAGTTCCTCAGATCTCTTTGTTTTTCTCTGAAATCATTATCTACGCCAGTTGATTTGAGCCTTAACTCTTAAAAGTACGACACTCTATCACAACCACTAAGCCACATCCAAACTATAATGTCACCATCTATGATTGTACCCAAGTGTTTTATTAAGTGGCTTTGACTGAACATGTTTCTTTAAGGTAGTAGAAAATAGAGTAACCTCATGGGTGGAAACTATTGGTTTTAATTTTGTAAAAATAATTAAATTAAAATAAATACATTCAAAGCTTTGCTATAAATCATATATTCAACACTCAATGTGAAGAGTATATCGTACTTTGATATCAAACTGTCATGTACCTCTGTTGTAGAATAGTCAAGGTCATTGACCGTAGGTTCTTCTCTCCATAGCTAGACTAACGCATCAGTCACTCCGTAAAGAAGAAATGAAAGTGGAATGAAAATGGAGTAGGGATACCCCTAGTGTCAACAAGCAACAAATATTTACTGAGAGGAATTTTTTCAGTGAAAAATACATATTCGTTTATCTGTTCATGTCTAACCCTTTTATACTACTTCAAATCATAATTGAAGGTGCTAAATCATTTTTAAAATTTTTTTTAATAATTTTTAGGAGCCATGGAAAAAAAAATTATTGTTTACAAGGTGGCAAACTATTTTCACCATCACTCCTAGTATAAGAAAGACCCAAATTATTTCTCATGGGGCACACTGGATCATATCACCAACTATTGCTTCAATTCCTTCCCTTGCTAGTGTGAATACATGCATGATTTTGTAGCACAAATCATCACTTATCAAGCTCCCAATCTATGAGAGAAACTCAAAATGGAAACACAATTGTTGTTTCTCCTATGGCTTGTTTGAATCAACATCCTCATTTAACTACACATTCTCAAAAAAAGAGTTTAAGTCCAAGGATATAACCCTAAAAGAGCATAGCAAGTACTAATATTTTGTAACAACTCAACTATGCACAATAGAAATATTCTGTGACTACTCTTTTGTTTCTATACATTCAAAGGTTCCAATCATTGAGATTAATATTGCACCTCTGTAATTCAAGAGGGAAAGCCAAAAATTAAATATAAATGTCTACCTTTGAGGATCCTAAACCCCCTCTCCTAGAAACATAGTGCATAAATGAATGCATGTAACACCTCATTTGATTTATTTGATAGAGAGTAAATTCTCTTCCTATATTGTTTAATCCATATCTTTCTTATGGAAGGATGGAATTTTGGCTTACTTTCCTTCCTAAATTTAATTTTAGGATTCCTTAAGAATTTCATTCAATCAATATTTTATCTTTCACATTATATGTATTCAATATGATTTATATACTACTTTTTCACTCTCATGTGCCATAGAATATAGAAATGGTTATAGACAGTTGAAGATCACTCATTATTCCTCGCTTCCTTTTGCATGGGATGTTAAAGGATAGGAGATTGAATCCTAAGAGACAATGATCTAAGAAATATTCTCATTTACGGATGGAAGTAAGGAAAGGACTAAAATAAGACCATATGTGCATGGGCGTATTCAATTCTTTCTTTTTGGGCATACCCTTGCATATGGGCTGAACAAATGGAGTCATAAAGGCACCATTGTTTATTTGTGTCATTGTTTCCCTTGCTAGCACGGTCAGGTGCATCATTGTGTTATTATTTGTGCCAACAATATTTCTAATCAAAATGGGTACCAAAAAGAAAATTTTAGTTTAGTTGCATTGTAAGTTTTTTTTTTTCCTTAGGTACAGTTTGCAATGCAAAAAATCCATCAAAATGTTTTCAATAAAATTCTTCATGAATGGTAAGTAATTTCCTGTGAAAAACACTGATTCTTGATCTAACTTGTAGTGAAATTGAATTTAGGTAGAATTCTTTTCATTTTTATCTCCATTACTAATTTATCATTTAGTATGATGAAAGCGATTGTTGTTGGAGTAAAGTGGAGAGGTACAGAAGTTTTTCTACAAAAACTTGAAGAAAAAATGTTGAAGTTATTGGTTATATATTCAAGCATGTAATATCTTTATCCCTCAAGTAACACATTTGTACAAGTCATTTACAAATCAGTAGTTTGACATATCTTTTCTCTTGCAAGAGTGGCACCAAGGAAAATCAACACCTTGTGGATAAATTTATTCAATATACAACTTCCACCATTGAAGTTGTTCATGATAGGATTGAAAACTTGTTTTCATTCATTCACAGTAACTTATTACCCCTCAAATTCAAATTAATTTAATTCAGTGCCACCTATACATTGGTGCACATCTAAATTATCATGCATATGTTGCAGGTTCATTGAAACTCAACCATGATGTCTGCATAAATATACACTCCATAGTAACCCCTTGCTCCATTAAATTTATAGAGCTACAAAGGAGTTACTATGGAAGGGTAGTAGAGAGAGTCATGAAGAGGAAAAATATCTAGAAGATGAATACATGGTGAGAGAAATCTTATAATTTTCAACCTTTAATCTAAGTTGGTAGTGAAAGTGAAATTTCATGTTCTTTACTTGACTCTTGAAATATTGATTTGTGACAATCAATAATATTTTTCTTCATGTACAAGACCAAGGAGAAGGCCTATTAGTATACCAAGCATGGCTTCTATAGAGTAGTTGTGAAATCCTCTCTTTATTTTATTATTGCAAATATTTCAGGATATCAAATAAAAAATCGATTAAAACAAGGAAATGGAGAGATAAAACATCTCATAGTCTCTAAAATTTCATCTCGATGAGAGACTCCATAATACCTCCTATAGCCAAAAATTAATTCCATATTTTTTTATATAGTAAAACTACATTTTTTTTTATAGGGGGTTATTCATAACTAATATTGGGTTGGGTTCATTTATTTGGTTTTGTAAATTATGTACAACATACATAGGCAAAGAAAACAAATAATGTGTAGCATCAAACAATTATGAATTGGGTCCTCTAGGTTTTATATTGTTTTATTCACTAGTCCTCCCCTTACATATAGGAAAGAGAAAACATTTTGTTTGAGATTCAAAGTCATGAAAGGAGTCAACATGTCCATGATTAGACTGCATTTAACAATGCAAGTACTACTTGTATTTATGGTTATTGTGTTCTATGTCATATGTAGAAATCACTATAATTTTTTTGAGTTGTGAATTTCCTCCATACATCAAAGAACATATTAAAGTGTTTTCTTTTATTGGTTTTGAATCTTTGAAATCCCTAGTTCCAGTTATAGGTATAACATATTCCATAATGTGAGGAACTGATGGAGAAACACTGATTGAGAATTTAATATTTATAATACCAATGTTGCTACAATTGGGTTTTAAACCCCTGTCACTTTTTGAGCCAATTCTAAATGTGTTGAATACATCATTGGGTGCATTAATAAACCCACAATTCATAAGGCACGATGGCTAAGATGTCAATCTCATACTTGTACCTTTCATTAGTGAAATATGAAGAATATCAATGCCTAAATAATCATATGATGATGATTTAAAGAGAAAACATTTCAATTGATTGTCAAAATATTTTAGAGGTTAGGTCACTTGAATAATCCCTACTCTTGAAGGAGAATAAGAAATTTAGAACTTGTTGCTAGGTTCTACTTATGCATTATAATATTGGATCTCGAGTGTGATGATATCAACTTTGAAATGCTTCAACATGTCTTTGCTACTATAAGTGAGAATCATGTTAAAATTTTATCTACTATGATGTTGATCATTATGACCTTGATTTTCAATGGAAGTGAAGATGTATGAAAATATTATTATCTATTTTGATAATTGAGTTAATAAGAGAAAAACAAGGCATTTTACAACTTTAGTTTTCTCTTGTTGTAAGTATTGTTCATCAATGTATAGAGCTATGGTCAAGCATGGTCACCATGCCCAAAATATGTGCAACCATGGGACACCATGGTCATTCATGTTCTACCACATCCAACCTAGTCAGCCATGGCCAATCATACCCTTTCATATTCAATTATAGTTAATTGTGACCCACATGGTTCACATGGTAAACATGATTAAATGTGGTCATCCATCGTTTACCATATTCAACTTGGTCAACCATGGTGAACTATGGTCAAACCATGGTAGACAATGGGCTAACAATGGGAAATTAAGGTTGACCAAGGTTAAATCATGGTTAACTGTGGTGATCCATTGTCAATATTATAAAAACTTGGTTTACCATATGGAATATTTTCAACCATGTTCAACCATTATCAAACATAACCCTTAATGGTAAATAATAGTTAAATATGGATAGTTTTGGGTAGCCATAGTTATCCATGTGTTTGCCATAATAAACCTTTGTAATAATTCATGGATACACCTAATATTTTATAGTTTACCATAATCAACTATGTTCAAACTATATTCCACCATTTTTTCACAAAAAACAAGCATGGTTTGGAGGACACACACAAGGGGGGATGTGCAGAAGCACCCATAAAAACTAGTAGAATTCAAGGGGTATGGGGGGAGTCCAGATTCCCTAACAAAGGCATCTCAACTCTAAAATTATCAAAATCATAATAATAATGATAAGATATGAACAATAACAATTCATTGCATTAAAATTCATCATTGCAATTAATTAATTAGCAAGGTCCTAGTCTCCTCAAATCTCCATCCATTATTCAATTTCATATCTTAAAGGGTCGTCGATAGGAAAAAAAAAATTAGGGGAGAACCCACACATTCCTTTTTCGTGAAATGGGGGAAGTGAGTTGTCCCAATTTTGGTGAACCTAAGGTGCTCACATGTCCCCGTTTTGGGGAAACACATTCCTCAAACTCGGAAAACGTTTCCCAAAGTTTCACCCAAAGGGAGACATGGGGAATTATTTCTCCATGAATCTCCTTTTCCCTAAGATTAGAGAAATGTGGTGATGTCACCCCTACCATGGGAAACACATCCCCATCGAAAACTATGATCAACCATAGTTGGCCATAGTCACCATCATTGACAATTGCTAACGACATTGATAACTGTGGTTAGATTTTATCACTATGGTTTACCATGGTTCACCATGTTGATAACCATGGTTGGACATGGTCAACCATGTTCCACCATGAGCATCATAGTGAAACTTGTACAAACACAATAAACCATATTTCACATGGTCAATTATGGTAAAATAAGGTTGACCATGTGCAACCTCATTCAACATTGTCAAAAATTGTCTGCCATAGATAATATGGTCAAGAATTGTCACCATGGTTGACCATGGACAACCGTGATCAACCATTATGAACCATGGTTAATTGTGTACCACCATAATCATCCTGATTAAACATGTATATCCATAGCCAACCATGCTTGACTATATTCAATATGGTTGATGGGTAATGGCATTCAACATAGTCAACAATGGTCATCCATTTTTGGCATGGTTGAGCATGTCTACCAAATATGGCAAACCATCTTCCACTATGGTCAAAATTGTCAATGATAGTCACCTTTCGCGACCATGAATAACCATGCTCAACCACGGTCGATCATATTCCATTATGATCCTCCTGGTCCAATATGCCCATCCATGGCAAGCCATAGTTGATTTGACATGGTCAACTATGGTTGTTTGTTGTAAACATGGATAAACATGATCTACCATAAGTAATATATTCAAGAATGGTTAATCATAATCTTTCAGAATAAATAATACCTAAACATGAATAACCATAGCCACTAATAATAAACTATATATGGTTCATAATCAACCTTCATAAACCAAAACTTAAATATGTTAACAATAATCAATAGTAATATATTAATATTCCCATGATCATTCATAATAGAGCAATCCTCCCATACATATCTCAACTCCCACAATCACATTAAAAGCTATTCATATAGGTTTATAGACATTATTATTTTTTTGAAATAAAACATATCATTTATCCTATAATAGTTATGCTAATAATAACTTAATATTTACACTAATAATAACAAACATATATTCAAACAACCTCATAACTTTCAAAATTAATAACCAATCTAAAAGAATTTATATCCTTTATTAGAATTAATAAGCAATCTAAAAGAATCTTCTTTCCTTATGTCAGTGCCTTTATTTGGTTATGATTTATGATTCAACGTGTATTAAGCATATTCTAATTGCCCTTTGTTCTTCTCGAATGCAATGGTGAAATGTGTACTGGAAAAATTTTCTGAATAATAAAATAAAGTGATTCTCGCAATCAACAACAATGCGTTTGATTGTTTATGATTCGTTGAGTAATGAGCATATTCCAGTTGACTTTGGTTCCTCTGGAAGGTAACGGCCAAACCTGTACCAGAAAAATCGTATGAATAATAAAATGAAGTGATTCTTCCCATGATCAGCCATGCAAAACGCCTCTAGCTGTCAAAGGATTAGAAAAGTCTGGTCTTTAATTAAAGGTATCCATTAGGGGAATTTTGAGGTCTAAAATGGGCCTCCTAAGAAAAATGTACAACAAAAATAAACATTATAACAACCAATAGGATTCAATATGATGATGTCAACCATGGGGGATGATTCACCATTTTTTAAATAAAAGGGTAAAAATATTAAAAAATAATAAAATAATAAAACTACTTTTTCAACTCGTATTTTCAACTTATCTCCCAAAAATTTTACTCAATTTGACGGAGTATCGTTGGATGCGGAAGTTAATTCTCATCAAGGTACCCATATTTCTGTCACCTGGTGAACTCTACTACACAAAAACTGAAAATACATAAAAACGCGTTATAATCACGTTTTTATCTTCTATTTTTGTGTAGTAGGACCGCGGGGTGCCCACTGTGGGAATATGGATGAAGTTGATAACATCTAACAAATACTCTCCTCAGTGATAAAAAATTGGGAGATAAGTTGAAAATATGAGTTGAAAAAGTAGTTTTTCCATTTTTCCCTCTAAAATTTGATGATGTCATCAAATCTTATTTGATTTTTTCCACCATTATTTTATAATTTCCTTAGGAGGCCCATTTTAGACCTCAAAATTCCCCTAATGAACGGAGAAGTAAAAATAGTAATTTCTGACAATGCGATTTAAGAATTGCACCAAGTTAAAATTATATTGACGGAAAAGGCTCGCTCGAAAGAAAACAAGTCGTTATTAAATATTAATGAAAAACTTCAATGTAAGCTATAAACTACAAAAGCCAAAATTATCTATTTTCTCTCCCCTTTACAGCAATCCCAATCACTCGCTACAAAATTGAAAAATGATTTTCTTTTTCCTTATTTTTCGTGCTTTTATCTACAATTTGCGTGATATATTTTTTGCAAGTTTTCATGTGGATGGAAAGTAAATAACTGAATATGAAAGAGTCATTCATTCATAACAGGTTTAGCCATTCATTCATTAAAAAGTTTCATGGCCGCCAAATTCTAGTATACCGTACCCCATGTCCTCATGGGTAAACGTAAGCTCACAACCCTTAGAATAAGAAGAGTAAATAGCTCAGCCTGCTTCTCCTGTGGATGATATCACGTCTGGGCTAGCATCTGTCATTGAGGGCCCTGAAGAAAAGAAAAAAAACAAGAAAACTAAACAGCACAACCTCCTCCTCCGGCCGTTTCCGTCTCTCGTCCAGCACTGAGGGCCGTTAAAACAATTTATCGGGACTGACACTTATCTACTTTCTCTACATTTCTATTATTTTTGTTTCATTCCCTTGGAAAAAACAAATACATTAATTTTAATATCTAACCCTTAATATTTCTATTCATATAATATATTAAAAACAATCCCAATTTCGAGCGTAGATACCAACTGAACATAGCTTTGATTGTCAATGCATTTATATACATTGTAGTTTTGGTAGCCGAATACAAAGCTGAAATGGTTTTCAGCTCCCTTGTCCGAAATTCCAAGGGCCGGTTATAATAAAGACACAATCGACTGGTCGGATCATAATCACAATATTTTAGAGACCCCAATTCCAATTCCATGTACAAATGGCCCAATTCACGGGATGAGATGCTGCAAAGGTTAGTTTGAAAGTGCGTTTCATGTGCAAGTTATTATAATATTATTTTTTTCAGCACTCTTGTTAATGTCTCCATATTCTGTTATTTCCGGCCACATAGAATTGGGCAATTTTTCTTGGAAGAAATCATAAGTCTCGTTGACCTCGTATTCTATATATTTGAGATATCTTGGGTTCTGCAATCATTATTAACTTATATATCATTTTTTATTTCGTTTTCTAAGTGAGATAACTAGGCTTATAAGTATTTTACCATTTATCGCTTTTCTTGGTATTTGAACGATTTGCAGTGAAATGGAGCTTCTACAACTGGCGACAATATTTTTTCCTCGCTACCTATAGATCCGACTGGTGGGTCGTTCCATGTACAAGTTTGCGCCTTGTAACATAACATCGCAACTATGGCCCTCTGAGCCCTCGCACACTTCAACTACATTGAAGGGCTTTATCATGCTCCATGTAAGTCGGAATTGAACATCGATCCCCCATTTTTATGCGATAATTCGGGTTGTTTTTATGCGATAATTTGGGTTAGCAACATTGATCGAGAATTAATCTCCATCGTGAGATAAAATATTAGTATGCAAACTCATATAGTTCTAGCTACCTCTTATTATCTAGGAACTGTTGTGGGGAAAAACAAGAAACAAGGAGAAATGTAACTGAATTGGAAACTGAACTGAAGGATAAATTATCTTAGAAACTTTATTGATCAAATTCTCCGTGCAGACAAGCCTCTTGGGCCACCTCTTTTAACTAGACATAGTTCGTTATCTCGTTATTCAACTATATCTCCTTATTTACCTATATTCTATTATTCTAACTACATAGTAAATTTACATCTGTTGTCACATTTTTAACAAACTCCACCTTGACAACAGAAATCCTAATGCCCATTCATCATATTTTCTGCAAGCCGGGAGAAGCAAGACACCATCTTAGCTTCTCTATTGTAACTGGCTTCGTGAATATATCTGCATGATTCTCCTGTATGCGAACCTTCTTGACGACTACTTTGCCGCCTTCGATTACATGTCTCACAAAGTGATACCTTACATCGATGTGCTTGGTCTGGTTGTCATAGGCTGGATTTGTAGCCAAATGAATAGCGCTCTAACTATCACAAAACACATTCACTTTCTCTTGCGTCCTTCCAATCTCATCAAGCAGACCTTTTAACCAGATTGCCTCTTTGCAGGAAGCTGAAGCAGCTATATACTCTGCTTCAGTAGTGGACAAAGAAACTGTCTCTTGAAGCTTTGACATCTAACTAATTACTCCATCTGCAAGAGTAAAAACATAACCTGTAGTATACCTCCTTTTTTCCAAATCACCTGCATAATCAGCATCCACATATCCGCAGACTATACCTTCACGACCATCAAAGCTGATGTAATGGTCACTTGTGCCTCTCAAATACCGAAGCACCCATTTCACTGCTCACCAATGTTCTGCCCCTGGATTTTCCATGAACCTACTGACAACTCCAACTGCATATGAAATGTCAGGTCTTTTAGATACCATCGTATACATTAAGTTGCCTACTGCATTTGCATATGGTACACAAGACATATACTACTTTTCTTCATTCGTTCTAGGACTCAAATCCAAAGAAAGCTTAAAATGGGAAGCTAATGGAACATTAACAGGTTTCACATTGTTCATACCAAACTTTTCAAGTATTTTCTCCACATACTTCTGTTTTGATAACCAAAGCTTACCATTCTTCCTGTCTCTGTGTATCTCCATGCCTAAGATATGTTTTGCTACTCCAAGATCCTTCATTTCAAATGTCCTAGACAACTGAGCCTTTAACCTGTTGATTTCTTCCATGCTTTTGCTTGCAATAAGCATATCATCAACATACAACACCAAGATAATGAATATGCCATTGAAAGTTTTGAAGCATACACAATGATCATACTCACTTCTGATAAAATTCTAGCTCATCATGAAGGAATCAAACTTCTTGTACCATTGCCTGGGCGAATGCCTCAGGCCATACAATGATTTCGTGAGCTTGCAAACTAATCTTCTGCTGCGACCTTGTATAAAACCTTCTGGCTGATCCATATAAATCTCTTCATCCAAATCACCATGAAGAAAGGTTGTTTTAACATCTAACTGTTCTAACTCAAGGTCCAGTAAAGTAGTTAGTGCCAACATAGTACGAATAGAAACAAGTTTAACTACTAGTGAAAAGATCTCATGAAAGTCAATACCTTCAACCTGAGAATACCCTTTTGCAACCAGTCTCGCCTTATACCTGTCGATACTTCCATCAAATTTTCTCTTCAACTTGAAGACCCATTTGCACCCAACAACGCTTCTCCCTTCAGGAAGTTCTACAAGGTCCTAGGTATTGTTCTTGGCTAAGGAGTCCATTTCTTCTTCCATAGCCTTTTTCCAAATCTTACTATCTACATCATCAACTGCTTCCTGATAACAAGATGGTTCCCCATCTTCAGTAATCAATGCAAATTATGAAGCAGAGTCTTCATACCTTTTTGGTGTTCTTCTTTCCCTTGTAGACCTTCTTAGAGTGATTGGTTGCTGACTGGATTCTGGAATTTCTACAGTTTCCTTTGCTTCTCCACATTTTTCGGAAGTCTCTCCTTCCTTTCGACTTTTTGTAAAAGGTACAATCTCCAATTGAATTTGTTGACCTAGCAATACCTGCTTCTGTTCAACTTTTTCAACATCTGATTTTAAAAGAGATGATTCATCAAATGTTACATCTCTACTGATGACTATCTTCTGTGAAGTAGGATCCCACAACCTATATCCCTTCACTGAATAATCATATCCAACAAAGACACAACATTTTGATTTTGGATCTAATTTTGAACGTTGATTTCTAGGGATAAGAACATAGGCATCAAAACCAAAAATATTCAAATGCGAATAATCACAAGACTGACCCGACGAAAATTCTTCAGGAATTTGACAATTTATTGCAATCGAAGGTGATCTGTTAACTAAATAACAAGCAGTAGATACTTCTTCTTCCCACAACTCCTTTTGCAGATTAGAATTACTAATCATGCTTCTGGCTCTTTCCATAAGAGTCCGATTCATCCGTTCAGCAACACCATTCTGCGGAGGAGTATAAACAGCAGTTTTATGTCTAACTATCCCTTCATCCTTACAAAATTGTTCAAATTATAAAGAGGTGAATTCACCGCCATTGTCAGTTCTTAAACATTTGATTGATTTGCATGTTTTATTTTCCACCATTGTTTTAAATTGTTTAAACACATTAAACACATCAGCTTTCTTTTTCAACATATAGACCCAAAATTTTCTGGAGAAATCATCAATAAAAGTTAAAAAATACAAGGCACCTCCATATGACACAGTAGGAGATGGTCCCCACAGATCATAATGAATGTAGTCCAAAATCTGCTTGCTATTATGATTGCCAGACTTGAATATTTGTTTACATTGTTTTCCAAACACACAATATTTACAAAAATCCAACTTCAAGGATTTCAAATTAGGAAGTAGCTTGCGATTCATCAGTACCGGAAGACCTTTCTCACTCATGTGACCCAACCGCTGATGCCATAGACGATAACCTTCTTCTGCTTTATCTGACACGATCACTACTTCACTGACTTGAGTGCTTCCCTTGAGTCTGTACAAGTTTCTGACCTTTTCAGCCTTCATAACAACCAAGGCTCCTTTCGAGACTTTCAACACTCCATTCTGACCTGCAAAATTATAACCATTCGAATCCAAAACTCCCAAGGAAATCAAGTTTTTATTTAGATCAGGTACATGCCTAACATCAGATAAGGTTTTAATTGTACCATCATACATTTTAATTTTCACATGTCCAATCCGAACAGTCTGACAAGATGCATTATTTCCCATGAATACAGAATTACCATCTACAGTTTCATATGATGAAAACCAATTTCGGTGCGGACTCGTATGATGAGAAGCACCAGAGTCTAATAGCCAATAGTCAGAATCTTGTGAGATATTTCAAACAGGGAGTGCTTCAGCAATTAAAACCTCATCATCCATACCTAAATCGACCTCATTTGCTTCCTTGTTGTTTTCTGCCTCCTTCCGTTTCCAACAATCCTTTTTGAGATGTCCCGGTTTGCTGCAGTACCAGCATTTTTTTTTACTCTTCTTACTGCCCTTTGACTTCGATCTGGAAGAACCTCTTATCTTCTCCCCCCGTTCCTTTGACCGACCTATAGCTACCATGGCTTCAGGTGCAGAAGTCTCAATGCTAGATTCTCTTCGTACCTCTTCAGATAAGAGAGCACCCACAACAGATTCAATTTTTAATGAATCGACAGTGCTCAAACTAACTGAGGTCATGAAGTGATCCCATGACTCAGGCAGGGAACACAACAAGGTTATTGCCTTGTCTTCTTCCTCCATCTTTACTTCCATATCAGACAACTGACAAATAAGCGTATTAAAAACATTTAAATGATCTGCAATTTTCGTACCCTCCTTCATCCGAAGGCTGTATAATTGTCTTTTTAAATATATTCTGTTTGTCAAATATTTGGTCATATAGAGCGTTTCGAATTTCTTCCACAACCCTGCAGTTGTACTCTCTCCAACAATATTGAAGAGTACTTCGTCTGCCAAACATAACCGAACGATACTGAGAGCTTGGGCATCCAAGTCCTCCCAGTCCGAAATCGACATGCTTGCTGGTTTTTTAGTTACCCCGTCTAATGCCTTGTGCAACCCCTGTTACACCAGAAAATCCCTAACCTTTAGTTTCCAGAGAGCAAAATTTTTTTTCCTGGTGAATTTCTCCACCTCAAATCTTGCATTTGTCATTTTTGCCATTTCTCCCTCCTAGGGTTTCAGATTTCCCCCCTTCTACAAATTAAAAAATTTCCACTCTTCTTCTAGGGTTTCAAGGGTTTCAGCTATTTTTCCCTTATTCTGCTAGGTTTTTGAGTTTCATATTTTTCCTTTCTATACTATGAAAATTTCTTCACAACTTCTTTTAATCTGCTCAGAAATTTTCCTTCACAATTTCTTTTAAATTTGCTAAAAAAATTTCACAATTTCTTCTAAATCTACTTAGAAAACTTCGTCACACTTTCTTTTAAATCTGCTCAAACCCTACTCAGATTTTTTTTGTTTGAAAAAACCCTACCAATTTCTTTAATATGCTCAGAAAACCCTACTCAGATTTTAAAATCAACAGATTTTCTGAAAAGAAATTTGTTTTCCTTCCTACTTCTTCACAGTTTCTCCTCACAATAAATTTAAAAAAAAAAACTTGTTCTCTCTCTGGATTTGATACTGGCCTTTGCAGCCTTCAATTTTCTCGATAGCCACTGCCGAACAACAATATTCAAACTTGTTGCGTCTCTTCTCCTTCACGACCGACTTGGTCCTTCTGGTTCTTCTAATGGTGTCTCTAATGCAGTGACCTCTCCACGACTTCTCCTTCTCTCTTGTACAACCATGGGCTTTCTTTGCACCGGCTCGTCTCCAAACACTGGCTTCACCTCTACACCCGCTCCAATTGTAGCACATACACTGGAGTATCCAAAACACTCCAAAACTAAGCGCTGGCAGACAACCAAATCCAAACACCGGCCAAATCATGACTAGTCTCCAACTGTTCCACGATGATTAAGAAAAAGAACAGAGTCAAACTACGGGTTTTAGAAACGTTCCACCACAGTTTTGTGCCAGCTTCACCTCTTTTCCATGGCCTCTCTTCTTTATGGTGGATTGATAGCTTCTCTACGGGCAGACTCCTCCCATGTACAATAGCAGATAGCTTTATGAGCCCTCTTCGAATTCTCCCACGGACAGTTGACAACCAACCACCAGTGCAACAAAAAAAAAACACGATCAACTTCTGTGCTCTGATACCGCTTGTTGTGGGGAAAAACAAGAAACAAGGAGAAATGTAACTGAATTGGAAACTGAACTAAAGGATAAATTCTCTTAGAAACTTTATTGATCAAATTCTCCATGCATACAAGCCTCTCGAGCCACCTCTTTTAACTAGACATATTTCGTTATCTCGTTATTCAACTATATCTCGTTATTTACCTAAATTCTGTTATTCTAACTACATAGTAAATTTACATCTGTTGTCACATTTTTAACAGGAAAAGACTCCTCAAATAGAGAATTATAACTATAGACAAGTAGGAATTAGATATTCCAACTTCATGGCGTTAAACACATTGATATTAATCGCACTCAATGTTTTGTAGGTTGAGGATTGAGGTTTTACACAACAAGTTGTGAAAAGAGTACATTTTATCTATTTCTCAATAAACTAAATTAATTAAAAGTAAAATAAAAATTTAAAGCATGGTTATTAAAAGTCTATGGGAAAACATTTAATCCTGAAGTGTTATTTACCTCATTCAACTCTTAAAATTTGGAGAGTCATGTTCACCCATATCCTTTATATTAAATTGTGTCTATCATTTATTTATTGAATGTCTTAGATATATATGTTTTGATTTTACATGTAAGTATTAGTGGAATGAAATGTGGTGGAGGTAAGTCTTTAAAGACAAGAAGGAGAAAATAGTGGTCTTAGATATATATGTTTTTATTTTACAAGTAAGTATAAGTGGAATGTAATGTGGTGGAGGTAAGTCTCTAAAGAAAAAAAGGAGAAAATAGTGGAGAGAATTTTGGTCGTAGCCTTAAAACAAATTAAGGTTTTACTGTGTATAAATTTCGGTACCGTGGTGAATGTAAGAACTCTTATTTTAATGGTAAAGGAGGAGCAACCATATTTGAATGTATTTCATGATTTGAAGTTATAATATAAATATGTGAATGTATTTCATGACTTGAAGTTATAATATAAAGTTTGGTTAGTAGAGATATAGTTCTGTAAATTTGCAAGTATCGTTATTATCCCCAACACTCTTTTTTACTTTGTTTCACCATGAGTAAATTTTTTATTATTATATTTGTTCTTTTATAGTTAAAATTTTAATCCTAGCAAGTATGTATTGAAAAGATAACTTATATTCCCCGATCTGGGTGCCAGGCAGAAAGGACAAGGCATGAGGCTCCACATGGTGGATGACCTCTACATTCCTTCCGTTTGAAGTTTAGGTGGGGATCCTTCCCACTCTTGGAAATTAATACGCATGCAAGGTGCTGTCAATCTCATCCGGAAATTGTCAGGGGGTTTAATGAACGTAAGTTGGTAGCGTGAAGTAGGTTATCATGAGCTTTCTCTCTTGGAAAACTATAATCAGCCACGACAGTGTTTATTCAGAAGCTCATTGTGACAAAAGTCTAATATAGCGTTGGGGCAAGCTAGCAGTCGGAATTGTAGGAATATAAATTGGTATGTCATGGAATTTTTTCCTTTCATCCTTTAGCTTGACTTTCCTTTTCTGCCTCTGCATATCATGAATGGTACTCACCACTACGTATATTTTTCTCTAGATTTCCAATGGGGTTATTCTGTGTTTATTTACTTTTCTGGGTGGTATAGAGAAGAGGAGGCGGTCTCTCTGAAAATTCAACCACACTTTCGAAGTCCTTCTTTCTGTTATACCTATTCCGTCCTTGTATCTCTATTTTTTCCTATGGCTTTCATTGACATCCTTGTAAGGATTGCTCTAACCTTTAATCTCTTCTTTACGGTAAAGACGGTTGGTAGGAGTTCCTGCATGCAGTCCCATGGTCTTAGCTTGATTTTTGTAGGTTTCCTCTGGGTTGGTCCCTATGTGTCAAATCTCTTTTATTTTCAGTATAGGGACGGAAGAAATTTCCTGGGGGGTTTGCATTTCACAACAGCTTTTTCGCCATCTTTTGAATTCCGTTCAGAATCAATCTTACGTTTTTTCTTGGTTGGAGCTGGATACTGTTGATAAAATCCATTCCTTTTATGATTCTGCTGGGTATGAAGCTATAATGGGGAAATTTAATGGGTACATTGTTCTTTATAGAGGGGGTCATGATATCTTGTCTCTGATTCATTCTTGTCAAGGGTATTTACGTCTAATTCTGTGGTGGAACCATCTTTGGAATTTCTACAATTCTTCTCTCTGGAAAACTCAAATTTTCAACAGGTGTAATATGGTTGTGTTAAATTACAAATCTGACTGTTCTGTAATCCTTTTCACAAACGCAAAGGTTCTGGGAATTTGGTCGATTTCGAAGGTGACCTACACAGTCTTGTTGGGGCATATTACTGATTCATTTCTACACATAGGGTTTCTTTCCAGATTTTGGGGCATAAATATTTTTTTGTTCATCATGGTTAAAGGGCAAATTGGTCAATTTTATCGCCCTAGAAAAATCACTCAAGCCGCAAGAATAATTTGAAGGGGAAGGAAGACAAATGAGCAAGTATTGCAGGATATAGCTCAGGTGTATGAATCTGGGAACTTGGTTCAAATCAGAAATAAAATTCATGGTTGGGAACGACAAAATGATAGTGAGGATGAAGATATGGAAGAAAATATTTCAAAAATGGACTTCATAATAGATCTAGGAAGCACCAGAGGTCGTGTATCCCTCCTTTAGTAATCATTCAAGACATAATGGAAAATGAAATTCCTTCTCGCAAAGGCAATGGCTAGCAAGGAAAAAAAGGATGTTAATTCTTCAATTCTGTTTGAACTTCAACAAATGAAACAAGACATGCATGAGATGTTTAAAGCTCAAATTCAGACAAATGAAAAAATTTCAAAGATAGAGTGACAACTTCAAAATATGCAATGCAGTGAACAGTTGCTGGGCACCATTACCAAAGACCGAGCACCAATGGACTCTTCTGATGATATTTATGCTTAAATTCTTAGTTTTTTTCTATGTTTTTGGTGCATATTAGTAATATTTTCGGTTTTGGTTGCAAATATTATGGGCATATTGAAGTAATCAAGGCTGTAAGTAGAAGAAAAATACAATTTATGTTTTGGTCAGCTTTTAACTCGTTACGGTGGCCAACAGATTTGGTTTCCTTCAGGCACGTTTAGGTTACTATAAATGATATAATTTGTATGAAAATTTTCCTTTTAAAAACATAAAAATAGAAAGGTACTATGAAATTTACAAAAAAGAAGAAGAAAATATAACTTATATGATTCAATTTCCACCACTGAATCCTCTAGCTTAAGACATCTTAGCAACTATGTGTGAAATCTCTATGTTGACAGAAAATCATTTCCCCTATCTTGAAAAATTTCTAACATGGTATCAGACTGGGTATAAAATCTCAGTAAAAGGAATGTTTTCTAAATACTTAAAAACAGTTCTAAAATTTTTGTGGAGCGTATTCTCCAACAGTGAGAAAGTTTTCACACAGTGAGAAATTTTTCACAATCCACAAATACCTCAATTTAATGGAAAAAATTATGACTAATGGACTATAACAATGAATACCTTGTTTTATTCACAAGATATTTGGGAATTAGTGGAGAATGGTTTCCAAGAACAAGCAGATGCCGTAGCATACAATGCTTTGACATAAGCAAAAAATGATTTGTTGAGGGATAATAGGAAGAAGGGCTCCAAATCCATCTTCTGAATCTTTCAAATAGTTCATGAAAGTATCTTCCTAAGGATTGCAGTAGCAACAAAGTCCAAGCAAGCTTGGGACACCCTCCAGACATCCTATCAAGGAATTGAAATGGTGAGGACAACAAAAAAACAAATGTTGAGAAGAGATTTTGAAGCAATTTGTATGAAAGAGTTTGAGAATGTAGAATCATTTTTTACACATGTAATTCAATTGGTTACCCAAATCAGGTCTCATGTCAAGACACTTGAGGAAAGAAGAATATTTGAGAAAATTTTGAGATTTATTCCAGCAAGTAGTGATGCCATAGTTGTGGCGATAGCAGAGACAAAGGATCTCTCATAGTTTTCAGTTATTGAGCTTCATGCATCACTGAAGTCTCATGAGCATAGACTGAACAGAGGTAAAAAATCATCAATGGAGCATGCCTTCAAGACACAAGTTTCATTTTGTCAAGGTAGAGGTCAAGGAATATCAAATTATAGAGGAAGAGGAAGAAGCCCACACAGAGGTGGAAGAAGCAACCGTTCAAGTTCAAGTGGAAGGGGCAAAAACCAAAATCCAAGCCAAGGCTCAAGCCAAATCAAGCACAAGGTCAGAGGTATTATAAATCTCAAGTTCAATGTCATTATTGTAATAAGTATGGCCATTATGCAAAATTAATGTAGAAAGAAGAAATATGACATAAGTAGCAAACCAAGTGCAAATTTCATAAAGGAAAATTAGAACCATGATAGCATGTTTTTAGCTTGTAATGTAGCATAAGAAAAACAAGGAGATGTATGGTTTCTATATTCAAGGTGGAGCAACCACATGATTGGGAACATAGAAATTTTTTCCAATCTAGATGAAAATTTGAAATCAGAAGCGACATTAGGGACTGATAGAAAATTCTCAGTCATGGGAAAACGAAGAGTAGACATTCTAACTAAGAAGGGAGAGAAGAATTTCATGTGAAATGTTTACTTTCTCCCTGGTTTGAAAATAACCTCATAAGCATTGGAAAACTCATGCAAAAGGATTACAATGTATTTTTCAAAAATGATGTGTGCACAATTTTGGATAAGTCTCCAAGTAGATAAATGATTGCAAAATTTCATATGAAAAATAATAGAATGTTTCCTCTCTAGCTAAGATCATATTTCAAGGAAGAAGGTGCTCAAGCACAAATATCAATGAATTCACAAATGGATGAAATAAATATAGCAGTTGTCACACAAGAAAACTTTCAAGCAGAAATAAAAGTTGATAATTGGTTATGGGATCTGAGAATTTGTCATCTCAACTTCATAGTTTTGAATTTGTTGTTGCATAGTAAATGCATGGTGAAGGGATTTCTACTCATAGAGAAATTGAACATCTTATTTGAAGGATGCATCTTAGGAAAAGAACATAGAGAATCATTTCCAGTAGGAAATTTTATATGGGCAAAATCAACTTTGGATATTTCCCATTCAGATTTATGTGGACCAATGCAAACACCATCAATTGCTGGCAGCCATTATATTTTGACATCCATAGATAACTACACAAGGAATAAATAGGTATATTTCCTAAAATAGAAAGGTGAAGTGTTTTACCACTTCCACCACTACAAAGTTCTTGTTAAGAAGCAAAGTGGACACTACACCAATGTGTTGAGGACTGACAGAGGTGACAAATACATCTCAAGTGACTTCCTATGTTTTTGTAGGGAGCATGGAATTCACAAGTAGTTTACAACAAGGTATACACCCCAACAAAATGGTGTCACGGAAAGAAAGAATAGGATCATTATGGAAATGATAAGGAGTATGTCTAAGGAAAAGAATTTGCTAAATTATTATTGGGCTGAAGTTGTCACTTATGCAGTGTATATTATTAATAGGTGTCCAACAAAAAGTGTTATGCATATTGTTCTTGAAGAGGCACGAAGTGGAAGAAAACAATATCACTCACATGAGAGTGTTTGGATGTGTGTCGTATGCACATGTCCCAAATGAGATGAGGAAGAATTTGGAAAACAAGGGGGATAAATGTATATTTTTTGGATACAATGATGAATCCAAGGCATACAAGCTCTACAACCCATCAACCAAGAAATTCATAATCAGCAGAGATTTCCAATTCATAGAATACAAAGCATGGTATGGAAGTTTATATAAGACAATGAATGTGAAGACATGTATGTCACATGAAGACAAAGAGGAATTGACCACATCAAGTAATTCTCCAACAATGACTCCTCCTCCACCTACACAAGTTCAACAAAGAGTCAACATGTGACACCGCAAACAAATAATAGGACAACATTGTGCAACCAAGTGAGTTTTTATCCAAGCACACCACAAGGATCCAGAACTCCATCTACTTCAAGCACAACACCAATCCCAGTCTCAACAAGCATAAGAAGACAAAATTCAGAAATTTGAACTAAATTTATGAGCAAGATGAAGTTGATAGCAAAGTTCGTCTAAATTATTTATTTGCACTATTTTGTCATCTAGAGGACCCAATACACTTTGAACATGCAGTCAAAGAAGAGAAATGGGCTGCGGAAATGGATGAAGAAATAGGAGCAATATAAAATAATGACGCATGGGAGTTAGTGGACCTTCTGCAAGGAAAAGAAGTCATTGGAGTGAAGTGGGTCTATAAGACCAAGAGCAACATTGAAGTCAAGATTGAAAGTCATAAAGCAAGGTTAGTTGTCAAAGGTTATAAGCATCAACATGGAAGAGACTATGCGGAAACATTTGCGCAAGTCGCGAGGATGGAGACAATGTGCACAGTGTTGTCGATTGTCGTGCAACATAAATGGAAAGTGTATCAAATGGATGTAAAATCAAAATTCTTGAATGGAGTGTTGAAAAAGGAGGTGTATGTTGCGCAACCACCTGGTTATGAGATAGAAGTCCAAGAAGAGAAGGTGTATAGGTTGTGGAAAGCTCTCTATGGGCTAAAGCAAGCACCATGTGCATGGTACAACATTATAGATGCTTACTTGATGGACAATGGATTTGACAAATGTGATGGTGAACCTAATCTCTACATCAAATAAAGTGGAGTTAAGCTTCTTATTGTCATTTTGTATGTAGATGATTTGATTTTTACTGGGAGTGATGATTTCCTCATCGCTTATTTCAAAGAAGTCATGAAAAGTGAGTTTTAAATGACTCACTTGGGGTTGTTAAGATATTTTTTGGGCATAGAAGTGAAGCAATCAGAAAATGGAATTTTTATCTCTCAAGCAAAGTATGTCGCAGACATTTTATAGCGGTTTAATATGCATAACAATAATCCAACACCAACTCCAATTGTCATGGGGTTGAATTTGAGCAAGGAATATTGCAGCAGAAATGTCATTCTGACATTATACAAAGTATGGTGGGTAGCCTAATGTATTTGACCAAACTACACCTGATATAATGTATGCAGTGAGTTTGGTGTCAAGGTTCATGGAGACATCCAAGGAGACACATTGGCAAGCTGCTAAAACAATTTTAAAGTATGTCAATGGGAAAAAGGAGTATGGAATTTTATACTTTGCAACCGATGATTTTAGGTTGGTTGGTTACATTGACATTGATTGGGCATGAAGTGTTGATGAAAGAAAGAGCACGTCATAATATAATTTTCATTTGGGTTCAAGAGCCATTTCATGGGCTTCCAAGAAGAAACTGATAGTGTCATTGTCAATAGCACAATTTGAATATGTCACCCCAATAAAAACAACGTGTCAAGCAGCTTAGATGAGAAGGATGTTGTAGGATTTATGTCATGAAAAAGATGGAGCAACTGTTATTTTCTGTAACAACAGTGCAGTAATTTCACTATCAAAAAAATCTTTCTTTCATAAGAGGACAAAGCATATTGATGCAAAATATAATTTCATAAGGGAATTAGTTAACAATGGTGAAATTGTGTTGCAACATTGCAGGTCAGAAGAACAATTTGTAGACATCTTCAAAAAGCCATTGGCATGTGAAAATTTTATTTATCTCAGAGATTGTTTGGGAATGGTAAATGGCGGGAGTTGCGATTAAGGGGAAGTGTTGGAGAATTAATCTCAACCATCGCACTAAATATAATGAGAAGAAACCATACCTCAGTGAATGTTTTCCAGGTTGCAGATTGAGGTTGTAGAGAAGGGCAAGTTCTGAGTAGAGTACATTTTACCCATTCCGCAATAGAGAAAATTAATTAAAATTCAAATAGAAATTTAAAGCATGGTTATTAAAAGCTTATGGGAAAACATTTAATCCTGAAGTGTTATTTACCTTAAGAAACCTCTGTAAAATTCATAAAGTCATGTTTAGTGGAATGTTATGTGGCGGAGGTAAGTCTGGAAAGAAAAGAAGGAGAAAATCGTGGAGTGAATTTTGGTGGGCCCATGAAAACAAGTTCTGAGTAAATTCCACAACCCTAGGGAATGTAAAATTTCTTGTTTTACTAGTGAAGGAACTACGGTCTCCGTATGTGAATTTATTTCATGATTTGAAGTTATAATATAAAGTTTGGTTAGTGGCCATATAGTTCATGTACAACAGTTTTTACTCTGTTTCAGAGTGAGTAAAATTATTGGATTATATTTACTCCTCTATAGTTGTGCACATATATTTTTTTTCTTTAAGCTTGGTAGTTCCTTTAGTTTTTCACTTTTTTCTCTCTTTATTTCTTTTTTTTTACTCCATTTTCAACAACATGTCCACATACATCACCCCGATCGGGGAAGGGAATTGAACCTGTGATGAGTGCTATAACAGCCTGCCTCATCACTGCAAGACTTTGTTTCACCATTACTACAACGCTCTGTTTTACTCTGTTTCACCATGAGTAAATATATTTGATTATATTTCCTCCTCTATAGTTGCAATTTTAATTCTCGCCAAAAGACTTGATAAAAATTAAATATCTCTCCAGGTGAGAACCTAGACAGTGTACAAACACTCACACAATCTAATATGTTCAATCAAGAGAACAACCTAGTGCATATAGGCTTTCTCACAATCAAGTAGTTTTAACCACTCCCTGAATATTAGGATCTGAGATCTAGAATTAGAATCTCAATCCTATCGTAATTGACCTTTCTCCATTAATTCTAACACTCCCCCTTAATGGAGAAAGGGTACTGAACAATAACATATGCCTACTGGTCTAGCCTCAGCTAGGCTTACAATGGTAAAATACATAAAAAAAAAACATGGTAACAGAGTTTTAATCTTAGTCTTTATGCTTCTGAGACCATATTTGTTCATTCGTGGATGAGGATTCATCTTCACTTTCTTTGCCATGAGATAGCGATGTATCTTCGCCTCATTTCTTCCCCTGTGAAGGAAAACTTGAATTCTTGTTTTCATCCTTCT
Organism: Pinus albicaulis; assembly: GCA_034641835.2. NCBI lineage: Eukaryota > Viridiplantae > Streptophyta > Pinopsida > Pinales > Pinaceae > Pinus > Pinus albicaulis. The sequence goes on along the minus strand of CM076574.1, from coordinate 1,067,039,457 downwards.
CAGAATTATGGCAGGGTGGATAGGAGAATTTTCCTTCTCACTATTTCAGGTGTCAATCATCTGAACATTAGTGATGATATCTTCACCATTGATTACAACAATTTATGTGTTAATATCATAAATCATGGTGTTTCAAGCCATGCTTCAAGAAACTTCAATTCTTCTTCAAAATTCATTGTTGTTTCTTGCTTAGCAATATCTGCACAAAAAACAATGTTAGATTTATAAAGATGACCACAATTACTTTCATCTTCCTGCTCCTTCAGGAGAGCTTTCATTTCACCATCTCTCCCTACTTCATAGCTTTCTATTGACATAATTATGCCTTCATCCAATTCTGTTGCTGCAAGCATGTTCTGCATTTGATCTGTATGTGAAGATAGGCCTTCATTCTCACCAAACAGTAATTCATCAATTTGATGTTTTTCAATCATTAAATTGATGCACTCATCATGAGATATATAAGTCTCATAAAACTTGATTTCTACATTAGGAAAACTTTCAGGTTCTACGTCAGGAAAACTTTTAGGTTCTACAATAATGGATGTGTTCTCATCATTACAAGTTTCAATTACAGATACACATGCATCACCCATCATTGCATCTTTAGTTTCACAATCAAATATGGGATCATTATCAAGAGCAATATCTTCAGTATCATTGCCCTTATTCAAACAGTATTTCATCTCTAAAACATCCCATGTAAACTTTGTACTAGGAATCTCTCCATATTCATATATTATGCTGAATATGATGTTATCATCTACTGCATATGTTATAAGACTTAATGCTACTGTATCTCCACTATCATTAATAACATCTTCAACATAATCTAGTAAGTTTAACTTCCATAGTATTGTTTTTATTTCATTTGCCCAGATTTCATAATTCATACCTGAAAAATATGGTAAATCTAGCATTAACCATTTAATAATCTTACCAAATTCCAAATCTGCACCTTGATCAGTAGCTGGTCCATCATCGCCAACTTGAAACAAATCACAAAATTCTGCAACACAATATTTTTCACTTCTCCATTGATGCTTTCTCCTGAAATTTCTTCGAAACTCTTTCAATTTACTTTGATGACCCATTTTCTCCTTCTATTTTCTCCCTTGCAAGAACACTTTTTCCACTGCAGCGTTAACCTACACAGGCACCACAGCTCCTCACGCTCCACACTCAATTGGCAACACTTACACTTTATGCCTCTTTCAACAATGCCTAATTTCACAGCAATAGACCTTCTCGTGGCCTCTTGAAGCAGCAAATCGGAAAATCAGATATTAAATAAAGCAAATCAGCATCAATTAAATGATGCACTTTTCAATCAATTCAATTCGTTGTGAGTTTAATATTGCAGCAAGGATTCATATAACACCGTGCACTTGGTGGCAAATTAACGCTGGCTGCATAACCGATCTATGCGGCAAACCAATTCTGCATGCCCAATTGCTTCCTCCTTTTCTGCACCTACACATGGCTGGAGAACGCACAAGTCAATAGCAAGGTGGCTACCTTCACTCACCACGCAAGCGCGCCTCTTTCATAAACCCAGCGTTTAACCCACGTAGGCTCTCGAGAATGTAGCAAATCTGGGCAGCGTGCCAACGATGACAACGTGGCTCTAGCAGCGTTCGATCTGCTCCTATAGGCAGTCAAAGCGCTTGATCTGCTCCACACTACTCCAAGGATCAAGATCGAGAGCAGTGAATCTGGTTTAATTTCAGCAGCTAAATCCTCTCACTTAAAACATCTCTGCAACTCTGTGTGAACTCTCTGTGTTCTATCTTGAAGAAAAATAATTTCTCATCTCTTAAAATTTTTATAACAAATATATTATTTCGGTTTCACATTTCTCCATTACTTAAATTGATGATCACACAGATGCTTCGTCCATATAAAGTAATTGAGAGTATTGGTCCATATAAAGTGAGAGTATTGGTTTAGGTAGCTCTATTGTGTAGAATTGTAACGAGATAACTGTAAATTTCACTTACAACTTCTAAGTTTTTTTTGTAGTATGTTTTAAAAGGAAAATGTAAAATGATGTCACATTTTATAATCCGTTCTCCTATGAAGCTTTCTTTCCCAAGACTAATCTCCCTTTTAATTGCAACTCAATGGGAAATCAAACACTACAATTTCTCTTTACCGATACCCCACACATGGTTTTTAACTTAAATTTTCATATAATCTTGTGTCTCTATTAACTATAACTCTATCAACATCAACTTCTAAATTTTTTAATATGTTTTAAAAGGATAGAGTAAAACGATGTCACATTTTATACTCCACTTTCCTATCAAGCTTTCCTAACAATAAACTTCTCTTTGCCAAGACTAATCTCCCAATTTATTGCAACTCAATAGGGAAATCAAAGACCATGACTGCTTTCTGCCGATAGCCCACTCATGGTTTTTAACTTACATTTTCTTATAATCATGTGACTCTATTAACTATAACTCTATCAACTAGTGCATAAATCTATCAACTTTTGTCGACTAGTACAGTGATGTAAATTACATAAGTAATAAATATCAATAGTTTTAAGGCTCAATATTTGTAATTAATTTAATTAAAAATATATAAAAAATAATAATTACTTTAAAAATATATTTTAATCTTTAATTTTTATATATATTAACAAAAATATTTAATAAAAATTAAACATAAATTTATTTTATCTGCTTTATAATTAAATTAAAATTCTCAAAACTTTATTGCAAAATACATACGAATATGAATATATTCATATTAACAACTGCATTCCATCCGCTTTAATTTGTTTATATCCATTGTTGCTACCTGGTTTCTGGCAGTTACTCCTGTTTCGGGTTTTCAAGGTATTCATAAAAGTCACAACTACATTCCATCCGTTTTCATTTGTTTATACCCATTGCCACGTGGTTTCTGGCAAGTTACTCCTTCTGTTTGGCGTTTTCAAGGTAGTCATAAAAGTCTCTCCTATTTACTATGGGGGAGGAATTTGGTGATATCATTACAAGTGCACGAACGAGAGAATATAGAAACTTTTCGATAGAGTTCCGATAATCTATTATTGGAAGATGTTTGTGATACGTGGTAATGGAAGGCCAGGAATTCGATTAAATCTCCCTCCAGTATTGAAGAGTTTTATTTATATTTAAATATTTTGATGAGATGAAATTTTGATACAAATTATAAATTAATTAAATTATTAAATTTTTGCGATGTCAATTTGTATTCATGTCTTAAACTTGAAAAAAATTCAATCTCTCTTAACTATTAAAGAGTTAAGAAATATATAAACTGATTTTATTAAAAAAATATAACATCATTTAAATTCTCAAATTATTATTAATTTTTTAATATAGTTATGTGATGTGATCTTAATGAGCTTTATGTTCTTTTTCATAGAAAAAAACATATTTACGTAATGATGTAGTCTAAAAAACTCGTAAAATAATTTAGAAATTTAAGTAAGATTATAAAATATTTTTATAAAGAGTTTTGAAAATCTAGGTTATATTTGTTAAACTTCTTCAGTATTTTGGGTGACTTAAGGGTTTTTGATGGTGCTGAATTAATTTTCACCATCTAAAATGCAATTCAAACACTCCAACTACCTGATTTTTTTGAATTTTTTTTTACCGAACTACAACAAAAAAAACTGTAATCCAAACTATTATGTTCTATCTTTAGATAATTCCTTTATGTAATGCATTGAACAACGGTCAACGCCAGGTTTCATATTTTAGTTAGTTTACTATGCATATGCATAAATATTTAATGCAATTAGACGGGCTTAACTCGATAAAAGAGATTAAAATTATTTTATCATCCTATTTAATACAAACAATCAATTTGCACATATAATTGAGTAAATTGTGATAATGAATTGAGATTTAGAATTAATAGTATAATATTAGTAGATTGAGATTGTTGGTTGGGTTGTTGATATATTTTTTAAACCAGAAATCTCTTAGTTTAGAATAGTTTGGACCTCATAAGTATTATATTAATGTGATGTATCTTCTTTTGAATGTGATATATGAATTGTTTTGTGTAACTTGTGTACTATAACTACTACAATTTTTATTTTAGTATCGGTTCTTGCTTAATTCCCATATTAGTATCGGTTCTTGCTTAATTCCTTTATGGGAATGCGAGGAAGATGTGAGGAGCCTGAGAGCTAATCTTTTGTACATATGTAAAATGAGAATAGCATTGCATTGTGTTGTGTGTATGATTGCATGTGGGGTTTGCTAAAAAGCATTGCTGTGTGGACCCAACCCATGATAAAGCACTGGAGTTCATCCTTCGTGTGGAGTAGTCAGTGCTATTTCGAACTGTTGTTGAGTGGATTCAAAAGGGTTATTTTTACGTGGTTCCTCTCTTGTATTGCTTAGCCATCGAATCTATGTTTGGCGTATATTCAGGTTTGTTAAGTGCATACATCATTGAAAACCACATGGTTAAGGGTATTATTTCTTCCGGTCAACGGATTGGTGGATGAGTTGTAGTGTCGCAGTGGCCTCCTGTGGTTTCATGATGCTTGTGTAATGCACGGTGTAGAGATGCGGGATGTGTGATCATTGTTTGGAAGATTTGGTACAGAAGGTCTTGCAATTAAATCTCTTTCCTCTTATTCTTACTCAAATATGCTAAAGTACTAATACCCGAGATTCATTACAAATTTTCGTTCTGCAACACGAGAATGTTCAAAGGTGTTCAAAGGTTATTGAGTTTCGGAATTTTGATATGTGGTTTCTGTATAGGAGAGGCAATGTTATACCTCGAGAGCCTTATGCTCCATCATTGCCTCTCCATGGAAATAACTAATGCGAAGAATTAAAGAATTTGAATAACATTGTGAGAGACCATCTTTATTAGTAAGATATATACCCAGACGATAAGAAAATAATTGCAGTGGAAGGAGGAGGTGTTGTTGGTGGTGGATGCTCTCCTTTTCCACGAATATATTGTCATTGCAGTTGCGTCGAACTCAAGTGTTTTGTTTATGGGTGAGTGCATGTGAAATTAGGCTTGGGGGTATCCTCCATGAATGCCTTGGTGGAGATCTCGGAGTCATAACCAACCAAGGAGATAAGTGTTGAAACAATTTACATAACTAGTTTGTGAAAGTCCACCCGTGTTAGAGTGGTTGCCTACGGAATTACAACATAACATTTTTTGGAGACGTTATATGCTCTATGAGTCTGAGTTATGATAATGGTGTTGTGAGAACGTGGAGCTGAGCTAATGGTGCAAGCATTGAAACATGTGAATTTTTATAGCGGAAAACCTTTGTCAATGTCAAGTCAATATGAATTTAATTACGATTTAAGTTTATTTGAAGTTTGTATAGTATACGTATTAAATCTGGTCGAATTAATATGGGAGTGTGAGCTTGTTATAATTGAACACTCTAACAATTGCCTCGTGAAAAAGAGAAACTCCAAGGCAAATATTGAAGCAAGATGAAACATTTAGACACCTATATATGAACAACCAGGGAGTGACGAGGAGAATTATTTATGCTCAGATGATAAATGATAGTTACATGATTATTGTTTTTGTTACTACAATATTTTTTGATTTATTTATTAAATATCTCTATTTTATTTGTAAAAGGTGTAGAACCAATTATTGAATAGTGTTTAATAATTCAAATTATCTATCTAGAAAAATCTTGAAGACATCACTAGTTTGATTGTGTATATTTATTGTTATGATTTGTTGCTTTTAGTATTCGGAAACCGTTGAACAATTGATTTCAATTGTTAGAGAAATGAGACTTAGAGAGTGACAAAAGAATAAAAACTAGAAATTCCCAACAATTCACCCATCCGGGTACTACTCTAACCCAAGCACACTTAATTTTAGAGTTCTAATAAAATATGATGCATTAATGATGGTGTGATCAAAGTTGCAACTTTATGATTGAAACTATTACTGTTTTTTGTTTTTGGTACTCGGAAACCCCAGAAGATTTGGTTTGAATTGTTGGATGAATGATACTTAGAGAGTGACAACAGAATAAAAACTAGAAATTTTCAACAAGTCACCCATTCGAGTAATAGTCCGGCCCAAGCACACTTGATTGCAAAGTTCTAATAGAATATGATACATTAATGTTGGTGTGATGCAAGCTACAATTTTATGAGTGAGAAAGGAATATGTCATAATGCACAAGAGAAACATTTCAAAAAAATATTATAGAAGGAATTGAGAGTAGGGCACGATTTGTGAGATAAATATTGTAGAAAAACATTGTAAAGATAACTCATAATATGACATCATGGACAAGAGAGGTATTAAACAAAAAAAAAAAAAAAATGAATTCAAATATTAATTGAATTGATCATTATCTCATGAGACTACATTATGATAAAATGTAGGCTTTTCCCCTAGTGAATTCTTGTGTTTTTACTTTCTATAGGTATCTTTCCACTAAGAGTTATCCTTTTTTTTCGTTTCAAAATATGATGGGTAAATACCATCGTTGGGAAAATCCATGGGATGAATATGATGGTAAAAAATAAATCATCATGTGGTTATATTCCCACTTCACTATTATTATTTATCTATTTATTTATTTATTTTATCATGCATACCCATGATTTTACAAACATGGGTAAAAATATAATTATTAACTATGGTAATTATTATCCATCTTGATCAATCCTCCCCCATTAGGAAGAAAAATAAAATCCGCTCATTAGATAAGATTTTTATTTTTATTTTTTTAAATGGGTTCCTTGTGAACTACTTTCCATGGTGAAGAAGCTTCCATGTGTTAACCACTCGATAAATTTGTATGGTCTGCCGGTTAGTACCCTTCATCTTGGTTTCCACAATCCCATCAGTTGTACCTTAAAACTTACATAGAACCTGATGTCCGGCATGTTGTTGTTTTTACTTATCATTGGATCTTGGTAGGGCATCATGAACCTATTGTTGGAAATGATGAAGTTTATCCAAAAAATTGGTTGCTCGATAGGAAGAGTTTGTTGGTGAAGGTGTAGTATGAAAGGTCACATCCATGGGGATTATTTTTCAAGAACGTTGAACATGTTTTCAAATAAATATTAGAGTTGTAAATATCTCCATTGTAGCAAGAGTGAACAGATGGATGGTTTTTATTCAGTGTAAGTGGATGTGTGACTTGGAAGAGTAGGGGCACCTTTGTAGGTGAGGTGAATATATTCCTAGACCATTTTATAAGCTTGTTCACCTGCTTGTGTTCTCTAAAGAGAACTTATACCGAAGATGTGGTTGTTGCAGTGACTTTTAGTTCACCTTTTGACCTAACCATGGAAAGAAAAAACTTGGAGTTGATTCACCAAAATAAAACAACACTACAAGGTCAAGAGTCATAAACAACATAACGATTCCACATATAAGGTTGTACTCACAGAACATCACAAAATTCAATTGGTGCAATATCACATAATACATCATCTGTGAAAGGCTTCATGTTGTAGGAGAAGCAACACTCTTGGCTTACATATATCTCTCATCGATGGCTCAACCAACCAATGGTGTATGGTTGTGGGTACTACATTATTGGTAGATTCAATCTCTTGATGACCTCAGCTGACATTAGGTTCTTATGGATGCCACTATCAATAATTAAATGTAGTGGGGTACCTATCACCCACATATGTGAACAAAATATGTGGCCCCCATCCTTATGATCTTATGATTCTTCTCGCTGGATCTTGATAGTTGCAATGGTAACATTGGGTTGTGCATCAATGATCAAGTTCCTTTTATCCTATTCTAAATTAAAATTTGATCCGGAATTTGTATGTTTCTCTACAATATCTACCAATTTAATGATTGTTTCAAGTAGCATTCATCAGTATTGTGCAAGCGACTTATGTGGAGCCTAAAAAGTTTCCCAGTGTCTTACTTTGATTTTCCATAGCTATTATTTGTTTGCATATTTGTTCGGTTTTCCTAGGAAGGTTCGCTTTGGATCTGTTCCTTGCCCTACTTCTGTTTTAAGGATATGTAGATCCAATGTCTTTATTATTCTATTTAAAATTTTTCTCTATTTTGATAGCATATATATATGCTACACCAAGTGAGGAGATTTCTAGCAACTTCAATTATGTCTAGATGTATCTGTGCAAACAACCACAATAATTGAGTATTATATGTCTCTCAGAATCAATGATATCCAACTTCATGCATAGGGTATGGAAAATTTTTGTGAACTCAGGAATAAATCGGTCCATTCCCTATCATTGTGCGGTTCACTTTATATATTTATGTTCATAGCTTATGATAGGGTATTATTGTTCCTTGACATCATCTTGGAAAGAATTCCAAGACAATGCAACTGAAAATAATGAGGGTTCCTCCCTGTCCCTCTACTCAGATTAAGTTTCTCACCAACTCTTGACATCTGGAGCAACTTTTAGGAGCATAAAAGTTATATTTTTCCCTATCAAAAAAACTATGGAGCAAACAATATCCTTCCAGAAAATTTAACCATCTATTTAGGGCATATATTTTTATTTGACCTTCAAATATAGGAATGAAAAAGTTAACTTGTACCTTAAAGGGGGAGGTGCCTTACAATTTACTGTTGGGTGAATATGCTTCACTCATGTATACCCATCAAAGGATCTGGGAAAACTTGACCATCATCTCATTCCTTTGTAACTCGAGGGATTTTCAAGAAATATTTTAAAAGGATCTCCTACTACCTCATCTTTCTTTTCTTCTGCTATGGGAGGTCATTGGGGCTGGCCAGGCCAATCTTGGAAAAATGAAAAACTAGTTGAGGTGCCAATTCATTATACCTCGACCTCATTGGGGACATGCACAAAAAAAAAAAGAGTAAAAAACTTTGATACCACTGATCCAGACCATTGAAGGAATGAAAACTTAGAGAGTAAATAAAGAATAAAACCTAGAAATTCTCAGCAAGTCACCCATGCCAGTAGTACTCTAGCCCAAGCACACTTAACTACATACTTCTCATGAAATTTGATCCATTAATTTTGGTTTGATCCAAGCTACAACTGTATGAGTGAAAAATGGATAGGTCATAATGCAGTGAGAGAAATATTACAAAAAAAAATATTATAAAAATAATGGAGAATAGGGAACAATGCATAAGAGAAATATTGTAGAAATACATTATAAAGATAACTTAGACTATGGAACCATGCAAAAGAGAGATATTATAGAAAAAAATAAAAAAGAATTCAAATATTTGTTCAATTGATAATATCCCATGAGGCTACATTACATTACGAGAAAAAACATGTTTTTCTCCGAGTGAATTCTCATATTTATACATTTTACAGGTGTCTTTCTACCAAGAGCTATCCCATTTTACATTTCAAAATAAAATGGGTAAATACCATGATTTACAAAATCCATGGGTGAATATGATGACAAAAACTAAATCATGATACAATTATATTCTCACTTCACTATTATGATATATTTGTATATTTATTTATTCATTTATTTTATAATGCATATCCATGCTTTTACAAATATTGGTAGAAAAATAATTATTAACTATGGTAGTTATAAACCACCAGGATCAACAATGGCTATTCGTTATAGTATGATATCCTTAGATGCGTTAGACAGGTCATGACCCATATCCTTTGATAATATCCCATGATTAATTTCCTAAACACATTCAGTATCAAGATTATTTTCCTAGAAACTAACAGATATCTGAAAGAGAAAAATCCAATAGATGGCAATGGATCGATAAAGTGGTTCAATTACTTAACAACTTTTATTGTGGAAACCTCAACTAGCCGAGTATGTAAATATTGCTGATCTTAGAAGTATGACAACTATGCTTAGAGACAATTGTACCTTAAATGACTCAAGTGAGAATCTCAAATATTTTGAAGGGGACATAGCATGGTCCGTAAGATTTCAGAGTTGGTAGAAGTTTCACTGACTAGCATATAAAATGTTAACTTTTTAATATGAGCGTTAAGAGAATGACTTATAACTAACATTTACAATAACATTTACAATAGAATATTAGTATATTGATTTTGTTGATTGGTTGGGTTGTTGAGATATTTTTTTCAGCCAACAATATCTTAGTTTAAAATATATTGAATATAATAATCACTATATTAATGTGATGCATCTTGGTTTGAATGTGATATGTGAATTGTTTGTGTGTAATGTATCCACTAAAGAACCTACTTTGAGTGATAAATGTCTAGATTGCAGATTCCATTTTGATTGTTGCAAATCTCAAATGAGAGTAATGTGATCATGTGGGTATTCGTATCTAGAGCACTATAATCATGGAATTTTTTTCTAAGGCCCAGGTGGAGTTCTAACTTGCCGACATAAATAGTTGGATGACCCCTTTTAGGAGAATTTATCCCATTTTATTTTCGACGTGATGGATTATAGAAAAGCACTGTGAAAATTAATTGTTGTTTCCAATCATATTCTTAATCAAATATTTCATTACACTTTGGATTTTATAAAAGGCTAGTGTATATAGTTTGATCATAAATGCATGATTTTATTTGCACGATATTAAATTTGTATTTATGGTTCTAGTCTACAGGCTAGTGGTAGTAGGAGGCATATTTGATATTACAGTAGGAGGTATCTCTGATATATAGTGTCCAATAGAAGATGTAGACATTGCATTTTTACAAAACTTTTCCTAAATTCAAAGTATTGAGAATATTATTCCACCCGGAAGGAAACACCTATGATATATTGCTTGAATTCACTCTAAAATCCTCATAGGTACATAATATGACTTCCTTGCAATAATATTGGTACGAGTCCACATGTAACTGAACCTCAAAGTGCTTATCATACTCAGGTTGAGTTTAAATGATGTGTTTTTATACTCGTATATTTTAATATAATCTTTAAGGAGTTAGTTCAAGTATCAATTTATCGTTATTTATTTAGAGAGGTTTGTAAAAATGTCATCCTAAAATATCTTCTATTTTTTACAAATTGTAATCATGAGTTTTCTATTAATAAATGAAACTATGTTTATCCTAGGATATTTCAGTTTCTTTTCATTTCTCACGTGAATCCATATGCAAGAATTTGTTCAAAATAAGTCTACTAGGATATTCCACTGCAATTTCCATGGATCCGCAAGTCAACATTTTTATTCTGTAGAATGATGTTCGACTTTTTGTTCCTCAATATCTAACTTCTAGCATATTTTTATCTAGAAAGATGGATATGATGATAGGTCATGGATATTGTTATAAGAAACATGCAGGTCTCATGAACATCGTCGATACTTTGGTTCTCAAAAGTCGATTTTTGTGAGAAATACAAAATATCGTAACCTCCTCCTCTTTCTGTGAATGACGAGGGATAAATGTGAATGCCACGCATGGAGTTGAAGGGGTATGATATGAAATTGATCAGACGCGAGGCTCTCTTAGCTATATCTTGCAAAAAATCCACTCATAAATAAGTGAACCAAGAAATAATATTACACAATCACACAAGATAATATGAAAGACTATAATATTCACTTCCATTATCATGAGGCTTGATAGCCTTTTAAACAGATTATAGATACATATTTTTGAACTTGTCTCCTTTGTTGTCAGTTGCTGAATAGTAAAAAGATAAATACATTATTTTAGATATCTCATTTCTTGATATATTTTTCTTAGAACTAGATGTTTCCTTCCTTACTCGATGTTACCATAATTAGCCAGGAAACTTGGTTACGTCATTTCTTCCCATTTAGATGGAAATCCTCCCCTTCTTTCCACCTCCTATTTTAAGTGTGAAGTTATGGATGAAATTATTTTTCGTTGCTGCTAGAGTTGATGTGATTTAATGTTGATTTTTGATGACGTAACATGTGCCTACATAGCTTGGGGTGGGAGGGTAAGTTTCTAAATGAACTCGACCTAGATGTTGTTATGCTGAAAATGATGAATGTGAAGAAGGTTCCTACTAACGTGGGGTGGGAGGGAACATCTCCATAGGGAACCTGCTATGAATATTGCTGATGGTACAAAAAATCGTGGATTTTGAGTACGCACCAATGATATACGTTAACTATATATGTGTTGCAGACTTGTAACAAAAGTGGGCATGAGTGTTGTAGATGTTATGATGAGGCAAAGGAGATGAGACTAAAACATTGTAAATAGACATGAAATATCAATTGATTTGAGTCATAGTTGGGCACAAAAACAAGGTAGAGAAAAGAAGTAGTAAAAATAACATAATCACTAGGTAAGTGAGGAATTGCATGAGGATGGATGAAAGGTGGTACGAGAAAAAAAGACATGACAAGAGACTGAAGATGGGTAAAGAGATAAAATATGGAACGAGGGATTGTGGCAAAGATCTCAGATAATAAGCACATCGATGTGGAAGAAACGACCTAGTCTAGATGATGCAAAAATAAAATGCTTGAGTCATGGGTGAGCAAGAGATCGAAGGTAGGTAGATGCAGCTAGAACGAAAATGTGAAAGTTATAAAAAAGATAAAATATGTGATAGGAAGAAAGAATTTAGAGCGTAAAAAAAAAAAAAATCATTCCTTAAGGAGGAACTTGTTCTAATACCTATTAGTCTACAATTGATCAGAGGTGGGGATATCACTTAGGTCTTCTGAAAACTCAACTCATAAACAAAGGACATAATAATACACAATCACACAAGATAAGTTAAAAGACACTAATATTCATTTACATTATCATGAGGCTTGATAACCTTTTAAAGAAATTACATATACATAATTTAAAACTTTCCTCTTTTGTTGTGAGTTGTTGAACATGGAAAATCTAAATAGAATATTTTATATATTTCCTTTCTTCATATAGGTTTCCTAGGACTAGATGTTTACTTCCTCACTAGATGTTATCATTACGAGTGAGGAAGAATGACTGGCAAACATACCCATTTGGTTTTGATCATCGACCATCATAATAGTATTGTGGACATCGATTTCCTTGATATAGAGGCAAATGTTGTTTTCATTCATTGTAAATCAAGTCTTAAGTGTTAAACTAATCACGGAGCTAGACAAGATGAAACACGATTATTGTATTTTGTAAAAGGTATTTTTCAACCTACCCTTAAACATTGCTGGCAAAACTTTCCTCAAAAATCATACAGGGAATACAAAAATTTAATACACAATGCATGTGGTGTTTGATTACATATTGAGGATAAATATTATTTAATAGTTTAGAGAGAAATCTCATATTTTTTGAATGCTACTTTACTGAGTATATCTAGCCCTAAGTTGATTACGTAGAGAGACGCATTCTACAGCAATATGAGAGTGACCTGTAAGTATGTCACGCCCTCAAAAAAGAATAAAAATATTTTTTTTCAAAAGAAAAATTAAATAACCATATAAATTAACAATTAAAAATCGATTAACACAACAACTAAATTAGGTTTTTTTTTAATTTTCTTCACATTCATTGTATTCATGTTCATTCTTAGTGGTTAGATCAATGTTATTTCTCATCCCTGGATTCATGTTAGTGCTTAGTCTTAGTTCATGAAGTCAGCTAAACCTTAACTTACCTTTACATTAGTATATGTATTTCTTGGAAGGGTCGCATCCACCTAAGTCGGACATGGTTAAGAATCCATCTCAAATCATAGGCCAAAGGTACTCGTTTATTGGGGGAAGGCTCAAAATTCATTGAAACAAAATTAGTTTGCATTAATTTCAATTTATATCCAATTTATGTCAGAAAAATGCTAGGATTACAGCTTAGTGTTCGAAGTAATTGTAAAAATTTGAACCTGAAATATCTGATGCAGGCACATGATGTAATTTGTTCATGTATTATCATTGAACCACTGTTAGAATTTTATGTTTTTTTTTGGTAGAAATACTGTGGTCATTTGTAGTGCGAATGGAGGGAACACTTAAGAGCTCAAGGCCTAAAATTACAATGGTTGTACATAGTTTGGTCTTCTGTGACTGAGTTTCGAACTTCAAACGTTTCTGTGTTGCATGCACAAAATGATGAGGAGTGTTGTTTTTGTGGTGTGCTTAAATCATCAAAACAATTTGCACAAAAAAATGTGATGACATTCAGAAAACCATTATTTCTCTTTATTTTAATGTGACTCATCTATCCATTTTTGCAATTGGAAGCGACAGATCAGGGCCCTGGCCATGCCTCCTTTATAGTCTAGAACATGTATATACATCATCTTTCTTAGGTCGACATTTCTTTAAGAAATAATGAGGACTTCATCTGGTGGAAGGATGACATGGCATAAGGAAAAGGAAAAGTCTCAGTTAAAGTTAAGTAAAACTATATTTCATATAAAACTGACAGAAGGATATATGTTGATTTTATAGGGCATGGAAATGGAATTTTCCCTGGAAATTATTGTTTTCCAGTTGGTAAGTCTATAGGAATTAAATTATCATGTGGAATAATTTAGATAAACGGGGTTTCCAAGGACCTGGAAAATGTAGTTTATGTCAGGGAAAATCCAAAAATGGCATCCATTTATTTACCAGATGTCCACTTGAAGTGAGAACGTGGATATATCTACTACAGGAAATTAAAATCAATGTGCATTGGTGCTTTACATCAATTGATTAATGTTTTAAATATTGTTTTTACTTCGGTTTGGAGATTTGTAAACTTCCTTTTTTATAATTTGGGGAATCTGGAAGGGATGTAGCGTAGTTATTTTTTATGAAGTTATTTTCATCATTTTATGTACAAGTATCAGTATATGTTCTCATTTTTTGGATTGTAAAAGGGAACGTAGATTCAAGCCCCAAAACAGAATATGGACACATCGATTCCATTCCCTATAGAAAATTTTGATGGAGTAACTTAGAATCAAAGTTGTGGTTGTGGAGCTAGGAAAACCATTGATGACGGGCACCCTTGTCTTTTCAGATTGTATGATGGACAAGGATCCAATGATAAAGAAAAAATTCTTACTTTATGGGATGTTCTTTACTGCGCAAATATTTTAAAGTTATATAGCATTCATATATTGGGAGATTCTCAACCGACCATTGACTAGATTAAAAAATAAACTACCTTTTCCCTCCACTAAAGTACAATTGGATGCATTGAATCCCTAAGTTAAAGGAGTCTTTCAGCGTGGTCTCTTTCGAAGGGAGTTATATATTGTAGTTGAAGGCTATCAAATGATGGATTGACCATGCACTAGGGGCACATAAAATACGTACACATTAATCAATTCTTGCACTTAATATCTAACATCATCAATTGGAGATGAATATTTTTTTCATATTTTCATCTTTTCTTGTGTTGTCATATATTTTCGATTGTTTTCCCAACCCTTTTTTGGGACATTTTGTTTTGTTTTGTTTTTTTCATACATTGTGATCCTCTGGTTCTTAGTAGTAGAAAGTATATGTTATTATGGTGTTTCAATCATATGCACAATGATTATATTGAGATAATATTATTTTCTTATTGATTATTTTAGAAGTGAGATTGTTTTCACAATACTTGGCTTCTAGGGCATTATTAGATATTTTTTTTTTTATACATATCAGCTGGATGTAAATTTTTTACTATGGAACATGTTCAATGCTTTATTTCCTGAAAAAATATGGTTGGCTTATTAAATATATTTTCTTTTATATATATCAAGCTAGATGTAATTTTTTTACTATGGAACATGTTCAATGGTTTATTTCCTGAAAAAATATGGTTGGCTTATTTTCCTAAATGATCAAAGATTTCCATAATGTATTATTTAATCATACATATGATTTCATATTTGAAAAGAGACGGTGAGAAAAAGTTTCTCTTTATCAAATATTATGTTTGGAACATTCATTACTTTGAGAGAGGTATGATATTCTTCAAGTATGAGATAATTTTCAACCTTTTGATGAGTAAGTGTATTTATTTTTTTTCTCCATAAAACTAATTCTATTAAGAGAGCATATGGTACAATATGAAGTTACAATCAAGAGAAGCAAGAAAACGGGAATCGGGAAAGGATAAACTATCCACCTCTGCCCCTAAGAGAAACCATGAAGAGAGCATTGCAATAAGAAAAAAGGAACAAGAAATAACAAAGAAACACGAGCTGAACAGGGAATTCTACCCAGCATGGGTCGAATCATCCATTCGGCATTTTTTCCCTTTCTTTTTACCAACTTTGACCCAGCCAAGATGACACGGCTGAGCTGGAATCTACATTTCAATAGGCGTTCAAAATATCTTCTGGTAACATGCCTATTGTTCCTCTCAAACAAATTGGTCATTTGAGTGTGTCTTTGAAAGATCATGATGGCCACCTCCCATGATTGAATACCACCTACCACAAACGAACACTAGGAACGAAAAGCATATGGGAGGGCAGGCGGTGAGAGGGATGATGATATGCTATCCATTCGTATGAAATATAATCCATTCTTTAAAATGGTTGTAGGCGTACCATACATCAAACTCTTTTCCCTAATTTTATTTTAGTGAAACCTCAATTTCAATAGAGATAATTATTCGAGTCATGTGTGGCCATGGAAAATATTATTAAAATCTATCATGTTTCATTATAGGGTTTCTAACGGCTTACATACCATTGTAAGTATAATATGATTATTAAATATAATAATAATAATAAATATTTCATTCAAATATAATATAATATTAATATTATTAAATTCAATATTATATTATATTTAATAATTTTGAATTGATATAATATTAAATTTGATATATTTTAATTTATATTAATATAATAGAAAAACTAGTTATAATTGAATATTATATTTAATTTATTATAATATTATGATATATAGTAATTATTGAGTAATATAACATAATAGTTAATATATTATTATATTATAGTAAACATTGAATTATATTATTATAATATTAATCATAATATAAGGGAGAGAGAAGGAGAAGAGAGAGGAGGGGAATCAGAGGGAGGGAGAGACATAGATAGATATAGAGAGAGAATGTGTATGTTTTAGGGGTGAGATAGAGCGAGAAAGAAATATAGAAAAAACAAGATAGAGATGACGATATAAAAAACAAGATAGAGATGACGATAGAGAGAGGGGAAATGAGAGATACATATTGGGGGAGGGGGAGGACGAGGGGTTAGATACATATCGAGAGAGGGATCATGCTTGTTTATGGAGGCTATATAGAGAGACAAAGAAGGATACATGGAGGGTGATATACATATAGATGGAAGAGAGAGTTAGAGATGGGATAAGAGAGAGATAGAGGGAGGGGTGGAGATGTGGAGAGAGAGATAGAGAGACGGGGGAGAGAGAGGGAGAAAAAAAAATAGAGAGAGAAAGATATAGAGAGAGAGGGTGTGACAAGGGTGATATGGACAGAGAGTGTGGGAGAGAGGAGAGCGGGAGGGAAAAGTGATAAAGGGGAAAAGAGAGAAAGAGATGGGGAAGAGAGAAAGAGGGAGTGAGAGAGTCTGTAGGTTTGGGGGGTGAGATAGAGAGACAAAGAAGAAGAGACATAAGGATATAGATATATAGATGAAGGGGGGATATATGGAAGAAGAGAGAGATAGATAGAGGGAGCGAGGAACATATATATAAATATGGAGAGAAAGAGAGAGAGAGAGAGAGAGAGGGAGAGAGTTTGGATAGGTGATATAGAGATACAATGAAGGAGATATGGAGAGGGATATAGATATAGGTAGAAGGGAGAGAGAAAGAGGGAAAAAGAGAGAGACAAAGAGAGAGAGTAAGAGGATAATAGAGGGAGACAGGGGAGAGGAGGTGGAGAAGGAGAGAGATGAGGGAGAGAATTAGGGGAGATGAAATGTTATCTGATAAAATAATGCATTAATTTCAATGTAGATTTTGATTCCAAATCCCATTTGATTGATTGCACTAGGTGCATTTATTTCAGTGTAGTTGATTTCTAATCTTATTTGACTGTTTGCACAAGATGCATTGATTTCAGTGTAGATGTTGATTTCTAATTTTATTTGTTTTCTTGCACTATATGCATTGATTTTAGTATATATATTTACTTATATTCCTATTTGATCGATTTCCCTAAATGCATTGATTTCATTGTAGACATTGATTTATAATGCTATTTTAATGCTTACACTAGATGCATTAATTTTAGTGTAAGCATACAAAAATTATTGAAAAAGTGCATTAATTTTTGTGTTAAGATAATTCAATCATAAATAAAAGACTTGAATTTTCATCCTAAATAAAATGTTCTCTTACTTGAAATGTCTACTTCTTGAAACTATAAACCATTTGTAATTGACTACATTCTTTTTATTACCATTTTATGTCGTTGAATATTGTTAGTATTTTTTCATTCAAGTGCGGTAATAGAAAAAAACTACCATTGAAACTTGCAGTTTAACACTCCATAAGTCATAACGACTAAATTTAGAGAAAGATAATATTAATATTAGAGAGAAACATTTTACTAGAATAGATCAACTTAAATATTTCAATGGTCTACCATGTGAACCACCATTTTCACATGATGCATATGAAAGGATGGAAAACCTAACATATGTGACAATAAGAACATTTGTAATTGAAGACATTTTTATTATTCACATTTTATATAATTCAACACTATTGCATAGTCAATTTTCATTCAAAATTTTAACTTCATCATTTATCATCATTCAAGTTATTAATAATCTATATCATCTTAAAAAAATGAGGTAACTGAGAAAATTGAAAATTAAAATCATCATATTGATATGAGACATATTTAACATATTTAAAATGATCAAAATAATTATATGTTCAACAAATTTTCCATGTACACACACAATGAAAGTAACCTAGATTCATCTTAACTCCATATCTTTCGTGCACCAAGAAGGATGAAATCTGTCGAGGCATAAACTTTTCCTTGAATTCTACGAAAGTTTATACCTTCAGATATTTAGTAGCTTATTATTCGATAATCATTAAATAAGAAGAATTTATCTTTAATTATAAATTTTATTTTTGTCAATATTTATGAAAATATTCTTAGCCAAAAGTATTTTGGCTAATAATTTCCCTACAAAATATAATCTAATTGAACTAGTAATTCCCCTTATTATTGAAATGAATTTTTAAAATAAAATTTTCGTAGGTTTCAGTCCTCACCAATTACCACCTTCTTCCTAGACAAGAATCATGTAATGAAACAAGATAATAAATAATTGTGAAATATTTTAAAGCTCTCTACATGTAAATAGGTGTCACAACATTAAACTTCTTTTAGTAAAACTCACCTTCAAAGATAGTAGGATTCTACTACAATTTATTAATATTAGTCTCGATTAAAAAATTGTGGAGAATTTCGAAGAACAACGGTTGAACCTTCTTTTAGTGAAACTCACATTCCAAGAAAAGAGGGTTATTATTTTTAATTGGAATAAAAATTTGTGGTGAGTGTGACCTTGAGAAATTAGATATATTTTTTGTTACATCAACCTGGATTCTAGTGTCAATGTAAGGCTTGATTTGGTCACCGATCAATGTGAACATGAAAAGACATGTGTTTTCTTAAATACAAATAAAATATTATTTAAATAAACAAATAAGGTTTATTTTTTTAAAATAAAAATAAATTATTATTTAAATAAACAAATTAAGTGGATTATAATTAAGAACGCAATATTTATTAAAGATGAATAAATAGTAATTTATATCATAACCAAAAAAAGAATAACAAAAAATTATATATATATATATATATATATATAATCATGAATTTTTAAAAAGAGATAAAGTAATTAAAAGAAAAGGAACTTTTTTGGCTTTGAAATGGTTATAATTTTTATATTTTTAAAATATTTCAAAATTATATTTAAATAAACTATAATAGTATTGATATTAACTAATATATTTCAATAATAATTTTTTCACATACATAGAAAGAAAGAGAGATATATAAATTAAATGTTAAAAATAATAAAATTATTAAAAAAAATATTGAATATTGAGGATTATATATATATATATATATATATATATATATATATATATATATATATATGAATCAAAAAAATTGATTTAATCTTTAGGGTTAAAACATTTCATATCGTCTTATTATTTTTCATGTTGACACATTTTAGATTTTACTTTCTAGCTAATTTTGTCTAAAATTTAGTAAATATTTGGCTGAATTGTGAATTTAAACTATCCAAGTGACAAAGTGGTCTTCAAGGAATTGGATCTACTTATTTATTAAAAAATTCAATTTAAGATTTGGACCTATTTATAGGTTTGAAAATGAAATTTAAATGATAAAAAAATTACAATGGTTAAAAAAAATAGAAAACATGAACTACTTAAAAAATTGATGTATTTTTTATCTATTCCAACCCACTACCCATCCACCTATATCTCATGCAACTATGTCTGTGTAATTTGTGTTATTCTCCTCGGGATTGACATTATTG
Source organism: Pinus albicaulis (assembly GCA_034641835.2). Classification (NCBI taxonomy): domain Eukaryota; kingdom Viridiplantae; phylum Streptophyta; class Pinopsida; order Pinales; family Pinaceae; genus Pinus; species Pinus albicaulis. Next base: position 1,067,019,072 of record CM076574.1, on the reverse strand, counting down.
CACCGAGAGGCACTCTATAGCCCAGTATATAGGGATTTGTAAATGTAATTTGAAAATGCAATTTAAATGATAAATAATTACAATGGTAAAAAAAAATAGAAAACGTGAACTAATTAAAAAATTGATGTATTTTTTATCTATTCGAACCCACTAACCATCCACCTATATCTCATGCAACTATGTCTGTGTAATTTGTGTTGGCATTGAATTTTCCTAAGGAATGACATTATTGCACCAAGAGGCGCTCTACAGCCCAGTATATAGGGATGTGTAGATGTAATGTTTGCACCCCAGTATATAGGGATGTGTAGATGTAATGTTTGCACCCCAGTATATAGGGATGTGTAGATGTAATGTTTGCACCGAGAGACGCTCTACAACGCAATATATAGGGATGTGTAGATGTAATGTCTGTAAATGTCATGTGAGTAATGTAAATTTTTGATATGTCGGAGTGTATAGAGATGTGCAGATGTAATGTGTGTAGATGTCATGTGAGTAATGTAAACTTTTGATATGTCAGAGTGTATAGAGATGTGTATATGTAATGTTTGTAGATGTCATGTGAGTAATGTAAACCTTTGATATGTACTACTTTAATACCATGGGTTGAATAACATGGGCCAAATACCATATTTATAAAAGAGGCATGGTAAATAAATAGAATATAAATAAACCATAGGTATGGTAAATAAATAAAATGTATTTTTATATTTACTCCATAATTCTATTTATATTTAGGAACACTCAAAAGGTGGTTTCATTTAGGTGAATCCTGAGCTAAATACCATGGGCCAAATTATTATTAATACCATGCCAAAAAAATAACCTAATATTAATATTAATATTAATATTAATTCTAATGTTCACATTATTATATTATAATATTAATATTATTAAATTTAATTAATGTAAACTTTTGATATGTCAGAGTGTATAGAAATGTACCACTTTAATACCATGGGTTGAATACCATGGGCCAAATACCATATTTATAAAATATGTATGGTAAATAAATAGAATATAAATAAACCATAGTTATGGTAAAAAAATAAAACATATTTTTATATTTACTCCATAATCCTATTTATATTTAGGAACACTAAAAAAATGGTTTTATTTAAGTGAATCTTGAGCTAAATACCATGGGCCAAATTATTATTAATACCATGACAAAAAACATTATTAAACATAATATTAATAAAATTATTATTATTAATTCTAATATTCACATTATTATATTATAATATTGATATTATTAAATTTAATAAACTTGGATCACGTAGGTTGGTATTTGAGTACACTATATCCATTGCCTATCTCATGTAACAATAAACATGTAAACCTAAATGAAAAAATAATGTTTAATATTTAAAATTTAAAATTTAATCTAATTAATCTAATGTAGGCCCTAATGAAAAATAACTTCTCTCCCTACATATATAAATTTAACACAGTGGGTCAAATACTATATTTTTCTATTTCTCTTGCATTTTATATTGAAGGGAAAAGAGAGAGATGGAGAGAAAAGAGAGATGGGGGAAGAGAGAAGGAGGTAGGAGAGAAAGGAAAATATAGGAAGGAAGAGATATAGGAGGAGAGAGGGAGGGAGATAGGAGGAGAGCGAGGGATATAGAGATGGAGTTGGAGGGTGAGAAAGGGAAGGAAGAAGAAATACATAGAGAGAGCGAGAAGTGGAGAGAGAGAGAGGGAGTGACAAGGGAGAAATAGAGAGAGTATGTGTATGTTTTGGGGTGATATAAAGAGAAAAATAAGGACAAATGGAGGGAATTGGGGGAGAAGGAGAGAGGGAGGGATATCGTAACATAGTTGGAGGGTGAAGAGAGGGAGAGAGAGGGAGATAGAGAGAGAGGGAGAGAGAGGGAGATATAAAGAGAGAGATAGATGTGGGAGAGAAATGGATAGAGGGGAAGGAAGAGAGAGAGGATGTGAGGAAGTGGAGAGGGAGGGAAAGAGAGATGGATTTGGAGGGGGGAGAGAGGGAAGATGATTTCTTGCACTCGATGCATTGATTTCAGCGTGGATGGTGATTTCTAATGTAAAGTTTGATAGATCCAAAGTAATGTAAAATTTTGATATGGTGATTTCTAATCCATTTTGATTGCTTGCACTAGATGCATTGATATCAGTGTAGATGTTGGTTTCTAATATTATTTTCCTACTTGCACTGGCTGCATTCATTTCAATGTAAATACAGATAATATCAAACTCTGGATCCAGTGTAATGTATTTACATAAGGAATGAGAAGTGGAGAGAGAGAGAGAGTGACAAGGGAGAAATAGAGGAGTATGTGTATGTTTAGGGGTGAGATAAAGAGAAAAATAAGGAGAGATGGAGGGAATGGGGGGAGAATGAGAGAGGGAGGGATATAGTAACATAGTTGGAGGGTGAAGAGAGGTAGATAGAGAGAGAGATAGATGTGGGAGAGAAATTTATATATGGGGAAGGAAGAGAGAGAGGATGTGAGAGAGTGGAGAGAGGGAGGGAGGGAAAGAGAGATGGAGTTGGAGCGACGAGAGAGGGAAGACGATTTCTTGCACTCGATGCATTGATTTTAGTGTGGATGGTGATTTCTAATCCTATTTTTCTTGCACTATATGCATTGATTTTAGTTTATATGTTGAGAGAGTGTGTGTGTGTGTGTATGTTGGGGGAGGAAAGAGGATTGGAGGGAGGGAAATGAGAGAGAGAGAGAGAGTGTGTTGGGGGAGGAAAGAGGATGGAGGGAAAAGAGAGAGAGAGAGAGAGAGAGAGGGAGAGAGAGAGAGAGAGAGAATTGTGTTGCAAGGAGAGAGAGAGAGAGGAAAATATAGAGGAATGTAGGAGAGGAAGGACAAGAGAGAGGACATGAGAGAGAGGAAGAGATTTATGGGGGAAGAGAGAAAATTGGAGGGTAGAGAGAGAGAGAGAGAGAGAGAGAGAGAGAGAGAGAGAGAGGAGGAGGAGAGAGGGAGGGAGATAGAAGGAGAGATGGAAGGATGGAGATATGGAGTTGGAGGGGGTGAGAGGGAGGGAAGAAGGAATACATAGAGAGTGAGAAGTGGAGAGAGAGATGAAGTGACAAGGGAGATATGGAGAGATTGTATATATGTTTTGGGGTGAGATAAAGAGATAAAGAAGGAGATATGGAAGGAAAGGAGGAAAGAATGAGAGAGGGAGGTATATAGTAACATAGTTGGCGAGTGAAGAGAGAGGGAGATATATATGTGGGAAAGAAATGGAGACAGAGGAAGGAAGAGGGAGGATGTGAGAGAGTGGAGAGATGGAGGGAAAGAGAGATGTAGCTCGAGGGGGGAGATAGGGAAGTAGATGGTGATTTATAATCCTATTTGATTGCTTTCACTAGATGCATTGATATCAGTGAAGACGTTTGTTCTAATCTTATTTTATTACTTGCAGTAGATGCATTGATTTCAGTGTAGATGTTGATTTCAGTGTAGAGAAGGAGAGATGGAGGGAAGATGATTTATTGCACTCAGATGCATTCATTTTAGTGTGGATGGTGTTTTCTAATCCTATTTTTATTGCACTATATGCATTTATTTTAGTGTAGATGTTGAGAGGGGGATGTGTATATGTAATGACCACTTTAATACCATGGGATGAATACCATGGGCCAAATACCATATTTATAAAAGAGGTATGGTAAATAAAGAGAATATAAATAAACCATATGTATGGTAAATAAATAAAACATCTTTTTATATTTACTCCATAATCCTATTTATATTTAGGAACACTCAAAAGGTGGTTTCATTTAGTTGAATCCTAAGCTAAATATCATGGGCCAAATTTTTATTAATACCATGCGAAAAAAATATTGTTAACCCTAATATTAATATTAATATTATTATTAATTCTAATATTCACATTATTATATTATAATATTAATATTATTAAATTTAATTAATGTAAACTTTTTGATATGTCGAAGTGTATAGAAATTTACCTATTTAATACCATGGGTTGAATACCATGGGCCAAATTATTAATAATACCATGCAAAAAAAATATTTCTAACCCTAATATTAATATCAATATTATTATTAATTCTAATATTCATATTATTATATTATAATATTAATATTATTAAATTTAATACATTTCGATCACGTAGGTTCGTATTAGAGTACGCTATATCCATTTCCTATCTCACGTAACAATAAACATGTAAACGTAAATGTAGAAATAATGTTTAATATTTAACATTTAAAATTTAATCTAATTAATCTAATGTCGGCTCTAATGGAAAAAAAATTCTCTCCCTACATATATAAATTTAACACAGTGGGAAAAATACCATATGTTTCTATTTCTATTGCATTTTATATTGGAAGGAAAAGAGAGAGATGAAGAGAGAAGAGAGATGGAGGAAGAGAGAGGGAGGTAGGAGAGGAAGGGAAAGAGAGGAAGGAAGAGAGAGAGGAGGAGAGAAGGAGGGAGATAGGAGGAGAGAGGGAGGGATATAGAGATGGAGTTGGAGGGTGAGAGAGGGAGGGATATAGAGATGGAGTTGGAGGGTGAGAGAGGGAGGGAAGAAGAAATACATAGAGTGAGAAGTGGAGAGAGAGAAGGAGTGACAAGGGAGAAATAGAGAGAGTATGTGTATGTTTGGGGGTGAGATAAAGAGAAAAATAAGGAGAGATGGAGGGAATGGGGGGAGAAGGAGAAAGGGATGGATATAGTAACATAGTTGGAGGGTGAAGAGAGGGAGAGAGAGGGAGATAGAGAGAGAGATAGATGTGGGAGAGAAATGGATAGATGGGAAGGAAGAGAGAGAGGATGTGAGAGAGTGGAGAGGGATGAAAAGAGAGATGGAGTTGGAGGGGGGAGAGAGGGAAGATGATTTATTGCACTTGATGCATTGATTTCAGCATGGATGGTGATTTCTAATGTAAATTTTGATAGATCCATAGTAATGTAAGCTTTTGATATGGTGATTTCTAATCCTATTTTATTACTTGCACTAGATGCATTGATATTAGTGTAGATGTTGGTTTCTAATCTTATTTTCTTACTCGCACTAGATGCATTGATTTCAATGTAAATATAGATAATATCAAACTCCGGATCCAGAGTAATGTATTTACATAGGAAGCGAGAAGTGGAGAGAGAGAGGGGGTGACAAGGGAGAAATAGAGGAGTATGTGTATGTTTAGGGCTGAGATAAAGAGAAAAATAAGGAGAGATGGAGGGAATGTGGGAGAATGAGAGAGGGAGGGATATAATAACATAGTTGGAGGGTGAAGAGAGGGAGAGATTGGGAGATAGAGAGAGAGATAGATGTGGGAGAGAAAGGGATATAGGAGAAGGAATAGAGAGAGAGGATGTGAGGCAGTGGAGATAGGGAGGGAAAGAGAGATGGAGTTGGAGGGGGGAGAGAGGGAAGACGATTTCTTTCACTCGATGCATTGATTTTAGTGTGGATGCTGATTTCTAATCCTATTTTTCTTTCACTATATGCATTGATTTTAGTGTATATGTTGAGAGAGAGTGTGTCTATGTGTGTTGCGGGAGGAAAGAGAATTGGAGAGAGACAGAGAGATAATTGGATTGAAAAGAGAGAGAGAGATGAAAAGATATAGGAAGGTAGGAGAGGAAGGAAAAGAGAGAGTACATGAGAGAGAGGAAGAGAGTTATGGGGGAAGAGAGAAAATTGGAGGGCAAAGAGAGAGAGAGAGAAAGAGGAAGGATGAGAGAGAGGAGGAGAGAGGGAGGGAGATAGAAGAAGAGATGGAAGGATGGAGAGATGCATTTGGAGCGGGAGAGAGGGAGGGAAGAAGGAATACATAGAGAGTGATAAGTAGAGATATGGAGAGAGATGAAGTGACAAGGGAGATATGGAGAGAATGTGTATATGTTTTGGGGTGAGATAAAGAGATAAAGAAGGAGATATGGAGAGAAGGGAGGAGAGAAGGAGAGAGGGAGGGATATAGTAACATAGTTGGAGGGTAAAGAGAGAGGGAGATATATATGTGGGAAATAAATGGAGAGAGAGGAAGGAAGATGGAGGATGTGAGAGAGTGGATAGATGGAGGGAAAGAGAGATGTGGGTCAAGGGGGGAGATAGGGAAGTAGATGGTGATTTATAATCCCATTTGATTTCTTGCACTAGATGCATTGATATCAGTGTATATGTTGGTTTCTAATCTTATTTTATTACTTGCACTAGATGTATTGATTTCAGTGTAGAGGAGGAGAGATGGAGGGAAACAGAGATGCAGTAGGAGGGTGGAGAGGGGGAAGATGATTTCTTGCACTCGATGCATTTATTTCAGTGTGGATGGTGATTTATAATCCTATTTTCCTTTCACTATATGAATTTATTTTAGTGTAGATGTTGAGAGAGAGAGAGAGAGAGAGGGAGAGAGAGAGAGAGATAATTGGATTGCAAAGAGAGAGAGAGAGGAAAAGATAGAGGAAGGTAGAAGAGGAAGGACAATAGAGAGGACATGAGAGAGAGTAAGAGAGTTATGGGGGAATAGAGAAAATTGGAGGGAAAAGAGAGAGAGAGAGAGGAAGAATGAGATAGAGGAGGAGAGAGGGAGGGACATAGAAGGAGAGATGGAGTTGGAGGGGGAGAGAGGGAGGGAATAAGGAATACATAGAGATTTAGAAGTGGAGAGATATATGAAGTGACAAGGGAGATATGGAGAGAGTTTTTATATGTTCTGGGGTGAGATAAAGAGGTAAAGAAGGAGATATGGAGAGAAGGGAGGAGAGAAGGAGAGAGGGAGTGATATAGTAACATAGTTGGAGGGTGAACATAGAGGGAGATATATATGTGGGAAATAAATGGAGAGAGAGGAAGGAAGAGGGAGGATGTGAGAGAGTGGAGAGATGGAGGGAAAGAGAGATGTAGTTCGAGGGGGGAGACATGGAAGTAGATGGTGATTTATAATCCTATCTGATTGCTTGCACTAGATGCATTGATATAAGTGTAGATGTTGGTTTCTAATCTTACTTTCTTACTTGCACTAGACGCATTGATTTCAGTGTAGATGTTGATTTCTAATATTATTTTATTACCTGCATTAGATGCATTGATTTCAGTGTAGATGTTGTTTTGTAATATTATTTGATTGTTCGCATTAGATGCATTGATTTCAGTGTAGATGTTGATTTCAGATTTGATGTAATTGGATGTACATTGATGGCACATCAATTTTGAAGTGATTGGATTAAGATTCTTCATTGGTTTTAGTGTAAGCACAAAACAATGTACATTAATATTTGTAATCTAGTAAATACAATTATTAATATTGAAGAGAAAGAGAGACAATGTATGATGTTTAGTACAATAGTTCAAACTAAATATTTCAATGGCTTATTATTTCAATTGTCCTTTTCATATAATAGATATGGAGAGAGGACAAAACTAACAAGGGTAAAATAAGAATAGTAAAAGAAACTAATTTGAGATTTGTCACAATGAAGACTCTTTGTAATTGACAACATTATTATTATTTTCATTTTCTAGCATTAAACACTATTACATTGTCACTTTGCATTCAAAAAAATTATTTCAAGTTATTAACAATATTTATCATCTCAAAAAAGTGAGGTAACTAAGAAAATTTTAAAATTAAAATGACCAGATAAATATCAGACATATTTAACATATATAAAATTATTATATTTATATTATCTATATTTGCATATTATTGATAAAGTTAATCATATGGTCGATGGATTTTCCTTGGCCACACACGAATGAAACTAGCCCAGATCCATCTTAACTCTGGATCTATCAAGCGCCGAGAGGGATCAAATATCTCGATAGATGTGGGAAATAAATGGAGAGAGAGGAAGGAAGAGGGAGGTTGTGAGAGAGTGGAGAGATGGAGAGAAAGAGAGATGTAGTGTGAGGGGGGGAGATAGGGAAGTAGATGATGATTTATAATCATATCTGATTGCTTGCACTAGATGCATTGATATCAGTGTAAATGTTGGCTTCTAATCTTATTTTCTTACTTGCACTAGATCCATTGATTCCAGTGTAGATGATGATTTCTAATCTTATTTGATTATCTGCATTACATACATTGATTTCAGTGTAGATGTTGTTTTGTAGTCTTATTTGATTGTTTGCATTAGGTGCATTGATTTTAGTGTAAACGTTGATTTCTGATTTGATCTAATTCGATGTACATTGATGGTACATTAATTTTAAAGTGATTGGGTTAATATTGTGCATTGATTTCATTGTAAGCACATAAAATTATTAACAATGTACATTAATATTTGTGTTATAGTAAATCAACCTATTAATATTGAAGAGAAAGAGAGACAATGTATGATGTTTAGTACAATAGTTCAAGCTAAATATTTAAATGGTTTATTATTTCAATTGTCATTTTCATATAATCGATATGAAAAGATGACAAAACTAAAACCAACAAGGGTGACAATATGAATAGTAAAATAAAATAATTTGAGATTGATCACAATGAAGACTATTTGTAATTGACTACATTCTTATTATTTTAATTTTCTATCATTTAACACTATTACATTGTCACTTTGCATTCAAAAAAATTATTTCAAGTTATTAACAATATTTATCATCTCAAAAAACTGAGGAAACTAACAAAATTTTTAAATTAAAATGATCAGATAAATATCAGACATATTTAGTATATATAAAATTATTGTATTTATATTATTTGTATTTGCATATTATTGATAAAATTAATCACATGTTCCATAGATTTTCCTTGGCTGCACATGACTAAAACCAGCCTAGATCCATCTTAACTCTGCATCTATCAAGTGCCGAGGGGGATCAAATCTCTCGAGGTTCAAACCTTTCCTCAAATTTTGCACTCAAAAACAGAGTCCTCTCAGTGCTTGATACATTGCGAGTTAAGATGGATCTAGGCCAGTAATCAATATAGCTCCATTTTGAGGTGTAAACCATTTCTTAAATTTTACACATTAAAATGAGTTTGCACTCCAAGACACTAAATCCCTAACTTTTACATAAAACTAAAACAATTAATTAATATAAAATTAACATCCAGTCTTAAACATTTAACTAAATTAATTTGAATGAGGTTATGTATGGGAAATTTCATCATTTTCATTTTTATATTAAGATTGGTTAACAGATATGCAGAATCGAGATTTTTAGATAGACATGGCGGGGAGGAGCGTAGGTCTGTCATTTTGGAGGAAGGTGGTGGAGAAAACCCGGCTCAAATAGGAAGAGAAAAAAGTAGGTCCGTCATTTTGGAAGAAGCCGGTGGAGAAAACCCGGCTCAAATAGGAATACAAAAAAAGTCGTCACATCCAAAGCTACTTTCGAGGCAACATTTAATTTTATGGCTAACAATGATCAGCATCAATAGAGGAAGCTGCTGAGTAAACCCATATGACTAGTCAATCCAACTAAATGCACCATTATTAGAGGCATAGTTGACGGCTCAACTTTTTCGTTCACGGTCATTACTAAGGATGCCAATCGGAAATTCCTTCCTCACGAAGGGCTCAAGATGAAGGTTTGAATTTGGGTAGGCATAGGAGGAGAAGAATAGGACAATAGAAATTTTTAATGAGGTTTAGGGAAAAAAAATTTAAGTCTTATTCCTCTACTTTCGGATGGAACTTTATTTTCCATAGTAATATGATTTTCTATTCATCATTCCAGAATACAAAAAATACATAAATATATAACCCATCTTATGGTATTCATATTTTGTTAGAAGTAATGAAACCTGACTCACATTTTGGTGTTTTCTTGCAGGTCTCTTCAAGGGTATTTTCAGACAACCTACTAGTCATTTGTTCATTTGGAGGTTTCAGTGCTTACATCAAGTTATTAGAGAGTAAACTTTGAAACAACGCCCCCTAAATAACCACTCCAAATTGTGTATTAAAAATATCTACAAGGTAATGGTTGGCTCATAGTTTTCATATTTAAGTTTAATAGGAATCCATTCACTTCTAGAGACTCGAACCCATGTCTCCTAATATGTCAATTCATTTCTTTGAGTTTTGATTTTAGATAATATAAAGGTTTTCTACTTGAATTCCTTCTTAATTTTCAAATTTATCATCTCTTATCTATACTACTTTTATAATTTTAGTTCGATGGTTTCGTCTCACAAGGAATACATATATCGACTTCGTGACGAAGACATCTATGAACATAGAATATTTCAGACCAGGTATTGACATTTCATTTCCTTTCCTCGTTACTTTACATTTATTCTCGGTGCTATTATAGTTTAAGCTATCAAAATTTTCTTAGGTATTTTAAGTTATTACGTCGATAGACATTCTCCTTGTTAGAATTGGTTACCTTAATTATTTTTCTAATTAATTTTTTTTGATTGGATGGTGTGAATTGGATGATGCTGGTATATTGTTGTCGTCGCCACTCCATCAACGAATGGAATTAAAACTCATAACTTCCTTGCATATTTAAATCACATGTTTAAACCATACATAAATTAATTTTTTACAAAACATGACTAAAAATTTATTGTGCCTATTGTTGATAACCACATATGCTAATTAGTAAGAAATGAAATTAAAAAAAAAAACTTATAAAAGATGCATTGCAACTTGGATTAATTTTGAAACTTATAACTGTTCACATTGTTGTTGCTAATTATTCAAGTCTACATGCTACTCATTTCGACTTACTTCCTTAATGTATCCATCTGAACAATTAAATCTAAAATGATTAATGGGGTTGACAGGATGTATGATAATAGAAAATAATTAGATTTTGATATTATTTAAAAAATATAACGAATAAATAAGAAATGGTGGGTTTAAATTATAATATAGTTTTAGGTTTCATAATATAATGTAAAAACAAAATTGTGACTATCATGTGGTAATATATCACCAATTATACTTCATGTTGTATTAAAATCTCTCATTAATAATAAGATTTCATTATTACACAATTACTAGAATTGCAATATAGAGACAATCCCTGATATTAAATTATAATAATTATTTTAATATTATTGTGCTATTAATAAATTGTAAGGTTAAATTATAATAATTATTTTAATACAATTATACTATAATATTATATTATTAAATTATTATAAGGTTTATGGAGTAATGGTCTCTTCATTCAAATGTATGCTTACTCACAATTAACTATAAAGAAAAAAATATTGTTTTATTAAAATTATTTTTGCTCCTCTGGATTTATTTTTTATTAATTCAAAAATAATGTTTCTTTTATGGTACTCAAGTGTCCATGTTACGACTTACTTTACTTAATATGATGTTTTATATTATTTAAACAATATAATGAATAACTAATAAATTGTAGGTTTAAATTATAATATAGTTTTAGATTCATAAATTAGTTGTAAAAAAAAGTGTGGCTATCCTGTCATCATATATCACTTAGATAATACAATTATACTTCTCGTTTTAATAAACATTTGTATTAAAGTTTAGTTTATTAAAAGTTTTTCTTAATAATAAGGTTTCACTAACACATAATTTCTATATAAGGAATAAACTTTAAGGCTAAATTTTAATGAAATTATTCGAATACAATAATAAATTATAAGATTAAAATATAAAATTATTTTAATACAATTATATTATATTATTAAATTATTATTATTATTATTTTATATAATAATAATAATAATAATAATAAGATGTTGGAATTGTACTTAAATGTTTTTAATTTTAAAATATAAATTAAAACTTTTGACAATATATTAATTAAAATTTTTATTTAAAATTTTTTAATAACATTAATTTAAACATGTTTAAAGAAATGAATTAATACAACATTAATTAATTAAACTATTAAAACAATAATTAACATTAATATTCATTAATTAAAATATTAACATTAATTAATTAATTTTTAACATTATATGAAACATTGATAACATTTTATGAAAAAAACATTAATTAAAACATTTGGAAATATATTAGTTAAAACATTTATATAAAAATGTTCAATTATAATAAACATTAATTTTTTTATTTTTAAATTAGTATTTTCATATTAATTAATAGTAATATTAAGTTAATTAATTAAAATATTTAATAACATTAAATAAAATACTTGACAATATATTAATTAAAATATTTATATATAAGTTTGCAAGGTGAGCGAAGATGAAACCTCATGAAAGGTGGTTAAATATTGAGACAATTATTGTCATAATTGAAACAATTATTGGGTATAATATGAAAGTTTATATTATTGGGTTTAATAATAAGTCTTATAATATTTGTTTTAATATTAAGATTTATAATATTAACTTTTGAATATATATAGGGCTTATAATATTTGGTTTTAATAGTATAATTTACATTATGGAGTAATATACTGGGTTATAATATATATTCTAATATATAGGGTTTATAATTAGGCTTTAATATTGGGTTTATAATATTTGGGTTTAATATTAGGGTTTATAATATTGTGTTTAATATTTAAACTTTATAACATTGGGGATTATAATATTTCAATTTATAATATTGATTCTTAGGGTTTATTGATCTCTTGTGTTTTTAATATTGGTCCCTTGGACTTATTGATCCCTTAGGTATTTAATTTTTATCCCTTGGGTTCATGAATTTCTTTGGTTTGTAATATTAAATCATTGGGTTTATTAGCTCATTTGGTTTATAATATTAATAACCCCTTGGGTTTATTAATCTCTTGAGTTTAAAATATTGCTTTTTATGGTTTATTAATCTCTTGATTTTAAAGTATTAATTCTTATGCTTTATTAAATTCTTGGTTTATAATATTAATATTTATCCCTTTGGTTCACCAATTCTTTTGGTTTATAATATTAAACTCTTGGGTTTATTATTTAATTTGGTTTATATTATTAATAATCTCTTCACTTTAAGTTATTAATTCATAGGGCTTATTAATTTCTTAGGTTTTCAGTTTAAGATATTAATTATTAGGGTTTATTCATCCCTTGAGTTTCTAATTCTTTGGTTTGGTAATATTAGCCGTTAAATATTAGTCTTGCACTTTAATATTAATGCATGGTCTAATGTCACATTATGAAAAACATTGTCTCAATATGAAAATCAGCCATGGGCTACCATTGTTAATCATAGTTAGCCATAGTCAATGAAGGTCTTCCATGGTCAAATGTCACATTCTGACAAAGATTGTCTGAATATGAAAATTAACCATGGCAAAAAAATGGTCATTCTTCGTCCAACATCGCATTGTGACAAAAATTGTTTCAATGTTTTAATCAAACATGCTCAACCATGTTTATTTTATGGTGTATAGTATTTATCTAAATATTTTTATATACTTTAGGTTTATAATATTTATCTAAAGGGTTTTTATATACTTGAGTTTTATAATATTAATATCTTAGTTTTAATATTATTCCCTTGACTTTATAATATTAATAATCATATGCCTTTATCAAACCTTTTTGTTTAAGATATTAATGTTTAGGCTTTATTAATCTCTTATGTTTTTTGTATTGATCCTTTCACTTTATTGATCCCTTAGGGTTTTAATATTTATCCCTTGGGTTCACCAATTTTTGTTGTTTATAATTTAAATCCCTTGGGTTTATTAGTTCTTTTCATTTATTATATTAATCCACCCTTGGGTCTTAGCATCTCTTGAGTTAAAAATATTAATTCTTAGGGTTTATTAATTTCTTGGTTTTTTGAGATAAAAATATTAATTCATAGGCTTTATTAATCTCTTTTGTTTTTAATATTGATCCCTTGACCTTATTGAGCCCTTACATTTTTAATATTTATCCCTTCACTTCACCAATAACTTTGGTTTGTAATATCAAACCCTTCGTGTTCTTAGTTCTTTATGTTTATAATATTAATAACCCCTTGGGTTTATTAATATCTTGAGTTTAAAATATTATTTCTTAAGGTTTGTTAATCTCTTGAGTTCAAAATATTAGTTCTTAGGGTGTAGTAATTTCTTGATTTATAATATTAATATTTATTCCTTGGGTTCACTAATTACTTTGGTTTATAATACTAATCCTTGAGTTTATTACTTCTTTTGCTTTATAATATTAATAATGTCTTGGGTTTAAAAATCTATTTAATTTAAAATATTTATTATTAGGGTTTATTAATTTCTTAGGTTTGTGAGTTTAAAATTTTTTTCTTAGAGTTTAATAATCCTTTTTGTTTTTAATATTGATCCCTTGGCCTTATTGATCATGTAGGTTTTTAATATTTATCCCCTCAGTTTCCTTTGGTTTATAATATTAAACCCTTGCGTTTATTAGTTCTTTTGGTTTATAATATTAATAATCCCTTGGGTTTATTTATCTTTTGAGTCTTAATATTATGATTTACATTATGACGTAATATGTTGGGTTATTATATAGATTCTAATATATATCATTTATAATCAAGCATTAATATTGGGTTTGTAATATTTGGGTTTAATATTAGGGTTTATAATATTGTGCTTAATATTTAGAGTTTATAACATTTGGGATTATAATATTTCAGTTCATAATATTGATTCTTAGGTTTTATTAATCTCTTGTGTTTTTTATATTGATCCCCTCACCTTATTGATCCCTTAGGTCCTTAATATTTATCTGTTACTTTCACCAATTCTTTTGGTTTGTAATATTAAACCCTTGGGTTTATTATGTTGGATTATAATATTAATAACCCCTTGGGTTTATTAATCACTTAAGTTTAAAATATTAAGTCTTAGGGTTTATTAATCACTTGAGTTTAAAATATTAATTCTTTTTCTTTATTAATTTCATGGTTTATAATATTAATATTTATCCCTTTAGTTCACCAACTCCTTTGGTTTATAATATTCAACCCTTGGGTTTATTAGTTCTTTTGGTTTATAATACTAATAATCCCTTTGGTTTATTAGTCTCTTCACTTTAAATTATTAATTCTTAGGGTTTATGCATTTCTTACATTTTAAGTTTAAGATATTAATTATTACAGTTTATTAATCATTTGAGTTTTCTAATTCTTTGCGTTGGTAATATTAGGTGTTAAATATTAGACTTACAGTTTAATATTAATGCATGGTCCAATGTCACATTATGAAAAACATTGTCTCAATATTAAAATCATCCATGGGCTACCATTGTTAATCATAGTTAGTCGTAGTCAATGTAGATCTTCCATGGTCGAATGTCACACTGTGAAAAATATTGTCTCAATATGAAAATCACCCATGGAAAACCATGATCATTCTTCACCCAATGTCACATTGTGACAACAATGTTGAATCTTTAGTTAAACTGAGAGTGGGGGGGGGGGTGGGGGGTGAATCAGTTTAACACATGCTTTAGCTTTTTAAATTTTATCAGGCTTATTTACAGCTTAATATGTGAACAGTCTTAAAATGTTGCAGCAAGTATTAAATTAATGTGACATCAACCTTATAGTGAGAGCAGTAAACAATTAAACATATTGAGTGGATCATATCAACATATAAGCAACACACATAGAGACAGCATATGTAAGTGGAAACTCATAAGGGGAGAAAACCACATCTTATTATTGTTGTGATGCAAAGGCAAGCTCCAACTCCCTCTCACCACTGTTTTTTTGTAGGCACCAACCTACAGGAGGCTCCAACCTCAGTCAGCTACCACTGACAGCTATCAAGATTCAACTTGATAGGGAAGCTCCAACTTCCTCAATTTATCAAAAGAAATGTTTGTTGATTTACCTCAGATATTAGCTCTATTATGTAGCATCTCTTTATGCTCCTCTCTTCTTTATCTTCTCTGCCTCAATCTTCTATACTCTGCATTCTCTATCTCTTACTCTCTCTCTAACCTCTCTATGCATATCAAGTTGATATTATATATAGATTTCATCACATGACTGTTTGTATTCCACAAGGAATTTGGAGTGAACAACCATGACTCTTTGGCTTCTGCCTTCTCATTCCTTTGTCCAACTCATTTTAAAATTATAACAATATGTACAAATTTCCATGTTACAGTGGGATTTTTATTTTCCTTAGGATACTTGCCTTTGCATCACAAACAATATAAAACAATTAAAACATTTACATTTTCAGTTATAGTATATAAGCTTCACTCAGCCCTTCGCTTGCTCATTTTGTCCTTTCTGTTGCTGTCATGCAACTGTCCTGCATACCTCTGTTTACTGCAACTCTGCTCACTTGTGCATGTACACCTGTTCACTGCAATTTTAAATCCCTTAGCTGCATACCTCTTCAACTCTGCAGTCTCTATTTAACTCTGTACAAATTTTCCAAGCTCACTGTAGTTGTGCATCTACTGTATATATATACCTGTTTTTTGATACAGGGTAAAACCCCCAATCCATGAATTTTTCTAATTCAACTCTAGGTTGTGTATAAATGCATTCAAAATCCCATTTTCCAAGCACCCTACAATCTAGGCAAACTCATGCCATTTCTGACTTTTGAGTGAGTAAATTTAAATAAACAATCTGAATTATTTTAATATCTCAATTAGAAGAATTGAGATATAAATCCAACACTTCCTTAGTGGTTATAAACCCCACTAGCACGCAACATGCCTTTTAATTGAAGCAAAGGTTCAGTCTTCGAATGCGGGATTCTTGTAAAAGATTAAGACATCCCATGGGTATAGCGTAACCTTCATATAGATTAAACCAAAGTCAATGTCGATATTCCTTTCTCCTTTGATTCACCGAAATGCAAATATATATATATAATGGACTTTGGGACAAAACCCAATCTATATGCTACTCGGCCCAGACATACTACTATTTCTTTGTAACCTTATTCAGTCCATCATGTGAGCGAATTATTTCCTTTTAACATACAGCTATGCAACCATATGTGTATACATTAGACTTCATCTTAATCGTCACACATCATACATTTACTAACGCATCAGCTTATATTACATAGGCTTTCACGACATTCAATGACCAAATATGCCAAAGCGCCAGCCAATCATTATAAACATTAATGTAAGGGTCGATTCCATATAATCAATAGAATACCATATATCCGAGCCCACAACTTGTTACCTGGTGTTAATGACCTCACTCATCCGACGACTGACGGGATGTCAATTTGGCCTTGATAATCCGACGATCCGCACTGGATATCGCACAAGTTAATTGCACGGGCTTTAACTCGCGATGAGAGCAAGTTCTCCAAACCGCTTAAGGCCACGTGTCGACCGATGGCATTGATCACGTTCAAATTGGGAATACAGCTTATCGTACAAAAGCGGTGTGATGAAAACCGTCTGGTGTTCCAAACCCACTCTCACTGTTCATACCTCGTGGTTCAGTTCAGTTGCGCTTGAGATTCCGTTCCTTCCTTCGTTGTTCATTACAAAATGGAGCATGTAATAAAACTATCCCACTGAATGTTGTATGTGACTTTCTCACAAGAATGGGTATTGAATTATGTAAATCGAACCCTTGCATCCTGCTGCTCAATCTGAACTACTAAAATCGCCTTCTTTTTCAAGTGACCGATGTTTACTCTGCTATGCCAAATGAACAGAGTCGGCCTCTTGAGTTTCTATACATAACCAGTTCAATTGATTTCTACACATCATGTACACCATGAACTCTGAAACACTGCAATTTCTATTCTATACAGAACCCTGATAGACTCACATCTGTAATAAAACATTAATGCACAAATAATTGCACAAAGAAGCCATTTATACTCCAAATTATGGAGTCTCATCATACTCATGTAATGCTGAAAAATTCCTCCCATAGATACAAATGAATCCACCTGCAAACACTTCTTCTTGTCTTGGCAGAACTTCTTCTTCTCTTAACTCTGCCCCTTTTTCAAAATCAAATGGCCCTCCTTTTGTCCTCACTACTCTGCACCTTGAATAGCTCTCTGCTTCTTTGCTATCCTCTTCTCCTTGACTGATGTTGCTCCTTACTTCTCTTTTTGCTGCCTCTGCTACTTCTCCAGATCTCTAATCACATGACCCTTCTATGCCATTTATGATGTCTCCTTTGCACTGCTTGCTTCTCTTTTTGCTTCTTCCTCTATTACTCTCTGTTTTCTTCTCCTTTGCCTCTACTGTTGTCATTTTTCTGTCTCTACCTCTGTTGCTTCCTTTGTTGTCAATGACAATATTTCCAACAGGCTCCCCCTTTGGAATTGATGGCAATACACTTCCTCTCCTTGCCTGTTAGGACCCTTCCTTCTGTTGCTTGGTCTTCCTCCCCCTTTGAAATCAATGGAAAGGGGTTGCTAAATTTTTTCAGTGTGCTTTGAACTCTTTCCCATGATGTATTAATCTTGAGGACCCGTTTCATGCTTTCCTTGCTAGCTGATCTCCCCCTGAAACTGTGCTTTCTCTTCATATTAGAGTGTAGCATCTACAGATGCTACCCCTATTATATCTCTCAAATATTCAAATGGTTCTCTATCAAGAGGTTTGGTAAATATATCTGCTGTTTTTTCTTTTGTTGGCACATACTCCAGCTTTACTATCTTCTAAGCCACTTGTTCCCAGAGAAAATGATACTTGATTGGGATATGTTTAGTTTTTGAATGAAGCACAGGATTTTTTGATATTCTTATAGCACTTGTATTATCACATTTGCTAGAGATAGGTTCATCAATGCTTACCTTCATGTCTTGGAGGTTTTGCTTCCTCCATATGACTTGTGTACAGCATGCTGCTACTACTATGTATTCTGCTTTTGTTGTAGATATAGAAATAGATGTTTGTTTCTTACTTAGCCATGCCACCAGACTTTCTCCTAGATAGAATGCACCTCCAATTGTTCTTTTCCTATCATCCACACAACTAGCCCAATCTGCATCTATGCATGTTGTCAAAGTGAAGCTTTTTCCTTCTGGATACCAAATTCCATACTGTGCAGTTCCTTGTAAATATCTAAATATTCTTTTTACTGCTAGAAGGTGATTTTGTTTAGGTGCAGCTTGATATCTAGCCACAAGTCCTACTGCTAGCATGATGTCTGGTCTTGATGCTGTCAGGTACAGCAGACTTCCTATCATGGATCTGTAGAGTCTTTGATCTATATCAGCAGATCCATCATCAACACATAGATTGCATCCCGTGATCATGGGAGTTGACACAGGTTTGCAGTCTTCCATTTTGAACTTTTTCAACATTTCTTTTAAGAATTTTTCCTGTGATATGAATGTACCTATGTTATTTTGCTGAATTTGAAGACCTAAATAGAAACTGAGCTCTCCAATCATAGATATCTCAAACTCTGATTTCATCTCCTCAGCAAACCCTTTTGCTAGCTCATCTCTGTTGCTTCCAAGCATAATGTCATCAAAATATACTACAAGAATCAGGAGTTCATTTTCATGAGCTTTTATGTATAGATTGCTATCTACTCCACCTCTCTTAAAGCCTTGTTTTTGCAAGTGTTTGTCCAGTCTTGAGTACCAAGCACGAGGAGCTTGTTTTAGTCCATAAAGAGCCTTCTTTAGTCTGCATACATAATATTATTTTTCTGTTAATCAGAAGCATTGTGGTTGTTCCATGTAGACTTCTTCTTCTAGATCTCCATTTAGAAATGCAGATTTCACATCCATTTGATACACCTTGAAGTCTTGGTAGCATGAAAAGGCCAGAAACATTCTGATAGCTTCCATTCTGGCTATAGGGGCAAATGTTTCCTCGTAATCAAGTCCTTCAATTTGTGAATATCCTTTGTAAACAAGTCTTGCTTTATTCATGATTACTTGTCCTTGCTCATTCAGTTTATTTTTGAATACCCATTTTGAGCCTATGACATTTTTCTCAGTGAGTCTAGGGACTAATTCCCAGGTATTGTTCTTCTCAATTTGGTTCAATTCTTCATTCATAGCATTCACCCAATACTTTTCCTTACTGGCTTCCTCAAACTTCTTTGGCTCTATTTGTGATAACATGGCTATGTATACCTCTTCTGTCTATTCAATTAGCTGCCTTCCTGTCTGGACCCTTGCTCTCTTGTCTCCAATGATCTGATCTTCAGGATGGTTCTTCTGAGTGTATATAGAGGGGGCTTTAGAGCTCAGTTCAACATCTTCTGTAGCCTTGCTTGTTTCATCATCATCTTGGTTTTATTCTTCATGGTGGTCTGAAGGACTGATGCAGTCTGTACCTCTTGTATTGTTTGGAAGTTCTTCATCAAATCTAAAGTCAATGCTTTCAAAAAAAATTCAAAGATTCTTGTTGTAGCACCTATACCCTTTAATTTTGGAAGCATATCCTAGAAATATCCCTTCATCTTCTCTTGCATCAAATTTCCAAATATTTTCATCATTATTCTTTATGTAACACTTGCTTCCAAAGATTCTAAAATGCTTGATTGAAGCTGGTTTACCATTCCATATTTCATAGGGAGTCTTGTCACTGCTTGCCCTTAAGTGAGCTTTGTTAAGGATATGCACGGCTGTGTGTACCGCTTCTGCCCAAAAGGTTTGAGGAATATTACTCTCTTGCATCATGGCTTTGGCAATTTGTTGTACAGTTCTATTTGGTCTCTCTGCTACTCCATTCTACTGGGGTGTCCCTACAATAGTAAATTTTTGCTTTATGCCATGTTAATTACATAGGTCTGCAAATTCATAATCTATGAATTCACCTCCTCTGTCTGATCTGATGCATTTTAGCTTTTATCCTGTCTGATTTTATGCTAAAGCTTTGAATATTCTGAATTTTCCAGAGCTTCCGATTTATTCTTGAGAAATGCAACCCATGTCATTTTGGAGAAATCATCCATTATCAGCATGAAGTAGGATTCTCCACTTGGTTTTTTAGTTCTTGCAGGTCCACACAAGTCCATGTGCACAAGCTGGAGTGGTATTATTTTTGATAACTCATCTTTGGCCTTAAAGGATGTGTGGGTCTGTTTGCCCAATTGACAAGATTTGCATATGGTATTAGAAGGCCTTTTTTATTTCTGGCATGTCTCTGACAACTTTCTTCTTGCTCAGTCTGATGATATGATCGAAGCTGAGATGTCCCAATCTCCTATGCCATAACCATGACTCCTCAAGTTTGCTAAGATGGAATGCTCCATCTTCCTCTTTCACTATGTAAACATTACTCTCTATTCGAACACCTTTGAGCAGAATCTTACCTGTGGTGCTTGATCTGACTTCACAGTCTTGTGCTCTGAAAATAACTTCGCAGCCCTTATCACACATTTGATTGATACTCAACAAATTTTCTTTCAGCCCATCTACAAATAGTACATCTTGGGCCTTTCCTCTACCATTATCTAGGCTGACTGAGCCTTTTCCTTTTATCTTTCCTAATTTATCATTGCCAAGGGTAACATTGCCAGATTTCTTTTCATCAAAAGCTATAAACTTCCTTCTATCTCTAGTCATGTGTTTAGAATAGTCACTGTCCAAATACCACTGGCTTTTCAGGTCTTGGGCAGTTAGAGCCAGGTCACATTTATTCACCTTCTTTTTCCACTAGAAGCATCCTTTTGTTTGGTATCTTTGGTGAGATGATGAACTACATCTTCTGAGAGGACATTTGGAAGGCATATGTCCAATTTTACTACATACACAAAATTTGATTATGATTTTTGAATAATTGTGAGTATAAGTGAAATTTCCTTGATTCGTAAACCTCCTTGAGGTGTTGAGCATCAATCTTTTTCCATATTTTCTGCATTCAATGATTTTATGGCCAAATTCTTTACAATAAAAACAGTGTCCATAGAAACAATCTGCATACTTGATGTGAGGTTGTCTTCTCCATTTGTTTTATTTAGGTAGTCTCTTCACTATTTGTTTCTTTTGCTAGTTTGAATTACTCCTCCTTGTATGACAGTATGCAGCAATGTGTCCCAGCTTTTGGCAGACACAACAGGTAGAAATTTTCATAGGAGGGAATAATCTCCTTCGATGGCTTCCAAATTTGACATACTAAAGGGTATATGAATCTTTTTCTATTGTTTGATTATTTCTTTAATTATTTGTTATTAGAGGATTCTTCTGGGTTCTGTCTCCCTCCTTACATGTTTCTTCTTTTGTAGGTATTATTTGAGCTACTTCATCATCCTTCTTTTCTTTTACAAAAATAATCTCTCTGCTTTCCTTTTCTTTGCTTTTGCTTGATTCTCCTTCATAGCCTATTCCAATTTTTATCATAGGAGATCTTTGAGCATCCAGAATTTCGTTCAACTTATTAGAGCTTGTTGTTTGAGAAGAATTTATAGCCACTTTCCTTTGAGCATTTTCTAATTTCTTCCTAAGACATACTACTTCTTCTTCCAACTTCTCTTGTTCTTGAGTTTTCTCCTTAATTTGCTTAAGTAACATGTCTTCTATCTTCTTGGCTTCTTCAAGCTCTATCTTCAGCTGCATGAGGACTTATGAATTCTGTTCTTCTCGTACATACTTGAGGAGAATTTCCTTTTGTTTTCTGCACTTCAGTTTGAGTCTATCAATCTCCTCCAGAGAACTTCTTAGTTCCCCCTCAAGGTCGACTTCACCTTCTTCTTCTTCATATTCTAGCAGGAGTCCTTCAAGTTCTTCTATGGCCATCAATAAAATTTCAGAGGTTCCTTCTTCACTTGAGGGTTCATCTGAGTCTTTGGATACACTGTTGTCTTGTTGAGCATAGAAGGATTTTCTACTAAATTTCGTTCCTTTCTGCCAGTTCTTTGATGTATTTTTCCCTGATTCTTGAGCTTGATTCTTTATTTTCTTATGAGGAAAATTAGCAGCATGGTGTCCAACTCTTCCACAGTTAAAGAATTTGAAAGGAAGTTTGCCTTTGTATTTACCTGAACCTCTATCTAGCTTCTTGACAAATTTAGCCTTTTCTTCATTAGAGGAAGAACATGTATCTTCCTTTTCTTCTTTCTTTTTTTATGTTTTAAAAGCTGCCTCCCTCGTACTTGGCTTCTTCTATTGGAGTCTCATCTCATATGATGTTAGATTTCCAAGTAGCTGGTTCATGGTCAAGGTTTCCCAATCAGCTGTTTCTTCTATTGCAGACACCTTGGGGTTAAAACTGGGTGGAAGAGATCTTAGAATCTTTTGTACAATTACAACTTCTTTTATGGTTTCTCCTAGAGCCTTCATTCCATTTACTATTTACGCAACCCTTAGAAAGAAGCTGGCAATGTCTTCATCATCATTCATTTTTAAGTTCTCAAACTGGGCTCTATAGACTTAAAATTTGGTAGTCTTTACCTTCTTGTCTCCATCATGGATGTTCTCTAGGGTATCCCACATCTCTTTGGCAGTGTCTTTGTGCATTACTTTGATAAAATATGCCTCACACAATCCATTTAAGATGGCATTCATGGCTTTTGCGTTAGCTACAAAATCTTGTTTGGTTTCTTTCTCTGAGTTAGTTTCCTTTGGGGCATATCCTAATTCCACAGTAGCCCAAACTTCTATCCCTAGAGACATTATGTATGTCCTTATTCTGATTTTCCAGAAGGCATAATTTGCACCAGTCAAAAAAGGGGCTTTATTGGTTGAGCATCCTTCTTTACTAGCCATCCTCGGAACCTAGGATCTCCTTTCTGTTGTTAAAATGGTACAAAGGAACTGGCTCTGATACCAATTGTTGAATCTTTGGTTAAAATGAGAGGGGGGGCGAATCAGTTTAACACATGCTTTAGCTTTTTAAATTTTATCAGGCTTATTTACAGCTTAATATGTGAATAGTCTTAAAATGTTGCAGAAAGTATTAAATTATTGTGACATCAACCTTATAGTGAGAGCAGTAAACAATTAAAAAGATTGAGTGGATCATATCGACATATAAGCAACACACATAGAGACAACAGATGTAAGTGGAAACCCATAAAGGCAGAAAACCACATCTTATTATTGTTCTGATAAAAAGGCAAGCTCCAACTCCCTCTCACCACTGTTTTTCTGTAGGCACCAACCTACAGGAGGCTACAACCTCAGTCAGCCACAACTGATAGCTATCAAGCTTCAACATGATAGGGAAGCTCCAACTTCCTCAATTTATCAAAATAAATGTTTGATGATTTACCTCAGGTATCAGCTCCGTTCTGTAGCATCTCTTTATGCTCCTCTCTTCTTTATCTTCTCTGCCTCAATCTTCTATACTCTGTATTCTCTATCTCTTACTCTCTCTCTAACCTCTATGCATATCAAGTTGATATTATATATAGAGTTCATCACATGACTGTTTGTATTCCACAAGGAATTTGGAGTGAACATCCATGACTCTTCGACTTCTGCCTTCTCATTCCTTTGTCCAACTCATTTTAAAATTATAGCAATATGTACAAATTCCCATGTTACAGTGGAATTTTTCTTTTCCTTAGGATACTTGCCTTTGCATCACAAATAATATAAAAAAATTAAATCATTTACATTTTCAGTTACAATATATAAGCTTCACTTAGCCATTGGCTTGCTGGTTTTTTCCTTTCTATTGTTGTCGTGCAACTGTCCTGCATACCTCTGTTTACTGCAACTCTAATCACTTGTGCATGTACACCTGTTCACTGCAATTTTAAATCCCTTAGCTGAATACCTCTTCAACTCTGCAGTCTATGTTTACCTCTATACAAATTTTCCAAGCTCACTATAGTTGTGCATCTGCTGTATATATATACCTGTTTTCTGATACAGGGTAAAACCCCCTTTCCTTGAATTTTCCTAATTCAATTCTAGGTTGTGTATAAATGCATTCAGAATCCCATTTTCCAAGCACCCTACAATCTAGGAAAACTCATGCCATTTCTGACTTTTGAGTGAGTAAATTTAAATAAACAATCTGAATTATTTTAATATCTCAATTCGAAGAATTGAGATATAAATCCAACACTTCCTTAATGGTTATAAACCCCACTAGCACGCAACACGCCTTTTAATTGAAGCAAAAGTTCAATCTTCGAATGCGGGATTCTTGTTAAAGATTAAGACGTCCCATGGGTGTAGTGTAACCTTCATATAGATTAAACCAAAGTCAATGTCGATATGCCTTTCTCCTTTGATTCACTGAAATGCAAATATATATATATATATATATATATATATATATATATATATATAATGGAATTTGCGAAAAAACCCAATCTATATGCTTCTCAGCCCAAACATACTACTATTTCTTTGTAACCCTATTCACTCCATCACGTGAGCGAATTATTTCCTTTTAACATACAGTTATGCAACCATATGTGTATACATTGGACTGCACCTTAATCATCACACATCATACATTTACTAACGCATCAGCTTATATTACATAGGCTTTCACGACATTCAATGACCAAATATGCCAAAGCGTCAGCCAATCGTTATAAACATTAATGTAAGGGTTGATTCCATATAATCAATAGAATACCATATATCCAGGCCCACAGCTTGTTACCTAGTGTTAACGACCTCACTCATCCGACGACTGACGGGATGTCGCTTCGGCCTTGATAATCCGACAATCCGCACTGGATATCGCACGCACGGGCTTTAACTTGCGATGAGAGTGGGTTCTCCAAACCGCTTAAGGCCACGTTTCAGCCGATGGCATTGATCGCGTTTGAATTGGGAATGCAGCTTATCGTACAAAAGCGGTGCGATGAAAACCGTCTGGTGTTCCAAACCCACTGTCAGTGTTCATTACTCGTGGTTCCGTTCAGTTGCACTCGAGGTTCCGTTCCTTCCTTTGCTGTTCATTACACAGTGGAGCGTGTAATCAAACTATCCCACTGAATGTTGTATGTGACTTTCTCACAAGAATGGGTATCAAATTATGTAAATTGAACCCCTGCATCCTGCTGCTCAATCTGAACTACTAAAATCGCCTTCTTCTTCAAGTGACCAAGTTTTAATCTGCTATGCCAAATGAATAGAGTCGGCCTCTTGAGTTTCTATACAGAACCAGTTCAATTGATTTGTACACGGCATGTACACCACGAAATCTGAAACAATGCAATTTCTATTCTATACAGAACCCTGATAGACTCACATCTATAATAAAACATTAATGCACAAATAATTTCACAAAGGAGCCATTTATACTCCCAATTAAAGAGTCTCATCACACTCATGTAATGCTGAACAATTCCTCCCATAGATACAAATGAAACCACCTGCAAACACTTCTTCTTGTCTTGGAAGAACTTCTTCTTCTCTTAACTCTGCCCCTTTTTCAAAATCCAATGGCCCTCCTTTTGTCCTCACTACTCTACACCTTGAATAGCTCTCTGCTTCTTTGCTATCCTCTGCTCCTTGACTGATGCTGCTCCTTACTTCTCATTTTTTTGCCTCTGCTGCCTCTCCAGATCTGCAATCACATGACCCTTCTATGCCATTTATGATGTCTCTTTTGCACTGCTTGCTTCTCTTTTTTCTTCTTCCTCTATTCTTCTATGCTATCTTCTCCTTTTCCTCTACTACTGTCCTTTGTATGTCTCTGCCTCTGCTGCTTCCTTTGCCATCAATGACAATATTTCTAACAAACAATTGTCTCAATGTTTAAATCAAGCATGCTCAACCATGATTATTTTATGGTTTATAGTATTTATATAAAGTGTTTTATATAGTTGAGGTTTATAATATTTATTTAAAGGTTCTCATATACTTGAGGTTTATAATATTAATATCTTAGTTTTAATATTATTACCTTGAGTTTTTAATATTAATAATCGTGTCAATTTATCAAACCTTTTTGTTTAAGAGATTATTTTTTAGGATTTATTAATTTCTTATGTTTTTCATATTGATCCCTTCGTCTTATTGATCACTTAAGTTTTTAATATTTATCCCCTGAGTTTATAATATAAATCCCTTGATTTTATTAGTTTTTTTGTTTATAATATTAAACCAACCTTGGATCTAATAATCTCTTGAGTTAAAAATATTAACTCTTAGGGTTTATTAATTTCTTAAGTTTTTGAGATAAAAATATTAATTCTTAGGCTTTATTAATCTAATGTGTTTGTAATATTGATCCCTTGGTCTTACTGATCCCTTAGATTGTTAATATTTATCCCTTCGGTTCACCAATTTCTTTGGTTCGTAATATCAAACCCTTGGTGTTATTAGTTCTTTATGTCTAAAATATTAATAACCCCTTGGTTTATTAATCTCTTGAGTTTAAAATATTGATTCTTTCTGTTTGTTAATCTCTTGAGTTTAAAATATTGATTCTTTCTGTTTGTTAATCTCTTGAGTTTAAAATATTAATTATTAGGGTGTATTAATTTCTTCATTTATAATATTAATATTTGTCCCTTGTGTTCACCAATTACTCTGCTTTATAATATTAAACCCTTGGGTTTATTACATTTTTGGTTTATAAAATTAATAATGTCTTGGGTTTATCAATCTATTTAATTCAAAATATTAATTATTAGGGTTTATTAATTTCTTAGGTTTTTGAGTTTAAAAAATTTATTCTTAGGGTTTAATAGTATTTTTTGTTTTTAATATTGATCCATGGGCCTTATTGATAATGTAGGTTTTTATATTTATATCCTCGGTTCACAGATACCTTTGGTTTAGAATATTAAACCCTTGCATTTATTAGTTCTTTTGGCTTATAATATTAATAATCCCTTCAGTTTATTAATATTTTGAGTTTTAATATTATGGTTTACATTATGATGTAATATGTTGGGTTATAATATAGATTCTAATATATAGTGTTTATAATTGGGGGTTAATATTGTGTTTATAATATTTGGGTTTATAATATTTTGTTTAATATTTACAATTTATAACATTCAGTATTATAATATTTCGGTTCATAATATTGATTTTTAGTGTTTGTTGATCTCTTGTGCTTTTAATATTGATCCCTTGGCCTTATTGATCCCTTAGGTATTTAATATTTATCCCTTCGGTTCACCAATTTCTTTGGTTTGTAATATTAAACCCTTGAGTTTATTATTTTGGTGTATAATATTAATAACCCCTTGGGTTTATCAATCTCTTAAGTTTAAAATATTAAGTCTTAGGGTTTATTAATCTCTTGAGTTTAAAATATTAATTCTTATGCTTTATTAATTTATTGGTTTATAATATTAATATTTATCTCTTGGGTTCACCAATTCCTTTGATTTATAACATTAAACCCTTGGGTTTATTAGTTCTTTTGGTTTATAATATTCATAATACCTTCAATTTGTTAACATCTTCAGTTTAAATTATTAATTCTTAGGGTTTATTCATTTCTTACGTTTTGATTTTAAGATATTAATTATTAGGGTTTATTAATCCCTTCAGTTTCCTAATTCTTTGGGTTGGTAATATTATGGATTAAATATTAGTCATACACTTAATATTAATGCATGGTCCAATGTGACATTATAAAAGACATTCTCTATATGAAAATCAACCATGGGATACCATTGTTAATCATAGTTAGTCATAGTCAATCAAGGTCTTCCATGGTAGAATGTCACATTGTGACAAAGATTGTCTCAATATGAAAATGAACCATGGAAAACCATGGTCATTCTTCATCCAACGTCGCATTATGACAATAATTGTCTCAATGTTTAAATCAAACATCCTCAACCATGTTTATTTTACGGTTTATAGTATTTATCTAAAAAATTTTATATACTTAAGGTTTATAATATTAATCTCTTAGATTTAATATTACTCCCTTGAGTTTATAATATTAATAATTATGTGAGTTTATCAAACCTTTTTGTTTAAGATATTAATTTGCAGGCTTTATTAATCTCTTATGTTTTTCATATTGATCCCTTCGCCTTATTTATCCCTTAGGTTTTTAATATTTATCAATTGGGTTCACCAATTCCTTGGGTTTATGACATAAAATCTTTTGGTTTATTAGTTATTTTCATTTATAATATTAAACCACACTTGGGTCTTACAATCTCTTGAGTTAAAAATATTAATTCTTAGGGTCTATTAATTTTGTAGGTTTTTTAGTTAAAAATATTAATTCTT
Source organism: Pinus albicaulis (assembly GCA_034641835.2). Taxonomy (NCBI): domain Eukaryota; kingdom Viridiplantae; phylum Streptophyta; class Pinopsida; order Pinales; family Pinaceae; genus Pinus; species Pinus albicaulis. The sequence continues at coordinate 1,066,990,183 of CM076574.1, read as the reverse complement.
ATGGTTTTTTAATCTCTTTTGTTTTTAATATTGATCCATTGGCCTTATTGATCACTTATGTCTTTAATATTTATCCCTTGGGTTCACTATTTCTTTTGGTTTGTAATATCAAATCCTTGGTTTTATTAGTTCTTTTTGTATATAATATTAATAATCCCTTGAGTTTAAAATATTAATTCTTAGTGTTTATTAATCTCTTCAGTTTAAAATATTAACTATTAGGGTTTATTAATTTCTTGGTTTATAGTATTAATATTTATCCTTGGGTTCACCAATTACCTTGGTTTATAGTATTAAACCCTTGGGTTTATTACTTCTTTTGGTTTATAATATTAATAATGTTTTGGTTTTATTAATCTATTTAATTTAAAATATTGACTATTAGGGTTTATTAATTTCTTAAGTTTTTTAGTTTAAAAACTTTATTCTTAGGGTCTAGTAATCTTTTGTGTTTTTAATATTGATCCCTTGGGCTTATTGGTCATGTATGTTTTTAATATTTATCCCTTGGGTTCACCGATTCCTTTGGTTTATAATATTAAGCCCTTGCATTTACTTTTTCTTTTGATTTATAATATTAATAATACCTTGTGTTTATTAAACGTTTGAGTTTAAAATATTGATTATTATAGTATTAATATGCTAGGATTTTTAGTATAAAATATTAATTCTTAGGGTTTATTGATTTCTTGTCTTTTAATATTAATCCCTTGGCCTTATTGATCCCTTGGGTTGATTATTCCCTTGGGTTTTTAATATCAATCCATTTTTTTATCAATCCTTTATATTTTTAATTCATTGGGTTTATAATATTAACAATCCCTAAAATTGATTGTTATCTTCGGTTTATAATATTAATAATCATGTGAGTTTATCTTTCATTTGTATTTCAAACGTTAATTCCTAGTCTTTATGAATCTATTCTATTTTTTATATGGATCTCTTGGGTTTCTTGATCTCTTAGATTTTTAATATTCCCCCTTTGGGTTCACCAATCCCTTGGGTTTATAATATTAGACCCTTGGGGTTATTCGTTCTTTTGAATTATAATATTAATAATCCCTTCATATATTTGTAAGAAATATATACTTATTATAAATAGTAATAAAATACTAGTATTATATTATATTTTAATTTTAGTATAGTTTTAGTCATAACTATTAATGTATTGAATTTTTTTTTAATATTTTATTATCAAATAATAAAAAAATTATATATATATATATATATATATATATATATATATATATATATATATATATATATATATGTTTAATATATAGTATCAATATAGTTTATATTATTAATATATTACAAACAGATATATAAGGTATATTGGTAATTATATTCATAAATGTATAAAGATTATTTTGGTAAAATACATGTGGTGGGTGGTGTATATAGGCCTATTGGCGTATATAAAACACATTAGTGAATGTGGTTGTCAATATATTTCATATACGCCTGTCGGCGTATATCAAACACATTGGTAAACGTGATTGTGCTAGTTATATTTTCTTATGAAATCCATTCTTGTTGTGGAAAAACCATTAAAAACTCCACATAAAAATTCTGCCGCAAATATGAAAACTTTTAACAAGGTATCATTTATTAAATTTCCTATTTTACTCTCTAATTTATTAATTACAATATTTTCAAGTCCTTAATATCTCAATTTATAAGAAAGTGTTTTGATCTCATCATAACCCTTCCTTCTTGTTTAATATTTTTTTAGCCTTGAATGATTTTTTTAGGTCCCTCGTCACCTGTATAATTTCCATTCCGGTTATAATCACCAATATAAACATCCTTCCTCATATCTTCTTTCCCTCAGAGCTGCTCGATTATTCCAAATTATTTTATATTTAGACAAATGCTAATTCCCTTGAAAGGTGATCTTCATGGGAATAAGTTTTCCTCCCAAAAACGGTAGAAACAATGCCTCAACTTTGACTTCCAACAGTGCACGGTGTTGTTGTCATATATAACTAGAATTAAACATTGTTAAGGCCACATAAGGATATATCTATTTTTCAAATGAAGCAGAGTGCAGAAGTATGCATGAATTAATATGTAAGCATCCTCTATGTGTCAAGAAATCCTGAGAAAAAGTATTCCTTATTGCTGCTTATGTAGTTTCCCTTCTAACTTTATTCATTTAATATAAATTCTCGGAAAAAGTATTCCTTATTGCTGCTTCTGTATTTTCCCTTCTAACTTTACTCATTTAATATAGGTTTTCTTACTTAGTTATATATATACAGGTTGTTTATTTACGGATTAAACACCTTTGGAAACATGACCACAAATCTGTTTATGAGTAGTCATATGTCAACCCACTTCAACACTTGCTGATATATTGATGCACTAGTCCAAATTTACCTTTCACACGCACTGGAACTGCAGAGAGGCATCTAACACTGGCTCATAATATATAGGTGATCTGAAAACCCTTTTATTCCTTCCTCAGCGTAGGTGCACTAATCCATTCTTGGTAGATATTGGATAAATCTCACAAGGTTTATAAATACGTTCTTACGATAACAAAAGATACAAGTTGGATGTTGTTGGCTTCAAGTTTAAAGCCCAAAATGATTTTCCACATCCATGGGCCATGGGTGTGTCCTATAAAAAGTGAACTTATGAGGATAGAGTAATCAAATCTAAGGGTTTTTAGTTGTCTAATATAGATCATAGAATTTTTTTTTTTGGTTTATTTACTTGAAATATGGTGTTTTTGTTACATTCATATTACAATATGGAATCCATTAGGTTTAAGTATTTTAGGTGTGACATGTATACTTGTGTAAAAATTATGAATTATTTTCAAAATGTATGTCTTATTTATTATTATTGCTTGAAATGTTTAGAAAATTCAGACTAATTATTTATTTTCAAAATATATGAGTTAATGAACTTGAACAAGATACTTGAAATATTTTTTAGTGTGACATGTATACTTGTGTAAAAATTATGAATTATTTTCAAAATGTATGTCTTATTTATTATTATTGCTTGAAATGTTTAGAAAATTCAGACTAATTATTTATTTTCAAAATATATGAGTTAATGAACTTGAACAAGATACTTGAAATATTTTTTAAAATACTTAAACATTAGTTATAAAACCTTTGAGATTACATAAATAGTGACCTTGAATAATTACAACAAATCAGTGGCTAGTTTGATAATAGGAATGAAATCATTGAATATGTTGATATTTTGAATTAATATACATGTACATTTATGATATTATTTGGTTAATATAAATATATAATTTATATTAACAAAAAATTTCATTTATATTTATAATAAAAGATTAAAAAATACCCATAATACATTATATATTTAAATATAGATAAAAATAAACATTAAATATTATGTAAATAATTTCTTTTTAAAGAAAACCTTAATTGACTTACAAGTTTCTATCAAATTTATACCTTGATTTCCAATGCAAAAATGAGAAAATTGAGAATATTTTTAAACGAGTGTCAATAATTTATTATAACCTGAAAAATATAAATTTATTGCAATATTTTTGTCATGCGGTATTTTGAATCATAGGAACTAGTGCTCCTTAAAATGGGTTTTCCCCTTGTTGGTAGAATATCCTCTTCCAAACCTTATGGGTGTTTCCTTTTTCCTCCAGTGAAATGTTGTTTTTAATGAAATGTTGGTTTTAATAATAACCAAACTTGGTAAGTAGTGTGGTGTGTTCTTATATAATGTCAAGTAATATATTAGATACTCAATATAAGGATATTAGTAGGAATGAATAACTTTTCTGCCAGTATCCATAGATTCTGAAAATCTTATTAGTTAATGGAACCATCCATTTACATGTCAAATACTAAGATATAAAGAATTTATACATCACATGAATAATACTTTGGTATAATCCACTTGATATTGGCAGAATCTATAAATAGGTTAAATGCTAGAAAGTCATATTAAGATATAATTTCAAAACATTTTAGGATATTGATTGTGGATATTATTAGATATCAAAGCTATTTTGTAAAAAAATATATGCAATTCCCTCACAAATTTGTTAAACAATTCGTATATAAAGGAAGTAAAATAGTTGTTGGGGTGTATATCATTCAATTCAACCACAACATTACCTATTTTACAAAACAAAATGAAATAATAATAACTAGCAACTGTACCACATGTTGCAAAGGAAAGGTCATAAGGTTGTGGTATAGGAAAGAATAGGGTATAAGAAAGAAAAGGTAGTAGGAAATTTCTTGGCTCCAACCGATCCTCCAGAATAAAGGGTGGAGAATTATGTTTACTGGACCTCAAATCAAAATATCCATATTGGGTAATTGATGTGGAACAACTTATTTGTTATTAATTGCATGTAAGATGTGTTTTTTCATAATGGATGAGACATTGTGGCCAAAGTAATCAAGACCGAGCTATATGACGAAATCTGCATGTTTAATTATTATTTTTTGAATGAAGGATGCACTTCGTTTTTATGACCAAGTTGGGCAGACTTCACCCTTCCATGAAATTATTTGCTTCTATCATATTCACAATGTTAAATTCCTCTGATACTACTCCTAGAACTCCTACTCTTCTCTACAACTAGAATTATTTAATGTAATAAAAACTTACCACTATGACATGTTGTACTTCATAAGAGACTACTAAGAAGCTTAAGAATGGTAAATCCACCCCCGCCTGTCATTTGAACATAGAGCATAGAGTTATCTTAATCCTCAATTTTATGGATAAGATACATTTGAGCCCTTTTAACCCTTGGAGATGATTAATTAATCTTAGTTTAGATAATTTATATTAATAAATTATCTACAATCATATTTTCATAATTAATTTATATTAATAAATTATCTACAATCATATTTTCATAATTCCTCTTTGAACGACCAATATTACACTTCTTTGGAACTTTCCACCTCACTCATAATAACAAACATCATGAAGACCCAAAAGTAAGAAAAAAAATAAGCTCATAATCAAGGAATATAGCGACTTCTTTAAGGATCATAATTCAAGACTTTAGTGTCTTTTAAAGATCATTTATTTTCCCATCATATAAAAAGCAACAATCAAATTTCGTAGTGACAATAATGGGAACAAATTTTAAATGTAATAACTCCCTTCCCTAGTGATAGTACATTTTTGTTTTGAAATGAAATTATTTTATTGATATTTTAAATAATATATTCCTCCCCAAGTGACCCTTTAGAGATATATTTTTTTTTTCAACTGATTGCAATAGGTAGGCGTCTTTTTTCTAGTATTTTCTGAGTCATTGAATTTAAGGGCAGAGGTAAAAAGACTACTAGACAAAAGAGAGAAGAGTGACTAAATTTCAAATGAAAAAAACATTGAAGAATCCCTTATTATTTTCTCATGTGGGCCTTCTTCAATTGATGAGGTAGTAGGAACTTTCTCCTTTAGAATAAGTGGTGGAGAATTATGTTGAGTGAACTACTACTCATGTAAATTTAAATCCTCGTTAAAATTGGAATGTTTCTCTTCCCATAACTCTATCTTGGGTTATAATTCTAGCTTTCTCTTGTTTCTGAATAAATTATCTCTATATCACTATTGTCTGTCTCTTTTTGAGCACTTGCTTGAATCAGTGAGATTATGTAGCTCATCTGAATTCAAAAATCCTTGAGTAAACCATTTTATGAAGAGGCCTCTTTTGTTTTTAATTCTTCTATTTGGTCCTCCATAGCCTTGTCAATGTCGTTTCCTTCTAGAGAATCATACATTCTTGATAAGTATCCATTGTCCTTCTTTTCTTCTTCGATATACTTCGGATCTAAATGAATGGAGCATGAGATAAGCTTCGTGACATTTTCCAAATTCCAAAATTTTTCATTGCACTTCTCATTTGTAGGGAAAATGGATTCCATACATTCAACGTTATGCATTTTTAGGGCTTCTGGATTCCATACATTCAAGGTTATGCATTTTTAGGGCTTGTTGTAAGGTTGGAAGCTTCTCTTCACCATGTCTCCTTTCTTATGTATCCTTGACTTTGATACAAACAATTGTTACCGACCCCTTTAAAGATAAATGAGAATTATGAAAATTCATCATTATTGCTCAAGATAAATCATGTCCTCTGAAATAATTTAGAAATTTAAAAAAGATCACATATTTTAAAATTTTCATTATTAATTTAATTTTTTATATATTAAGAAATAATACTGATAAATTATAAAAAAATTCAAATATAAATAATATATAACAAAAAAAACCATGTATTTTTGGAATAATAAAATAGTTGTAATAAAAATAATATAGAACAAGAAAAACTATGTATATTTTGATGTATGAAAATTTAGATACATTTCATTAAGTAAAATTTTAAAATAATGATGGTTATAAACATTTAAAAATAATTTTATTAAATAATTAGTTTAGATCGAGAGTTAAGATTGATTTAGGCCATCTTAGTTTCCCCCTATAAAGAAACTACATTCCACGTGAATACCTGGGTCAATACCATGGGCTGTATTTATACTTTATCATTATTTTATTTTATTATTTTTATTTTTTATTGTATTTTGAACTAATTAAAATTTTCATTTAATTTTTATGTAAACTACATTCCACATGAATACCATTGGTCAATACCATGGGCTTTATTTATAGTTTATCGTTATTTTACTTTATTATTTTTATTTTTTATTGTATTTTGACCTAGTTAAAATGTTCATTTAATGTTTATGTATTTAAATAATAATAATTACTCATTAAATTAATTTATGTTAAATCTAGTTTTATTAAGTTATTAATTTAAATTTTATTAGAGAAAATGAGGTTAAAAACTAGCAATTTTTTAATAACAACATTTTAACTTAAAAGTCACCAAAACCTAAATTCAATATAAGTTATTAAAAAAAAAAACTAACATTATAAAAAACATATATAAAAATATTTACTTGATCTAATGGCCTAAAACATTTCAATCGTCTAACATTTGATCCAATGGCTCAAACATGGACACAGTGGCAGCTAGGGGAGTTGTTTTCAAATAGTGATGCCTTACCACCTAAAATTAATCATCAAATATAACATAAGAAATTTAGAGAAGGCTATGATAAAAAAATATTAAGGTGCTCATTACTTACTAGCCAATATAGATAAATGGAGATTTGCATGACAACAAGTCTTAATAAAAATTCATTAAGTTTTTTTCTTTATATTACTAGGTTGTCTAGAACCTTTCATTGTACTGCATATATACACACACTCACACCAAATATATCTACTCTTATTGTCATAATAGCTTGTCTTATGTATTAAATTTATCATAAAAAGGGTTTTAGACTCTCAAATTACTATTGAGTGAATACAAGAACAGTGTATCTAAATGCATGAGGCATCCTCCTTATTAGAGAATTACTTTCCACAATCCTATTCTAAAAAAATTATGGATATCCTCTAGTTCCATGCATTATGAAGAAAAAAATGGAATGCAACATTTGGTCACCAATAGTTTCACCCACTATTATTATTGGCATTTATGACTAGTAGTAGTTCTGGTCAAGCATCATGATCAAATGTCATCATCTGCAAGTGTACTAGATGAGACAATTTCCCTTGCTAATGGTTGTAATCAATCAATGTTGATGTGTAATGGAAGCACCACTTTATTAGATGGTATAACTTTAATATTGTATAGAGACCCATTTCTATCGGTAGCTATATCAATAATAGCATTTACAATTGAGAAATTGAATGTTGAAGTAGCTTCCATCTCTCAAAATGTTTTTCAAATTAACTATATCTCTTAGAATTTTGATATCTAATTAGTTATTACCACAAAATTGTATTGCAAATTTACATTATAAATTTCTAGATTTTAGTTTTCAAACAAATAAAATAAGTTATTTAATAAAAATAAATATAAATAAAAAATTAACAATAAACATTCCATCTTAAAAAAAAAAATTATACCATTGAACCATTTCCTTTCCAATAGTACTGCAAAAAGTGAATGGATCTCTTATTTCATGACTAAAAGTGTGATTTCCCTTATTTCATCACTAAAAGTGTAATTTCTTTATTTAATCAATATATCTTGAAAAGTATAATCTTAAAAAAAAAAAAAATACAATTTATGCTTAGTATTGAGAAAGGCATAGTTGTAAGAATTGAGGTGCAATCGTGAAAACTTTAGTTTCTTATTTTATATTTATAATATAAAATAAGGAAACACGTTTTAAATAATAAAGAAGAGAAAGTATTCACACAAATTGATTTGGTAAAGCAAAAATGCATACATACTTCTCCAATCTACTTCATAAGATAAAGGTGTTACCAATCTTAAACCTGATTTGGTAAAGCAAAAAAGCATACATACTTCTCCAATGTACTTCATATGATAAAGGTGTTACCAATAATAACCATTTCATCCTTAAATTGTAATTTATGCTTAGTAGTGAGAAGCAAGGTATAGTTCTGGAAAATGAGGTGCAAATGTGAGAGATTTTAGTTTCTTATTTTATAATGTAAAGAACTAAACATATGAATACTTTTTAGTAAAACAAAAATACATGCATACCTTTGCATTAGAATTCATAAGATAGATGTGTTACCAATCTTGAACCTTTTCATTCAGTAATATGGTGATCACAACAGAGCCAATTCAAGCAAAGGGAGAAGTATGCCACAAGTACAATATGTCGCTCAGTAATTTGAGGATCTCCGAGATGTCATTGAAACTATACGAATTGTATGAAAATCAATTGATAAGTAAGCGACTCTCGGAAGCGGGTGGCAATCTGCCCATGCCTAGGAATACACACCCTAAATACTCTTTAAGAGTAAAGTTCACTTAAAAAGCGTGGTTTCTGCATTACTCGCGTAGAAACCAGCCTGATGCAAATGAAACTAGATTAGAATTGTCGTCCTTCAAATGTCTGACCGAATTGCCAACCTGCAGGAGCGACGTTATACGAAGTGACAGTTTTGCCATCGCTGGTGGTGACCTGGAAGGAAAGACTCTGCCCATCCAAATAGGAATCGCTCTGCCAATTCTGTCCCCAGTTGCGTTTCATTGACTGCCAACCAGTCCTGGAACCTTTGATGGAGACCGATTCGACATCCCCTGCACCTCCTACGTTCGTAATGAGCACCAAATTGAAGTAAGAGTGCCCACTGATTGTGAATCGAACTCCTCCTTTCCTCACGCATGGTACTCTGCACACAAATATATATATATTAAGTTATTAGCATTGCAGCTTAGCATTTCCTCCCATTTACCGTCAAGCAGGAAATAGATTTTTAACATTGAACACTATGAATATAATGTGGACAGAGTAATGAAACTAAGAATTAAATGCCTTCTGAACATGATGGGAACAATGCCACTTCTGTATTTTGCAATCTGCTGAAAAGCAGTTTGAGCCATGTCAAAGTGTTGGAGAGGTGGATTGCACCATCCTCCATTGTCGTTGGGAAGAGCATTATTTGGGGGGCAGAAGTTAGTAGCAGTAATGGTCACACTGCCCGTTAAACACCACTCAGGATCGTTCTGTTGGTCGCATTTCATTTCGTAGCAGGCTCCACATGTAACTCCTTTGTTGAAAAGCGCTGTACTCAGAGCTGCGGTGTTCGTTCCAAACCCTTGGCTATACAAATTACCGTATCCGCATGCACCACCTGTTAAATTAATTTCAACATGGAGTAACCAGCCAATTTCGTGAATTAAAATGAAACTGCGAAACCAGTAAATTCAGATGAAATTTTTTGAGCCTGTGACTATGTAGTAATTCCATAACAGTGGAGTTCTATTGAACCCTAAACTTACCCATTGTGCCCGTGGCATCGCTGCCACCGTAAAAAGTTGCATGTGCGGATTGCCAGTCACTATCTAGGGCATAAACTGCACGAGCTATCCAAAAGAAACTGAACATCGCGGCCAGTTGTACGAGCGCCATTTCAACAAGGGATTGAATGGCCGCTCAAAAATAATTAGACTTCACCTTAATGGACTTCACCTTGATTGGTGAAGTGGCAGACAAGAGATGTACAAATATATAGGATTGGGAGGTGGATGTGCTGCTTTCTCGGTACCGCTTAATCTGTTAATTTTTCCGCACCAGGCTGCGATTCCCACTGGATTGTGCAGATATGCGTAGAATTATACAAACCGGATGGTGCGGATCTGTGCAGAATTATATGCTATATGAAGTAGGCACAGCTCCACATGTACCGTGCTTTCAAACAACGGGTTGCCGCATTAGTATTCTGAGATGGGCGATGTGCACACGGGGTTCTAGAATCAGCGACGAAGAAGGAACCACTTTTTCACCCCCTTTCGATATAATAACGAATTCAACAAATTGGTATGTTTCTTCAGTAGTCTCTGGCAGTAATCAACGTATTTCTATGGAATCTGTAATTTCCACTCCCGGAATCTTAGTTACTGGTTTGGAACTTTACCAATATCTGTGAGTTTTGGTGTAACGACAAACATCTACATGGTATCACAGCACATGGATTTGTAATGAGTGCACAAGCAATTTTTATTTACAGGTTCAGAGGATTGAAGCAACAACCACAAAGTGAAAGAATGAAATTCCCAACTTCCACTATTCTGACTCCATACAATTACCATGAATGGAAGCCAATGATTTTGCTTCATCTTGGTCATAGGCTTGTACAAAATAGTCATAGGATTTGAGGCAGAACCAATGTGAGATTATGAGAAGTCAGAATGGCTTAACATATCTCACATGGCTTATGGAAGATTGTGTTTACCTGCGTCTCTTGATATTTTTTATGAGATTAGAAATAGTGAATCACCACATGAAATCTGGACCACATTGAAAGGATTATATGGTGATGAAAATGGTCTAGAAGAACACCATTTGGAGGCAAAGAGATCGAGTTATTATAGCCCTCATGAAAGTCGAGTTATTATAGCACTCATGAAAGTGGTCTTTCATGAGTGCTATAATAACTAGATCTCTTTGCCTCCAAATGGTGTTCTTCTAGACCATTTTCATCACCATATAATCCTTTCAATGTGGTCCAGATTTCATGTGGTGATTCAATATTTCTGATCTCATAAAGAATATCAAGAGACGCAGGTAAACACAATCTTCCATAAGCCATGTCAGATCTGTTAAGCCAATCTAACTTCTCATCCTCTCACATTGGTTCTGTCTCAAATACCATGACTATTTGGTACAAGCCTTTGCTTCTAAGATGAAGCAAAATCATTGGCTTCCATTCATGGTAATTGTATGGAGTCAGAATAGTGGAAGTTGGGAATTCCATTCTTTCACTTCGTGGTTGTTGCTTCAACCTTCTGAATCTACAAATAAAAATTTCTTGTGCACTACTTACAAATCTCTGTGCTCTGATTCCATGTAATATTTTGAGACACAAAGATCTAGATTTGCAAAACAATGAAAAAACTTACAAGAGAATGAAGGAGTGAGCAAGAATGGAGAAAAGAATGAAATTAATTCATTAATATTAGTTTTATAATCAATACATAAAAGAAACTAAGTTAAGCTTAGTTGTACATGCAATAAATATGGATAGTTAAAGCTAACTAAAGCTAAGTGTGATTTATGTTCTGCTAATGTGCACATGCACCATATGCAAGCACTAGAGTTAACTAACTAAGCCAAGTGCACATCGCATATGAGCACTTGAGTTAACTAGCTAAAAACAGGTGCACATCGCATGCAATATCAAGAGTTGAACTAAAGCTAATTAAGACTAACTATATGCATGTAAAGCACTCAAGTTAACTTAGCTAAAGACAAGTGCACATCGCATGCAGTATCTAGAGTTGAACTAAATCTAATCTATGTGCATGTACACCAACAAGGAGAAATTAATCACTGGAAGGTTGATCACAATGAACATCGTCAATCTTAGGGGATCTTCAAGAAATGATCCTTAGTTTGATAGAAAAAACTATGCATTTTGGAAGATAAGAATGACTAACTACATTATTTCTTTAAGTACAAATGATTGGTGAAAATGGTTAGCAGGCTCATGTAAATCCTCTCACTGGAAAAAACAATTTATGAATTCTAAGGGGTCTATTGGATACTAAATTTGTCAAAGCTATGCATTGCAAGTCATCCATATATCTTTGGACAAGCTATTTTTTTTTTATAAAGGGGATGATGAAATAAAGGAGACCAAGCTACAAACTAATAAAGGTTAGTTTGAAAGTTTTAAAATGGAATAAGATGAAAATATTGCCACATAAGGTCTTAATGAGACAATTATGGAATCTAACGTTGTTTATAAAATATTAATATCCCTTCCCTCAAGGTTTTATCCTAAACTTTCATCTATTGTGGAATAATTTGACATTCAAAATTTTCACATGGATAATCTTCATGGAAGTCTTATATTGTTGGACGAAGGATAAAAAATGAGAAGAAATGATTGAGAGATGGTGTATTCAAAGAAGCCAAGGGAAAAATAAAGCTTAAGGTTCATGAAGACTCCAATAATGAATAAGATGAATAGGAAACCAAATTTGTGAGAAAGATGAAAAAGGGAACTAGAAATTCCAAAGGTAAGCACCCATTTAAATGTTTTGAATGTTGTAGAATATAAAATTATGCATTTAAATGTCCTTATAGGAAAGTAAATGAGAGTGATGATAGAGTAAAACTCAAATGTAATGATCATAATAGAAGATGAAATTTCAAAAGGAGAAGCTTGTACTCTAAAGAAAGTAGTGATTGCGAAAGAGGGAAAATTTTAAGGATAGAATTTTTTTTAATGTTTAGAAATATTGGTGAATATTGCTAGTTCGTAATAGGGAAATTGTAATAGGCTTAGCAATACTTCTGTAAAAATATTCATATTTATAATGATTTTGAATATTATATGTAATTTTTTGGCGATTTCTAAGGAAAAATATTCTTATACTATAAAATTTGGGTGAATCATATTCTAAAAAATTGTAAATTCACAAACCTTTTTTTGAAAAAAAAAAAAGGAAAATTAGCCCACCTGCGAATATTAGCCCCTAAAATTTTCCCTTTTGCGAAATCATGTCTAATAATGAGAAGGGAAATATCTTGTTCATAGTTATGTGTGATCGAAATGTTGAACAGGAGAATAAGGCAGAAGTAGACTTTGAAGGAAAAATTTTAAGTTCCTTGCAAGAGCTAAGACATTTAAGGAAAAATATAGGTCATTTAGAACAAAAACTACAATAATATAAAGAAAAGTATTATGAAAGAAATTAAAATAAAAGGGAGAGCATTGTGAAAGGTTGGAAGAAATATTGATTCTTTTGAGAAAAAAATTAGAGAATGCTTCATATAAGCTCAACCCAAACTCGAAACTTAGAAACAAGTTTGAGTCATTGGATCACATCCTTAGGCTTCAAAAGTCTATATTATTAAAAGCATGTATTGGGCATGAATATATTCCAAAGAACAACAAGGGAAATTTAGGCTCATCAACAAAATAAAAAGGAAGTGGGGAAGCCATAAGATATTATGATGGACTTAAAGGTCTTCGGGAAAAAGCTAAAGAATATGCAAAGAAACCAAAAAAATGAGAAAATGGTATCCATGCAAGCACATCAAAAGATGCAAATTAATATATGATTTAACAAATTGATGGCAAGGAAGATAGGAAAAACATAGTCAACAAGAAAATTCCTTTTAGTAGCCCATATTCATTTAGGTACAAAACTTTCTTTTATGAACATTGTTACTCATGCAACAATTTTGGTCATAAAGTAGTCGATTCGAGAAGCTATGCAAGGAAAAATCACGAAAGAAGAGAATATTTTAAGAAAAATTATCTAAGCAACAAATATATAGATAAATATGAAAATAAGAGAGGTTGTCCTTTTTCTACTTTGCAGAATTATGTCAAATGCTACGAATGCAAAAATTACGGGGACAAAACAAGAGACATTAGGAGTAGTCTAAAGAGGTATCAAAACTAAGGCAAGGAAGAATGTCTAAAAATTATAATAGTATGGTAGGGACAAGAAATGCAGGAAGAGTGTGGTCTCATGTTATATGAAAAAAAGTAAGAAAATAATTGGTATTTTGATAGTGGTCGGTCAATACATATCGCACGTGATCTAAGTAAGTTCATCAAACTTTAAAAAAAAAATGGAGGGAATGTGACTCTTGGTAACAATACATCAACAGAAATTACTAGAAAATAAATAGTCAACAATGATAATGGAAGAAGTAAGGCTAGAAATGTCTTGTATGTGGAAGGAGTGAGACATAATCTCTTGAGTATTAGTTAAACATGTGATCAAGATATGATCTCATGTTTAATTCTAAAAGATTCAAAATCACAAAATGCATATATGGAAAAATAGGTCACCAAGGCTACTAAAACTTCAAGCAATGTAAATATTATCGATGGAACAAGAATTGAAAAATGTTGATTGGGTAAATTTTCTTCATCATAGGGTGGGGTGGCTCACTAGTGTCCATTAAAGAATATCTTATTGACATGGGGAGATGAAATTGATCACTTATATGGAAAAAGGAAATATTTGTAAAGAGGAGAAATTCATACCATAAAATATTCATAAATAGGGTATAAGTGTAACAAACATACAAGGGAAGTATTCATAAGTGAAGATCCCATTCACATGGGAAGAATACATTGGATCAACGATGAGAAGTTATTTTTTAAGTCACCATTTTCATTTCGATAATTACTAGTAACCCTTTTTTCCATTGATGTTAAAGAGGGAGAAAAAAAAATACATTAGGTAGCAGCATAAGAAAGTGAGTAGCCTTTGGACTAGAAATTTTATAGAGAGAGCACAACCCATTTCCATCAATGAACATCAATTTATGGTGGTGTTGCAATCAATGTCAAAGAGGGATATTGTTGATTACTATGTTTTCATTGATAGAAAACCATTTCATTGATGTCAAAGGATGTTTAGAGGCCTTCAGATGTTTTGACCTTATTGAGGCTTTTTCAAAGTTATGCAGATCAAACAAGAATGACTTTATGTTGATAAATAAGCATGGTTAGGTTTTAGCTAGCTATCCCTCTTCAATTAAGATCTTTGCAATAGTATATTGAACATAGCCCACCAATGTTATCAATGTTAATAGATGTTTATAGGCATTAATATGTTTTAATTTTATTTATTATATGTTGAAATTATGATAATAAAATAAGCATGCATATTTCTTGGTTCGATATCGCTCTATGAGTGATTTCCAATGGTATATGGCACCTAGACAAACACTTAATGAATCAAGACAAAACTTTAATTAAATTCTATTAGTGCACAAAAAGGTTTAAACTTCATATTTGTTAAAAAAGTGTGCAACTTTGTCTCCAAATTTGACAAACACTGTTGGGGCATGTGCAATTGATGGCAACAAAGGTTTGAACTAGCATGATGTTTAACTATATATGACACACATGCCATTTTTTTTTCATTTAGATGTGATCAAA
The DNA here is from genome assembly GCA_034641835.2 of Pinus albicaulis. NCBI lineage: Eukaryota > Viridiplantae > Streptophyta > Pinopsida > Pinales > Pinaceae > Pinus > Pinus albicaulis. The sequence goes on along the minus strand of CM076574.1, from coordinate 1,066,974,739 downwards.
TCCAATGATCCATGTAGCTAGTAAGGTCATTTTATGAGAGCAAAGGTTAACACGAGTGTCGACCGAATCCAATGTCATCGTCGTTTAATGTAGGAATGATCGACATCCACAATTGGTGTGGGCAGCCTCCACCCAAGGCTAATAGTACCAGTTGTCTCCTTGCGTGGGTAGTACAATTTTTTTTTTCTTAACATATGGTAGATGTGATGTAGAATCGTCGATGGTATCCTAACATGGCCAATACAGAGAGTTTGATATGGAAAATTATAAGAGAACCAATAAATTTTCAATCAAACTAATAAATTTAAATCTACCCTTTGAGCTCAAATTTGGATTAATTTATTGCATATAGTAATTTAATCTTTTGCATTGAAAATAGGGTGTACAGTAACAAGAAAAGATAACTTTCAAGATGCTATGAGTTTGTAGTTGATATTATAGAAATAATGCTTGATTCAGCCTTCCAAAAGAAACATAATCCAAAACCATCATTTGAATGAAATGTTAATTAAAAATTTCATTGACCATCAACTATCAAGATTTCATATATAAAATATCATGATTTTGGTGGGTTATTAACAAAAAATAAAAACTTGAAAAAATTCAATTATTTTTTAAGCCTTTGTTCGTCAAGTAATGTTCTTATTGTCTCTCAACTTTTAAGGGTTTGAGACATGGAAAAAGGACTTGTGGGTTTCCACTCGATATTAACAAACCCCAAAATTTTCTTAGTTATCGAGAATGTCAATGAATGTATCGGCTACTATGTATAAGGATATTAGTAGGAATGAATAAATTTTCCAATGGTATCGATAAATTCTGAAAATCCTATTAGTTTAGTTTGGTGTAATCCACCTGATATTTCCAAATTCTATAAATAGGTTGAATGCTAGAAAATAATATTATGACATCATTTAAAAACATTTTGGGATATTTATTATCGATATTATTAGGTATCAAGGCTATATTGTATAAAAAATGGATGTAATTCACATATATTATTAAATCCTAAAATGACTATTTTAAAAATTTTCATATATAAAACTAGAAAATTGTAGAGAGTCAACAATTCTATATAAAGGAAGTAAAATAATTGCTGGGTGTATATCACTCAATTCAACCATAAAATTACTTATTTTACAAAAAATGAAAAATAAAAAGAAGCATCAAACATAACCTAAGAAATTTAGACAAGACCATGATAAAAAATTAAGGTGTCCATTACTTATTAGCCAATATAGACAGATGGGGATTTGCATGCCAACAAACCCTATATTAAGGCCTTAATAAACATTCATTAAGTTTGTTTTTATATTAGTAGGATGGATAGTACCTTTCATTTTAATATATATAGACACTCTCACACACTTTTAATATATATATATATACACACCCACACACACACCAAAGAGATATCTTATCTTGTCTTATGTATTAAATTTACCTTAAAAATGGTTTTCCCTCTCAAAGATGATTTTATTCATTTATTTTTTATCACTTTTATGGCACATGGTTCATAAATGTGTGCATCTCAAGTTTTAATATTCTTCTTCTTTTCTCCTAATGTAAATTAAGCTATACTATGCTTAGAATCAATGTTGAAATTCAACAAGAAAATGCACCACATACTAGTGTAGGATTCCAGTCACACATGAGCGAGGAATTTAGTGACACATTAGTGCTAAATGTGGGCATCTAATTTATTTATCCCTTAAATAAATTAGACAATAAATTGTAATTGTATCTCATAACAACTTGTAATAGTTAACTAAGTGTGATAGACTTAGTTAGCTTAAGAATTTCAAGTTGAGGGTCAAAGGTGAGGCATGTAGAGTGATTATATTATTTACAGGGTCTAGTTGCGGTTGTAGCACTATTGTGGTGTGAGTGCAATCACTTACCTCAAATTAATTGATTCAAAATTAGTTTAACTAGCTCTAAGTGAGTGATGAGCTAGTGGAAGGTCAAGTGAATTAAATAATATTTAATTCAGAAGTAGTGATCTACCAAGTAAGTGATGATTCACTATTAATAGTTGCATGCATTTCAATTATGATGACGACCTAGTTGAGACCAAGGTTAAAGGGAAGTAAACTATTAGTTGTATTATTAGAAAACTAGCCAAGTTCTGTTATAAAGCGACATTATGCCCATGATGGATTGCGTAGTGAAGGAAGGTTGGAATTCCTATTTAATAGGAATTATTTTTCCTAGGAATTGCGTAAGCAAGGAAGGTTGAAGGTGGGTAGCAAATTGGCTATGTGTTTGTCCAGTTTTTCCTAGAGTAGTGTGAGACGATTGGTAGAGTGTATGAGGTTCTTGTGAGCACACGTGCATTGTATTTTTTTAATATTCCTTTTCTAATTATATAATAAAGATAGAGGGGTTTTGAGCAGTTTCTTCCCCAAGGAAAATCTTGTATTGTGAGATTGATTTACATCTTTCTCTTACTTCCATGTGATTGAGCGATCATGATTTTTATTCTGCAAATATTGTAGAAGGATTCAGTATCTTGATTTAGTACATTTAATGTTCAGATTGAATCCATTTCTGTAATTTCTACATGGTATCAGAGCTCCAGGAATTGCAATAGTGGAGAATAAATTGAGTTTGTGTTGAACAATATTCAAATTTGCACATATTTTCTTTGGAGCTAGAAGATGACGAGGGTGTCTTTCATAGGCTTGAGACTCGAATATGAACTTGAGGGAAATTCGAAATATATTGCATGAAAGAACATGATGGAGGAAATATTGGAGGATAATGGATTGAAGGAGTTCATTGACACTGATATTCCTAAAGCCAATCAGGGAGATGTTGTGCAACATGAAGCATGGAGGAAGAATTTCGTGAAGGCGAGGAGGATATTATTAGAGGAAGTTCAAGATTATATTGTCTTTAGTCTCCATGGAACTACAACTTCATATGCTATGTCAAAGGCCTTGATATATCTCTTTCAAAGCAACATTGACCACAACAAATTGGCACTAAAGGAAAAGCTCAGGAAAAACAAAACAGAGAAGGGTGACATAATCCAAAAATACTTGACCAAGTTCACTCAATGTGGAAAGGATATTGGAAGTGTTGGGATTATTGTCGCTGACGACAACTTGTTGAGCATAGAACTTCTAGGCCTTCCCAAGAGCTGGCATAGTTACTAGGACTCTGTGAAGGGGAGGGAGAAGTGACGAGATTGGGAGCGGCTATGGTCGGATCACTACAAGGAAAAGACCATCTAGAAGAGGTTAAAAAGGAGGTTTTTAGTGTTCTAAAATTGGAAAAATTTGTCAAAAAAACATTTTCCGCAACATCCATTTTTGGTTTCCAAGGTTTTGGCGAAGCTTTTAACAGAATTTCAACACAACTAAGAAAACCTGGGTAGCCGAAAGTTATTACAGATGTTTTTTTCATCGATGCGCTACTAAGGTTTCAATGCACCGATGCGTGTCATATAGACGGTCACCCTGAGGCGATCAAAGGTGCATGCACCAGGCAATAAAGGTATACGACTGCACCAGGCACACTGTAGGTGATACAACGCACGGGGCCATTCTAATTGGTATTGGGATTTGTGTGGTGCCCATATGTCGTATCAACGCACTAGTACATAGTCTTATAGAAGCATACGAGTGCACAGTATCAGACCAATGCATTGATTGTTCTAATTGTTATTAGTATTTTTGTGGTGCCCATAGGTCATGAAACGCACCAGTGCAGAATCTCACATAAAAGCACTAGTGCGTAGTATCGCACAAACGCACCGAGATTTATAATTGGTATTGGTATTTGTTGCAATGCCCATAGGTCGTAGAAACGCACCAGCGCGCTGGATCATACAAATGCACTGGTGTATAGTGACTGACACGCACCGGTGTTCATTTTGTATTTTTTAGAAACATCAAATAGTGCAATTATTTTGATTTTTCAAAATTCATTATTTGCCAAAAATCAACACACCTTAGAACAATATTCATATTAATTAATTTTTTATTAATGCATTTGAATGTGATGTTTGTATTAATTTGTTATATCATATCATAATTATTGTGATTTTTAAATTCATTATTCATCAAAAGACGACACATATATTATAATAGTATTGATATCAATTAAATTTTTATTAGTGCATTTGAATGTGATGTTTGGATTAATTTGTTATATCATATAATCAGATTTCACATCTCTTCATTATAATATTTAATCATCCATAAATTTAATCAGTGGTGTTACATTTCATAGCGATAATGGATAACGCAATAGAATAAATTAAAACATATATATATATATATATATATATATATATAAGATAGTCTTTTTCATACAAAATGGGACAATTATTGGTATCCCTTTGTCTTTCAATTGGGACATTATGTCCATTCCTTTAAAAAATTACAATGCCTTGCTTTGATATCTAAACATAATGATCACCATTATTCGCTTGAACTGTTGTCACTACTCGAGCTACTTCCATGACTTGGAATATTTTCAGGATTTTTTTTCACGGTGTTGATTGTTTTCTTCTTCTTCACCTTCCATCTACAAACATAAAAATAAACTGTAATGAGTGTATATACATTGGTGAGAATAATTAAAATTGCAATATTAAATAATATACATAATTGTAAATCGAAAATAAATGAAATACCATAGCAACAATTGACTCGTGAACTATACACATTCTTTCAAAACCATGTAGAATGCCATCTTTCAAGATTTCATCTATCGGCGCAGTTCCATACTTTGTTTTCTGCAAGTTTTATACCCCATAACAAATTATATATTTAATATAAAAGATTTTTTTGTTCTATTAATTATAGATGGAGATAAGTAAAACAAGATCGATAGATGCTTACAAATTCCACAATTAATTTTTGGTATGCCAACATATACTCACAACCCATATTTAACCCAATGTCAATCAATTCTTCTGATGGCTCTTCTTTGTATGTGAGCACTTGTTTGAACACATTCAGTGATGATTTTTGTAAAACAATTAAAAATATACAAAAATTAAATCTAGTTAAGTTGTTATAAGGAAGTAACAATTACTCACAAACTTAGATATCGACCCTTTTCTTCCTTTCGTCCTGTTTTATGTGTTGAATGGGTTCCATTTTCATTTCTTTTCTGCAAGAAGATACTTGAAAATAAATATTTAATGCTAAATTTTTTATTTATTGTACCTAATGATCAAAAAAATCAATGATTACATATTACATTTGAAGCACGTGGTTGTTGAGATGGATCATCTTGCGATGCAGTTTTGTCCATTTCTTTGACCATCTCCTTGTTCACCTTTTTGGACATTCCTACTAGCATATTTCTGATATCAGCTCGTTCATCTTTTGGGATTTTCATAATCTTCCTGAAAATGTAACATGACAGTAAAATATTTAATTTTTATATTGATATATGAAAAGTAAATATATGAAAAGTGATATTTATAAATATATTGATAAATAATTCTAGAAAAAACATTTAAAGGAATATTTATTTTTCATTACTTCTTTTTTTTTTTACGTTTCTGCTATTAAAATTCTGACATGTCTCATTAACCAATTCTCTGGAAACTCTTCTTGTAGTTTAGATAAAATTTGGTTCTTGGAATCATTGGATTGATCTTTGTATTGTAAATGGAAATAAGGTCTATACATTCGTTCCACCAGATCCATCAAAAGTTTTTCTCCATTTCATTAACATCTAGCATCACTCTAGATGAGCTAAGGAGCAATTCATTTTCATTTTCATGTTCAATTTTTTTTCTTTTCTTAGAAAAACATTCCTTTTCTGAGTTTTTGTTCCCTGTAGAACATTAAACATGTGTGAATTAATAGATTGTTTGAAACATTTTATCTAATAATTTTAAGTATATTATTAATGAAAATTAAAAAAAGAATCTCATATTGGATTGATAGTATTTTTTGATTCACCTTATTCATCCTTTTGCAATTTTTCCATCAAGTTTTTACGCTCTTCTGATCCTATATCAGAAATAATCTTATCGAGCTTCGTCATTTTGTGGCTTTGAATGATACACATTAAACAATACATATTATTTAAACTTACATATAGTTCAAAAATAATACTTTTTGTAAATAATTTACAAAGAACTTGCCTTTTTTTCTTTTCTTGATGTGTTATCAGTATTTTTGTTACTTGATATCTTGTAAACCATTTCTTTATCAATATGAAACCTGTACCATATCATTCATAAATATATATTATAAATAAATATCAAAATTTTAGGTAAAAAAAAAATATAAAGAAACCGGTGCACTTTTCATTGTGTAGGCATCGATGTCGGTGCGTGGTGGTCTTATAAACGCACCACCCAAACAATATAAAACATCATACGGTGCTTTATGTAAACAAGGAGCACCAGTGCGATACATGTTAACCACCACACTAATTAACACAGACAAAATAATAAAAATCGTCTAGTGTTAGTTTTTGTAGCATATGGTGTTGTGGAGGGGGCGGTGCGGCCTATTCTTATAAACGCACTGCGCAAAAAAGGGACCACTGTATGGTGCTCTCTGTCAACTAGGAGACCAAATGCGTTATATGTTACATGGTGCACCGATTAATACAAAATAAAAAAATTCCCTTGCCGAACAATACATGAGTGGTGTGCTATAATGAAATAGCTCACCGATTCCCTATTTTACATATGGCGCACAGATTATTATTTTTTTCTTATTTTTATATCAAACAGTACATGGATAGTGCACTGGGATAAGCCAGTGAACTAGTGCGCAAGGTTACACAGGGCGCACCAATTAAAAAATTTCTGTTTTTTTTAATTCACACAAGGGCCAACATGGATTGGGATCCAACTCTGCAAGTTGTCCTGTGGGTTGGATGTCATAGGCTTATACATATATCAACACAAACCATATAAATCTAAAATGAAAAAACCTAATTCTGAAATCACAAAAACAGGAATAAGCAAGGGTGGAAATAAAAAGAATGAAGGGTTTAGGGTGAAAATGGATTTTTTTTTTTTTTTTTTATGAAAATGAACAACAAATTAAAATTTTGTATCTACTGCGTAAAAAATACTTCATAAAATGTAAAAAAAGAAATAAAATTTGATCAAGATATCATTTGAAATTCTATGTTATAGGGTTTGAATCACTAGAGGTTTGAAATTCTGATTGTCTCAATACTTATGTTCGAAAGTATTTCGCTGCTCCACAGTTCTCTCGTTCTCTCTTGCTCCAGTTATGTCTCCTGCAAATATCTGACTGAAAATTTTGACAAAAATATTCAAATAATGAAAATTGTTTAGTATTTAAAGAATTGTTTCATGAAATTAGATTTTAAAAAATATTTTGCCGCCCATTTTTCAATTTACCGTTTTTTTCACTTAAAAAAAATAAAGTTATTTTTTTTGCGGCTTTCTGTAATTGGTGTGTCAATTAATAACACTACACCAGTGTGTTAGTTAATAATACGACATCGGTGCAGAGTAACTAAAACCGCACCGGTGCGTTTATCTGTACATAAGAACTGATAATAATAAGTCCATTTTTAAGGCACTGAAATTACTTTTAGGTGTGTGTGCTAAAATTTATTGTTGGTTTTTCCCAAATTCAGGGAGAAAATATCATAATTATATCGAATGGACAATTCTTCAAAATCCAACTCATTCCATAATATTTCTCAAATTCCATCGCAGAGTTCTCCCTATCCATCTCGAGATGTAATATTTACTTCATAATTTATTTATATTTTCATTATCTAATTGAATTTATGTTTTTTATCCATGTCAATCAGCTTAATAAAATTTATAATTTATACATAGTTACAGGTTCATGCAGAGTCAGAATCGAGTTCAAATGCACAAAATAATCAAACAACTCCAAAATGTCGAAAGCTTTTATCAAGAGCAGCATACCGCACGGCGCATTTGGTAGATGAAAATGGACATCTGCTTCACCCTGCCAATTGTAACAATATTGCATCTTATAGCCACAATCCCAGGACAATCATGGTAATAATAATTTATTGGTATATTAATGTAATTATTAATTTCAACGTCAAACAAATTAATCATGCATTGTCAATGTTCTTGCTAATTGATATCATAGATTTGTACTAATCATGTTCAAATATATTTTTTTAAATTATTAGGATTCTAGTGATGATGAGCGACTTACCTAACATCTACTGTTGCACCCCAAGACAATGTCAAATTGAGAGAAGGATGAATTAAGAGAAAAAATAAGAAAGGAACGATACCAAGAATGGTTTAATCAACCCCTGATTCAATTCCCGCTACGTCCAAATTCATCAATTAGGAATGACTACAACAATAGTAGTTCTTCACAAGGTGGCAATGGAGGTAATCAAATAGAGGTTAGTATGGATGATTACTTAAGGGATAATACTACCATGGAGACAATGTTGTTAGATGCATTCCAAAAATATGATCAACTAGGGGATGATGCTCATATCGCTGACACCTTTTTCGAAAGCCTTAAGTTTGCTTCCACAACCCCTCTCTTTGGACTTGGAAATCAGTCAAAGTCTACCCAGTTGGGGAAAATGATGTTACTGTACAACTTGAAAGCAATTTTTTTCTTGTCGAATGCATGTTTCTCAGAAATTTTGAGGTAAGTTACCATAAAGTCCTCCCTTATATAAATTTAAGAAATATAATCGCACAATGAACATTAAAAATGGTCAATTTACGAACGTTAATAATTATATCGACATTAATGTACATTTACTATTTTCCATGATGATCACCAGCTATAGGTTATTCAAATATAATGTTCTTCCAAGTGATAATGTCTTTCCTGGTAGCTGCAAAGAGGCAAAGGAATTGCTGAAAATGTTGGGTGTTGAGTACATATCATATCATGCATGTGAAAATGATTGTATTCTATATAGAGGAGAATATGCAGACAAAGAGATATGTCTGAAATGTGCGCATGACAGATATGATAAATAAAAAAAGAAGGGTAAATCATGTGGTCCTCCTTTTAAGATATTGAGGAACATGCCTATAATCACAAGGATTCAAAGGCTCTTTCGTTGCAAAGAATTAGCTATGTTGCAGGGATGACATGCCTCATACAGAAGTGAGATGGGAGTTATTTGAATCCCACTGATTCAATAGCCATGAATAATATAGAGGATACAAGGCCTTAAAAATTCAATGATGAAGTACGAATTCTACGACTCAACATAGCCATGGATGGCATCAACACATATTCCCTCCAGAACACCAACTATTCTATTTGGCCTGTAGTAGTGATCAATAAAAATATCCCCCCATGGTTTTCCGTGAAGAATGAACATATTATGTTGGCTCTCATAGTCCCTGGTAGAAGACAAGTGAATAATATGGATGTCTACTTATAACCAGTGGTAGATGAATTGAAGGAATTATGGGATGGGACAAATGTATACGATGTATCAAAAGTCATCACAGTAGAGAGGAGTTTTACATTGTATGGCATATGTGCTTACATGACATATGATTCTCTAGGCTTAGGAGTTTTCTCTGGTAAATTACATTTTTATTTATTTGTTTATATACGTAACAATATTCTTTCACATATTATTTATTTAATTCATTGTAATTTTTCTGACCTTCATGATATTCTTTAACGTGCCATGCATATAAATTGTATGCAATAATCTCACAGGTCTTGTAACCAAAGGGTATTTTGGATGTAAATGTTGTGGACCTTCTCTAAAAGCTAGATGGTCCCATGACCTACGAAAGTTAGTGTATGATTTCTCCAGGGTATTCCTCCCATAAGAACACCCTTACAGAATAGCAGCATCCGCTTTAAATGGTAAACAAGAGATAACCCAAAGGCCTCCAATAACAACACCAGCTGAATGGCTTAGATAATATGAGAGAGAGAAGGAGAAGGAGTTCATAGAAATGTTTGATTCAAATGGGGAGCCTATGTTCGATGATCTAGAATTCTTCGACACCTATGTTGAGAAATTTCCCATTGGGATGAATACGAAATCTATCTTTTATAACCTCCCATATTGGAAACATATTAAGATTACCCACTTACTAGATCCCATGCATCTATTTAAAAATGTTTCATCTTCTTTATGGAGGCACATATCATCGAAACAAAGTGACACATTGGCTATTAGGAAAGATAATATTACTTCAAAAACTAAAAATAAACATTGGCCAAGATGATTAGAAAGTACATGATTAGAGGCAGGAATTGGTCCCTCTAATTCATGGTATTTCAAAGAAGGTGATGTTCCATGGACTTTAAAAGAATATAATATTTCTTTGGCAAAGGAAGTTATAATGGGTGTGAGGGTGCCATCTTCATATGGGTCTTCACTACAATGCTGTTTCACCATGGATGACCATTTTTTGGGGTTGAAATCGCATGACCATTTGAATATTCTAAGAGTACGTAAAATGTAAAAAGCATGATTTTATTATTTGTTATATTAATAAATTTTATCCCATGTGGGGATCATAGAACATAACTAATTTCGTATATTATTTACCATGTTTATAACTTTGCAGTGTCATTATCCTTTGCTCACGAATGGGTGTGTGAAAAATTAATTCCCTCAAGACCTAGGACGTGTCATATCTAAATTATCTGCATTTGTACTTTGGATCACGTCAAAGGAGATTCATGTGGCTAGCATTCCACGGTGGCATCAAGAGATAGTTGAGATTGTTTATATGTTTGAGAAGGAGCTGGTGACGAGTTTCATGGACTTGCAGGTTCATATTATAATCCACATAGTAGATGAGGTTAAATTATTTGTGTTGGTTTCTTGTCATTGGATGTTCTTCTTAGAGAGGTACATGAAGAAATTGAAAGGTTTTGTTCGACAAAGGAAAAAACCTGAGGGGTCTATGGCAGAGGGTTACATATCGTATGAGTCTTTATATTATTCTAGTGAGTACATCAAGAAGATCGAAAAGAGACCAGGTGCAGTGATTTGGGACGATGAAAGGGATGAAAACAAAAGATAATGGGAGTTGCTCCAAACGAATGGAAAAATTTGCTTGATAAAGAATAAGTGACTTATAATTTTTCAAATTTACACAAATTAAATACTCATGTTGAACTTTGATATAATGTATATTTTGATCTCTATGTAATATATAATGTCAGTTTGATTTCATCAACGAATGCAAAAATTGAAGAAATCAATAAATTTGTTCTTTACAATTCCAAAGCGACACAACCGTGGGTCGCATTGTATGAACGAAAGAGGATGAAATGGGATAGTGAAAAGAAATAATTCAGATGGTTGAATGGTAGAAGTGTGCCTTATCCCGATCATTTAAAATAAAATATGTCAAAAATATGCCCCAACAGTTGGGTTGTTGACCAAGTCAGAGAGAATTACGGTGCAACTAGTCGTTACCCGCATGCTCAAGAGGATGTGCTAGACGTAGGGATTGGGTGCAACAACTCGGTAATAATATATTTAATTTATATGTACATTTGAGACTTAATAATGCACCTTTCAAATGTAATTACATCTATATTTCATATTTTAACTCTTGGGTTATTATAAGACACATGAAACTATGTCAATTTTTAAAAAAATTTATAGGTGCATTTTCTCCCATCTATATGGGCATATGGACACCATTTTGGCACAGCAAATGTTGATGATGGACACATCACACAAGACTATGGAGTGGAAGTCGAGTTCGATCAATCTATTCGATCTAGCCACCGTGATCAAAACCTAGTACGAGGGACGTTACGTTACGTCAAAAAGATACAAGAGATCATTGAAGTGGATTTCTCTTCTTTACAATGTGTTATTTTTAGGTGAAAGTGGTGGGAAACCTTTCATCAAAATAATGTAAAGGAAGATCGCGATAGTAGGCTGATATGTACCAACTCTAGAAAGGTGTGGGATGAAGCTAAGGAGCCCTATGTTTTCCCCAAACACTGCAACCAGGTGTTTTTTTACCCAGATGTCTTGGATAGGGATTGGTGGCTCGTGTTGAGACATAACCCTTGATCAAAACATATTTTTCAAAACAATAGTGTTATCATGTCATGCGAGCTGGAAGATAATGAGGGTGATCATGAGAACCGAGAATGATATGGTACATGTGTTATTTCATCAATATCTCTATTTTTTAAGATGGGTTTTTATAAAGAGGAGGACTTAACTACCTTATAAATTATAAGTTGACTCTTTTGTTTGAAACATTATAATATGTATTTTGAACTAATTGGTAATTTTCATTGTGTTAATGTTAAAATTAATATTTCACTTGATAATTTGCAATTATGTTCATCTAAAAAAAAATGGCGTACTATATAAAGTTTTTTTTTTTTATGTAAGATCATAATAAAATAATGTTAATTATAAAGTGCATGAATTTATTTGCATTATTTTATAAACTTTATTATGTTACAAAAAATCATATTATTCTAGATTTATTATTTTACAATTATTTAAATTTTAAAAATTTACAAATTTAAAATTTTTAATAAAATCATTTTGCATTAATACAATTAAAATCTTAAAAATATTTTACATATAATTACAATTACAATTATAATTTTACAATTTCACATACAATTACAATTAAAATTAAAATTAAAATTTTAGAATTTTACATACAATTACAATTACACTTACAATCCTTTCACAGTAATACAATTAAAATTTTACAAATATTGTTGGGGCCCTTGTTTTGAATTTTGAATAAATAACAGATTTTTGGGTTGCGGAATGACACATGGCAGTCGCAACCAAGTCACAACTACGGTGAGTAGCGGAGCTACCAAGGTTGCGAGGGAACAAGAGATAGATGAAGAAAGTGGATGCATGAGTACAGACAAAGAGAAGACACAACAGAAGACAGAGAGCAAAACTAATAGACAAAAAGAGAGAAGTTGGAAGCAGCCGAAGAAGAACGCAAGAGGAACTAGCAGTCACGATGGCGAGTTAATAAATAGCCATCACCCGGCCGAAAGAGAGGAGACGAATGCAGAGCGATTGAAGAGGATCAAGCGGATGCTGCAGGAGAGGTCTGTTCCGAGCATGGTATCTGTTTAGTTCCTAGGCTTCTCTTACCTATCTTTCTGTCTTACGAGATGTCTGTAACAGAATTATGAGCTCTTCCTGTGGAAGCAATGTAACTATGGATTTGGCTGAAGGTTATCAATATATTTGTAGATTGTTGTCCTATTATATGAGTTACATGTATGCATGATGTCTGTGATGCCTTAAAATTTTATTTGCTTAATATATGTTCAATCTTCTGAATGTTCTTGCATATATGATGATGTTCATGCAATCCATTCTACATCTCTCATGAGCTGCGGATCCCTCCACCACTATTGATTGATTCCCCTTCTGCATCTGGTCGCGGCACGCCTCGGGTGAGACTCTCTGCTCTCTGGAGTAGGGTGAGAATGCCAGCGTGGTTCTAGACTACAGCGGATTCCCTTGTTGGCCCCAACCTTTGAACCTGTGTCTTGCCTGCGAGACCTGTTTCTTCTCCAACAAATGGTTTCGTTGCTGGGACCCTACACGTTATGAGGGGAACTAGATCATGGTATCGACGGTCTTCGAAGGAGAAATACAGAGATGGTGGGATAACCATCTGGATCAATTTATTGCTCAGCAAGCGGAGCTAACAAATCAAAAGGAGAGGGTGCTCAAGGATCTTGTCCTTTTCTCAGATTCCGCCAGTTATACCTATGAGATCCTCTGGGGAAAATTCCCTAGCAACTTCTACAATTGGTTACGGAGGTTGCAGACCAAGGTACCTACGGATAGCTCACGGAAGATAAACCGCAAGTGGGTGCATGGGGATTTGGTGGTCCTGCATCGGCTGGATACTGAATTGACCCGCGTGGTGGATTTTTGGGTAGAGACCACTTTGGACGGATATATTGTGGAGTTTTTCGTAGAGTGCTACCAATCGTTCTCGAAGGCTGAGGCTATATTCTGCTCCGGGCTAAGAGGGAAGTTTCTCAAGGAGATTCCGCTGTCGATTAAGGCCCTGCTGGTGGACGAAGGGCTGATGGAATCCCAAAAATCAAGCATGGAAGCGTAAACCTCCAGTGCTGGGGGAAGGGTTGAAGGGACAGATGCTACGTGAAGTGTGAAGCAGGGGAGTGGGAAATGGATGCTGAGGCTACAAGGAGGTTGAGGGAGGGACGTGTACATCGAAGGGCGCAGATCGCCGAGAAAGGGTGATGCAGGAGTTGAAACGACGGGAAAACGATAGGAAGAATCAAGAGTAGGCGCCTCAGAGGATAGGAATTACGGACACTCAGGCAGATACCCTGGAGAGGGAAGGGACCGTTGTGGGAGTGTAGCGGGTGCATGGGAGCACAACTAAGAGAGAAAGGGAGACGACGACTGAAAAAGACGATGCAAGTGTGCAGCCCAAAGAAAGTTTCGATGGTGAATGGTACGTTGTGATGCAGCGATTGTTTCAAGAGCGGATGACACTCATCTCTCCAGGCATCCCTACTTCCAAAAAATTTCATGACAAGGATCCTTACCTTCCCTTGGTACTCTATAAACCTTTGAGTAATATTTTCATTAAGTTAAAAGCATTGAGTCGATTGCACAACAGTTTAGTGTCGCACGTTAATAGAAGCGTTACGAGTAGTATTGCAGTTCCTAGTGGTATAGTCACGCAACCAAGACCCGGAGGTTTATTCTAGTCACACCCTCGCAAGTAAATATGGCTGGGTCATTCACCCGGTCTCCAGAATCTTCTGGCCGGGGTAACAATGATGTGGAGCAACACTAGTATCTCTGCGAAGCCATATGTAGGGCTCGGCAGACGCTAGAAATAGGGAAGCTAATAGAGTTCCAAACCACGCTCAGAGAACAAGCTCTGCGATGGTTCATAAAGTGGTCAAAGGCCACCGAAATCCAGCAATCGCAGACTTTAAGTGGGATTTTTTCCAAGAATTTAAGCTCCCCCAAATAGACCAACAAGGTCTGTCCGAGCTCTGGGAGATTGAGCAGAAAGAAGGGGAGACTGCATGGGAGCTAATGCATCGGTTCAAGGAAGAAATCGGGAAACTCATCTACCCGATCGACACAAACCATCAAAGGGACTGGTTCATCAAGGCCCTACTTCCCTTGACACAAACCCCCCTCACCCAGCAGAAGATCGACAACTTGCAGGACGCTCTGGAGAAGGCTATGAAGATAGAGGCAATGGCAGGCTACCCTCAGGAATATCGGGGGTGGGCCGGCCCCGCAGGATCCTTCTTTGTTGGGCTTGCAACATTAGATCTCCAGTCTGACTAAAAAACTTAAGGAGATGCAGCCTATAAGACTAGCCAGGCTGAACGTTTGGTGCACTCACTACCTGGTCGAAGGGCACGTCGCAACTGAGTGTCCCCGGTTGTGTGGCTCGGGTGTGGGGCCCTCTGTCGCGGTAATACAGGGGATTCCACCTAACGGGGGTGGCGCGGTGATGAATCCACAGGGGGTATACTAGCCGCAACAGCCTTACACGGGGTTCCCACCTCAACCAAACCAAACTGCCATGAAATATTGCGAAATTTGCTAGACGATGAGGCATCAACCTTGGATGTGCCCAATATTGCAGAAGTACTCCAATGTCCCAAACAACGTATACTGTGATTTTTTTTCTTCCACGACTCACAACACCGAGCAGTGTAGAGCTCTCGACGCTCTGGCAGACCGGTTGGACCGACCCTCCTATAGGGTGAACGAGGCTTCCAGAGGCAGAGGAGGCAGTATGTGCGGAGGCCGCATAGGGGGACGGGGTCCGCTGAAATGCTAAAACTGTGACCAGGAGGGTCACGTGGCCTGTGAATTCCCCCTTCCCCGATGGCCGTGGTGTTCCTAGTGCTGCGTGAACGCCCATGCAACAGAGGACTTCCCGAAGCTTATCAGGAAGTGGGAGGAACGAGCACGGTAGAGGGGCACGAATCTCGTAAAATCTAAACCTCGGGGAACTGTCGATATTGTGATGCGAGGCGGAAAGAAGACGGGGGAGGACGCTTGCGGAAAGGAGCCAGCATGGGTTATCCGGCCCACCTCTCCAAAACAACTGATCAGGCTAGACGCATAGAAGAAGTACTTCTAGGAGGCAGTGGAGACCTTTGCCCAGCTGGGGGGAGCCAAAGGCCCTGAGGTACCCCCGACGACTGTTTCCAGAGAACAGAGTGCCATGGGGACCCTGATCGAGGAATGGCTCCCAGTTATTCCTCAGGATTGTTGACAATGCTTCAATGCGGGAACAGCTCAAGCATACTGTTGAGTCTCAAATCTGCATCTTTTCCATACATCTTTCTAGACCTTTTTCATCCACCTAAACCTTCCAAGTTGTCAATATCATTGTATATTAATTGCAAAAGAGCATCTAACATGGTTTTTAATTATATTTTTGTGTCTGCTGTTTGATTTAGATTTTTCTCATTTAGCTGTGGAATCTTGCCACTTTCCGCAGCTGCTGCAACTTTCCGCAGCCATTTTGTGAAACTCTATGTTACAGGTGTCTTCAGGAGAAACGAGCCACATGGGCAAGTTAGAAATGATGTGGACATGGATCGTGTCCTATTGGCTCGAGCAAATTCATCTAGGGAGGCTGCAGTCAAAGGTGGCCAAATGGAAGTCAACCGTAGAGTTCCACGGTGACAGGACTCTGTTTCGTGTCACGTGGAGATCTATATGGCCGTTTCTGAATTGCAGAAGACAAATCAACATCTGTACATGGCCCCATAACCGAATTCAAACATCCACTCCTCATAGATTTACTCTCCAACGCGGCCATGATCCTAGATCTTTGGACGTAATGGTTTACGTGTTCTCCATCAGCATAAATTTCAGGAAATTAGTTATATTTCCTTTGTTATAAATAACGCGTTTGCATACGCATATTAGATTAGTCTCTGTTAGTTTTTATTAGTCTGCTCTGTAATGTAATTACGCTGCCACTGTGCCGTAATATCACCTTGCTGTTATGACTGCATTTTAATATATAAGAAGACTCTGTTTCCAAGCGTAATTCGTACTTGAAGTCTGTTGCCAAGGCTGGTGTAGAGGGCCCCTGCACACGCTGAGGTTTTGTGCATTATTGTATAGTTCTTGTTTTATTTCTTTAAGCTCATTGTACCATAATTCATTCATGTGTTTATACATTGCATCCTTCATGGTATATATGCTTCATTTCTGTTTATAATCTTTCATGCTTTACATTTTACTTCTATCGTTCATGTTTTATGTTATTGTTAACTGATCAGTGTTCTTGTTTCAGGTTATAAATAGGCAGCCCAGGCATTTGCATAACTTTTTGACTAATGACATGGAATTAATATTGTTCTGCTGCTAATTTTCTTTTCTTAGTTTCTGTTTAATTTCAGTACTGCTTTGTTTATTTCAGTTTTGCTCATTTGCTTCAGTAGTTAGATTTAGATATATTAAATTTCTCATAACATTTTCAGTTGCCTCCGAAAGCCACAGCTGGACTGATGGTGAGGGATTGAGTTATGGATGTGTAGTTTGATATTAGTTTCCTTTCTGCAAGTTAGATATATTAAATTGCTCATAACATCTTCAGTTGCCTCCGAAAGCCACAGCTGGAGTGATGGTGAGGGATTGAATTATGGATGTGTAGTTTGATATTAGTTTCCTTTCCGCAAGTTAGATATATTAAATTGCTCATAACATCTTCAGTTGCCTCCGAAAGCCACAGCTGGACTGATGGTGAGGGATTGAATTATGGATGTGTAGTTTGATATTAGTTTCCTTTCTGCAAGTTAGAAATATTAAATTGTGCATGACATCTTGAGTTACCTCCGAAAGCCACAGCTGGACTGATGGTGAGGGATTGAATTATGAATGTGTGGTTTGATATTAGTTTACTTTCTGCAAGTTAGATATCAGTTACTCAAGTTGTTTATGGTTACCTCCGAAAATCATAGTTGGACTAATGATGAGGGATCAGAAGATAAGTTGATGTAATTTGATTTAGATTTACTTTGTTGCAACTTTTGGATTTCTTTCAGCATAGTTTCTTTTGTGTTTAGACAGCAGCAAGGATAGTTTGGTTTTCATGCTCAATAGTTCACTGTTTGATTTATTAGACTAGCAGCACATTTTCATTTCAGCAGCACATTTTCATTTCCTTTCAAGTTTTGTCATTGTATGTTTCAAATTCCTTTTTAAGTTTCAAGTTGATAAATCATTATA
Source organism: Pinus albicaulis (assembly GCA_034641835.2). Lineage (NCBI taxonomy): Eukaryota > Viridiplantae > Streptophyta > Pinopsida > Pinales > Pinaceae > Pinus > Pinus albicaulis. Next base: position 1,066,956,556 of record CM076574.1, on the reverse strand, counting down.
GAGGATATCATTTCCTTGAACAAACATAACCATACTTGTTTTCATTTTAGAATTTCCATTTCATCTTAGAAAACCAAAAACGACAAAAAGTTAAGAAATAGGTTATCTTGCACATATAGTGCGCCGCACTTCATCAGCTTACGAATCCTGGATTGATAAATTAATGTAGAAATTTAGGACACACTAAATTGACCAAACATTTTGGCGCCGTTGCCGGGGAAGTGTAACTAGGTAGCCAATTTCTTAAAAAAAAAAACAAAATAATAAAAGAAGGGAAAACTTGATGACTTCTTGAAGTATGCTCTCCTCTTGCACCTAGTGTGATCTGGAGGATCAGAAAAGAGAGTTATTGGTTTAGTAATTTCTTAAGTATGCTCTCTTCTTGCACTTAGTGTGACCTGGAAGATCAGAAAGAGAATTATTAGCCCAACTTTAAAAAAATAAAAAAAAAAATAAAAAATAAAAAAAAAAATGGCATGCATAGAGCAAGAGATTCTAGGGGAAGGTTTATAGCTAAATCCAAGAGTTCGATTTTCACAACTCCATCTTCTTCAAGGCATAGACAAGAATCACCACCATCTACCCCTAGCCTTAAGATTTTTGGAATTCAAGGAGCAGCTGAATTAGAGGATTATCCTATACCACCTACTAAATCTCATTTAGAAAAGGAAGAGACTCCCTCTCATCCTCCCTTGATAGAATAACTAGAGGACTTTAAGGACTCTAAAGAAACTATCATGGCAGAGGAAATAATAGATGGATTTAGAGGTAGAGGTAGAGGAGGAGGAAACAATGGAGACAACAATGGTGAAGATAATAATGGAAGAAATAGGGAAGAAGATAACTTGTTTGGATTCCCTATAGTTGATGAGGAAACTCATACAACAATGAAAAATATCTCACCATATTTCCTCCCTAACTTTTATGGATTGCGAAGTGAGGATCCTGAAACATTTCTGTTTGAGTTTGAAGTCGTGTGCCGAACCTATGACTATATGGAAGACTCTCAAAAACTCAAACTGTTTCCTTCAACATTGAAGGGATCTGCTTTGAAATGGTTCATGGGATTAGCCACTCAATCTATTAGGACTTGGAATGATATGAAAAAAACATTTTTGGATATATACTTGGACTATTGTATGCCCACCAATCACAAGGATGAGGTATTCAAAATGATGCAAAAAGAAGATGAAAATTTGGAAGATTTACTTGAAATATTTCAATACAACTTGAAAAGAGCAAAGATGAGCAACTTAGATGATGAAACCTTGAAATCCCTCATATTAAAAGCCATTAGAGATGAATGGATAGATATTTTAAACATGATGGGGAAAGGAGACATTTCTCAACTTCCACTTCGTGATATAACAGAACTATGTGTCCATCTCTCAAGAGGAAAATCTAAAACAGGAAAAGGACCTAGGGATCCTTCTCTTATTAGGGCTAACAAATCTGCAACTGGATCAGTAAGTAGGGCAGAGATTGGTAATATGCTTGATGAGTTCAAAACTGATATCTTAGGGAGCCTTAGTGAACAACTAGACACCCTTAAAATCCAAAACAAACAGAAAGCAGAAACAGATGCTTTAGCCATCTTTTGTCCGAAATGTAGGAAGAAACATGCTTTAAGGGAATGTCCCTTGGATGCAAAAGTTGTAGAAACATGTATGATTTTCTCAAAGAATCATGAGATCAAGGATTGTCCTTCAATTCCTGGACTCAAAGCTGTTTTTCAAGAAGACCCAAATTCAGTAGAATCTCTCTGTTTTGTTGCAAGAAGACCTTGGTAGGGACAACAAACTCAAGGGTTTAACAACCCTATGAATTTTCAAACCCCACCAAATTGGAATTCTTGGCAACAACCTTGGCCCCAACATCAAAATCCATATCATCCATGGGTACAAGTGATGCAAAATCCTTATGGGAGATTTGCTCAATTTTATCAATATCCTCCATCTTTTCAAAATCAACAAGCTCCACAACTTCCAAACCTAAATCCACAACTTTCATTGCCATTTCCACAACAACAACCTTCTCAACAAAATCCAAATCCTCAACTCATGCTCCCATACCAACAAAAGACAAATCAACTTCCAGCTCGGCCATTGCCAAATCCTAACAATAAAAATCCTCAGAATACTTACATGATAGAAGGACAACAATTTCCTACCTATATGATTGTTCCTCTCAATGATGTACAACTCAGATCTAGTAGAGTTTTAGAAAAACCTTCTATAGATATTCAAGAACAAGATACCTCTGAGGAGGACTCTCTTAAAGTCAATGAGGGTTCTGAGGAAGCATCTCTTCAAAATTCAAACATTCAAAAAGAAAAATAAAATTTAACACCCACAACTCCTATAGTTGAGCAACCTGCATCTTCATCTACACCTCCTTTTCCTGAAAGACTAAAAATTGACAAGGGGGTGGAAAAACAAATCTTGTTGCCTAACTATGATTTTCTAGATGAATTGAAGAATGTTTGTATCAAGATTCCTTTGTTACAAGCTATTCGAGAGATTCCTATTCTAGCAAAAACAATAAAGGAGTTGAGTTTCAAAAGACCAGGAAGGAAACTAAAAGACACAAGAAGAATCCACCTGGTAGGAAAAATTGCAGATATTATGATGGGAAAAATTACCATGCAGAAGTATGTAGATCCAAGAAGTCCAATTGTCAAGACACATATAAATGGGATAGAAATTCCAAATACATTGATTGACTTAGGGGCTGCTATCAACATTATGAGTAGACAGACTATGGACCAGCTAAAACTTCCTAACCTTCTTTTTACACCTACTTTACTGCAACTTGCAGATCGATCAAGTATTAAACCAGATGGTGTATTAGAAGATATTTCAGTCTCCTTAGATTCTTGGGAATATCCGGTAGATTTTATGATTTTGACTCCCAAGAGTAATCTAGGAGGGCACCCACTTATTTTAGGAAGACCTTGGCTAGCCACAGCTGATGCTTTTATTAGTTGTAGATCTGGGGACATGTACATTTCTAATGGTAATTCGATAAAGAAATTCAATTTGTATTCTCCAGCAAGAGCAATCACAGAAGTAGGAGACAATGAATGGGTTGATGATGAGGACACTATACAACCTGTCTTTACCATTTCTGAAATCAGTGAGGATAGTCAAATTCTGAACACATTAGAAAATTTTGAAATATCTTCAGAATATGACCCCACACAATTTCAGTTGGAATCTGACATAGAATATTTATCATCAAGACAAATGTCTCTTTACTCTATGGAAGAGTTTGGTAGTTCTACTATTGAGATTTTTCCAGGAAAAACATTGAATATCAACAAGCATTTGGAAAAGTCGCAACAAGAAGAACTAACCAAAATCTTGCAAAACATTCTACTGCATTTGCATGGGAGTATACTGACATGAAAGGTATTGATCCTAAGACTTGCATCCATCATATCTATATTGAGGAAAACAGTAGACCAATCAGACAACCTCAAAGAAGGATGAATCCAAATCTTAGGGAGATAATGAAAGAAGAGCTCCAAAAACTACTCAATGTAAACTTCATTTATCCAATTTCAGATAGTCGATGGGTTTCTCCTCTGGTTATAGTACCTAAAAAGAATGGTAAATGGAGGGTGTGCATTGATTACAGGGAATTGAATAAAGCAACTTTGAAGGATCACTTTCCTTTGCCTTTTATCGATCAAGTATTAGATACATTAGCAGGTAAAAAGTACTTTTCATTTTTGTATGGTTTTAGTGGCTATAATAAAATTCAGGTAGCACCCGAAGATCAAGATAAGACCACATTTACTTGTCCATGGGGAACTTTTGCCTATCGAGTACTTCCTTTTGGGTTATGTAATGCACCTGCAACATTCCAAAGAGCAGTACTAGGAATTTTTTCTGATCTAATCCATGATTGTGTAGAGGTTTATATGGATGATTTTACAGTTTATGGTAACTCATTTGAAGAGGCATTAGAAAATTTGGAAAAAGTTCTCATAAGATGTAAAGAAACAAACCTTTCATTAAGCCATGAAAAATGCTTTATGATGTTTACTGAAGGGATTGCTTTAGGACATCATATTTCAGGAGATGGGATTAAGGTTGATAGATCAAAAGTTGAAGTCATCTCCAAGTTACCTATTCCAAATTGTCAAAGAGATGTTAGAAGTTTTCTAGGATTTATTGGTTACTATAGAAGATTTATAGAAAACTTCACTAAAATAGCATCTCCACTCTTCAAATTGCTTACAAAAGATTGTGAATTCAAATGGGATCCTGATTGTCAATCGGCCTTTGAAACTTTGAAAACAAGAATATCTGAAGCACCTATCTTGAGAGGACCAAATTGGAAACTCCCTTTCCATATTTCTACGGATGCTTCAGATACAGCTCTAGGAGCTGTGTTGGGTCAAAAAGATTTAGTTCCTTATGCCATTTATTATACCGGTAAAAATTTGACTCCCACAGAGTTGAACTATACTGTGACTGAAAAAGAGTTTTTAGCTGTTGTTCATGCAATTAATAAGTTTAGACATTACATAACAGGCTATGAAACTTTTATTCATACTAACCATTCTACAATTAGATATTTAATGAACAAACCTGTTACTAATGGCAGAGTGACAAGATGGCTCTTAATTTTGCAAGAATTCAATATTACTGTGTTGGATAGACCAGGAAAACAAAATACAGTAGCTGATTTCTTGTCTAGGATTCAGAATACTAAAGAAGATTCTCCTGTAGAGGATAAGTTTTCTGATGAATACTTGTTTGCAGTAACTATTAAGACTCCTTGGTATGCAGATATTGCTAACTATTTGGTTACAGGGAAACTGCCTTCACATTTATTTCCAAGTGAAAAATGAAAAATTATTCAGGAGAGTTCAAAATATTCATGGATTTCTAACGAATTGTTTAAAACAGGGCCAGATCTTGTGATCAGAAGATGTGTCAGGGAAGATGAAATGCCTGATATTCTTAAGGCATGTCATGATGAACCATACGACGGACACTTTGCGGACAAAAGGACGGCCTATAAAATCCTTTCTTTGGGATATTATTGGCCTTCCCTCTTCAAAGATGCAAAACAATATGTCAAAAGGTGTGATAGCTGCCAAAGAGTAGGGAAACCTACCCTTTCAAATGAAATGCCATTGCAAACATAGGTACTCATTGAACCCTTTGAAAAATGGACTTTAGATTTCATTGGACCTATTAATCCACCATCTAAGCAAAAGAAGTATATATTGGTTTGTACTGATTATGTTACTAAATGGGTAGAAGCTAAAGCATTAGTATCTGCTACTGAAAATTCGGTTGTTCATTTTCTTTATGAGGATATTTTTACTCGCTTTGGTGTTCCAAGAGAAATTGTAACAGATCAGGGGAGCCAATTCACATCAAATTTGGTGGAGAAGTTGATGTAAGAATACAAAATCAAGCACAGAAGATCTACTCCTTACCATCCACAAGCAAATGGTCAAGTGGAGTCCACAAACAAAGTTCTTGAAAGTATCATCACCAAAACTGTTCATCTACATAGAAGAGATTGGGCAGAAAGGCTTCCTGAAGCCTTGTGGGCCTAGAGAACTACATGGAGAAATACAACAGGACATTCTCCCTATGAACTTGTTTATGGGAAAGAAGTCTTGCTCCCCATTGAGTTCCAAGTCAAGACCTTCAAGATAGCAGTTCGGTTGGGGATGGACTTATCAGAAGCCCAAAAGCATAGAATGGAGCAGTTGAATGAGCTAGATGAGATCAGACAAGAAGCAATTTTAAGAACTGATCTAGTTCAATATCAAAGAACTAAATGGCATGACAAGTACATCAAAGAGAATAAGTTTCAAGAAGGATATTGGGCATTGTTATTTGATTCCAAGTTTAAAGATTTTCAAGGAAAATTTCAGACTCATTGGCTTGGGCCATATGAGATTGACAAGATCTTTAGCAATGGAGCGGTAAGAATCAAGACCATTGATGAGTTTCAAACTCCTCTTATCGTGAATGGCCACAGATTGAATGTTTATCATAAGCCACTCTCAAAGGAGGAATTTGTCAAAATGTTTCAAGAGAATTCTGCAATCAGGCTGGTACAGAAGAATTCTTCTTCTCCACCAGCCTAGCTTTTGTTCTTTTCAGTTAAAAAAAAATAATAATAATAATAATAATAATTGTATAAGCCTGAAAACCAATCATTGATTGGCAGTCTTATACAAAAAATATAGGGTGAAAATCAGGAACACCTGACACTCTATATTTTCCAAAAAAAAAAATCTCTCTTTCATTTCACAAGTTTTGTGACCACCCACTCCATTCCATTCCACTTCATTTCACTTCATTTCACTCCATTCCACTTCATTTTTTCTATTTCATTCCATTTTCACCAATAAAATTCTTTTTCATGACCATTTCCATCTAGTCATTTGTCATCCATTCATTTTCATTCATCCAAATAATAGCTGTGTCAGTTTCCGCAGCTGACATCTGTTTCCACAGCTGACACCAGTTTCTGCAGCCAGAAGCAGATTCCGCAGCTACCACTCTGTTTTCAAAAGAATGTACAGCCAGATGTTATTTTCATAATCATGAAATAAAATGCAGGTATGAGGACCAAAAATGAAGACATGGAGCATTCAAGATACCAAAGAAGAGCAACTAATTGAAGACCAAGGAAAAGGCAAAGATTCCAAGGTATGAGTAAAATTCATTTCAAATAGCATTGAAAAAACATTTTTATATAGTTCTAAACCATAAGCTCCATCCATTATGTGCAATGATTATATTGACAAATTCCGTAACCCTTTCACGATCTCCATATGATCCTCCCGCATTCATTCTCAAACGGTTCCATAATTAAACCCCCGATCTTCACTCATACTCCGATATTCCACCTATGACAATGAGACGTAGTTGATTTTACCACGGACTCTTACAGCCGCATAAATCCATAGCCGTTGTTTAAACGTGCTCACATTTATTGTGCAGCCACCAAATTTCAAAACACTGTCAGATGTGTTATACTCCTATTGTTCTGTTAATCTCACAGCTGTGTCTCTGCCGTGCTCACGAAACCCCTCTCTGTTATGTCTCACTCCACTTCATTCTCTATTATGCTACAACCTGTATATCCACTCTTTGATATCTACCTACAGTCATTGTGCTCATCTCCATGCATTTAGCCGTTCTATTTCCATTGAACCCTCACGCAGGCAAATTTTTGAAGAGCAGAAAGAAGGATGGGTAAATTGCTAAGAGCAGAACCAGAAGGTCCTAAATTCATGGAGGGATATCCTCAAGTAAGGGATATATTGAAGAAAGCAAAGTGGCTGCGGTTTATCCAAAAGTTCATAGGTTATCATAAAGAAGTGACAAAAGCATTTGCAAGGTCGTTCAATGGCCTAGAAGTAGAGATTGGAGACCTTAAGTTTGCAGTGAACGAGGCATCTATAGCAACTGCCACGGAACTTCCTCAAGAGGGTGAGCGTTGGTTTAAAAATAAAAGCATTAGTGATGAAGCCTGGAGAACAATCTTACGAAACCAAGGTATGGACATAACTATTTTTAAAAGAGGAATTCATGTTCATGCATTGAAAGAGGAATGGGCTACTTTGTTGCTAGTTGTTCAAAAATTCATTACCTGTGAAGGCCGTTTTGGGTCCATGTATATGTACCACACCAGATTGCTGATGAATTTTCTAGATAATCAAACTCTCAATCTCCCATATTTTCTATTAAATAGTTTGAAGAAAATGTCTGTGACTGTTCAGAAGCATTTAGGAGATGTAGAACCACATCTATATCACCAAGGTCTTGTAAAAATTTTGATTGAAAAAGAGTTAAAGGAGAAGAAGGACACATGGGAACAATTTTTTATTAGAAATTTCTTTGAGGAACCTCAGGAAATTCCTGAAGGTAGCACATCAAGAAGGAGTAGGAGAAAAAGAATAAATGATGAAACTCAAAGTACTCCTACTCAAGAAATTCCTAAAGGTAACACATCAAGAAGGAGTAGGAGAAAGAGAACAAATGATGAAATTCAAAATACTCCTAATACTACAATTGAAAGAACTGATAGGGAAGAGAGACTGTCAAAGAGCAAGAAGAAAGAAACCAAGGGTAAGAAGCCAATAACACCAAAAGAGAGAAAAATTATTGAGGCTATACATCAAACCCCTTCTTTCGAAGAAGAAGATCATCAAGTGTTATCTGAAAGATTAGTTTATCTTCAAAAACAGTCATCTATGGCCAAGAAGACAGAGAAAGGAAAACAAAAGCAAAAGGACAGTGGTCCACAGCGTGTGAGAAGAAGTTCCAGACTTAAGGGGAAATTGAGGAAAACGCAAATGAAGGGACCCCATTTCATTGATTTGGGAGAAGAAACATCTGAACAGTCCCCAGCTGACCATAGTCCATCTCACTCTCAGTCAGTTAGTGAACCTGGTTCATTTCATTCTCAGTCAGACACTGAACATAGTCCATCCCATTCTCAGCAAGATGTTGATGTGAGCCCTTCTCAGCCAGATTTTGAAGATAACTCTCCTTCACGGCATTTTGGGGACAGCCCAATAAAAATGACACCTGAAATAGACCCCAAGCAACAAGAAGTATATGATTATATAGAATATTTGGAAAAAGCAGCTACAGGTCCCAGTACTTCGTCCATTCAGCCTCACACAGTACAGGATAATTTAGTCCAATCACTAAAACATGAAGTCTTTGAGCTAGAGCTTTTAAATAAACACATTAAAAATGAAAATGAGACATTGAAGGAACAGAGTAAATTGGACAAAACCATTCATGATAATACCATGCTACATCTGGGAATATGGCAAAAAAATAACAAGAAATTGAAAAGGAAATGCCAGAAGTTAAGCAGAGCACTGGTTAATATCAAATTTAGATGCCTAATGAAGAAGCCCAGAATGTTGGCAGCACCAAGGAAGAAGAGGAGAGGGCTGGATGTACTGGCTGAAGTTTCAAGGCATATGAACTAAGGGAGGATTATCAAAATGCATGAGGACATGCAACACCTTCACAGTGGGGGTATGTTGAGTCTCAAATCTGCATCTTTTCCATACATCTTTCTAGACCTTTTTCATCCACCTGAACCTTCCAAGTTGTCAATATCATTGTATATTAATTGCAAAAGAGCATCTAACATGGTTTTTAATTATATTTTTGTGTCTGCTGTTTGATTTAGATTTTTCTCATTTAGCTACGAAATCTTGCCACTTTCTGCAGCTGCTGCAACTTTCCGCAGCCATTTTTTGAAACTCTATGTTACAGGTGTCTTCAGGAAAAACGAGCCACATGGGCAAGTCAGAAATGATGTGGACATGGATCGTGTCCTATTGGCTCGAGCAAATTCATCCAGGGAGGCTGCGGTCAAAGGTGGCCAAGTGGAAGTCAACCGTAGAGTCCCACGGTGACAGGACTCTGTTTCTCGTCACGTGGAGATGGATATGGCCGTTTCTGAATTGTGGAAGGCAAATCAACACCTGTACATGGCTCCATAAGCCGAATTCAAACATCCACTCCTCATAGATTTACTCTTCAACGCGGCCATGATCCTAGATCTTTGGACGTAATGGTTTACGTGTTCTCCATCAGCATAAACTTCAGGGAATTAGTTATATTACCTTTGTTATAAATAACGCATTTGCATACGCATATTAGATTAGTCTCAGTTAGTTTTTATTAGTCTGCTCTATAATGTAATTACGTTGCCACTGTGCCGTAATATCACCTTTCTATTATGACTGCATTTTAATATATAAGAATACTCTGTTTCCAAACGTAATTCGTACTTGAATATTGTTTCCAAGGATGGTGTAGAGGGCCCCTGCACACGCTGAGGTTTTGTGCATTATTGTATAGTTCTTGTTTTATTTCTTTAAGCTCATTGTGCCATAATTCATTCATGTGTTTATACATTGCATCCTTCATGGTATATATGCTTCATTTTTGTTTATAATCTTTCATTCTTTACATTTTACTTCTGTCTTTCATGTTTTATGTTATTGTTAAACTGATCAGTGTTCTTGTTTCAGGTTATAAATAGGCAGCCCGGGCATTTGCATAAATTTTTGACTAACGACATGGAATTAATATTGTTCTGCTGCTAATTTGATTTTCTTAGTTTCTGTTTGATTTCAGTATTGCTTTGTTTATTTCAGTCTTGCACATTTGTTTCAGTAGTTAGATTTAGATATATCAAATTGTTCATGTCATTTTCAGTTACCTCCGAAAGCCACAGCTGGACTGATGGTGAGGGATTGAATTATGAATGTGTAGTTTGATATTATTTTACTTTCTGCAAGTTAGAAATATTAAATTGCTCATGACATCTTCAGTTACCTCCGAAAGCCACAGCTGGACTGATGGTGAGGGATTGAATTATGAATGTGTAGTTTGATATTAGTTTACTTTCTGCAAATTAGATATATTAAATTACTCATGACATCTTCAGTTACCTCCGAAAGCCACAGCTGGACTGATGGTGAGGGATTGAATTATGAATGTGTAGTTTGATATTAGTTTACTTTCTGCAAGTTAGAAATATTAAATTGCTCATGACATCTTCAGTTACCTCCGAAAGCCACAGCTGGACTGATGGTGAGGGATTGAATTAGGAATGTGTAGTTTGATATTAGTTTACTTTCTGCAAGTTAGATATCGGGTTACTCAAGTTGTTTATGGTTACCTCCGAAAATCATAGCTGGACTAATGATGAGGGATCAGAAGATAAGTTGGTGTAATTTGATTTAGATTTACTTTGTTGCAACTTTTGGATTTCTTTCAGCATAGTTTCTTTTGTGTTTAGACAGCAGCAAGGATAGTTTGGTTTCCATGCTCAATAGGTCACTATTTGATTTATTAGACTAGCAGCACATTTTCATTTCGGCAGCACATTTTCATTTCCTTTCAAGTTTTGTCATTGTATGTTTCAAATTCCTTTTTAAGTTTCAAGTTGGTAAATCATTATAGAGAATATCATTTCCTTGAACAATCATAACCATACTTGTTTTTATTTTAGAATTTCCATCTCACATTAGAAAACCAAAAACGACAAAAAGTTAAGAAATAGGTTATCTTGCACATATAGTGTGCCGCACTTCATCAGCTTACGAATCCCGGATTGATAAATTAATGTAGAAATTTAGGACACACTAAATTGACCAAACACATACCTTGGAGGACGTACTCCAGGGGAATGCAGGGCCAGGGGAACCTTTGAACACAACACTCCAGTATGTACAGTGGGTCAAGTGGAACAAGAGAAGAACATGAAAATAGTTTCGGCTTAACACGCAGGTTGTGGGATTCCAGATCAGTGACACCATGCTCGACTTAGGCTCTGACGTCAACATCCTGCTGCAAAAGATGTGGGAGGCTCTTGGGCGGTCGCGGCTGACCTACTTGCCCATCCAGCTTAGAATGGTGAACCAGTAATGCATTGTGCCAATGGGTCGACTTGAAGACGTCGAGGTCGACATTGCAAGGGTGAAGACTTACACAGATTTTGAGGTTATTGATATTATGGGAGACAAGGATCCTTACCCTACCCTGTTAGGCATCGATTGGGCTTTTGAGAATTACACCATCATCGACCTCAAAAAGGAGCTAATGATTTTTCAAGATGGCAAGGTCTGAGTCACTCAACCTCTCGACCCGTATTAAGGCTCGCGATATACAGAAACTGTGGATACCCAGAAGGATGCTCAAATGTTGGAAAACCTTTATCAGATGACAACAGGAAAACAAGAGGACTATATTAACCTGACCGCAACCGGCTCCGTCAGCTGGCACAGTGTCCAGAGCTCAGAGCTGGGATCGGAACTAGCTTGGGAAGATTGGCAGCAAGGTGGGTATGAGACTAGCATGCGGAGATGTCCCAACATTGCCCGAGTCTGTTGGATCGACACTGAGATCAGGGAGTATGTCAAACATGCAAGCCGTCAATAATTTTATCGCAAAGGTAGAAGATGCGGTACCAGAAGGAAGCAGGATACCACTTTTGGATGTAGCACTATAGTCCACATCAGCCAGGTGGTGGAAAAATCACCGCAACACCTTGTCGCGGTGGAGTTGTGTAGCGGAGGCTTTGAGGGTGTGGTTCAAAGAAGACGAAGGCCCTCGCCGCAGGCACAGGTATCAAGGGACTTCTGATCCACGAGACCACCTGAAAACCTGTGAGGAGCAATGGCAAAGTCTAGGGTATCCGGAAGAGCTGTGGGTACATCGGTTCATCCACTCCTTAGGTACCATTCCCCAGGCCTGGTACTTAGAAGAAGAGAGAAAAAGAGGAACCAGCTCCTGGTAGGAAGTCACGAACAAATTTGTTCAGTGCTTTTCCTTCGAGGGAGAGACCGAGCTGGTGTCCCAGGCATTACAAGCTATCAAGGGGGTATTGTTTCTCCATGATTCGGTGACTGATGGGAGCACATTAGCATTACACCCTGAGGGCAGGTGTGAGTTGTCTTGCCAACAAATCGATGAAAATTTATACGATGATAGTCTGGAGGACCTAAGGCACCTATATTTTGAAGAGAAGGAAGGTGAGCGGAACATCAAGGAAGAGCTGACCACTGAAGGCGTCCATCTTCTTCCGCTGAAGACAAAGAATTTGAACATCGGCACGGAGGAAAAAACCCAAACTGGCTACAGTTGGGGACTACTGGGATGAGGAGACGACAAAGGAAATTTTCAGCCTCCTCCAGGAATACGAAGACCTATTCCCTTCATCAGTTTCAGACTTAAAAGGCATCAAAGGTGACCTCGGAGAAATGCGGATTGTGCTGAAACCAGATGCCAGGCCCGTGAAGCGTCGACCCTATAGGTTGAACCCTCGGATCAAAGAAAAGGTTAAGTTGGAGATTGATAAGATGCTCACAGCAGGTCTAATCTTTCGAGTGGAAGAAACAGAGTGGGTGAGTCCTATCGTCGTTCAGAATAAGAAGGACAAGTCAGAGATACGCATCTGTGTCGACTACCAGAGTCTGAAGAACGCTTGCATCCATGACCCATTTTCCACTACATTCAGTGAAGAAGTATTGGATCATGTTGCAGGGAATGAAGCCTACTCCTTCACTGATGGATTTTTTGGCTACCATTAGGTGCGCATTGCAGAAGATGAAAAAATGAAGACGACGTTCACCACCGAATGGGGTTCGTTTTCATACCACGTGATGCCGTTCAGATTGAAGAACGCCCCTGCTGTGTTTTCCCGGATCGTCATCGCTTCTTTTCAGGAGTACATTCATAATTTTCTGGAAGTCTACATGGATTATTGGACCATCTACAGTTTGCTGAAAAACCATGCCACCTTGTTACGTATCATGTTTGATCGGTGTCAATAGTTGGATATTTCCTTGAACTTGAAGAAATGCATTTTTGTGGTTCCTTTTGGCACGCTGCTAAGACATGTGGTGTGCAAGCAAGGGGTCTGCATCGACCCCGCCATGGTGGCCGTGATCATCCACATGGAAGCCCTTGAAATGGTGATGCAGTTGCAGGCACTGCTAGGGCACACAGGTTATTACAGACGGTTTATCCAAAATTATGCGAAGATCACCGCTCCTCTGGAAAAGCTACTGCAAAAGTCGAAAGTGTTCTAGTGGACAGAGGAGTGTCAGATGGCCCTTGACACTCTAAAGGAAAAGCTGGCAACGACGCGTATTCTAGTTCACCTAGATTGGGATAAACAGTTCCACGTGCATATTGACGCTTTCAGTATTGCACTCGGGGCTGTCTTGGCACAACCTGGGGAGACGACAGTGGACCACCCAATTTACTTTTCCAGCTGTAAATTGTCTAACGTAGAGTAGAATTACACCACTACCGAGAGGGAGGCCCTTGTGATGGTGTATTTGCTCTAGAATTTTCGCCACTATCTTCTAGGAGGTAAATTCAAGTTCTTTACGGATCACTGTGCGTTAAAGTACTTGGTCAATAAGCCCATTTTGGAAGGACGGATCTGTTGATGGCTTCTACTCTTCCAAGAATTCACCTTCGAAGTGATCGTCAAGCCCGGGAGGTTGAAAGTCAGGCCCGATCATTTATCCAGGTTGGAAATGGGGGAGAATGACGGCTCTCTGGATGATGAGCTGCTGGATGCTGATCTTTTCTGAATCAAAGCCGTACCAGATTATTTGGCCGAAATTGAAACTTATTTGACCACGGGGCAGTGCCCTCCGCACTATACCCCGCTCCAGAAACGACACTTGGTCGTTCGCACTGCCGAATACCAACTGATTGCGAGATAGTTGTACAAATTGGGCCTCGATGAGGTTCTGCGCAGATGTATAATCGACCACGAATGTGAAGCCATGATGTGGGAATGCCATAGCAGCATTGCGGGCGGGCATGTCGGGTCGAAATCCACTGCCAGGAAGGTGCTCCAAGCTGGACTATGGTGGCTGACGGTCCACGCCGATTGTAAGACATTTGTTAAGAGATGCAATATCTGTCAGCGAACGGGGAGGCCCTCTCACAGGGACGAGCTCCCACTACACCCGGTGCATGTGTTGCGGTCGTTTGAGAAGTGGGATGTTGACTTCATAGGCCCCATAGCCCTGGTAGCCAGGCATTCTAAGGCCCGATACATCATCACCGCCACTGACTACCTCACCCGGTGGGCTGAGGCATCAGCGGTACGGGACTGTATGGCGGATACAGCAGCTCAGTTCATCTTTGAACACGTCATCAATAGGTTTGGCTGCCCACAAAGTTTAACTAGCGATCAAGGTAAGCATTTCATTAATGAAACGGTCAAGTCACTACTGGACACATTCATGATTCAACATCACAAAAGCAACCCGTACCACCCGTAGGCCAATGGTACTGTTGAAGCGTTCAATAAAATCCTCGAAAAGGGTTTGATGAAGATCTGCAATGCCTAGCAGGATGACTGGGATGAGCGGTTACGAGCTGAACTATGGGCCTACCAGAATACCGTGAAGCGGTTGACCAATCAAACACCGTTCTAGTTGGTGTATGGCCGAGAAGCTGTGATTCCCGCCGAGTTCACCATACCGAGTATTTTAATTTCCACATCCCTCAAGTTCTCGAAGGAGGAATCACTACAGGATTTCCTCCATGAATTACAAGAACTGGACGAGGTCCAGTTTCTGGCTGAATTCCACCAGAAGGTTCAAAAGGATAGGCAGAAGGCATGGCACAATTTCCACATCAAGAGCAAAACGTTCGAGGTAGGAGGAAAGGTTCTCTTATATGATAGAAAGTTTTAGAAGTTTCCAGGAAAACTGCAGATGCACTAGTTGGGACCTTACTTCATCGTTGAGATTAGAGATTCCAGAGCCGTTCGATTGGCTCATCTGGATGCTACTATTTTACCTGGGTGGGTGAATGGCGCACGCCTGAAGCCCTACCATGACTAAGTTTCTTTCACTTCTCATCAATAACTCTCACACCTGAGAGAAGCCGTAGAGTAGCATAGTTGAATAAATCTCCCACAACCGGGATGAGCATAGGTAGTGTTTATCGTTCATGCATAGGTCGTCAACAACCGCTCTGTTGCGGGGACGACACCTCAACCGATTGTGGTCGGGGAGGAGCGCGTCCACCATGTCATCCCCGTAGGATCAAAAAACGTGTCCGTGTCATTCCATATCATTTCAGTCAGTACTTGTGTCAGTCCGTAGGATCGTCTATATTTGCAGCATAAATGACCATAATTAGAATTAACCCTAAAATAATCATTTGTCCATAATTTGAAGTAACCTCAGCCGTCGCGTCTGCCCATTTCCCCCATGCCACCGTCAATAGATGTCATACTACACCTCAGCCAGCGATTGATCGCACGATTATCGCCGAGAAGAATTTCAGCAGGAATTAACTCGTTATGGGGTCTCATCAACCTCACTCGTGCCAGGTAATTACATAACTTTCATGGAAAAAAGCACGAGAATGCTAGAGCAGTTAGAATTAGAAATTAGAGCAGCACCAGAGTAGCTGAAGCATCCAGAAGCACAGCGCCGAGAGAATACGCCGAGACCAATTCTGTAGGTGTATCAACGCCAAGAAAAGATGCCGAAAGCCAACCCAGCAGTCATAGAACCGGAGCTCGACAGCAAAATTCATAAAACAGAGTCCCTCGTCGGGAGATACGACAATGCGACCCTCATAGACGCAAAACTCTTAGACTCTTTAGAGTTCCTGGCACTCAAATGGCAGGTGTATATGGAACATTACATCACTGAAGTCAGGCGTTCAGCGAACAGAATTTTGCCAGAGTTCCAAGGCATACAGCAATCCTTTCTTCTGAACTTAAGAAATCTCCCGGTCTTCGAGACCTCAGGACCGGCCATGCAGTGCAACAAGTTCTTACTCAGCGACATCCAGAACGGGTCATTGTGGTTGAGTAAGGAAATTCCAATCCATGCTGAAGATATCCACTGGCTTACAGGGCTTTCACAGAATGGCCCGGATGTCTCGACTGCATGTCAGACCTCCTCCAAATGTGCAGAAGTCAGGAGATTTCGACTATTATCCAAAATATGGCACACGACGGGGAGGAAAGGGAGCAAAGATGGAGCTTATCAACAAGCCCGAAATCAAGTTTGCACGCTACCTCATTTCCAATAAGACAATGAGGCACTACACGAAGGGCGAGTGTACCCTGGATACTATTTCCATTGCAGAGCACTGTGTCCAGGGGGCGAAGTTGAACTGGTGCTCCTTCCTGTTGAAGGATTTGTTCGATGCGTGCGAAGACAACTACAACCGGGCCACAAGCTTCATCTACAGGTATTTTATAGTTGCATTTGCCATGTGGAAGTGGCACACTCCCCTTGTCAGGCTACGAGTGGAAATAACGAAGGGCCAACCTCTCGCGATGAAGTTCGTTCCGTGGAAGGTGTTGGGTGATCCCAGCACCAAAGAGGTCAATGTAGAGGCATTTAAGACCTAGTATGGGTTAATGACAGACGTGGTAGCAGGCTAGCAGAGGGTGCCCAGGAACCTACTGGATGAGTACAGTGAGCAAGTATGATTCGGGGTCAGCCACAGGCATACCTGCATCCGACCTACTTGCATGCTGGAGGACACATTTCACATGCGGCTGCAGAAGTTCCAGCTCGAAGACACAGCCTTCCACAATGAAGTTTTTTCGTGGATGGGGGTCGTGATGGAAATCCACAATAGGGTACCCAGATACAATTTTGATCAGATGTTACCGCAGCAACGGCCTGCCGAGACAGAAGCGAAGGCGGCACAGTAGGACTCCACCGTGCAGCTCACCCCCCTCATTCGCCACTTAAACACTACGGTACATAATTTTAATGAAGTGGCTAAAGTTGTCTCAAGTGGTGCCATTCCTTTTCCTGTTTTCTCTGAGTTCTAGCTTTCTCAGTCCACATCGCGTCTCCACACAACTTCCATCAGCTCGCCCATCCCTACTGTTTTATTTATTTCTCCAAGTCCGATGATGACCCTTGTGGGGGAAAAGAGTAAGTCCACCGACTCCTTGGAAGCTCCTTAGACCAAGCGGGGCCAAACCATAAAGTCGAGTCCGGTGGTGGACCTCACTGAGGAGGATCCACCCCAACCACCGAGTACAGGGGTGCTGATACAGGAAGAACCACCCATTGACCCCTCTGAGTTCATCAATGTTTGGCTTTTACCACCTCGGACCGTTCCACCTTCGTCTTCTCACTTCGTTCCTCCTCCACCTACCACTTCATCTACACCATCCAATTCATCCGCCACCGTGTCCAACCCAATCATCCGAGACACTTAATGGGGACCACAGGGCCAAGGTTGACTCTAGTACTGCAGCAGTAGTACCACCGGTCGACCCCATTGGGGAACCCCAAGTCTCTTTGTCTGATATCATTACAAAAAAAACAAATTGTTGCCGACTCAACTGAGGCTCAGCTTGAGCCTACTGTAACTCCACAAACCATCCAAACAGATCAGCAGGAGCAGTCGTACTTGAATATGTCCGACTCAGCGCCTCATCAGACCCCACCGTCATCCCCTCATGAGCATTCCACCTGATTAGTTGCCAGTGGGCAACCCCTACAGGAACGACAGCCGGAGCAAAGCACTTCGGGGGTCGCCAATCTCGAAACATGGGGTACGGCTCAGTTGTACCTCTTTATCCAGAGGGAAGCCCAACAGGTAGAACGGCTTCATTCTGAACTACAGCAACGGTGCTAAGAGCCGCACAGGGGCAGCTACAGGGTCAGATAAACGAAGTGGTCAAGGTGTTTTTGGGATTATGGCCAGCCGTTGAGGCTCACTACACTCAGCTGCCTGCAGATGTACCAGAGACAAATATCCTTGAGCAAGCCCTCCACCTCAGGATCGTATTCAATGGCCTCCACAAGGAAAATGTAGAGCTCCAGGTGGCATTAGCAGCACAGCCAGCGCTGCCCAATCCCGAGGCAGTTTATACAGCACAGAATGCAAGGAAACAGGGCCAGGCCACCCAGATGTAGGAAAATCTCAACTCTGTAGCACGTGATGCTTACAACTCCTGAAAGGTCTTCAAGAGTGCTTGATGGCTCTCACGGTAAAAAATCAGCCCATTTCAGCGCAAATGCAGCAACTTTCAAAGGAAATTCAAGATGCCACAGACCCCTAGCGGTTGGACCAGCTATATACTTAGGCAGATGCTCTGGAATTCCAGATCCAAAAAACAGATGCCAGCTCAGTAATGGCCAAACAAGAAATTCGAGAGCTCCATGAGCCCCTCCAACTTAGCACCAAGACCATGCAGTAGCTAGCCACCGAGGCCGAAACCCAAATCGGCACAGTGTTTGGGGCTGTACCGGCACATGTCGAGGAGGAAGCTGTCACCAAGATCACCGCAGAGACAGATGCATTATTACAGGGGTGGCAACAAGCTGTGATGGCCTTCAATACAGCGTTCAGCAAGGTCCCGGCATTGGGGCCCTTGTTTGGGTAGCAGACCGAAGGCGCACATCAAGAACAGGGCACAGGGTTCGGTGGGGTGATGGAGATAGAGACGGTGATTTGTGATTGACTCGGGATGAGTAAAGAAACTGTGGTCGGGGCCTGTTGGGGCCCTTGTTTTGAATTTTGAATAAAGAACAGATTTTTGGGTTGCGGAATGACACATGGCAACCGCAACCCAGTTGAAACTACGGTGAGTAGCAGAGCTACCAAGGTTGCGAGGGAACAAGAGATAGCTGAAGAAAGTGGATGCATGAGTACAGACAAAGAGAAGACACAGCAGAAGACAGAGAGCATAACTCATAGATAACAAGAGAGAAATTGGAAGCAGCCGAAGAAGAACGCAAGAGGAACTAGCAGTCGCGATTGTGGGTGAATAAATAGCCATCACCCGGCCGAAAGAGAGGAGATGAATGCAGAGCGATTGAAGAGGATCAACTGGATGGTGCAGGAGATATCTGTTCCGAGCATGGTATTTGTGTCGTTCCTAGGCTTCTCTTATCTATCTTTCTGTCTTACTAGACATCTGTAACAGAATTATGAGCTCTTGCTGTGGAAGCGATGTAACTATGGATTTGGCTGAAGGTTATCAATATATTTTCAGGTTGTTTTCCTATTATATGAGTTACATGCATGCATGATGTCTGTGATGCCTTAAAATTTTATTTGATTAATATCTGTTCAATCTTCTGAATGTTCTTGCATATATGATGATGTTCATGCAATCCATTCTATATCTCTCATGAGTTGCGGATCCCTCCACCACTATCGATCAATTCCCCTTCTGCATGTGTTCGCGGCATGCCTCGGGTGAGACTCTCTGCTCTCCGGAGTAGGGTGACAATGTCGGCGTGGTTCTAGACTACAGCGGATTCCCTTGTTGGCCCCAACCTCTAAACCTAGGTCTTGCCTGCGAGACTTGTTTCTTCGCCAACAAATATTTTACATACAATTAGAATTACTATTACAATTTTACAATTTCATGTACAATTAGAATTGCAATTTTAGAATTTTACATACCATTATAAGTACAATTTTAGAATTTTACATAAATTTTACAATTACAATTACAATTTTACAAACTAAAATATATACCATTACAATCACAATTTTAGAATTTTACATACAATTACAATTACAATTACAATTTTACAATTTTACATATATACAATTACAATTAAAATTACAATTACAATCATTTCAGAATAAATTACATATTACAATTACTATTAAACTTTTACAAATATTTTACATACAATTACAATTACAAATACATTTACAATTTTAAAATTTTACATACAATTAGAATTAGAATTACGCCTTTACAATTTGTCATCTATAAAATTACAATTACAATAATTTCACAATAAATTAAATATTACAATTACAATTAAAATTTTACAAATATTTTACATACAATTACAAACACAAATACAATTTTACAATTTTACATATAATTAAAATAAAAATTTCAATTACAATCACGACATCATATTTATTAAATATCATGATCATTTAATATTTAATTAATTAATACACATCACAATCATGATAACCATCGTACAAACATCATATTCAACTAAAAAACACATTCAAATTCGCTAACATCGTCATGATCATGATCATCTAACAAAACACAATTAGCATTGTATAACATCATCATAACACAAACATCAAATATACATCTCCTGTCAAATAACTGCTATCACATACACATCTATCTGCAAGATGCACATTAGATCAACATATCTAACATGACCTAACAATATAAACATCATGATGATCACCAACATGTAAATTAAGTACAATTACAACATGAACATAAAATACATGGACTATATATATCTATATATATATATATATATAATGTCAAAAATATACAACTATAATATAAATGTCAAATATCAGCTCGTGGTACATCATAAATAGCGGTACTAGTCGAGGCCTACTCATTCAATGGTGCAACCTCGACAAGCTCAGATACATACTTATCATCACATGCCTGCTGATCTGGTACTGGTCCCTCTTGCTTATCAAGATCAACTCTCGGGTGCTCACCCTGATGACTTGACATGGTCGATGGTCTAGCCTGCTCATGATCATGAGTACTGCTGGATGCTGACTCAGGATGGTCGATGGTCCAACCTTTTCTCCATGATGACCGTTGGTCGATATTATAGGTTGCTGCTCATCTGGTGCAACGCAAGGTGAATGATGATAACTGCCCTAATCGTGATCATCAGATGATGCATCGCTGCTCGCGGATTGTCGATCACGTGTTGCATCTCGACCATGCCTATAATGGCAAAGGGCCCTCCTCAACGACATAACTAAGGTCATAGCTCTTACGACATTCCGCATCAGGCTGTACATGTCACACATCATGCCTCTCCACATATGTACCTACCTACCATCGGCCTGTATATATCTCATAGTGGCGGGCTTGACTCCTGCCTCAACAAGCAATGCACAGAGTTGGTCACCCAACTCCATCCTCAATCTACTATCAAACCTAGCACGCCTAACCAAAGGCAGTACTGACGTACCAGTAGGAGAAAATCTGTCTGTACAGACCTCATGATCCTCGACATTTGCTATCTTCCAGAACTTGAGGAGGCCTACCTGCCTTAGGATCCCCTGGGTAGCTACTGTAATAGGGTGAGGGTACACATCTCTCTTCCTCTCTTGTGCCTCCCACAGGAAAACCATGTTATACTGGCCCGCCTTTTATTGTTGATGTTCCCTCTCTTCTCTCCTTTCACTTAGCTAAATGATGGACATATTAAATACACATTTTTTACTAAATGAGACGTGTTTATGAATATAAATTTATAATTGTTTTTGAAAAAAAAAACAGTCAGTGCGCGATAAAAAATGGGCATGCACCGGTAATGGTGCATATTTTTTTTTCGCGCACTAGAGGCGGTCCACCAAAAAATTTGTAGTGCACTAGAGGCGTTCACCTACAGATTTTCAGTGCACCTCCCTCCTGATACGGTGCGGTGGTATAACAGACTGCATGGTTGACTATGGACCAGTGTCTGGAGGGTGGTGCACTGACCAAACCATACACCCTAGGGCGTAGAGTTTGGTCAGTCCACCGACCTCCTAAAATCAGTACATTGTCAACGGTGCATTCTTTTACCAGGTCACAATGTTGACCATGTCAAAATGATGGAATGTGGTGCAGTGACAAAATTACCCCCCCCATTTGGGGTAGATATTTATATTAACGCACCGCATTGCCACTATTCCAGAGGGTCAACGGTGCAGCTAGGTAACCGACCGCACTGCACTTTTTTTAAATTTTAAAATAGCATGGTGCGCCTTTCGGTACCACCCCAAAACTAGTGTAGATACCATTAGCACCGGTTGCGGTGCGACCTGTGAATTTACAGAAAGCACCGTGAACCAGTGTAAGCCGAACGGCTTGAGCACACCATGCAAGATTTTTTTATTTTTTTTAACGGTGAATTTTAGGCTAATTTACAAATTTAATCCCCAAAAAGGTTTAATTATTGAAAAAACAAGGAAAATACCTGTACATTTGGTCGTCGAGGAGGCATATTGGCTGTAGAATTTTCAAAACAAAATTTCCCATCATTTTCCAAAATTCAAAATGGAGATGGTGTGCAATGGAAAACAACAGTGTGTGCAATAGGAGCATCGATGATTAGGAGATCAAGTCATATGCTCAAAAATGAAAGTGCTTGAAACAGGTCCAACCCTGAGCGACCGGAAAGGTCTCGTCGTTGCAATTCCGACACCGCAAATGGTTCGAAAAACTGATGTCGAATGAGGAATATATCGCATTCAGTTCGTTTTCCCAAACAACAAAATTTTGGTGACTAGATGCCCAGTCAGCTTGCAGGTATAGTCTACGTAATATTCTTGGAATATTCCATTTTCTTCTATTCCAATGCAATGGATCCACATGGCACATTATGGGTCGCTGGATTTTGATGGTACGGAAGTTGATTTGGACCATTGGATGAGGTTTTGGATGGGCCAATGGATTAGCAACACGTGGAAAGCCCGCAAGCCACCACGTGTCCTTAGGACAGTGTGTTAAAAAAATTTATGGAGCTCCAGAGTTTTAAACCATCGACCTCATAGCCGCCAGCCCGCCTGCATGCCATTATGCCACAAGAAGTACTTACCATGTATATTGGGCTGCATCCATTTAAGGTTTAATTGTTTAAACGTTGGGGGAGCGGAGGGTCCAGCAACGAGGGGCATCCCCTCCACATATGATCCAGTGCTAAAAATCGTGGCCCTTAAATGATAAATCTCAAACCTTAAACTTATTCGTGGTTTTGTTCACATGTCTGACAGTTACATTAAAATTGCAGACAAAGGTTTTATGGGCGTTTTCATTCGGCGGTTTAAGGAATGTGGTCACATGCCACAGTTCACATTGCCACAACATCTAATGTTTTAAGTTGGCGGTAACAGAGTTTACACTAGCAAAAGTTATGAACTGATCACATGAAGGGATTTAAGTTGTAATTTGTGACGGTAACATCGAACGTAACCACTGACGGAAAGGAAAGGTGTTCACATGTGGGAGTATGGCAGTTAATGCCTCGGGTTGTAGAACATTTTCATTCCAGATTCCAAACCTTTCGGCAGTTTGTTGTTACAAAAGATGCGGAGGTTACGATGAGGTTGGTATGTGACCACCCGTCCATCTATTTTGAAGCGTGCCCCTATTTTTAGGGCATTTTATTAAATTTAACTGAATTTAACAACCTGTCTCCACGTTTATTGGAGCTTTTCTAGGTGACATTGGGAAAAAGGCATAGGGGGGTCAATTTTCGACTAATTTTGGTGAAACAAGAGTCTACCTAGACCAATTTGAGCATTATGGAGCCATTGGTGTAGTGAAAATAGCCATTAGAGGCCTTCAAACATATGTAATTTACAATTTTGAGAATAATGACAAAGAGGGACATGTCATTGGGAGTTGGACCAGCACATGTAGCCCAGGAGGGGTGAACTACTTCATCATGCCTACTGTATAAAAATTATGTGTGAATGTTTTTCTCGATTATGCACTATTGTTCAGTGTTTTTAAGGCTTATTTACATTCTTAAAGTTCACTAATTCATCTAATTTTCATGGTTAAAACTCTCATACCTTAAGAAAAATTATGGAGAAAATTTGTACTTGTTTAATTAACTGAAAGGACACTTAGCAAGTAGAATTAATACACTCCATTCAGATCATGTTGGTATTAGGGGTCGATTTTTATCTCTGGTGTTTTTATGTGCAAGTATTTTTTTAACTATTTGCAAGGGTTTTCATGCTTACTAGGCCCAAGCTTAAGAAAGGAGAAGGAAAATTGGTGGATCCAAGAGGTTCTCAAAGTGAGCCACAACAAAGGAGGGAAATATTGCCACATTCTCCACCATGAAGCTCACCTCCAAAAGAAGTAGAAGTAGCATCAAGCATGCCTCCAAGAGAAGGAGAAATCCATGAAGAGATGGATCCCAAAGAGGAAGAAAGAGTGTACAGAAAATCATTACTTGACTTAACTGAAATGGTTAGAGTCCTTTATCAAGAAAGGAATGATAAACTAGAAGAGGAAAGGTCCAAACTTCACAAGGAAGGATAAGGATCATCAGGAGGCTATAATGATGAAGAAAAATCAAAGAAGGGCAATGGAGGAAATGGAGACAGTGGAAAGTCACCATCATCACCCTCATCTTCATCTTCATCATCCTCTACATCAACCATACAAGTCAAAGAACATGGGTTAAAGTCATTTTCTAAAGCTTGATGTTAAGTTTGAATTTCCAATGTTTTATGGTGAAGTTAATGTAGAAAAGATAGATTGGATTAGGCAATTAGAGGTCTATTTGAGAATTCAAAAATTTCATGATGATAACACCAAAATCCTACTAGCTTCATTTAGAATGGAAGGTGCAGCTCTTGTTTGGTGGGAAGCCAAGACAAAGCAGGATATCAAGAAATATGATAAGGTTATTTTATCATGGACTGATTTCATTTATGCAATTAAACAACAATTTTATCCATTAGCTCACGTGCAGAAAGCCATAATGGACTGGCAAAATTTTAAACAATTGAAAGGACAAAATGTACAATTGTATACTCTAGAATTTAGAAGAAGAGCTCTTTTACTAGGAGTTGATTTTCATAGCCAAGACACTTTCCTCAAGTATATAGGAGGCTTGCATACCTACCTAATACATAAAACCCTCATGTTTAACCCATACAAGCATAGATGAGGTTTTTTTTCAAGCCACACATTTATAGGCAAGGGGAAAACAAAACCTGGATGGGAATGAGGAAAGTGAGTTTAAAGGCAAATGGAAGAAAAAAAGAAATGAAAATACTAGAAAGGAGAAAGGAAAATTATTCTGCAAACATTGTTCTAAAACAAGCCATGATGAGGACCATCATTGGAAACTTCATCCAGAGTTGAAACCCAAAATTTTTAAAGCCAAAGAGAAAGCCAAGGAGAAAGGTAACACTTTTTCAATACCTGAACAAGACCTAGGGTCAGATTCAGGAGATGAAACAAAAATCATAGCTATGGGACTAAAGAACTTGAAGGGGGAAGAGATTGAAATTAAGCCAAGTTCTTGTTGTGTGTGGAGCCTGATTATCTTGTTTATTTTGTATCACAGTGTTGGACCCTTGTACCTTAATGGGGCGGCAACGCCGCCCATAATTAAACGCTCCTCGGGGGGTCCAAGGGGGGGTGGCTGCAACTTTATGGAGCCCCCCCCCCCCCCCCCCCTCACGGGGGGTTTCGGGGGAAGTGCCCCTGAAGCTAAAAACAAATGTAAAATTTCCTTGTAAAGATATAGTAATTTCTAGTCAATCTGGGTCATTCATTAGGTCGATGATCTAATGGTAGAAGTTATGTTTAGTTTAGGGTTTTTTTTTCCTAGAAAGAAACCCCTCGCTTTGTATGAGGGTATTGTATTGCCGCTCTCCATTAGATGTGTATTCTCAGATTGAGAAACAGATAGGGAGACTATTAGAGAGAACAGAGGATATTACAGCGGATCTGCTGTAGGTTGTGTCTCTTCATTTTTCTGGATAATAGAAAGGAAGGACTGGCTGTTCGGGGTGGATGTAGCCCAAACAGGGTGAACCACTTATATCTATGTCTCTCTAATTTTATGTGTTTTGTGTGCTTGTGTTTTCCACATATTTTATGTGTTGCATTGCTCTGTAATATATATAATTTTCTAATTGTTCTAGTATATCTAACTATCACATAGAAGCTCCAAGTGAAGAAAATAGAATTGAACTATTTCATGTGAGGGTCATTTCCAAACATACCAAGGTTGACACATTGTTTGACAGTGGGTCACAAGCAAAATTAATATCTGAAGACTTGGTCAAGAAACTTAATCTTGAAACCATTCCACATCTGAAACCATATCCACTTGGTTGGATTTGTAAGGATGCAAATTTACAGGTTTCAAAGAAGTGCATGTTGCGCTTTGCAATAATTGCACATTTCATTGACACAATTGAATTAGATGTTGTTCCACTTGATATAACAAGTATGGTGTTGACAGGAAATCAATCTTTGATCGCCATGAGAATAAATACCATTTATTCTAATATGGAAAGGAGTACATTGTGAGAGCTCATCATAAAAAATAGCCTCTTATTTAGTTAATGTAGGGCAAATGAAGAGGCTCATCAATGCAAGCCAAAACTTGACATTGATGATGATTAAGCAAAGATAATTTTTACATAATCCTTTTCGTGCAAATACTAATGTATATAATGAGTTGTTTCAGTTTTAAAGCAGGTTGTCTTTGAAAGAAGATGAAAAGCAGTTGCAGCAGTCGATATTGGTGTCGAACGGTGCTAAAAACCAAGTGTCAGTGCAAGAAGTTGCAAAGGTCCAAGAGAGGGCAAAGAAACTTGAAAAAGAAGGCACACGATTCAGTAATATTCATTGTTGGTTTCAGAAAGGCATGGTATAATGGCGAAGAAACTTGGACAAGAATCAACAGAAGTTCAAGGCTAATTCAGCAAAAAATCGCCATAAGGACAGGATGCAAGGTGAGAGTAATTTCAAGTTTCCTTTGATTATAGACCAATGTAGAAACAAGATTTTTACTACAAAGTTAGGTTGTTTTACTGCAAGTTCAGAAAAAAATGCAGCATGACAATGTCAAAAACATCAATGGTTGGTCAATAGAATCAAGGAAAAATGTATCGTTTCATGAAGAGATCCAATTAATGAAATTAGGGAAATTTGAGTGGATTAATATTGGAAGAGTGGGGACACAGTCTCCTCATCTTCATTTTCAATAGCCCAAAGAGCTTTTGGGGTCCAAAAGCTTCCTAGTGGGGAGGTGTGATTAGGAGATCAAGTCATATGCTAAAAAATGAAAGTGCTCGAAATAGGTCTGAACCTGAGCGACCGGAAAGGTCTCGTCGTTGAAATTCTGACGCCGTGAACAGTTCAAAAAACTGGTGTCGTATAAGGAAGATATCGTGTTATATTCGTTTTCCTGAACAACAAAATTTTGGTGATTGGATGCCTAGTCAGCTTACAGGTACAACCAGTGGAATATCCTTGGAATATTCGATTTTCTTCTCAGCCAATGTGAGGGCACCACATGGCACATTGTGGGTTGTTGGATGATTATGGTACAGAAGTTGATCTGGACTATTGGATGAGGTTTTGGATGGGCCAATGGATGAGCGACATGTGGAAAGCCCACAGGCCGCCATGTGTTGTCAGGACGGTGTGTTAATTTTCTTTATGGAGCTCCAGAGGTTTGAGCCATCAACCTCATAGCCGCTAGCCTGCCCGCATGCCATTACGCCATAAGAGGTAGTTACCATGTATATTTGGCTACATCCATGTAAGGTTTAGTTGTTTAAACGTTGGGGGAGTGGAGGGCCCAACCACGAGGGCCAACCCCTCCACATATGACCTGGTGCTAAAAATCGTGGCCCTTAAACGATAATCGTAAAACCTTAAACTTCTCTATGGTTGCATTGACATATCCGAAAATTAAATTAAACTTGTAGACAAAGTTTTTATGGGCATTTTAATCCGACGGTTTAAGGAATGTGGTCACATGCCACAATTCACATCGCCACAACATCTAATGTTTTAAGCTGGCGGTAGCAAAATTTAAACCGGCGAAAGTTATGAAGTGATCACATGGTGTGAGTTAAGTTGTAAGTTGTGACGGTAACATCGACCATAATTGTCAGTTGAAAGGAAAGGTGTTCACATGCAGAAGTATGGCAGTTAATATCGGGTGTTGCAAAACTTTTTCATTCCAGATTCCAAACCTTTCGGTGGTTTTTTCAAACAGTAGTTGCAGAGGTTACGGCGGGGTTGGTATGTGACCTAAAAAATTTAATGCTATTTTTAAACCGTCCATATATTTTGGAGCATGCCCCTATTTTTAGGGCATTTTATTAAATTTAACTAAAGTTAACTACCTGTCTCCACATTTAGTGGAGTGTTTCTAGCTGACATTGGGAAAAAGGCATAGGGAGGTCAATGTTTGACCAATTTTGGTGAAACACGAGTCTACCTAGACTAATTTCAGCAGTCTGGAGCCATTAGTGTATAGAAAACAATCATTAGAGGCCTGCAAACATATGTAATTTACAATTTTGAGCATAATGAGAAAGAGGTACATGCCATTGGGAGCTAGACCAAAAGATGTAGCCCCGGAGGGGTGAACTTCTTCATCATGCCTTATGTGTGAATTTTTTTTCTTTGTTATGCACTGTTTTTTAGTGTTTTTAAGGCTTATTTACATGCTTAAAGTTCACTAATTCATCTAATTTTCATGGTTAAAACTCTCATACCGTAAGAAAACTTATGGAGACAATTTGTACTTGTTTAATTAACTGAAAGGAAACTTAGCATCGCAGAACTAATACACTCCTTTCAGCCCAACCAATGGTAGGGAGCCTCACGCAAGACAAGGTTGCACCGATGCTTGAGAACTCTCAAGCACTAAAAAGTGAAAAATGCAGATTTTTGGCTGTAATTTTTTTTTATCTATCCCTGTTCTGGTGCACGGGTTTTATAGAAGCACCAGTGCGATTTCTTAGGACTGCACCGAGTTGTTCCATTTTTGGCGTGGGGTTTTAGGACACATTGGTGTGGAATCTTTGTAAAGCATCGATGCGCTAAAGTAATAAGACGCATCGAGCGGGTTTGTATGGAGCACACAGTGTTCTGATGTGCCAATGTTTTGTGTGCACCGGTTCTTTCTCTAGTTGAATGCACTGGTGTGGTTTATGATGCTAAGCGCATCGGAATAAAAAAATCTGCAAAAACCTCCACTCACCAACCTCATCTAGTAACCTCCATTAAAAACAGATGCCTAGGGTATTTTTATAAGGGGTTCCTCAAAAACATCTGCTAGAGGGTCTTTTTCTTGTAGCGGATTTCGTACAAGAAGAGTTTCGGCGGAATACCATGGATGGATCCTCATCCAACACTGATGATGAGGAAAATTGTGCGTTGGCTAGTAAGGAAAATAAGTACTATTCCAAATATGAGACCAAAAAAGAAGGCAAGAAGCATGACATGTCAAAGGTTAAATGTTTTCACTTTCATGATTATCGACACTATGCCACATATTTTCCACAAAAGATGAAAAACAACAATAAGGCTTCGGGAGCTGCAGCGGGGGAAGCTTTGGCCTCATAGTTTGTGCTGGAATTCTCTCTCATCGGATGCATGGTGTCAGATGTGATGGGATATATGTGGTACTTGGATAGTTGAGTATCTTTCAACATGATGGGAAACAAAGAAATATTTAGTAGCTTGGAGGAGAAGGATTTTCAGATGCACATCGAGATGGGTGATGACGAGAGTTATAGCCCTACCTAGATTGGTGCAGTTACTTTCCAGCGATAGTAAGGTAAAACTTGCATATTAAAAGACGTTATGCATGAACTAGGCTTGAAAAAGAATTTAGTTTCAGTTTCTACGTTGGAGGATTTTTGATATGATGTCGTTTTTAGTGAAGGAAAGGTGTTCCTTCATCAGAAAGCCACAAGACAGGTAAAGAATATTAGCGTCTGTGTGAAGAATCTCTACAAGCTTGAAGTAGATGGCTATGCAGCATTGAGAATTAAAGCAGGGGAGGTGGTGAGTTGTGATATATATGAGTTATGGCATAGGATATTTGGCCATCTACACCAAAGTTATTTAAAGATCACGCAACAGATTTCTACAGGTTTTCCAAAGGGTAATCCTGTGTAGATAGACACATGAAAAGGATGTACCATGGGGAAGTATACAAAGGCCACCTTTCATGAGAAGGAGAACCAAGTAGTGGAAATACTTGAGAGATTTCACTCAGACGTGTGTGGACCATTCCCTACATCTTCCACAACAAAGCATAGGTATTATGTGATTTTTGTTGATGATTTTTCTAGAAAGTGTTGGATCTTCTTTCTGTAGAATAAAGATCGGACGTTCTCAATTTTTTGTGAGTTGAAAGCACTGGTAGGGAAAGATACAGGGAATAAGGTGAAGGCTCTATAGAGCGACAATGGTGGTGATTATATCTCTAATGAATTCAAGAACTTATGTGCCAAAGAAGGAATTCAGAGATAATTGATTGCACATTGTAACCCACGATAGAATGGGGTTGCAGAAAGAAAGAATAGAAAAATTATGAGATTATCATGAGCTATGTTACATGATCAGGGCCTACCATTGCATCTGTGAGAAGAGGCATGAAACACAACGGTATTTGTGCAAAATAGTAGTCCTCATCGGATACTTGGCATGAGTACATGGGAGGAGGCTTTTTTAGGTATAAATTGGATGTTTCATATTTTAAAATTTATGGCTCATCTGTCTACTGCCATGTGAACAAATATGCTAGGAAGAAGCTAAAACCAACAACAGAGGTTGGGATATTTGTGGGGTACATTGATACTCCCCACAACTATATGGTGTATTTTCCGGCTAACAAAGGAAAGATGTTAAATTTTATGAGGAGAAATCCATGTGATTGTCCCTTGAGAGGGAGATTGACTTGCATGCAGATGAGGAACTCTTACTTCCAAAGGATGAACCTTAAGATGTGGAGCAACCACAACCAGAGGATCATGGAGTGTCAGAAACCACTAATGTAGATTCATCCACCAAAAATGGTAGGAAGCGCACCAGAGAGGCCATTAGATTGATGCTAGATGTGATAGAGAATGTAGGTTCACCTACATCACAGCGCAAGCAGAGAAGATCTACAGACAGGTATACTGGATACATGGTTATAATGAGCGAGTATATTGTGACAGAACCATCCTATTTTGAGGAAGGAGTGCAATAGCCAACATCGGTTGATGCCATGGTTAAGGAGTATGATTCCATTATCAGAAAAAGTGCATCAGAATTTCTCCCAAGATTAGTGGGGAAGTCAGTGGTTGGATCCATATGGATCTACAAGATGAGGCAATATAGAGATGGGAGTGTGGATAAATACAAGGCTAGATTCATGGGAAGAGGATTCTCACAGGTGGAGGGGACTGACTATGAGGAGAATTTTGTAACAGTTGCAAGGTACTCATTGATTAGATCCATCCTTACACTCTCAGTGCAGATCAGGTGGCAGATACATCAGATTGATGTAAGGACAACCTTTCTCAACGGAGTTATTGAAGAAGAAGTGTACATTGAGTAGCCAAAACGTTTTCATACTTTTGACAGGGAGTCACATGTGTGTAGACTTAAGAGATCATTGTATGGGCTGAAGCAAGCACCTCGTTCTTGGGACACCAGGATCGACAACTATTTCACTAGGTTAGGCTTGACAAAGAGTGAAGTGGATGCGAACCTATATCATATTATGGTTGATGGTAAGATTTTGATTATTGTACTTTATGTTGATGATATTATACTTATAGGTGATGAGCAACTCATAACTTCTTACAAAGAGGATCTTGCAAGAGAGTTTGAGATGAAGGACATGGGGCTCTTGCAATATTTCCTTGACTTAAAAATATGGAAAAGATATGGGGAGATATTTTTATGTTAAGGCAAGTACGTCAAGGAGATTATGAGGAAGTTCCATGTGGAGGGCAACAAACCCATGTAGACTCCTCTTACAGGAAACTGGAGGAAGGATGATACTACTTTAGGTGAGGTATTGGATTCTACTGTTTACAGCAAGCTCGTGGGTTCACGTATGTATTTGGTTAACACATGACCAGACATATACTTCATAGGTAATCAACTTAGTCAAGCTACGGTTAAGCCTACTGTTAGGTACCTATATTACTAGTATATTCCCTTATTGTTGTTAGTGTAACCCCCTTATTGTTATTGTTGTACCCCTGTAACCCACATATTTTTATTATTGTGCCCTTAAATTATTATTTTTAGGTAGGCTAGGATTACATTGTAGCCCCGTGGACTCCTATATAAAGAAGGAAAGTTTTGTCATTTGTATCATCAAATAATTTTTCATTTATGTAATGTATTGGAGGTTGCCTCCTCGAAGTGGCTGATTTATAAGGTGTTGATCTCTCTTTTCTTCTATTTTTGGAGATAGTTTCACAACATTTGGTATCAGAGCTTTGGATTATAGGGTTTCGCTGCTCCAAACAGGTCACCATGGAATTTTCAATATAAATTTTTCTATATGAAGGTTTAGAAGCTGAAATTTTTAGAGCATGAAGATGAAATCATGAGGAACATCGATGTAAAATTTCAGAGCTTGGTTTGTAATATTTTCAGAGATATGGTCTGTGGAATTTAGGGCTTTTTTAGGCTCCTGAATTTCATCTCAAAGAGGTGATCGTGGGAAAATATTCATAAATATCTCTCCGAGCATCGGATTGGAATGATGTAAAATGTGGCCGCAAGTACATGGACTATAGTTTTGTTTCTATAAATTGCAGAGTCGAAGGAGGAAACAGTGACATGTGGTAGGTCGTACAATTTTGCTCCACTGAACCAACCCATAATTAGGTCATTGTGGGAGATTGGACATAACTTTTCCTTGAAGAATCCAAATTAGGTTAGACCTATGGCATTCGAAACAGGATTCATAGGGATACCATAGGGCCAAATTGCAAATATTGAAGATCCAAAATCACAAAGATAATTCAGTTTCAATATCGAGCTTCTCAAAAGCAAGAAAAATATGTCTACTTTTTTCCAAATTTCATAAGACTTGTGTAAAAATTCAATTTGAAGTGATTCCAAGGGCCTATTGGGCATATATTTTAGTATTGGGTTCTAAAATTCCTCCTAAAAATAATTCAACACCCATTAAGCCCTCATAATACTCTACTATGACTCATGAAGATGAAGAATTGCAACATGATCTATCAAAATTAGAAGAGCAAGTGCACCAACTTTCGCTCTTGCAAAGAGCAGCAGAAAAATGAAATGGAAGTTTTGAAGAAAGGCATGGAAGCGAAGACTGATGGTTTGAAGAATAATATGGATGGTTTGAACAAAGACGTGGAAGCTAATATGGATGGTGTGGAAGCTAGCATGGATGGCTTGGAAGAAAAAATGAAAGACAACATGGAAAACATGAAGAACGATCTAAAAGCAGACATGGAAGGTTTGAAAAAGTTGATACAAGAAATGATTCCTAATGGTGAAAATATAGTAGAGGAAACTCATGATGAGAACAAAATAAATGTTAATCGTGATTTCATAAACTCTAATGTTCGATTGAAGAACCACCATATTCCAAAGATGGATATGAGGAAGTTTGATGACAAGGATCTTGTAACATGGATACTATATATGGAGCAAAATTTTGATCTCAATAATGTGAAAAAAACACAAAAGGTATGCATTGCAACTTTACATTTAGAACAAAATACATTTGTATGGTATCGATGGCTTTTCTCCCGTAAAAAAATTGTCACTTAGTCAATTTTTACGGAGGAAATAATAGCACATTATGAGGATACAAAGAGCAACACCTTATTTAGCCAATTGATAAATCTCAAAAAAAAGGGTTCAGTGACGGAGTAAATTGAGGACTTCCAAAAATTGAATATAAGGGTAACTGATATTTGAGAGGAACATAGGATTGATGTCTTCATATGGACTTTAATGGATAACATCCAACATGAAGTTCGCGTTTGGGAACCTGATTCATTGGAGAAGGCATTCAGGTTGGAAAGAAAAATTGAATGTAAAATTATGGCGACAAGGAAGCTTATCAGCTAACAGAAGTAATGTTTGAGCATCCTGCCATTGACAGGACCTCCAAAAAATTTAGCTCCATCACATCTATAAAGATGGAAGTGTTGCTACTCCTAGACTTCCACAACCTACAAGGTTAACACCACAACAATTGGAATAAAAAAGAGCAAAAGGGATTTTCTACAGTTGTGACAGAAAATACACTAAAGGTCATAAGTGCGCTAAGAAGAAATTATTTTATATAGATTGTGAAGAGGAGGAAGAAAATGAAGAAGAAACTTCAAAAGTAGAGGATATACACCAGGAAGAAGAAGAAGAAGAAATGAGTTTGATCGTATCATGTAATGCACTGGCAGGAATTACCACTCCTCAAACTCTGAAGATAGAATGACATATCAAGAAGAAAAAGGTAATAGTGTTGATTGACTTCGGTAGTACCCATAATTTTATTCATTGTAAGGTAGCCAAGGAATTGAATTGTTTCTTATACCCAGCACCAGAATGTCAAGTGATGTTTTCAAATGGAGGAACTATAAATTGCTCTGGGAAATTTCATAATATCAAGCTATCCATGGGGGAATATGAATTTAATAGTCCAATGTTTCATCCCAATGGGAGGTGCTGATGTTGTACTAGGAGTACAATGGTTACAATATTTGGGGACGGTAGCTTTTAATTTTCAAGAAATTTTCTTGAATTTTTTTTAGAAGGAAAGGAAAGAAAATTACGGGGTATCGTAGGGAAGCCAAGAAATATAATAATCTCTAATGTCATGATAAATCTTCTGAAGAAATAACAATGGGGCGTAATTTCACAATAATGCTCACTAGAAGTTCCAACATCAAAATCATCTATTTCTCCAGATCTCCAAAAAGTCTTAGAAAATCATTCCAAGGTGTTTGATACCCCAAAAGGACTCCCACCTATTTGTGATCATGATCATGCTATTCATTTGATCCCAGGGAGTGTTCCTCCAAACATCATGCCTTACAAATATCCTTATGTACAAAAGAGCGAAATTGAACATATGATTGCAGAAATGTTAGAGGCTAGTATAATTCAACCTAGTCAAAGTTCTTTTTCTGCTCCAGGAGTATTGGTGCACAAGCAAGATGGATCAAGTGCATGTGTTTTGATTATATGGAGCTCAATAAGCTCACTATTAAAGATAAATTTCACATTCCTATGATTGATGAATTATAGGATGAATTCCATGGAGAAATTTATCTTACCAAGTTGGATCTTCGTTCAGGATATCATCAAATTAGAAAGAACACTGAAGATATTCTGAAAAAAAAAATTCGAAATCATGAGGCTCATTATGAATTTTTGGTCATGCCTTTTGGCCTTACCAATGCACCTTCTACATTTCAACGGTTGATGAATTCCATTTTCAAACCCTTCCTTAGAAAATTTTTGCTAGTTTTTTTTTATGATATACTAATCTACAACAGGTCTTGGTAGGATCATGTTCAACATGTTGACAGGGTGCTCAAACTATTGGAGGAGAAACAATTATATGCAAAAACATCCAAATGTTGCTTTGGAGTAGAAGAGGTGGAATATCCGGGTCATATTGTATCTCACGAAGGTGTTAAGGTAGACCCTAAGAAAATTAAGCCCATTAATGAATGGAAGTCCCCACAACCATAAAGTAGTTGCACAGATTTCTCAGGTTAATAGGGTATTATCGCAAGTTTGTTAAGAATTATGGGAGAATAACAGCACCTCTAACAACATTATTGAATAAATATGCATTTTCATGGACTCCTGAATCAACTAAGGCCTTTGAACATCTTAAAGAGGAAATGTGCCTAGCACCTATCTTAGCTACGCCAAACTTCACAAAAACCTTTATTGTGGAATGTGATGCCTCAGGAAATGGAATTGGTGGTGTTTTAATGCAAGAAGGAAGACCCATTGCTTTTGAAAGTCGTTCAATCAAAGGAAAGTATTTACAAAAGGCTATTTATGAGATGGAAATGTTGGCAATAGTACATGCACTAAATAAATGGAGACCTTAGCTAATGGGAAGACACTTCAAGGTAAAAACTGATCATGATAGTCTTAAACACTTTTTGAAACAAATACTATCTTCAAAAGAGCAGCAAAAATGGGTCACAAAGATGTTGGGTTATGACTTTGAAATCGTCTACAAAAAAGGGAAGATAAATGTTGTTGCAGATGCACTCTTAAGAAATGATGAAGAGGTGGAAGCATTGCTTTATGCCATTTCAATTATCCAACCACATTGTATAACTGAAGCAAGGGATGAATGGAAGAAGGACGAAGACGTGTGGACTCTCATTCAAAAGTTGTAGCAAGATGCTAGTACATCTGATACATTTAGTTGGAAAAATGATTCCTTATGGTACAAAGATCGCTTATATATTTGCAAGAATTCCCAATTAAAACAAAATATTATTTTGGAATTGCACACTTCTCCTTTAGGAGGACACTTAGGATTTTTAAAAACTTAACATAGGATGAAGAAAGAATTTTTTTGGGATGCCCTTAAATATGATATTCAATAGTTTGTGGTAGAATGTTTGGTTTGCAACAAAATAAAGTTGAGACAATTAAGACCTCGGGTCTTCTACAACCTGTTGGGGTTCCCGTGTTTTGGAAACTTTGGCAATACCAAAAGATGAGACAACATCAGAACCACTTTCAGACCTCGGGATCTAGCCCTCCTGGATCTAGAGAGGGATATCTCTATGATAGGAAAAGGTATATGTCTTTGAAGCTCTGTTTTTTAAGTTTTAGGCTAGTTATAGGCATGGGTTTGTTTGTTCGTTTAATTGTTTGTTTGGTTGTTGGGAAACAGGAAGGAAGAGTTCACTATGAGACAAGGCTGAATAAAGAGGATTCTAGACATAGGAGGAATGATTTTAGGGAACACTCGAGACCATTGGGCAATGGAGTCAGGAAAGGGTTTACTTGCTATTCGATATGCAAGCTTTCAGTTGGGCTAGTCATCTAAAGCATTGGATCTTAAAGATGATAGTGTGGTATGAAATGGTAAGAAAGAAAGTGAAAGGCAAGGAAACCTACAAGGTGACCATTCAGGAATCATATCTAGGGATATTACATGCCATTAGACACTTGTGATCCAGCTCGTGAAGGTTAACTCTTCAGACAAAGGAAACAATAAATATTTAAGCACAAAGGTGAAGACCCGAGATCAGAGAGAGACTTTGAACTCTCAATGCTTCAGCATCCAACTTAAGGGAACTTAGAAAGGTTAAATTAATTAAAAAGGCCCTAGTGAAACAGAAACAATGTTCTAAACTCACAGTATCCCAATTCTTTCAATTAAAACCCAACAAGAACATCTGAGGACTGTTTCATTAATCCATACATCACCTAGCAGTAAATTACAACCACTACACTGGTTAAATTAACTTAAATCAGCACTCAGATAACACATACAGCAGAAAACATCAAAGGTAGGGAGAGCAGAAACATAGGGTACCATGCGAGGGTAAATCCTATGCTAGATTTCTGATGCGTACCAGAAAAAATGAAATATGATGAATCACAAAGGGAAATAAAAACAGAGATAAAAAAGCATCACTGCTGCTTTAAATCAGGATCCAAAGAAATGTGATTGTCATATTAAAAGGCAACACAAATCATGTAAAACATTGCCAACAACTTGATATTCAGTCTGAAAACATCTTCCTCAGCTTATCTTACAACTTTACACAAAGAACTATATCTCAAGAGAACAGCTTACAATTCACAGATATCTGATCAACAACCTTTACAATGAATTTCTTCATGAGTTTTATAGCTGAAACCGAGGTAGAGGAGGTAGATGAAACACTAAATGTGACATTAAAATAGAGTAGTAAAAGAGGGTCGAGGCCCATTCTGTTTTAATATCTGAGCATTAATCTTCAGTACTCTTTGGATGAAAGAGTGGTCTTCGACAGGCTGCAATTTACTCCAGGTATGTTCTTGATGTGATTTTGCTGCAGTACTTATAGTACTTTGGAGAACAAACAACAAGTAGATAAATGACCATGAGGCCTGCCATACTATGTAAAAAATGTTCTAGTAGTATTAAGACTGTTGTCAGGGGAGATCTCCTCGGAGATATAATGTAGAATAAAGATAGTATGGGTACTGTGTCCTTTCTCAGAAGAAAGCTTCTGCCGATGTGAAACACTGTCAATATTGTTTTCTATGCTATAGGCATCTTTAGGCCTACTGTGACGATCATAAGGTCTTCAGTATGGTACGACTTCCCTTTAAACAATGAATTAGAGCTGAAATTATTTTATTACGGGAATTAAACTCGTTGATTACCCACTGATACTCTTTGCTGCTTCATCACTGTCTCTGTCTGTGAAATATGGTCTTTAATGATGCTGGAGAGGTTTAACCGGTTTGAAAAATGTACTCTAATGAAATCTTTCTAGTATAAACCTTCCCAAACATTTCTATCGCAATATCAAGCTCATAGAATATCCTTCTGCGCTCTTTCTCACTATAACAGTGACTGTGAGCAATGGCAGTTCTCGCCGCCTGTACACCTGCAAAACACACAATCTGTTAATAAATCCATGCATGGGGAAGGATGGCTACGGTGGAATACTGTGAAGATGGCAGCGCAATAGAAGCGAAATGTTATAGATGCAATGGAAAGTGGGGGAACATGCAGTGAAACAGTGAAAATCGAGCTGATGAAAGTCGGGCGAAATGAAAAACTTTAATGTACAACATTAAAATTTTAATCCTTGGCGGGATGATACGATTTAATGTGAAATATAAGGTTTGGACCTTTGAATGAAATACATAGAAGATGCATGGAAAACATATGAAATGGGTTGATATGGTGGGACCCGGTCATGGGTGGAGGGCAATTCAATCAGGACTGTCAGATCTCAGGAAGATATCGACGGCTGCGGTCTAATTGGGGGATCGCAATCGGGAGGGACGGAGGATGGCATAAGGTAGGCTGCCGATTGGTGATGGCACGATTAAGTGCCAGCCATTGGATCGTGAAGGGGATCAACGGTGGAGATTCAATCGGCGGGGAGAAAGATGGGGCAATGAACGGGGAGCAGTGAAATCTGGACCATTGGATCTCAAGAGATCAACGGTTTAGATTTCCCCTGCTCTCCATAGAACAAACACCATCGCATCGGAAATTTTCAACTTTTCAAATGAAATGCGCTCTGCTCCATCCTTCTGATGTGATGGGCTCTTTACGGTTAAGCACTCGGTCTTAGCGCTTGGGTGCATGGAGGGGAAATGGTTAAGGGGCTGGCCGAAAAGGGGCTAAGCCCTTATAAAGAAGAAGGTGGGGTTTTTAGCTTAGAAACAGAGTTTTAAGGCTAAAAGATGCTTTCGGTAAAGAGAAAAAGGGATCTAAAATCAAATGAAAGGATTTCACTTCATTTACAAGGGTGAAAAAGATGGTTAGGAGGACTTAGGAGGGATTTTTGGGGTTAAAGGGGAGACTTTAAAAAAAAGGGGGGGAAAAGGTTAATCATGAGGAAAATTGCAGAGATACAAGGGAAATTCAAGGATTTTCTGAGCACAAATCCTTCACAGGCAGTGAGGCTTTTCGGATGGAAACAGCAACAAAGATCTTTTAAAGGCAATGGACACATAGAGGCTTCAAGGGTGAGAGATTGTCATAGGAAATATATCTCTAGAAGGCTCAAAAAACAATCTAGCCACCTGTTTTCTTGACAAAAAATTCATAGGTGGCTAACAGTGGATCCACATGGGGATGGCTTCTTCTTGAAGGAGTTAAGAATTCAGAAAATAAATCTTTGGAGTACGCCAGATGCCTGATATTTGAACCATCTTCCGTATTTTATTCAGCTGTAAAAACATGATGGATATTAATCAGAAAAAAACATTCCCCAAACAATCTACCTACCCATCCTACAATCCTAACATTTTTTCTGCAAGGTGCATTTGGATTCGCAGACCTTTTTCATCATTTTTATTGAAAGCAGAAAACAAAATAGTCTATTTCTACCCTTATTCCTCCATGAGACTAGATTAAACTATTGGCCTCATATGTTTCTCTACATAATCTAATATCTACTGGGATTAAACTGTCCAACAAATTTCTTCTCTACATTCTACAACAGGAATTTAAAAACGGTCAAACTAGGATTAGACAGTCTAGTTTTTTTGTGTATCCAAGGCATAAAGACGGCTGCACATGGACTGAAATTGCAGAAAATTGGCAACAAAATATTGAAGGCTTGAGATCTTGCGATATTAGAGTATCTTTCTTTTCTTCATGAGTGAATCTTTGAGCTTGTTAGAGTCACTATTCTCTTCTTTGTTTCGGCTCTGGTTTTGGGCTTGCTAGAGCTGATTCTTCTTTTTCCTTTGCTGCTCCAGGTTTTGGGCAGATTAGGACCATCTTGCCATACTTCCTTTTGGCTCAGGTTTTGATCATGTTTGAGCCATCCTTCTTGGAACTTCAGAGGTTCATGTTTTGGGCATGTCTGAACCTTTTCTTTCTCTATTTTTTGGAACATTTTTCTCTTTTCCTGAAAATTAAAGACTGCAATGGTATTTAAAATGGAAATGCAAACTGTGAACTTGGAAATCAGTGGAAGTAATGTTTGAGCATCCTTCCATTGACAGGGCCCCCAAACAGCTTTGTACCATCTAGCTCTAGTAGAAAAAAGGCATTTGGACCCACGGTGGCTTGTATGATGTAAGGACCCTGCCACAAACTATCGAATTTGCCATGCTTTCCTTTGTCCTCTCTCCTGGAGTCCCACTTCAAAACTTTGTCTCCAATTTTGAAGTCTGAGGCCTTGGTTATCTTTTCAAATAACTTCTTAATATTTTCCTGGACTTTCAGAGCTCTATTATAGACCTCTTCTCTTGTTTGTTGGAGATGAATTGTCTAATCTATCCTCCTCATCATACTGTCCTCTTCTGTCTGGATCTCTTGGAATATTTTAATCATTGGTATCCCAAGGCTAGTTGGAAACACTGCCTTTGTCCCATACACAAGCTGATAGGGTGACGTGCCAATGTATTTCTTTGTTGTAAGTCTGTCAGCCCATAAAGCATGTACTAATTTGTTATGCCATGACTTTTTGTTTTCTTCGAGCAGATTTTTGATAATGGTCACCAAGCTCTTGTTTGATGATTCAGCTAACTCGTTACCCTGTGGGAAATAATCAGTTGAATGACCTAGTTCTATTTTATACCTTTGACAAAAATAAATCATCTTCTTGGATCCAAAAGCAGCAGTGTTATCAGTGATTATTTTTCTTTGGCAGCCAAACCTAGAGAGGATGTGGTCTTCTAGGAACTTAATGATGACGGAATCTGTGGCTTTCTTAGAAGGTATGGCCTCAATCCATTTTGTGAAATAGTTTGTGGCTATAAGGATCCACTTGTGTTGTGCAGAAGAAACGGGGTGTATTTCCCCTATGAAATCTGGGCCCCATTGCAAAAAGGGACCCTCAACAGTAATGGGTTGTAAGGGCAAAGGGAGGAGTTTTATCTTGCCTCCAAAAATCTGGCATTTATGGCAGGAAATTATCATTTTGTGTATGTCATTGAAAAGTGTAGGCCAGTAATAGCCAGCTCTGAGTATCTTGTTAGTAGCAGCTTTCCAGCTCAAGTGACCTCCACACTCTCCTGCATGGAATTCCTGTTTAATTCTCTCGGCTTCAGTTTCATGCAAACATTTAAGAAGTAGACCATTTTCATTTTTCCAGTATAAAAATTCATTCAATATGCAATAGTTTCTAGCCTTTAGTTTCAGGAATCTGGCCTTAGTATTCAAAATATTAGGAGGGGAATTGAGGTTCGTGAGCACATACAGGATATCGGAATACCATGGAGAGTTTTGAAATTTTTCCTTAGTAGTTGGATCAGGCAATCCTTCCTGTCCATCTCAGGCATCTACCATGTTAATGTCAAGGGCTTGTAAATTTGATTCAGCCATTAGTTGAGCTAAGCCCTAACCTTTGATCAATTTTGTGGGTTTTATTTCCAGGTCATATTCTAAAATCACAGCAACCCATTTTCCCCTCTTTCTGTCTGGATCTTGGGATAAGATGTCTTTAACCACTATGTTAGGCACGTAGGCTATGGTGTGAGAATGCAGTATGTACACCCTAAAGTCCTTCAAGGCCTTTACCAAGGCATAGGCCTGTTTTTCCATTATGTTATATTTTAAGGGTGCATCCTTTAGAGACTTGTTGAAGAAAGCAATAGGCTATTCCATTCCCTCTGGATTTTTCTGCAACCACTGTATGCTCGGAGGCAAATGAAAATATCAAGAAATATTTTGAGAAATCTGGGCTGATTAGGATGGGAGCCTGGGTGAGTGAAATTTTAACTGATTCAAAAGATTTTTTAGTCTCTATAGTCCACTTAACTCCTACACCTTTCTTCAGCATGTTAGTCATATTCCTGAGGTGTTCAACTAGATTTGGAATAAACCTCATTAAGAAGTTGATTTTCCCAATGAAGGACTGTAACTCTTTAATGTTTCTTGGGTGTGTGATCTGTAGTATTCCCTCAACCCTATGTGGGTCTATCTTAATTCCCTTCTCAGATATAATGTGGCCGAGAAGCTTACCCTCTTGCAGCCTGAATACAGTCTTTTTGGGATTTAATGACGGACCGAACCTCCTACATTTTTCAAAAACCTTTCTCAGATGTCTGAGGTGTTCCTCATCAGTCTTGGAGTAGACTATTATGTCATCCAGATAGATGACAATGAAGTGCCCTATTTCATCTAAAAAATATATGTCCATCCCTAGTTGGAAGGTTGCACCAGCGTTCATCAGTCCAAAAGGCATTTTTACGTACATAAAAGTGCCCCATGGAGTGGTGAAAGCGGTCTTCAGTTGATCTTCTGGGAGTACTAAAATTTGGTTGTAACCTGAAAAACCATCTAACAGGGAGATCCTTTTTGAGCCTACTACCCTCTGAAGAATGTGTTCCATATTTGGCAAAGGGTAATTGTCTTTAAGTGAGGC
Organism: Pinus albicaulis; assembly: GCA_034641835.2. NCBI lineage: Eukaryota > Viridiplantae > Streptophyta > Pinopsida > Pinales > Pinaceae > Pinus > Pinus albicaulis. The sequence goes on along the minus strand of CM076574.1, from coordinate 1,066,913,465 downwards.
TCTGTTAAGGTTCTTGAAATCGATGCACAGTTTGATCTCACCTGTCTTCTTTCTCACAGCTACTAGGTTTGAGACCCAATCAGAGAACCTCATAGGAATTATTATTCCTGCCTCGTACATCTTTTTTATTTCCTTTTCTACTATAGGAAATTGTTTTGGGTTAATTCTGCGAAGTTTTTTTCTGAAGAGTTTTTGATTCTCTTTCAAAGGTATTTTGTGCTGTATGATGTTTGTGTCATAGGCCTTTAAGTCCTCATAGCTCCAGGCAAATACATCAATGAATTATTTAAATAAGTCAATGTATTTATTTTTCATGTCTGCGGGCAAGGAATTAGCCAATTTTATCATCTTAGGCTTGTCTTTAGTGCCTATATTTCATTCCTCAATTTCAGAGTCTGAGTGTTCTATGGTGGGTTTTTTTCGCTACATCATCAAAATCGAAAAGATCTTCTAAAGGTGCCAGACCTCGGGGTATGTTTTTATCTTTTTCCTGTAGCACCTCTATTTCATCTTTATCTTCATTCTTATATTCTTTGGTTGTATTTCCAATCTGTTCAGTTACAGCGTTGATTTCAATGTTACAAGGTGATTTTTCTTCGTCGGGAGGTTCCTCACTTAGGCAGCCATCCTCAGATTTAGAGTCTGAATCAGAAAATTCAAAATTGTTCCTGCCTATCAAGAAATCCTCAATCTTCTTATCACCCTTAAAGACCTGCCAATATTTCTTGTTGTCAGGTACTGCAGGTCTGTACTTTTTCTGGATGATTATTTGTTTGTCACTGGGAGGCTTGTGATATGAACTAGTTATGCAGGCTAATCCGTTTTCAATTACGTTTTGACTCCTAAGAACAAACACCATTTCATATTCCACAAAGGTTCTCAACAAATCCATGGCATCATTCTTATATGCTCTCAACCTAGGGTGTTTCGCCATGTATTCTCCTTTCACCTATTTAATGATTAGCTCAGAGTCTCCATGCACAGCTATCCTTCGAGCTCCTAGTTTTCTTAATAAATTCAGGCCTAGGATAAGAGCCTCATAATCCGCAATATTGTTTGTAAACTTGAATTTCAGATTGAAGGCATGACTCTCGGCATATTCACTTTGAGTGTTATCTAACCACACTCCCGCCCCTGCAGCCTTTCTAGTATAGGACCCATCGAAATTCATTTCCCATAAAGGTTTTCTCTTGAGTCTATCATCAGTTTCTTTCCTAGCGTTGGTTTCATGGGCTTCAGTGAGGTGACTAGCTAGCTGCTTGCATTCTGCTTTTGGCTCACTCTGAGTTTCAAATTCGTTGCATTGATAAAAGGGTCCTTCTTTATTTTCTTCCAAGTCCAGAGTGGCCATTATGCCCAGATCTATGGGCTCTATTTCATTGTCTGTATCTATGTTCTCTAATTCTGGCTCTTTTAAGGATTCATCGTTGTAGAGGATAAAGGAGTCCTGATCAGTGTGCACAGAGTATAAGGGTGAATTTTACGACTTTTCAGGGCCACTAACCAAGAATTTCATTTGTGCCTCTCTATACAATCTCCTAAGTTGGCTAAAGACAGGGATTGTGGCATATGCCCCATCCATCTGCATTGTACCTTGCAGCTTCGCTCCCCATGACCTCGATAGTAACATGCCATACTTAGGTGGCACATCTGCCACTACCACATCCATGACAATACATTTGGCTGGAATTTGGGTCAAGCTCACACACAGGTCTTTGATCAAGCCAAGACACTTTACCCTGCTAGAGTCAAATTAATATAAGTCTTTATAGGGACGGATTATTTCTAGGCCAAAATTTTCCGTAACTACCTTAGGCATCAGGTTGTGTGATGCCCTAGAATCATGCATCGCATTGTAAAGGATCTTGTCATGGATAGTAAGACTGATATAAAAATGGGGTACTATCCCTTCCTGAAACTTCCCTTCTATATTTGGACCAAAAAAAAGGGTTGGTTGATCATCACTCAGATTGAAAATATCATTGTTCTCCCCTAGATTTAAATCTTTCAAAATTTGGCCTTTATATACATCCTGAGTGGCCAGCTCCAAGAGTGAGACAGAGATCTTGATTTTCGCAATCTCACTCTCCAGATTGAAGGTGGACTGACTCTTCGTGACACTCAACTCTGTTTTGTTAGCCACTATCTTAGGGGTTGAATTAGTGTGCAAATCCTCACTATGTATAGTGTTAGGAATTGTTTTGTCAGGAGCACTAACTGCAGTTCTAGTGATGCTAGTTGGTGGGCTTTGTTTTTCAGTATTTTGGTTGTCTTTCTCTTTGTTCTTCCCAGAACTATCAGATGTTGATTTATTATTCTCAGCAGTCACTTTAGAATTTTTCTCAGGTCTTTTCTTAATAGTAATATCATAAACCTTTGGTTTGGAGTTATCTAAGTTATTTTTTCTTCTAAGTTCATATTGTTCTCTGACCTACATGATAGCATTTTCAAACCCGAGCCTGTAGTCCTCAAATTCTAATCTTTCCTCATCCCAACATGAGGGTGAGGGCTGATCTTGTTCTGTGGAATAGTTGTGGATTGAGTTTTCTATTTCAAACATATTTATCGTGGTTCCCTTGGACTCTTCTATGATTCCCTCATCTTCATAGAGAAAATTCTCCTGAAATGGGGGTATGACTTGTTGATCTAATTCTCTTTCTCTGTTGGGAGTTGTTAGTCATCAGTATTTTTTACTTATTGGTGATGACTAGTTCTGATAGCCAAGTTTTCTAGCAGCTGATCCAAAATTTGTCATATTTTCCAGCTGGGAAAGCACCCATAAAATTTTTTTCCTTCTTACCTTTTCAGTCTGCCCATGACAAGATGAAACCCCATTATCAAACCTTATCCAGCTTCAGCCATACTAGTATGCCCATCAGCTCTAAAGAGACAATCCAAATCTATTCAAACAGTCTCCCCTAAGTTAGGAAGTGGCGCTTTAAGGCATTTATCCCTTGGAAAACTATCCAAGAGCCAAAAACCTCCATCTGCTATAGACCAGTCATAATAGACCTTCCTACTCTGCTAATGAAGTTGGTTACAGCCATAGGTCGCACCACTAATACACCCTTAAGTCTCAGCAATACACAGACCATAAGTCAAGCTGATCTTAGGTGTTTTTACAGTGTTTGATGGATCTTTCAAGGACAGAAACATACCAGCATCTCAGAAGACAATTTTGAGCTCCACATGAGAAGACAGCTACTTCTCAATTTGATCTTAAGCCTGGGATGCAACCACAGAGCATAGAGTTTTTCACCAAACTCTTGTAATCACTTTCAAAACCTGAAAGGACAGTGAAAGAGAAAAAAAAATACTATCAAGAGGCTGTTGATATGACATGACTAAGAACCTCCTTCATTTATAAGCAGAGGGTTTGAAGACCAAAGAAACCTCCTTCATCTATAAGCAGAGAGTTTTGAAAGCGCCTCCTTCATCTATAAGCAGAGGGCCAAAAGTAAAGTCTGTTTTTGAGTTTTTCACTAACTCAGAAGACAAACTTTGATGAACAATGAGACAACAACTAAAAGCTTCTGCATAAAAATGATGATTAAAGGCAGAGTTGAATGAGACAGAGGTGAAAAGAATATTAGGCATTTTTTTAAGAAAATCCTTTTTTAATTCATAAGCAAAGGGCCAAAGCAGGGACTGGTTTCAGTTTTTGACTGACCAAGAGACAAATGGTAAGAACAACAGAAGATAGTGAAAGCTTCTGAACAGAGAAAATCATGTCAAAGTTACAAAAACTCACCTCCTTGACAAACTCTGCTGTTGGTTAAAAGATAGATCATGACACAGGCCAATGATGTTGATTATATTTCAAAAGGTTATGGCATGAGTTTCATAGCTTTGGAGCAGCATTCAAAGCCGATAAGGCACCTCACTATTACATTCCATGTGAAAGGAGAGTTGTAAAAAGAATCCCCTTTCAGTAGACAGAGGATGGAAAAGCATGACTAAATACAACTGAATTTTGCACCCACTATCAGAAGAAGAACTCAAAGGACACCTAACAGTCAAATCATTTTCACAGTAGGGCATCATTTCCTCCAAAGCATCAAGGGAAAACTGTGTCAATTTTTGTTTTCAAAGGGGTAAAGATACTTCTTCCAAAGTGTCAAAGAGACCTCATATGACTCAAGTGACAGTGGATATGCCATACAGAGACAAGAGGTGCAAAGGAGAATATTGAAATGGCAATTAAGTTTCATCCTCAGCAAAAAAGGCAGCACCACTCAAAGGCACCTCAGTAATCCTCATATGGCTTAGAACATTTTCTCCTCTCACAGTGCAGATATCAAAGGGAAGACAATTTTCTATTGAGAAAATAGTCAAAGTTTAAAGATTCTCAAAAAAGGCTGTGTCATTTCAAAAAAGGAAAACAGTTTGTTCTCCAATAAAAAACAATGAAAGTTTATTCTTGAAAAAAGGGGTTTGTTTTTATTTCAAAGGAGGTCAAGTTTATAAAATGAGTGGTCTTTACCACTGTGACACATATCCAAAAATAGGGGGATTCAAGCCTGGTTTAAAAAGGGGGCCATTCTCAAACTTTTCTTCCGAAAACCCTCAATAATCAAATACAAAGGAACTATGGGTTTTTCATTTTCAAAAGAGGATGAGGACCGTTGTAGGTGTGCTTTGAATCTCTCAAAGCACTAACAAAGCTTCCCCTTGCTATTCACAAAACTGAAGAAAGAATTTGCGAGCGAAAAAACAGAGTTTTTGGGCTTAAAGGAATGCGCGGCACGCTTGTACACTTGTGCGGCGCGTTCAGGCGCAGAAATTACAAAGAAATACACAGGCGCGCACGGCGCGCCTGTAGGTTTGGGTCATGTTGGCCCGAAAGTTGACCCAACAAGCCATAATGCGCGGCACTCTCTTGTTTAAACGCGCCGCGCCTATAACCAGACTCCAACGTGCTTTCAAAGTAGCTCAAATTCTCAAGAAAGGATTGCAAACGTATTCTGAGGTATTTTTGTTTTGCCCCCTTTGAATTCAAATTACTAGACATAGTTTTGAAGTGGTAAAGGCCATGGTATAAATCAAGGAGGTGTTTTAAATATTTTGAAAAAAATTGTCACTGAGGGAGGTTAGAGGAGTGATTCAATCAATTTCAAGGAAATTAGAGCTACCATCAAAGCTAAGTTATAACCATAACCTCTGTCAGCCTGATGCATTGAAGAAAGCAATTTTGGGAGGGTGGATAATTTTTTCTAAAAAATCAAGACTTGTTGTGTTTCATCCTTGCTAGAAGTAAAACAGTAAAGGGTGTTGAATTTGCATTGATATGAAAAATACATTGTAGTTGCCCTCTAAACCAGTTGAAAGGTGGAACAGTTTTGAAAGGGAGGTTAAGGGTTGTAAAGTGAAAGCAATATACCTAATTTCAAATAGCAGTAAGCATTCCATAAATTTTTTTGCCTTTTCAAAGGTTTCCTCTGTCTTAACAAGGCAAAACAGTGTTTAACCTTTCATTCCTTAAAGAAGAGCCAGTGAGGAATCTGCCACTATAATTCGAAGGTGTTTTTTGTCAAAACTTTGTGTAACGAACAGTGAAGTATAAGGATGGAAGTATTTTGGCTGAAGAGGAGTTTATTGTTGATTGACTGCTACAGGACTTCTTTTTACCACATCAAAAAACATTAGAAGCTCTGTCACCTTACCACAAAACACAGGAAAAACACTTTGATTGTGTTTTTGTCCTTGAGTCTACTTGTTGAATGACATACAAAGGGAAAAAGCCTTGTTTTGGAAAAATCAGGGACCTAACACCAAATAAAACATGTTACAGAACAGTTGAAATCATGGTTGCCTTGATCAAAACAGTGACTGACAGAGAAGGTAGAAGTTTTGTGTAGTAGCATGAAGATGATGAACAAGGCCATGACAGTGATGAGCAAGGGTAACCAAGAGATGATACACAACATCCTCCTGATGAGGGCAAGCAAATACAAAACATGGATCGTCAAGGGAATTATCCAAAGCATGTGCTATCTGCCTCTCCTAGGCAAGGGTCCATGACTTCTTCACCAAAGCCAGAATACCAAACATCAAAGAAGAAAACCAAGGAAAGCTAAAGGAGGCTAAAGGGAAGCGTCCGGCACGGAAAGTGAAGAAAGACACATCAAGACTTCATATTTTTGTTTCCGCTTCAGAGTATTTTGCTAAGTACCCTTAAGGGTCACACACACCAATTTTGGGCAAATTTTGACATACTTTGGTTTTTTGACATTTTTGAGTTTTTCGTCAAAACTCATGAAATTCGCCATTTCAGTTTGGGGAGTCATCATAGGAGGAGAATGGTATCATTGGATGCCATAATTTCAGGAGCACACTCTCAGCTATTTTCAGGACATTTGGAGATCATTTTCTCCCCCGAAGTGGCGAAAAATGCTCGCTTTTTGCACACTCTGCCCGGTCTATCAGCAAACTGTAATTTTTGGATTTTTACACACAGGTTCCATTTTGGAGGACTTCCAGGCATCATATCATGAAAGTAGACACTCAGAGCTTTCCAACGAGCTATCATGAGCCTTGTTTTGACATTGGGAAGGCTGCCAAATGTTGCCGGCAAGTCAGGGAACCTTTTGCTGATGAAAATTTTGAATATTTTTGTAATTTTTGAACCTTAAAAAATTGATATTTCCTCATGTGCGTTTAGCTATTTTTGCACATGAGAAGTTATGAAAAGTCAATTTAATTTCCTTTTTTAGCATTTTTTAGATATTTTATGAGATATTTTGTGCCTTGGGCTTTGCAAAGCCTCAAGGACAAATTAGATATTTTGATTAGGCCAATAGGATGGCAAGTTGAACCATGAGGTTTTTCTCACTTTGGCCTATATGTTCCAAAGGCTTTCATTGTAAAAAAAGGTTAAAATTGAGAAGAGAAGCAATATATGGTCATATAAGCTTTGGAAGAAATACTTGTCTTATGATTTTGGATTGCCTCTTGGATGCTCTTGGATGAATGAAGAAGGATTGTTGTTGGATTCCATGACTTGGTAGAATGGTATAGTGTCTCTTTCTTTGTTGTTGTATTATAGTTTTCATTCATGAATACATGTTTCTTGCTTGCTATAGATCAGTAGAGAACAAATTTGAGATATGCCCTTGGAGGCACCTCAAATTTCCTATTTCTTCATAGCTTTCATGTTTTCCTCTTCCTTAGTCACATTAACGAATTCTTAATTTCTCTTTAATAACTTGAGGATATTGTTTCTTGTTTCATTCATAGTTCTATGTATGCTAAGTATGATCTACGGTACGCCCTGCTTACCTATTGCTAGTTATAGTTCCATCCATGAAATTTCTCTTTGACTGATTAGATTATCACTTTGTTTGAACCAAGGAGGCCTAGTTTCGATCTAGCCCTTTGCCTAAAACTATGCAAATCTTGTTGTTCAAAGTGCCCAATAACTTGAGGTATTGTGTTTAGGCATTCCGGCATAGTAATTTGAGTTGTTTGTCTTCCTTAAGTGTTTTCCCCAAAGTCTGATATCCATTTCCCAAATTTAAGGGTCATATACTTCTATGCACGGCTTGAATGTTTATTTCTATGTATTGATTAGCTTTTAGTTACATTTTGCATGATTAATGGTTTTCCCTACCATGTTTATGTTATATATTGAACTAGTTATGCTTGAAAATCTTTGTTGTTCACAAACTTGATGCCCATTTACTCCATTTTGCCCAAAGATCCTTTCTCCCGTGAATCAAATCGGCCCTTCAACAGCCTTGTATCACCGTCTAATAGCTTTCTTGACCTTTTCGACCCCATAGCCCAGTTGATCTGACATATTTTTACCTATCTCAGATTCTACCGCCCATCTCTACAATTTAAAAACCAAAACCAAAAACATACTTCATAACTAGCCTAAAATCAGAACACAATAAGAAAACACACAGATATCCCTTAAATATATAGAGAGAGCCCTCTCTAAGTCCAGGAAGGCTAGGTCCTTGGGCTCCAAAGATTGGTTTGATGTTACACTGTCATTTGGCTTTCCAATCAGCCAAATCACGGGAACCTAACTTAATGGCGATCACGGTGGGACCTATTGAGTACATGATAGTCTAGCAAACTCTTATAGACTCTTTAGTCCTTCAACATTTAACTTAGACCATAAGCCTTTAGAATCATTTAGAGTAAAACTCTCTATTTCACCATATTAGCAAAGTGATGAATCAGGTTTATAACACTCTTACATAATAGGTTGCACATCAAGAACTCAGAAAAACCCCAAAAAAAACTCCCTTAGATTGGTTTTTGTAAGTATTGTGGTGGAACATACACATATAACTCAAAAAAACTAAAAATCCACTTGGAGACTCCACTAACCTCCAGTAGGCCTTACTACTTCACTAAACTCTAGGCTACTATCCAATTGAGCCATCCCACTGCTCACTAACAGAATGGCGATCACGGTGGGACTCTGAGTAATAAACAAACTTAGTTTCCCTAAACTTTTCAACAGCCTTAAGAATACTATCTGATTGACTTATCCCACTGCTCACTAACATAATGGCGATCATGGTGGGACCTTATGAGTTAGTGACAATCTAAGTACTCCTTACTAACTCTCGAATTCTCATTCAAACTTAGAAAGACTTAAGTGTTGTCCGAAGAGTAGAAAATAGCTCCTTCACCATATTATCAAAATGATGAGTCAGTTATAGGAAGCTCTTCCAAACCTCAGGACTACATAAAACTCAGAAAACCCCAAAAAACTCCCTTAGATTGGTTTTTGTCAGTACTGGTGGTGGACCATACACATATACCTCAAAACGACTAAAAATCCACCTGGCGACTCCAGTAGCCTCCAGTAGGCCTTACTATTTTACCAAACTCTAGGTTACTATGCGATCGACCTATCCCATCACTCACTAACATAGCGGGAGATGGTGGGACACTGAGTACATGATAGTCTAGCGAACTCTTATAGACTCTTTAGTCCTTCAACATTTAACTTAGGCCCTCAGCCTTTAGAATCATTTAGAGTAATTTTTTTTTGTTGTCGCCACCCTAGCAAAGTGTCGGAATAAGTTTAGAATACTTTAGATAAACCATAGGCTACACATAAAACTCAGAAAAACCCCAAAATATTCCCAGATTGGCTTTACCCTAGTTATTGGTGGTGGACCATAGCTACGTCTTTACAAAAACAACCAAGTTCCACCTGGCGACTCCACTAGCCTCCAGTAGGCCTAAAAACTCCATTAAAAAACCAAAAATTCATAAACCATACCTTTCTGCTAACTCCACATTCCAGAACTTAAACTTACGGTGAAAACTCTGTAATCTGTGACAATATAAGTGTAACTTAGTGATTCAGAACACCCCACCATAAACATAAGAGGTCAGCAGAAACCTTCTTGCCAAGAGAACCATTAGCTTGTCCATGCAGCCTAGCAAATTGTTGAAACCAAGTGAATCACTCTTCTTCGCAAGTTTCCATTTCAAAGTTGGCTATACAATTTTTCCCAAAGCATCTTTGATAGTGTTGGTGGTGGACCATAGTTTTAATAAAAATCCACTTGGCGACTCCACTAACCTCCAGTAGGCCTATTTCCCCACTAGTCCTTATAAAGTCTCCTAGGAATGCATTAAGAAATCCCAATCATGCTGATGGTGGACAGCACAATGCAAATCCTCCACCCGAGGACACAAAGGAGATATGCTCCGATGAGCAGAGAACATATCCCTGGTTTCCCACACAAAATGCCTACAGACGTAGATTGGACTAAAAACCTACCTCTCTTTCAAGATGAAAATGTTGATGACCCATTTTTACACCTCATCAATTTTCATATACATGTATGTAAGTTAAAGGTTGAATGGCATGAGGACTGCCTCATGAAAATGTTCATGGGTACATTAGAAGGAAAGGCAAGAGAATGGTATGAAGGCCTAGAACCTGGCACCTTGTTTTCTTTGAAGGATTTCCACAAAGTATTTTGTAAATGATATATAGGGCATTGTCCATCCCTATCATTGGCTGAAAATTGTCGTGATCAAATTGAAAACCTCATACAACACCTTGTAAGCATTGAATAAAACTTAGGAAATTGGCATCCTGAGTATTTTTTAGAGGAGATCCATAATTTTCTTACCAGCCATCAAGATGACCAAGAAGAGATGATCCTAGATAAAACCCATCAAGAAATAAGAGAGGATCCACAAAAGCTCTTTGAAAAGGTTGAAACTAATAATAGTCCATCTGCCCTTCCCTGTAAAATGCAAGAGGACATTGAGCCACAAGATCAACTTCCACAAAAAACGGAAAGAAATTGTTGCCCAATTCAAAGAAAACAGAAAATACCTCCTCCTTTAACCGAAGAGGAAATAGATCAACTTATAAACAGGCAGACAGCCTCTGAAACTTCATATAACCAAAACTTCTCTGATTTTTCTCCTATTAATCCTGCATATCATAAGTCAAAAAATAGACTTGTAAATCAATTTGAAGAAAAGAAATCTGATAGTCCAATATACATGGCTGGCGACATTACTTATGTTAATGATTCTCCAATGTTTGATCGATATGTTGATGATTATGATTTCCAAATAGAAGTTAACTTTGCAGAAGACTCAGTTTTTAATTGTCGGGAGGAAGCTCAGTTTCATAAACTTGAGAAAAGTGAGAAGACATTACAGGTCATCTATGACACTGATGAGGAGAGCCTTGAGAGTTTAGAAGTAAGTGAAGGGTTTCAGACTCTTTTCTCTACTTCGCTTCAGTCCATCAGAGATAGCATTCACATAATTGGAAATCAACAGTTTTTCAGCTTTGATGATGAGGTTGAGGAGGATGATGAAATTCTCGAGCATGTTGTAAATGAGAAGCCTTTTCCTGAAATGGTTGAGGAAATAATTTTGGACATGGAATCTTCCTTAACTCCAGATTTGCAGCCACCAAGTTCCATTGAGTTACAAATTGCAGATGAAGAAATAGAGATTGATAAACACATGAGAGTTGTCACACTATCCTTTGAAGATAATTTACTATCAAAGTGTACCCCTGCTCATCAATTTGATGACCTTCACACAATTTTCAGTCCACTGAACCAGAACACATCATCCTGGAAAGAGAAATACACTGCAATATATGATGGGTCTGATAGTTCAAGTGATCATGAGCAAGGGGAAGAGTTGCTTTACCAGGGAAGTCCCAAATATAGCCAAGTGGAAGAAAGAGTAGTCCTGAATGAACCCTACATATCAAATCCTCTAGATCAGGTATTATTCCAAGATCCATTTGTTGCTTTCCTTAAGAAATCTGAAGTAGTAGTGGGTTCTATCATGAACAACTTGCTACCAAGAATGAGAAAAAACTTAAGCGCTACTGTTCGAAAACAAGCCAAATGGAGGTGGCCTTTTCATTACTTTAGCATCATGAAAGAACTAAACCAGAATCAACCATGCAATCGTCTACTTGACTGGCTATATTGGAAAGAAGATTTCACCAAATGAATGTATGTTGTGTATAGTTTAGACTAGGATAGGTAGATAGTTAAAAATAAGCTTAGCCTTGTGAGCATCCTTCCAGTTTTAGATTGTTTGAAGAAAAAGCAGAAAATATAAAAACAGTACAAAGTAGAACAAGAGGGCAGTTTCTAAAAAGAAATGGTAAAGCCCATGTTCCAAAAAATAGTCCTTCGGAAAGCGCACAAGTCTAAATGAAGCTACTAGTACTCAAAAGTCTTGTTCAACTATCTAGCCTAATCATAGCTGAACATGTTTAAATTTATTTGCTAATAAGTTAGTGAGTGAAAAATATGGTCAACATTGTGTAAGATTGACTTATCAAAAGAGAGTAGATTAGGAAAAGATACTAGTTCCACATGCCCAAAACAGAACCAAAGAGGAAAGCGGGGATGAAAACAAATTATACATCTTAGCCCTGTTTTTCCTAGTTTCCATTTTTGCAAAATAATATTTTTGTGCAGCTTGTCTTTCTTGCCGCAAATACATGAAAAATTAGAATGTCTAACCCTGATTTGATCATTTTTGAATTTCATGTTTTAGATTAGAGAATAAATTCTTGTCAAAAAGATTAATCTTGACAGTTGATCTAGCATAGGTACAGTAATGAAGGAGTTCATCAGTTTAATCTGAAATCCCGGCTGATATAAGTGTAAATTTAGATAGGTTCATTTTGCAAAAAATAAAAAATATGCATTGTCAAAAGGCTGCTAGTTCAAATGCACCAAAAAGAAGAAAAAATGTTAGGAAAGATAGTGGGGTAGGTAGAAATATCATTGGTGTTGATCATGCTATTTCTTTTCAAAAGTAGCATCAAGCAAGAGTGAAATTTGCGCAAATGGGTAAGGCACTGGTATTCATAAGCCAAAGATCTGAAATTATGGACACCTCTTGAAAAGGAGCTGCCCTCCCCAAATGGAGCCACTGTTAGTCATCAGTATTTTTTACTTGTTGGTGATGACTAGTTCTGATAGCCAATTTTTCTAGCAGCTGATCAAAAATTTGTCATATTTTCCAGCTAGGAAAACACCCATAAAATTTTTTGCCTTCTTACCTTTTCAGTCTGCCCATGATGAGATGAAACCCCATTATCAACCTTTATCTGCCTGTACTTGTTACTAGTTCAAGCCATCAGCTCTAAAGAGACAATCCAAATCTATTCAAACAGTCTCCCCTAAGTTAGGAAGTGGTGCTTTAAGGCATTTCTCCCTTGGAAAACTATCCAAGAGCCAAAAACCTCCATCTGCTATAGACCAGTCATAACAAACCTTCCTACTCTGCTAATGAAGTTGGTTACAACCCTAGGTCACACCACTAATACACCCTTAAGTCTCAGCAATACACAGACCATAAGTCAAGCTGATCTTAGGTGTTTTTACAGTGTTTGATGGATCTTTCAAGGACAGAAACATACCAGCATCTCAGAAGAAAATTTTGAGCTCCACATGAGAAGACAACTGCTTCTCAATATGATCTTAAGCCTGGGATGCAGCCACAGAGCATAGAGTTTTTCACCAAACTCTTGTAATCACTTTCAAAACCTGAAAGGAGAGTGAAAGAGAAAAAAAAATACTGTCAAGAGGCTGTTGATATGAAATGACTAAGAACCTCCTTCATTTATAAGAAGAGGGTTTGAAGACCAAAGAAACCTCCTTCATCTATAAGCAGAGGGTTTTGAAAGTGCCTCCTTCATATACAAGCAGAGGGGAAAAAGTAAAGTCTGTTTTTGAGTTTTTCACTAACTGAGAAGACAAACTTTGATGAACAATGAGACAACAACTAAAAGATTCTGCATAAAAATGATGATTAAAGGAAGATTTGATTGAGACAGAGGTGAAAAGAACATCAGGCATTTTGTCAAGAAAGGCCTTTTTTCATTCATAAGAAAAGGGCCAAAGCAGGGACTGGTTTCAGTTTTTGACTGACCAAGAGACAAATGGTAAGAAAAACAGAAGATAGTGAAAGCTTCTGAACAGGGAAAATCATGTCAAAGTTACAAAAACTCACCTCCTTGACAAACTTTGCTGTTTCTTAAAAGACAGATCATGACACAGGCCAATGATGTTGATTATATTTCAAAAGGTTACGGCATGAGTTTCATAGCTCTTTCAAAGTCGATAAGGCACCTCACTGTTACATTCCATGTGAAAGGAGAGTTGTAAAAAGAATCCCCTTTCAGTAGATAGAGGATGGAAAATAATGACTAAATACAACTGAATTTTGCACCCACTATCAGAAGAAGAACTCAAAGGACACCTAACAGTCAAATCATTTTCACAGTAGGGCATCATTTCCTCCAAAGCATCAAGGGAAAACTGTGTCAGTTTTGGTTTTCAAAGGGGTAAAGCTACTTCTTCCAAAGTGTCGAAGAGACCTCATATGACTCAAGTGACAATGGATATGCCATACAAAGACAAGAGGTGCAAAGGAGAATATTGAAATGGCAGTTAAGTTTCATCCTCAGAAAAAAGGCAGCACCACTCAAAGGCACCTCAGTAATCCTCATATGGCTCAAAACATTTTCTCCTCTCATAGTGCAGATATCAAAGGGAAGACATTTTTCTATTGAGAAAACAGTCAAAGTTTAAAGATTCTCAAAAAAGGCTGTGTCATTTCAAAAAAGGAAAACAGTTTGTTCTCCAATAAAAAACAGTGAAAGTTTCTTCTTGAAAAAAAAGGGTTTGCTTTTATGTCAAAGGATGTCAGGTTTATAAAACGAGTGGTCTTTACCACTGTGACACATATCCAAAAATAGGGGGATTCAAGCCTTGTTTAAAAAGGGGGCCATTCTCAAACTTTTCTTCTGAAAACCCTCAATAATCAAATACAAAGAAACTTTGGGTTTTTTCGTTTTCAAAAGAGGATGAGGACCGTTGTAGGCCCGCTTTGAATCTCTCAAAGCACCAACAAAGCTTCCCCTTGCTATTCACAAAACTGAAGAAAGAATTTGCGAGCGAAAAAACAGAGTTTTCGGGCTTAAAGGAACGCGCGGCGTGCCTGTACACCTGTGCGGCGAGTTCAAGCGCACAAATTACAAAGAAATACACAGGCGTGTGGCGCACCTGTAGGTTTCAGTCCTGTCGGCCTGAAATTTGACCCAACAAGCCATAATGTGCGGCACTCTCTTGTTTAAACGTGCCGCACCTATAACCAGACTCCAAAACGCCTCCAACGTGCTTTCAAAGTAGCTCAAATTCTCAAGCAAAGATTGCAAATGTATTTTGAGGTATTTTTGTTTTGCCCCCTTTGAATTCAAATTACTAGACACAGTTTTGAAGCGGTAAAGGCCATGGTATAAATCAAGGAGGTGTTTTAAATATTTTGAAAAAATTTGTCACTGAGGGAGGTCAGAGGAGTGATTCAATCAGTTTTAAGGAAATTAGAGCTGCCATCAAAGCTAAGTTATAACCATAACCTCTGTCAGCCTGATGCATTAAAGAAAGCAGTTTTGGGAGGGTGGATAATTTTGTCTAAAAAATCAAGACTTGTTGTGTTTCATCCTTGCTAGAAGTAAAATAGTAAGGGGTGTTGAATTTTCATTGATATGAAAAATCCATTGTAGTTGCCCTCAAAACCAGTTGAAAGGTGGAACAGTTTTGAAAAGGGAGGTTAAGGGTTGTAAAGTGAAAGAAATATACCTGATTTCAAACAGCAGTAAGCATTCCATAAATTCTTTTTCCTTTTCAAAGGTTTCCTCTGTTTTAACAAGGCAAAACAGTGTTTAACCTTTCCTTCCTTAAAGCAGAGCCAGTGAGGAATTTGCCACTATAATTCGAAGGTGTTTTTTGTCAAAACTTTGTGTAAAGAACAGTGAAGTATAAGGAGGGAAGTATTTTGGCTGAAGAGGAGTTTATTTTTGATTGACTGCTACAGGACTTCTTGTTACCACATCAAAAAACATTAGAAGCTCTGTCACCTTACCACAAAACACAGGAAAAACACTTTGACTGTGTATCTTTATTGGCTGTGTTTTTGTCCTTGAGTCTACTTGTTGAATGACATACAAAGGGAAAAAACCTTGTTTTGGAAAGATCAGGGACCTAACACCAAAGAAAATATGTTACACAACATTTGAAGTCATGGGTGCCTTGATCAAAACAGTGACTGACAGAGAAGGTAGAAGTTTTATTTAGTAGCATGAAGATGATGAACAAGCCCATGACAGTGATGAGCAAGGGCAACAAAGAGATGATACACAGCAGCCTCCTGATGAGGGAAAGAAAATACAAAACATGGATCATGAAGGGAATTCTCCAAAGCATGTGCTATCTGCCTCTCCCAAGCAAGGGGCCATGACTTCTTCACCAAAGCCAGAATACCAAACATCAAAGAAGAAAACCAAGAAAAGCTAAAGGAGGCTAAAGGGAAGCGCCCAGCACGGAAAGTGAAGAAAGACACATCAAGACTTCATATTTTGGTTTCCACTTCAGAGCATGTTGCTAAGGACCCTTGAGGGACTCGCTCACCAAAATTGAGCGATTTTTGACATGATCTTGTTCTTTGACATTTTTGGGTTTTTGGCCAAAACTCATGGGCTTTGCCATTTCCGTCTGGGGCATCGTCCTAGGATGAGAATGGTATCATTGGATGCCATATTTTCAGGATCACATACTCAACTATTTTCAGAACATTTTAAGATCATTTTCTTCCCCAAAATGGCGAAAAACACTCGCTTTTTCAACATTCTGCCCCATTTATCAGCAAGGTTTAAATTCTGGTTTTTTACACACAGGTTCAGTTTTTGAAAACTTCCAGGCATCAATTTGAGAAAATTTCAGTTTTTCCAGAAATTAGACACTCAGAGATTTCCAACGAGCTATCATGAGCCTCGTTTCGACATCGAGAATACTGCCAAATGTTGCCGGCAAGTCAGGGGACCTTTTGCTGATGTAAATTTTGAATATTTTTGTAAATTTTGAACCTTTAAAAACTGTTATTTCCTCATGTGCGTTTAGCTATTTTTGCACATGAGAAGTGATGAAAATTCAATATTTTTCCCTTTTTTAGCAAATTTTGAGATATTTATTAGATATTTTGTGCCTTGGGCTTTGCAAAGCCTCAAGGACAAGTTTAGATATTTTGATTAGGCCAATGGGATAGCAAGTTGAACCATGAGGTTTTCCTCACTTTGGCCTATATATTCCAAAGGCTTTCATTGTAAAACAAGACTGAACTTGAGAAGAGAAGCAATATATGGTCATATAAGCTTTGGAAGAAATACTTGTCTTATGCTTTTGGATTGCCTCTTGGATGCTCTTGGATGAATGAAGAAGGATTGTTGTTGGATTCCATGACTTGGTAGAATGGTATAGTGTCTCTTGATTTGTTGTTGTCTTCTAGTTTTCATTCATGAATACATGTTTCTTGCTTGCTATAGATCAGTAGAGAACAAATTTGAGATATGCCCTTGGAGGCACCTCAAATTTCCTGTTTCTTCATAGCTTTCATGTTTTCCTCTTCCTTAGTCACATTAAAGAATTCTTAATTGCTCTTTAATAACTTGAGGATATTGTTGCTTGTTTCATTCATAGTTCTATGCATGCTAAGTATGATTTACGGTCCACCCTTCTTACCTATGGCTAGTTATAGTTCTATCCATGAAATTTCTCTTTGACTGATTAGATTATCATTTTGTTTGAACCAAAGAGGCCTAGTTTCGATCTAGCCCTTTACCTAAAACTATGAAAATTTTGTTGTTCAAAGTGCCCAATAACTTGAAGTACTGTGTTTAGACGTTCTGGCATAGTAATTTGAGTTGTTTGTCTTCCTTAAGTTTTTTCCCCAAATTCTGATAGCCATTTCCCAAAGTTATAGGATCATATACTTCTATGCATGGCTTGAATGTTTATTTCTATGTATTGATTAGCTTATAGTTACATTTTGCATGATTAATGGTTTTCCCTACCATGTTTATGTTATCTATTGAACTAGTTATGCTTGAAACTCTTTGTTGTTCACAAACTTGATGCCCATTTACTCCATTTTGCCCAAAGATCCTTTCTACCTTGAATCAAATCGGCCCTTCAACAGCCTTGTATCATCGTCTAATAGCTTTCTTGACCTTTTCGACCCCATAGCCCAGTTGATCTGACATATTTTTACCTATCTCGTATCTTTGATCAGTTTCATCCCTCACAACTTAAAAAACCAAAACCAAAAAAATACTTCATAACTAGCCTAAAATCATAACACAATAAGCAAACACACAGATATCCCTTACATATATAGAGAGAGCCCTCTCTGAGTCCAAGAAGGCTAGGTCCTTGGGCTCCAAAGATTGGTTTGATGTTACACTATCTTTTGGCTTGCCAATCAGCCAAATCACGGGAACCTAACAGGAGTGGCATTGTTTCTCCTAAAGTTTTGGTTCTGGTTATGATTTGGGTTTCTATTCTGATTACTAACTGAGACAACCATTTTTTCCATCATTTGTTGTATCTTTTCCATGTTTTTGGTTAAATGGTCATACTTGGGATCAGATGTGGAAGCTACAGCGTCATCCCTATATGTTACCCTTTTCTTAGCTCTCATTCTAGCTTTCTTCTCAATTAGGTTAGCCTCTACACTCACTTCTCCTTTTTGCATATCTTCCAATGTGTTGTAATCTCTCTCCCTAAGCTGGTAGGCCATGTCAGCATCGAAGCCTTCAGGGTATTTCACTAAAGCCATACCTTGGGGAGGTTTCATATGTGGAGGAAGTGCGTTGTAAATGCTATTGAACCTTGTAGAATACTCATGGACACTCTCTCCTACATTCCCTTTAAGGTTTTTGTATTCTGCTAAGATTTGGAGAGGGTTGGCCTTAACTTCCCTTTTGTTTATGAAGGTTTGATATAGAGTGGGAAGGTCTTGGATACTATTAGGAGGTAGGCCTTTAAACTGTTTCTTCACATCAGCTCCTAAACTCTAGGCATAGATTCTCATTTTGACTGTCTCATCGTCTATCTCCATATAGTCAGATGAATCCTCCATCCTATCTACATGGTGTTGAGCTGTGGTAGACTCTTTTGCAGTGAAATGTGGTATCTTTGATTGATAGTTGTTGGGTAGGGGTACTAGAGGCTGAGGTAACACCAGAGGTGCATACCAGGCGGCCATGATGATGTTTTGATGAGGTAAAGGATTTGCTTTTGCAGCAAGTATGTGGATGACAGGGATACTAGGACCAGAAGAAGTCTGTTGAGATAATTTAGGGTGACAAAGCCCCAAGTTCTGAATGAAATGAATATCCGAGGGAGTATATGGAGGGGTTTGTCTATCCCTACTGTGTCGACCACTGTGAGATGGTGAACCAGTGAACTCAAATTCTGGCTGGTCTAAAACACTGAATGACCTAGCTTTGGGTGAACTGCTGGGTAAGTCTAAGTCAAACAGAAGGTCTGATAGAGCTGTGAAGTCTTCTACTACAGAATTAGCTCCACGGATGTGTTTGGAAATAGTTGGCTTTCTAGGCGTAGGAGATTTCCTGAGAATACTCTCAGGGTTGTCAACTATTTCAGGTGGGTCTGGGTTAGTATAAGCCCTTGTGTGAATGGTTCTTGAAGCCAGAATGTTGTTTTCAAACCAAACAACTTAATCCTATTTGTTACTTCTAATATGGTTGATGTTGTTATGGAGGCTGGTCTCCCAGTGGAGTCTTGTGAAAACCAAGATAATCAACAGGCCTACTGATCACCAGTGGAGTCTTTGATCGTCAAGGAGCTAAGGAGTTTCTAGGTGGAAGGTTAAGAATGTTTCAAGGGGTTATTCTGTCCACCGCAGTGATTAACCACCAAAATAAGGCTACTATGGTATTCTTTGAGTCTTGGAAGTGTTTCAAGATGTATTTTTCTCAAAGCTTCCCTAGCGGAGTCAAAATTATGTTAGAGACAACAATGGGACACATACCAGCATTAGCAGTTATGGACTCTCAGATTTATCCCCAGTGGAGTCGCCATTATGTTGTGTTTCCCATTTTTTGGCAAGTTTGGAAATACCAAAAGATGAGAAAACATCATAACCACTTTCAGACCTCAGGATCTAGCCCTCCTGGGTCCAGAGAGGGATCTCTCTATGATAGGCAAAGTTATATGTCTTTAAAGCTCTATTTTTAAGTTTTAGGCTAGCTATAGGCACGAGTTTGTTTGTTCATTTAATTGTTTGTTTGGTTGTTGGGAAATAGGAAGGAAGGGTTCACTATGAGACAAGGCTAAATAAAGAGGATTATAGACAAAGGGGGAATGATTTCAGGGAACATTCGAGACCATTGGGCAATGGAGTTAGGAAAGAGTTTACTTGTTATTCGATATGCAGGCTTTCAATTGGGCTAGTCATCTAAAGCATTGGATCTTAAGGATGATAGTGTGGCATGAAATGGTAAGAAATAAAGTGAAAGGCAAGGAAACCTCCCAAGTGACCATTCAGGAATCAGATCCAGGGACATGACATGCCATTAGACACCTATGATCTAGCTCCTGAAGGTTAACTCTTCAGACAAATGAAACATTAAAGATTTAAGCACAAAGGTGAAGACCTGAGATCAGAGAGAGACTTTGAACTCTCATTGCTTTGGCATCCAACTTAAGGGAACTTAGAAAGGTTCAATTAATCAAAACGGCCATAGTGAAACAGAAACAACATTCTAAACTCCCAGTATCCCAATTCTTTCAATTAAAACCCAACAATAACATCTGAGGACTGTTTCATTAATCCATACATCAGCTAGCAGTAAATTACAGCCACTACATAGGTTAAATTAACTAAAATCAACACTCAGATAACACATACAACAGAAAACATCGAAGGTAGGGAGAGAAGAAACATAGGGTACCATGCGAGGGTAAATCCTATGCCAGATTTTTGATGCATACTAGAATAAACGAAATATGATGAATCGCAAAGGGAAATAAAAATAGAGATAGAAAAACATCACCGCTGCTTTAAATCAAGATCCAAAGAAATGTGCTTGTCATATTAAAGAGCAACACCAATCATGTACAACATTGCCAACAGCTTGATATTCAGTCTGAAAACATCTTCCTCAGCCTATCTTACAACTTTACACAGAGAACTATATCTCAAGAGAATAGCTTACAATTCACAGATATTCAATCAACAACCTTTACAATGAGTTTCTTCATGAGTTTTATAGCTGAAACTGAGGTAGAGGAGGTAGATGAAACACTAAACGTGACATTAAAACAGAGTAGTAAAAGAGGGTTGAGGCCCATTCCGTTTTAATATCTAAGCATTAATCTTTAGTACTCTTTGGATGAAAGAGTGGTCTTCGACAGACTGCAATTTACTCCAGGTATGTTCTTTATGTGATTTCACTGCAGTACTTGTAGTACTCTGGTGAACAAACAACAAGCAGATAAATGACCATGAGGCCTGCCATACTTTGTAACAAATGTTCTAGTAGTATTAGGACTGCTGTCAGGGGAGATCTCCTCAAAGACATAATGTAGAATAAAGATAGTATGGGTACTGTGTCCTTTCTCAGGAGAAAGCTTCTGCCAATGAGAAACACTGTCAATATTGTTTTCTGTGCTATAGGTCTCTTTAGGCGTACTATGATGATCATGAGGTCTTCAATTTGGTATGATTTCCCTTTAAACAATGAATCGGAGCTAAAATTCTTTTATTACGGACCTTAAACTCGCTGATTACCCACTGATACTCTTTGTCGCTTCATCACTATCTCTGTCTGTGAAATTTGGTCTTTAATGATGATGGAGAGGTTTAACCGGTTTGAACACTGTACTCTAATGAAATATTTCCTGTATAAACCTTCCCAAACATTTTTGTCGCAATATCAGGCTCATAAAATATGCTTCTGCGCTCTTTCTCACTATGACAGTGACCGTGGGCAATGGCGGTTCTCGCCACCTGTACACCTGCAAAACACACAATATGTTAAGAAATCCATGGAATACTGTGACGATGGCAGCGCAACAGAAGTGAAATGTTATGGATGAAATCTAAAGTGGGGGAACATGCAGTGAAATAGTGAAAATCGAACTGATAAAAGTCAGGTGAAATGAAAAAAATTAATGTAAAACATTAAAATTTTAATGCTTGGTAGGATGATACGATTTAATGCGAAATATAAGGTTTGGACCTTTGAACGAAATACACAAAAGATATGTGGAAAACATATGAAATGGATTGATATGGTGGGACCTGGTCATGGGTGGAGGGCGATTCAATCAGGACCGTCGGATCTCAGGAAGAGATCGACAGCTGCGGTCTAATTGGGGGATCGCAATCAGGAGGGACGGAGGATGGCATAAGGTAGGCTGCCGATTGGCAATGGCATGATTAACCGCCAACCATTGGATCGCGAAGGGGATCAACGTTGGAGATTCAATTAGTGGGGAGAAGGATGAGGTAATAAGCGGGGAGCGGTGAAATCTGGACCGTCGGATCTCAAGAGATCAACGATTGCGATGGCTCCCGCGCTCCACAGAACAAACACCATCGCATCAGAGAGTTTCGACTTTACAAATGAAATGCGCTCCGCTCCATCCTTCTGATGTGATGGGCTCTTTACGGTTAAGCGCTTGGTCTTAGCACTTGGGTGCATGGAGGGGAAATGGTTAAGGGGCTGGCCGAAAAGGGGCTAAGCCCTTATAAAAAAGAAGGTGGGTTTTTTAGCTTAGAAACAGAGTTTTAAGGCTAAAAGGGGCTTTCGGTAAAGGGAAAAAGGGATTTAAAATCAAATGAAAGGATTTCACTTGGTTTACAAGGGTGAAAAAGATGGTTAGGAAGACTTAGGAGGGATTTTTGGGGTTAAAGGGGAGACTGTAAAAAAAAGGGGGGGAAAATGTTAATCATGAGGAAAATTGCAGAGATACAAGGGCAATTCAAGGCTTTTCTGAGCACAAATCCTTCACAGGCATTGAGGATTTTCGGATCAAAACAACAGTGAAGATATTTTAAAGGAAATGGACACAAAGAGGCTTCAAGGGTGAGAGATTGTCATAGGAAATATATCTCTTGAAGGCTCAAAAAACAATCTAGCCACCTGTTTGCTTGAAAAAAAATTCATAAGTGGCTAACACAACCTTATCCATTCCAAGTCAACGTTGCAAGGAGATTTCAATGGATTTTATCACAGGTTTACCTAAGTCCGAAGGAAGGAGTGTCATCATGGTGTTAGTTGATAGACTTACCAAGTATACACACTTTTGTGCATTATCTCATCCATTTAAAATGAATACAGTTTCTACTGCATTTATGGAAATAATTCAAAAGCTACATGGAAACCCGAAGGTTATTGTAAGTGACAGAGATCCCATTTTTACAGGAAATTTTTGTACGAAATTATTTTCTTCTTTGGGTACTCAACTAGCTCATAGCTCATACTATCATCCTCAATTCGATGGTCAAACAGAGATAGTGAATAAATGTTTGGAAGGATATCTTCGTTGTTTTGTATGTGATAAGCAAGCACAATGGGTCAAGTGGTTACCTCTCGCTGAATGGTGGTATAACACTTCCTTCCATACTGCAGTAAAAATGACCCCATTTATGGCACTTTATATATAACATCCACCATCCATCACATCTTCTTTAATGGAAAATGATAGGGTTAAAGTAGTGGAGGATCACATCGAGCATCAACAAGAAGTTCTCCAACTCTTAAAGGATAACCTAAATTTGGCACAAAATTGAATGAAACAACAGGAAAATCAACATCGCAGTGAGAGAAGTTTTGATGTGGGATACTGGGTATTTTTACGGCTACAACCATACAAAAAAAATTTCCCTCAAGCAGGCTAAGAAGGATAATAAATTATCGCCAAAGTATTATGGTCCTTACAAGGTTTTTCAAAAGATTGGTACTATGACATACAAATTGGAGCTTCCTGTTTCTTCGCGAGTGCATCCATTTTTCCATGTTTCATGCTTAAAAAAGGTTATAAGGGACAAAATTCGAGTTCAAACAATATTTCCAGTAATTGATGAGGAAGGAAAAACCATATTGGAACCTGAAGCAGTCATGGAAACAAGAACTCAAAAACTACGAAATCGATCAATTTCAAAGTATCTCATCAAATGGAAGAACTTTCCCACTGAAGATTCTACATGGGAGGATGAGAATTTTATACAAAAGCACCCGGAGCTACTCAAGTGTTGAGGACAACAATTTTTTGAAGGAGAGGAGCATGTTA
The DNA here is from genome assembly GCA_034641835.2 of Pinus albicaulis. Classification (NCBI taxonomy): domain Eukaryota; kingdom Viridiplantae; phylum Streptophyta; class Pinopsida; order Pinales; family Pinaceae; genus Pinus; species Pinus albicaulis. Next base: position 1,066,889,826 of record CM076574.1, on the reverse strand, counting down.
GGTCCCTATATTAGTAGTATAGTCCTTTATTGTTGTTAGTGTAACCCCCTTATTATTATTGTTGTACCCCTGTAACCCCCATATTGTTATTATTGTGCCCTTAAATTATTATTGTTAGGTCGGCTAGGATTACATTGTGGCCCCACTAAGATTACATTGTGGCCCCATAGACTCCTATATATATAAGGGAGGTTTTGTCATTTGTATCATCCAAGAATTTTTCATTTATGTAATGTATTGGAGGTTTCCCCCTCGAAGTGGCTAATTTATAAGGCGTTGATCTCTCTTTTCTTCTATTTTTGGAGCTAGTTTCACAACACCTACCAAGTTCTTTTGGAAGGTGGGGAAGCATGTGTTGAGATATCTCACGGGCACTACAAACTGTGCATTATGGTGTAGACGTATAGAGGGAGTGAATCTTCAAGGCTTCACCAATGCAGATCGGGCAAGAAACTCATCAGACAGGAAGAGAACATTAGGGGGAAACTTCAGCATAGGATCAATAGCAGTTTCTTGGTACAACAGGACACAGAGATCAGTTGCACTTAGTTCAACCGAGGCAGAGTACATTGCAACTAGACAAGCTGCATGCAAGGCCATATGGATAAGGGAGATACTTGTTGGTTTGTTTGGTCATCAAATAGATCTGACGGTGATACATTGTGAGAACCAGATTTGCATAAAACTCTCAGTTAATCCGATATTCCAAAATACGTCCAAGCATATTGACTTCTACTACCATCATCTTAGATATTATGTTTAGAGGCACATTATGTTGTTGCAGTACATTCCCACAAAAGATTGGGATGCAGATATCTTGACGAAGACACTTGAAAAGATAAAATCTGAATACCATAGAGGTAGGACCGAGTAGCTGATAATCGCTTTCTTGTTGAGAGTGAGTGTTGAAATTCAATAAGAAAATTCACCACATACTAGCGTGGGATTCCATTCACACATGCATGAGGAATTTAGTGACACATTAGTGCTAATTGTGGGTGTCTAATTTATTTATCCCTTAAATAAATTGGACAACAAATTGTAATATTATCTCATAACAACTTGTAATAGTTAACTAAGTGTGATAGACTTAGTTAGTTCAAGAATTTCGAGTTGAGGGTCAAGGGTGAGGCATGTAGAGTGATTTTATTATTTACAGTGTCTAGTTGCAGTTGCAGCACTAGTGTGGTGTGAGTGCAATCAGTTAACTCAAATTAATTGAGTTAAAATAATTTTACCTAGTTCTAACTAAGTGATGAGCTAGTGGAAGGTCAAGTGAATTAAATTAGATTGAATTCACAAGTAGTGATCTACCAAGTAACTCATGATTCACTATTAATAGCTACATATATGTCAATTATGATAACGACCGAGTTGAGACAAAGGTTAAAGGGAGGTAAACTATCAGTTGTATTATTAGCGAATTGCCCAAGTGTAGTTATAAAGCCACATGATGCTCATGATGGATTGTGCAATCAAGGAAGGTTGGAATTCCTATTTAATAGGAATTATTTTGCCTAGGAATTGTGTGACCAAGGCATGCTTAAGATGGGCATGAAGTTGACTATGTGTTTGTCCAATTTTTCCTAGATCAATGTGAGATGATTGGTAGTGTATAAGGTTCTTGTGAGAACACATGCATTGTATTGTTTCATGATTCCTTGGCTGATTATACAATAAAGATAAACGGGTTTTGAGAAGTTGTGTTCCCTACGAAAATCTTGTGTTGTGCGATTGATTTACGTATTTCTTACTTACATATGATTGAACGATCGTGATTTATATTCTACAAATATTGTAGAAGAATTCATTATCTTAGTTTAGTACATTGTATGATCAGATTAAATCCATTAATGCAATTTCTACAATCAATGCTCATAAAAAAAATTTCTCTTTCAAATACGATTGTATTCATTTATTTTTATTTTTTATGACCTTTATGACACATGGTTCATAATAGTGTGCATTTCAAGAATTAATCCTCTTATTTTTTTCTCCTAATATAAATCATATTATATTATGATTAGAATCAATATCCATATCCAAAGACTAAACAAATAAAATTGATCAATTCTGAATTAGCAAACCGAAAAGTCAAATTATCACATTCTAAGATTTTTATGAACATTCCTTGAGTTATGTGCATTATGAAGAAATAAATGGAATGCAACATTTGGTCACTAATAGTATCACCTACCATTACTCAAGCGTCATGATGAGATGTAACAATAGTGGATCTGTCCGGATGTAATAATAGTGGATGGGGCTATAATCGTTAGAGTAACAAGTGTATCAATAATAACATTTACAAATCGACAATTGGGCAGTTGACGTCTTTTAGAATTTTGACATCCAATTAGTTATTTCTAGAAATTGCATGGAAAATTTACACTATAAATTTCTAAATTTGAGAATTCCATAATAATAATATCTAACAAATACAATGAAAGTATTTTTTATATAGAAATAAAAAAAATAACAATAAACATTCAATCTTACAAGTAAAAAATGATATTTATACCATTCAACCATTTCCTTCCCAATATTACTTAAAAAAAAAAAGTCAATTGATAAAAAGTATGATTTGATCCCTTATTTCATCACCCCCATACTACTATAAAAAGTGAATGGGTCCCTTATTTGACGACTAAAAGTTTAATTTGATCGCTTATTTCATGACTAAAAGTGTCATTTCTTTATTTAATTTGCCAAATATACCCTGGGAAGTATAATTTCCAAAAAAATATTTGTAATTTACTTAGTATTGAGAAACACATAGGTGTGAAAATTGAGGTGCAATGGTGAAAACTTTTAGTTTCGTATATTATAATATAACGAATGAAAAACATTTTAAACAATAAAGGGAAAAAAATTATGCACACAATTTGATTTGGTAAAGAAAAAAAATGCATACATACTTCTCCAAGGTAATGTAGTTCATACTTGTCCAAGGTGTTACCAATCTTAACTCTTTTCATTCTTAAAGTGTAATTTATGGTTAGTAGTGCAGTGAGAAGCAAGGTATGGTTCTGGAAAATGAGGTGCAAATGTGTGAAATTTTTGTTTCTTATTTTATAATATAGAGAATTAAACACATTTTAAAGAAGAAAGAGGAAAAATTATAAGTTTACTTTTAGTAAAGCGAAAATACATGCATACTTTTGCAATAGAATTCATAAGATAGATGAAATACCAATCTTGAACCTTTTCATTCAGTAATATTGTGATCACAACAAAGCCAATTTAAGCAAAGGGAAAAGTATGCCACAAATACAATATGTCGCTCAGTAATTTGAGGATCTTCGAGATCTCATTGAAACGATGCGAATTGTACAAAAATCAATTGATAAGTAAGCGACTGTTTGTGATCACAACAAAGCCAATTTAAGCAAAGGGAAAAGTATGCCACAAATACAATATGTCGCTCAGTAATTTGAGGATCTTCGAGATCTCATTGAAACGATGCGAATTGTACAAAAATCAATTGATAAGTAAGCGACTGTTAGAAGCGGGTGACACTCTGCCCATGCCCAGGAATACACCATAAATACACTTTACGAGTAAAATTCACTGAAAAAGCGATGGATATTCTTGGGCCACCTCGGCTTCGTGGTTTCCTCATTACTCGCGTAGAAACCAGCCTTATGCAAATGAAACTAGATTAGAATTGTCCTCCTTCAAATGTCTGACCGAATTGCCAACCTGCAGGAGCGACGTTATAGGAAGTGACAGTTTTGCCATCGCTGGTGGTGACCTGGAAGGAAAGACTCTGCCCATCCAAATAGGAACCACTCTGCCAATTCTGTCCCCAGTTGCGGGACATTGACTGCCAACCAGTGCTGGAACCTTTGATGGAGACCGATTCGACATCCCCTGCACCTCCTACGTTTGTAATGAGCACCAAATTGAAGTAGGAGTGCCCATTGATTGTGAATCGAACTCCTCCTTTCCTCACGCAAGGTACTCTGCACACAAATATATATATTAACATTGCAGCTTAGCATTTCCTCCCAATTACTATCAATCTAGGAATATATTTTTGAGATTGAAGACTTGGAAAACAACGTGGACAGACAAATGAGAGTATGAATTAAATACCTTCTGAACATGATGGGAACAATGCCACTTCTGTATATTGCAATCTTCTGAAAAGCAGTTTGAGCCATGTCAAAGTGTTGGAGAGGTGGATTGCACCATCCTCCATTGTCGTTAGGAAGAGCATTATTTGGGGGGCAGAAGTTAGTAGCAGTAATGGTCACACTGCCCGGTAAACACCACTGAGGATCGTTCTGTTCGTCGCATTTCATTTCGTAGCAGGCTCCACATGTAACTCCATTGTTGAAAAGCGCTGTACTTAGAGCTGCGGTGTTCGTTCCATACCCTTGGCTATACAAATTACCGTATCCGCATGCACCACCTGTTAAAGTAATTTCAACATGGAATTGCTCAGCCAAAACAGGAAATTAAAATGAAACTGCGAAACCAGTACACTCAAATGAAATTTTTTGAGCCTGTGACGACGCACTAATTCCATAAGAGTGGAGTTCTATTGAACCCTAAACCTACCCATTGTTCCCGTGGCATCGCTGCCACCGTAAAATGTTGCATGTGCGGATTGCCAGTCGCTATCAAGGGCATAAGCTGCACGAGCTATCCAAAAGAAACTGAACATCGCGGCCAGTTGTACGAGCGCCATTTCAACAAGGGATTGAATGGCCGCTCAAAAATAATTAGACTTCACCTTAATGGACTTCACCTTTGATTGGTATTTGATTGGTGAAGTGGGAGACGACAGACCTACAAATATATAGAATTGGGAGGTGGATGTGCTGCTTTCTCGGTACCGCTTAATCTGTTAATTTTTCCGATTCCCACTGGATTGTGCAGATCTGCGTGGAATTATACAAACCGGATCGTGCGGATCTCTGCAGAACTATATGCTATAAGAAGTAGTCACAGTTCCACATGTATCGTTCTTTCAAACAACGGGTTGCCGCATTAGTATTCTGCGATGGGCCATGTGGACAGGGGGTTCTAGAATCAGCGACGAATAGGGAGCCGCTTCTTGACCATATCATGGCCCACATATTTTTTAGGGTGAGTAGGTGCAACATGGTTGCTAACGGTTACTTTTTGCGACAGATAGCATGTTTTTTTTACAACTGAATTGATTAACGTACGGATTTGCTTATTCGTGGCAAATTGACAAAGTAAACAGTTTCTGCTCTGTGAGAAAGCCTTGATTTTATTGATCTTATCTAAATATATTACTTGAGTGTTTGATTTAAGTGTTTCTATGTAACTTTATTTCTTTTATTTCTTATACGTATATCTATTAGTATGTGTAGATCTGGAGTTCCACAAAGCCAATCTTTCATTACAGGTAGAGCAGATAGTGGTTACTTTTTGCGACAGATAGTATGTTTTTGTTACAACTGAATTGATTAACGTACGGATTTGCTTATTCGTGGCAAATTGACAAAGTAAACAGTTTCTGCTGTGTGAGAAAGCCTTGATTTTATTGATCTTATCTAAATATATTACTTGAGTGTTTGATTTAAGTGTTTCTATGTAACTTTATTTCTTTTATTTCTTATATGTATATCTATTAGTGTGCGTAGATCTGGGGTTCCACAAAGCCAATCTTTCATTACAGGTAGAGCGGATAGTTTGGCCATAGTTCGGCCAATTTCTTGGCCGGATTTGATCATTTCTGCAATTTTTCGGCAATATGGAGTTCGGCAATATGGAGTTTTTGGTGTCAGCTTCCGTGGAGAATTTTTTCTAAGATATTGTTGAACAAATTTGATGTTGTTTAATGTACCTGTGCTAACACGATCAATCGTGGTTACATAACTTTGTAACTTACATGTTCTCCGAAAGTGTTGCCGGCTAAAAATGTCTGGAACGGGGTATTTATCCGCCACTGCTACAATCTATGCCTCTGCAAGTTACTGCGGTTCTGAACCAGCCTCTCGTAAATAAGATGAAGACCTGATCTTGAAAAGGTCATATTTCATTCCATTCGGAGCAGTGACGTCTTCAGCGAATGAAAACGTTGTGGAATATATGGGGGTTACAAAAACGGCGGCAGTAGTGTTAAAATTTTGAAGGCAGGGGGAAATTCTTTTCACTCAAAACACAGTTCACACCGAATTTTCTGAAATTATTTTTTAAACAAACACAGTACATCTACGCCAAAAAAAAAATTACATAGGGCCACAAAAAGAGATAAAAACAAAAGAATATTTTTCTTTCATTCTTCTTCTTCTCCTTCTTATAAATCATATGAAAAACATTTTTTTAAATATAGAGTGGCGGAGCTTGAGAATTTAATGCCAATTCAATGCTTGACTGGACATGGGTGATTAATTCAACATTTCGTCCCACCAACGGCACAGATCGTAGTTCGACAATTATATCATTAACCCTTCGTACTTGTCCTTTAAAACTTGTGACTTGCGATCGGGTCTCACCCGAATCCTTCTGTCGTGTTAGCTCTTTTCCTCAGAAAACAATGCACAAAACTTTATAAGCGCGGACTTGAAATCTTTTAGGTTTCATCTTTGAACCACATTGCATCCGCGCCCATATTGCATGTCATATTTCAACGGTTTCAACATTTACCTGAGCCCTTATCCTCGAGAGCTCGAGACGTGCAATATGTGATCGCATCGCATCACAACATCGCTATGTTCAGGACTGGGGAAAACGAGGTAAGCTCTAAAATCTACAAAGCGCGATGTGCGACGCGCTGGGCAGTTGGTGATGCGAAGAGGCAAGGGTAAAGGTAAAGCGAGAAAAGTGAAAGGTTTATTGTGAAAATGATATCACGTATGGAATATATATCAAAGGGGTCCTACTATATCACATCGGAAAGTTTGTAGGATTCGGCAATTGTGTTATGAGAAAAGGCTAAACCTTGCGACGTGCGCAATGCGATCAAGAGGTAGGTGAGGTGGTGGGAAATACTTAATACATAGTGATGGGCGTAGATCATTTTTTGAACATTACGAAAGTTGTGTGAAGTAAATAGGCTTGCAGATTTAAATGTTTGCCCATACAGATTTACTATGCTCAGAGCTTGTTCTTCTCTGTAAACTCTATCTGCAACCTGCAAAAAACATTAACTGAGGTATTGCTGCTGCCAATTTATTTAACGCGGTGGTTGGGATTAATTTCCAACACTCCCCCTTAAACGCAACTTCTGTCATTGAACATTCCCAAATAATGTCTGAGATAAAAAAAATTTCAATTGCCAATGGCTTTGTGAAAATGTCTACAAATTGTTTGTCTATCCTACAATGCTGCAACACAATTTCACCATTGTTAACTAATTCTCTTATGAAATGATATTTAGTATCAATGTGCTTTGACCTTTTATGGAAAACAAAATTCTTTGATAGTGCAATTGCTAAATTGTTATCACATAAAATAGTTGTTGCTTTGTCTTGTCCATGACATAAATCCCGTAACGTCCTTCTCATCCAAACTGCTTGAAATGTTGCTGTTGTTGCAGTGACATACTCAACTTCTACTATTGACAATGAAACTATCGGTTGCTTCTTGGAAGCCAATGATATGGCTCTCAAACACAAATGAAAAAACATATCCTGATGTGCTCTTTCTGTCATTCACACTTCCTGATCAATAACTGTCAGTGTAACCAATCATTTTAAAATAATTTGTTGCGGAGTACAAAACACCATACTCCTTTGTCTCACTGACATACATTAAAAAATATTTTCCTGCTTGTCAATGTGTCCCCTTGGATGTCTCCATGAATTTCGACACTAGACTCACTACATACATTATATCAGGCCTAGTTGCAGTCAAATACATTAGGCTCCCACCATGCTTTTGTATAATGTTGGATTGACATTGCTGCTGCAATCTTCCTTGCTCAACTTCAACCCCCTGACAGTTGGATTTGGTGATGACTTGTTGTTCTGCATATTAAACCTCTCTAAAATTTCTGCAACATATTTTTCTTGAGAGATAAAAATTCCATTTTTTTTTTGCTTCACTGCTATGCCCAAAAAGTATCTTAACAACACCAAGTTAGCCATTTCAAACTCACTTTTCATAACTTCTTTGAAATCAACGATGATAAAATCATCACTGCCTGTAAAAATCAAATCATTTGCATACAAAACAATAATAAGAATCTTACTATCACTTTCTTTGATGTAGAGAGTAGGTTCACCATCACATTTGTCAAACCCATTTTCCATCAGGTAGGCATCTATCTCGTTGTACTACGCAAATGGTGCTTGCTTCAGCCCATAAAAAGTTTTCCGCAACTTACACACCTTGTGTTATTGGCCTTCTACCTCATAACCAGGAGGTTGTTCCACATACACCTCCTCTTTCAGTACTTAATTCAATAATGTTGACTTCACGTCCATTTGATACACTTTCCATTTTTGTTGTGCTGCTACCGACAACACTGTATGCACTGTCTCCATCCTTCCAACTGGCACAACGGTTTCCTTATAGTCTCTTCCATGATGTTGTTTGTAGCCTTTGACAACTAGCCTTGCTTTATGCCTTTCTGTCTTGCATTTAATGTTTCTCTTGGTCTTATAGACTCATTTCACTCTAATGATTCTTTACCATGCAAAAGGTCCACTAACTCCCATGTGTCATTCATTTCTATTGCTCATATTTCTTCATTCATTGCCTTAACTGATTTATCTTCTTTCACTGCATCTTCAAAGTGTATTGGGTCATCTACATGAAAAAATAATTCAAATAAAGAAATCGGATGACCACTATTATCAACTTCTTCTTTCTCATAAATTTCACTTAAATTTCTGAATTTTGGTCTTCTTATGCTTTTCGAAGATGAGCTTGGTGTTCCGCTTGAAGTAGATGGAGTTGTGTATCTTTGTGGTGTGCTTGGAGAAGCACTTACTTGATTGCACAATGTTTTTCTATTACTTTCTGATGGTGTGCTTTGTTGAGCTTGTGTGGGTGGAGGAGAAGTCACTGTTGATGAATTACTTGCAACAATCAATTCATCTTTGTCTTCATGTGGCATACATGTCTTCACATTAACTGTCTTCTCTAAACTTTCATCCCATGTTTCCTCTTCTATGAACTGAACATCTTTGATGATTATTACCTTCTTGGTTGATGGATTGTAAAGCTTATATGTCTTGGATTCATCACTGTATCCAACAAATATTCATTTCCCCCCTTGCTATCCAGCTTCTTCCTCAACTCATTCGAGACATGTGCATACGCCACACACCCAAACACTCATATGAGTGACATATTGCTTTCTTGCACTCCATGTGTCTTCAGGAACTCTATTCATAACACTTTTTGTTGGACCCCTATTAATGATATATGTTGCACAAGAGAAAGCTTCAACGCAATAATCATTTGGCAAATTCTTTGCTTTCAACATACTCCTTGCCATTTCCAACGTGGTCTTACTCTTTCTTTCTGTGACACCATTTTGCTGAGGTGTATACCTTGCTGTAAACTGCTTGTGAATTCCATGCTCCCTGCAAAAATGTAGGAAGTCACTTGAGATATATTCGCCACCTCTATCAGTCTTCAAATCTTTTATGTAGTGTCCACTTTACTTCTCAATAAGAGCTTTGTAGTGATGGAAGCGGTCAAACACTTCACTTTTCTCTTTTAGAAAATAAACCCATGTCTTCCTTGTGTAGTCATCTATGAGTGTCAAAATGTAATGGATGCCACCGAATGATGGTGTTTGCTTTAGTCCACATAAATTTGAGTGGACAATCTCCAGAGGTGCCTTTGCCCTTATTGACTTTCCTGCTACAATTGATTCTCTGTGTTGTGTGCCCAAGATGCATCCTTTACATAGGTTGTTCAGTTTTTCTATGATTGGCAATCCCTTCACCATACCATTCATATGTAACAAATTCAAACCTATGAAGTTGAGATGAACAAATCTCAAGTGCCATAACCAATTCTCATCTTTGATTTCTTCTTGAAATTTTTATTATGTGACAACTGCTACAACACCTTCTTCCTTCACATCTGATCCTAGCTTGAGAGGAAACATTATATTGTTTATCATATGAACTTTTGCAATGATATTTCTACTTGGAAGCTTATCCAAGATTGTGCATACATCATCTTTAAAAAATTCATTGTAGCCCTTTTGCATGAGCTATCCAATGCTTAGGAGGTTATGTTTCAAACCAAGGACAAAATAAAGATCTATGAACTACTTCTCTCCCTTATTTTAGTATGTCTACTCTTCCTTCTCCCATGACAGAGACCTCACTATCAGTCTCCAATGTTACTTCTGATTTCACACTTTCATTTAGATTTGAAAAAAATTCTATGTTTCTAGTCATGTGGTTGCTACACCCTGAATCTAAGAACCATACATCCCCTTGTTTTTCTTGTGCTACATTACAAGCTAAAAGCATGCTATCATGGTTCTGATTTTCCTTTATGAAATTTGCACTTGGTTTGCTACTCATGTCATATTGCTTTTTTCTACATTCATTTGCATAATGGCCATGCTTCTTATAATAATGACATTTAACTTGAGATTTATCATACCGCTGACCTTGTGGTTGATTTTGGCTCGGGCTTCGACTTGGATTTTTATTGATGCCCCTTCCACTTGAGCTTGAAGGGCTGCTCTTCCACCTCTGTGTCGGCTTCTTCATCTTCTTCTATAGTTTGGTCTTCCTCAACCTCTACCTTGAAAAAAAGAAACTTGTGTCTTGAATGCATGCTCCAATGATGAGTTTGTTGCTTTGTTCAGTCTGTGCTCATGAGACATCAGTGATGCATGAAACTCATCTACTGAAAACTGTGAGAGATCCTTTGTCTCCTCTATGGCTACAACTATGGCATCAAACCTTAATGACAGACTTCTCAAAACTTTCTCAACTATTCTCCTTTCCTCAAGTGTCTCACTATGAAACCTGATTTAGGTCACCAACCCAATCACATGTGTAAAGAATGAGTCTATATTCTTAGACTCTTTCATACATAATGTTTCAAAATATCTTCTCAGCATTTTTAGTTTTGTTGTATTCAACTTTGCCATGCATTGATAGGTTGTCTAGAGGGTATCCCATGCTTGCCTGGACTTTGTTACTATTGCAGCCCTTGGGAAAATACTTTCATGAACTACTTGAAAAAAATAGAAGAGGGCTTTGGAGTCCTTTTACTTATTTTCCTTAAAAAAATCTCTTTCTGCTTATGTCAAAGCATTGTATGCTGCTACATCTGTTGGTTCTTGGAATCCATTCTCTGTCAGTTCCCAAATATATTGAGAAGAAAACAGAGCCTTCATTGTAATGGCCCAATAATCATAATTCTTTCCATTAAACTGTGGTATTTGTGGATTTTTCAAGTTTGTGCTTGTTGCTGCCATTTTCACTGTGTAAAAAGAAACTTTCTGACAGTGTAAAAATCTTCTCACTGCTTGATAATATTCTTATCAAAACAAATTTCAACTCTTCAGTAAAAGCACTTTCTTTCACTTAGAGATTAAACCTGCTTTGACACCATGTTAAAATTTTAAAGGGAGGGGGAAACTCTTTTCCCTCAAGACACATTTTACACAGAATTTGCAGAAATTACTTTTAAACAAAGACATCACAGTTACGCAAAAAAAAAAAATAGAGAGGGACACATACACACAAATAAAACAAGAGAAGATTTTTTTTTTCATTATTCTTCTTCTACTTCCTATAAATCATATGAAAAACATATTTTTAAGTAAAGAGTGGCAGAGTTTGAAAATTTAATGCTAATTCAATGCTTGACCAGACACGGGTGAATAATTCAACATTCTATCCCACCGACGACACAGATCATAATTCTGCGATTATATCATTAACCCTTCATACTTGTCCTTTAAAACTTGCAACTTTCGATCAGGTCCTACCATGTCAACTATTTTCTTCATAAAGTAGTACACAAAACTTTATACGCCCAGACTTGAAATCCTTTAGGTTTAAGCTTTGAACCACATTGCATCCGCGTCCATATCGCACGTCGTATTTCAACGGTTTCAAAATTTACCTAGCCGCTTATCCTCCTGAGCTCGCGACGTGCGATATGCGATCGCATCGCATTGCAACATCGCAAGGTTTGGGATCGGAGAAAAAGGGGTAAATTCTAAAACTTACGAAGCACGATATGTGATGCGCTGAGTGGTTGGTGATGAAAAGAGGCAAGGGTAAAGGTAAAGTGTGAAAAGCGAAAGGTTTATTGCATAAATGATATCACGTATGTAATATATATTAAAGGGTATCACTATATTGCATCGGGAAGTTTGTAAGATTCGGAAATTATGTTATGAGGAAAGGCTAAACCGTACGAGGTTCGTAGTGAGATCAAGAGGTAGGTGAGGTGGCGGGAAATATTTAATACATAGTGATGGACATACATCATTTTCTGAAAATTACGGAAGTTGTGTGAATTAAATAGGCTTGCGGATTTAAATGTTTTCCCATATAGATTTACTATTCTTAAAGCTTGTCCTTCTTTGCAAACTCTATCCGCAACCTGCAAAAAACATTAACTGAGGTATGGTTTCTACCAATTTATTTAACACGGTGGTTGGGATTAATTTCCAACAAGTGAGAGCAGTTATGTGTTGCTGCGAGTGCATCCTTCAAATCCATATATATATATATATATATATATATATATATATATATATATATATATAATTTTTGGTTTGTGGAAGCATTTGGGTAATAATATATTGATGTGTTGATATAAGAAAATTCGAAGTGGGTATAGTCCAACTATCACATTGAAATAAAGCCGCTTCCAAATCCAGTGTCATAGAGGTTTCGTCAGTCAACACCATATTCAAACTCGCTTATGAGAAGATATCTTTTGAATATGGTGGTGTTGTGATATTATTTTAATTTAAAAAAAAATTCTGGAATTTTTTATGGTGTTGTTTTATTATATTATAGTGTGTGCAAAAATAAAATGCAAAACCACAAAGAATAGGGAAATTATATAATATATTAATGTGATTTGTGGTGCTTTCGAAGGATTAGTCATTGGTAGTTCTTAATAGAGTCAATTTGGTATGATCCGTCTTGTTTAGTGAGTATCAGTATAGGTTATTTATACAAGATCAAGTTGTAGAATTGTTTGCCGAAGAAATTTTGTAATCAAAATTTTATCCTAGATAACTGTGAATATAGGAGAACGCCATATATTCACATATGGTGGCAGTGACATAGGATGGTTCAGTATCGAGATTGACTAGTTGCACTTGAGTAGGTTGAGAAGCGTGAATTCTGCAAAGCACGTCAATAATGGTATGAAGCGGTTATGTCTTAAATGGATCAAGTGAGAAGCTCAAAATTGTGATGAAGAAAATAGAGGAAACTGTGAGAGTTCAGAATGGATATGAATACTAGTGATGACCATATAAAACAAATGTGAACAAAGTTTATCTATTTTTGTAATGCATTTTTTCTATATTTTCTACGTATACTCATTAAGGGAAGGTGTTGGAAGTGATGATTCTATGTCATGTGTGTAATGTATATTACAGGTTTTCAGTGAGTATTCCATGGTGTCAATTTAGAATTTATTATTTCCCATGTGTATGATTTTTTGTTGTTTCATGTCACAATCTTAGATCTACTTTCTTAAGATCTAGATCTTGTGGAAGTCAATGATTTACATGTTATATATATAAGTGTGATGTTATATATATAAGTGTGATGATCAATAAAAATAGAAAGTTGTTTGTGTTGTGTGAACAATCTTTCACTCTTTCTATATTTTCTAACCATCCATAATTGGTATGGATATTCTCCACCCAGGGTAATAGTACGAGTGATCTCCTTCCGTGGCTACTACAAGATTGTGTCTTTTTTTTACACGTGGTAGATGCGAGGTAGAAAATTTGGTGGTATCCTAAACTGGCCAATACTAAGAGTATGATATGGAAAGAACCACTAAATTCTCACTCAAACCAATGAATTTAAATCTAATCTTTGAACTCAAATTTGCATGAATTTATTATATAAATTTAATTTATTTTTTTGCATTGAAAATAAGAACGGGATAACAAGAATGGTACTTTTCAAGATGTCATGAGTTTAATAGTTCTTGATTCAACCTTCCCAAAAATAAAAATAAAAATAAAAATCGTCATTTGAATGAAATGTTAATTAACAATTTCAGAGACCATCAACTATCAAGATGTCATATATGAAATATTATGCTTTTGGTGATTCATTAAACAAAGTAAAAACTAAAAAAACATCAATTATTTTTTAAGCCTTTATTCGTCAAGTAGTGTTCTTATTGGCTCTCAACTTTTAAGAGTTTGAAAAATATGGGAAAAGGACTTGTATGTTTCCGAACGTCAACTAATGTATCGGATGCTCGGTATAAGGATATTAGTAGGAATGAATAACTTTTCCGCGAGTATCGACAGATTCTGAAAATCCCATTAGTTAATGGAATCATCAAATTACATGTCAACTACCAGGATATAAGGAATTTATACATCACATGTAGAGAATAATATTTTGGTGTAATCCACCTGATATTGTCACATTCTATAAATAAGTTGAATGTTAAAAAAACATATTATGATATAATTTAAAAACATTTTGGGATGCTGATTATGTCAAATATCAGGATATAAGGAATTTATACATCACACGAGAGAATAATGCTTTGGCGTAATCCACTTGATATTGTCACATACTATAAATAGGTTAAATATTAAAAAAAATCATATTATGCTATAATTTCAAATCATTTTGGGATGTTGATTATGGATATTAATAAGTATGAAGGATATTTTCTAAAAAAAATAGATGTAATTCTTTTTAATTATTAAAATATAAAATGGCTATTTTAAAAATTCTCACATAACATTATTTATTTTAAAAATAATAATAATAAAAATTAAATATAACTTAGGAAATTTAGACAGAACTATAATAAAAATTTAATAAAGTTCTCTTATTAGCGAGTATAGATAAATGGAAATTTGCATGACAAAAAACCTCAAATCTTAATAAACATTCATTAACTTTTTTTTTTAACATTTTTTTTTACTACTAGGTTGGCTAGAACCTTTCATTCTATAATATATATATTCTCACACACCAAAAGCATCTAATCTTAATGTCATCATAACTTGTTCAGGTATTAAATTTATCATAAAAAATGTTTTCCCTCCCAAAAATAATTTTATTAATTTTTTCTTTTCACTTTTATGACATATGGGTGATAACAATGTGCAACCCAATAATTAATCCTCTTCTTGTTTTCTCCTCGGGTGAATCAAACTACACCATGCTTAGAATCAATGTCCATATCCAAAAACTATAATTAAAATTATAGAATTTATAAATTCTAAATTAAGAAAGACTATAATTAAAATAATAGAATTTATAAATTCGAAATTAACAAAACTAAAAGTCAAATTACTACTAAGTGAATCCACGAAAAGTATCTAAATGACTGAGGTATCCTCCGTATTAGAGAATTACTTTCCGAGATCATATTCCAAAAATTTTATGGACATTTCTTGAGTTCCATGCATTATGGAGAAAAAAAATGGAATGCAACATTTGATAACTAATAGTTTCACCTCTTATTATTCTTGCTATAATATTTTATTTGTTGAGGAAAGAGATTGGTATTTATGTTAAAATAGTTAATTAACTTCTGTATGAAGAGTTAGACAATCAGTTAAGCAAGCGTTGAGTAAGTCGATAGATGAATTTGGTAAGTGAGTTAGAAAGTTAGTTAAGTGAGCGTTGAGCAAGTTGAGTTATGTGATAGATGAGTTTGACAAGTGTGTGCATGTAAGCATTGAGTAAGTCGATAGATGAATTTGGTGAGTGAATTAGAAAATTAGTTAAGTGAGCTTTGAGAAAGTCGAGTTATGTGATAGATGTGTTTGTTAAGTGTGTGCATGTCAAGTTAGTCGTTAGTAAAAAATGATAAATACCCTTCATCAAGTTCATTTTATTTAGAAAGTGATTAAAGTTCATGTGATTAATATAAGAGGCACTACTCGTGTGTTGCGTGTGTGAATTATTTGTGTTATTTAGATTTTTACTCTTCTTCCTTTCCAACAAATTAGTATTAAAGTGAAATTAAAAAGAGTTAAAAAAATAACAGATCATAAATCATTGAAGTGCAAAAAGAATTTTTTTTTTCCCTCAATTATTTAAGCTATAACGCATCTGAAAGTTATACTCAATGCGTTATAACGTTGGTGAGCTCACGAGAGAGTTGCGTTACAAGTTAAGAATGAGGTTTATCAAAGGAGGTTTGAATATTCGAAAAAAAAGTCAACGGAATAGTTTTTTAATAGCCATTTGAAAAGGCTCTTATGAATTAATAGTATTAATGCCATATGAAAATATTTTTAAGCATACGTAGGAATTTTTAAAAGTGATTGTTTTTGGTGTATTAAAGGCTTTCGAAAGGGCTTTTAAAAGTATTTTGAATAGAGTTATATTTTAATTATTTTAAAAAATGGATTTTGAAAAAGGTGTTAAAAGGAGTTTATTATAAGAAAAAAAAATATTGTATAAAGATATTTTATAAAAGAAATTTTTTATATAGAAAATAATTAGGGTTTTATTATAACGTTATTTATTGAACTTTTCAAAATATATATAAAATAAGAAATTTAGGGTTTTATTAGAGAAGAGAAGTTTTTTGAAGAAATATGGTAACAAGCAGTTTCTAGCCACAACTTCCTTTTTTTGTAGGGAAAGATTATGATGTGTGGGATATTAAGATGGAGACCATGTTAAAAGCACATGATGTTTGGGATCATGTCAAGTTTGGGTTTGCAAACCTATGAGGACATAGTCTTTGAGTTGGTGCATACAGACTTGTGTGGACTTATAAGGACACAATCGATTGGTGGAAGTTGTTTGTTCCTCACTTTTATTGATGATTATAGAAGAAAATTCTTGGGTTTACGTTTTGAAGCAAAAGAGTCAAAATTTTCTAAATTTCAAAGAGTTCAAAGCCTTAGCAGAGAAACAAAGTGATCGACAGATCAAGGTATTGAGTTTAGATCATGGTGGAGAACATGACTCAAAATAATTCCATTATTATTGCAAACATCATGGAATCACAATACAATTTACAACCAAATACACAGTGTAGCAGAATTGTGTAGTATAGAGAAAAAATAGAATAATTATGAACATGACAAGGAACATGTTGAAAGTAAGAAACTTGTCTAATGAGTATTAGGTAGAAGTATTTGTATGTGTTTTTTATGCGATAAGAAAATCACTTACAAAGAGTGTGATGAGAAAAGTTCCAAAAGAAGCATGGTCAGGTATGTCATGCAACGTATCTCATTTCAAATTTTTTGGATGTGTAGTCTATGCACATGTGCCTAAGAAGATAAGCAGAAAATTCGATGATTCAAGTTAAAAATGCATATTTATTGGTTATAGCGAGTAGTCAAAAGCTTACAAATTGTATAACTGTGTCACCAATTATACCATAATTAGCAGAGATGTTGTGTTCAAAGAATTAAGAGTAATGGAATGGGACTGTAGACAAAATAGTTGATGCATAAGCACTGTTGATGGAGGAGGATGATGTAGCACAAAATGAGCAATAAGAATCGAAAGAGAAAACACCAAATAGAGTCACACTAGCAAGGACTCCAAGGTTTTCGGAGCAGCATGGATCTCCAAGCAGATCAATAGAACAAAATTCTCCCAACAACCAACCAGGTGATGAATCAAGAAATGGTAACGGAAATGAGAAGTATAAAATATATTTATGATGATTTGGATGCTAGTTCAAATTTTTAATTGTTTTCTTTCCAACCTTCTTTGTTTGAAGAAGCAATCAGAGATTAAAATTGGGTGCAAGAAATGGATAAAGAGATTAATTTTATTGAAAATAATAATACATGGGATTTGGTTAATTTAACAAACAATGAAAACCTCATTGGTGTGAAGTGGGTGTACAAGACAAATTTGAATGAGAAATGTGAAATTGGTAGATATAAAGAAAGAATTGTAGCAAAAGGATTCTCGTAGCAACTGGGAATAAAAACTGGAGAACTATTTGGTTCGGTAGCCAAATTCGATAGTGTAAGAGCAGTTCTAGCCAAAATAGCTTAGAAAAAATGGAAAGTATACCAAATGTATGTGAAACAAACCTTCTTGAATGGAATTCTAGAAGAAGAAATTTATGTGTAGCAGCCTCCAGGTTATGAAGTTGAAGGTAAAGAAGATAAATTTTACAGGTTGAAGAAAGCACTCTATGGAATCAAGAAAGCACCTAGAGTATGGTATAGCAGAATCAATAGTTACATGATTAATAATGTACTTTACAGAAGAAACATTGATCCTACCTTATACACAAAGGTAAATTAGCATGGACATATTTTGACTATTTTTTTATATTTTGATGACATGATTTTTACAGGTGATCTTGAGATATATGAATTTAAAGCCGCCATGATGAAAGAATTTGAGATGACAGATATTGGTCTCATGAAATATTTTCTTGGCATATAATTTGAGCAATCTGAAAAAGGAATTTTTATTTGCCCAAATAACTATGCTGGAGATTTGTAGAAAATATCCAGGATGGATAATTACAAACCTATACCTACACCAGTTGCAACATGTACAAAGTTAAGTAATGATGATGAAGGATCATATGTCAATCCAACTCTATTCAAAAGTTTAGTTGGCAGCCTCATGTATCTCATAGCTACAAGACCAAACATTATTGAAGGAGTGAGATTGATTTCTAGATTTATGGAGACTCCAAAAGACACACATTAGAGTACAGGGAAAATAATTTTGAGATAAATAGCAGGAACTAGATATTGTGGCATATGTATGCAAGAACAAAAAAGAAAGATTTTATTGGATTTACAGATACTGATTTTACAAGTAGTTTGGATGATAGGAAGATAACTTTCAGTTATGTGTTCCATCTTGGTTTATTTCTGATATAATGGGTGTCTAAGAAGCAGCCCATTATGACACTATCATCAGCAGAAGCAGAATATGTAGCAAAAACATCAAAAACATTTCAAGCAGTATGGTTAAGAAGAGTATTGGATGGAATGAAGCAGAAACAACAAGGATCAACATCAGTATATTGTGATAGAACCTCAACGTTTGCACTATCCAAAAATAACATGTTTCATCAAAAGAGAAAGCATATTGATACTAGATATTATTTTATTAGCGAACTTATGATAAATGGAGAAGTTCACTTGAATCCTTGTAAATCTAGTGATCAATTGGCTGATATATTTACAAAGACATTAGCAAAAAATGTGTTTGAGTTTCACGAAAAAAACTTTGGTGTTGTAAGCCTAGCAGAGACATAGACCAATAAACATGTTTGAGTTTTCATGAGTTATGTTTTATTTTAGCAGTCGTAATTAAGGGGGAGTGTTAACATAGTTAATTAACTCCCGCATGAAGATTTAGATAATGAGTTAAGTCAGCGTTGAGAAATTCGATAGATGAATTTGGTAAGTGATTTAGAGAGTCAGTTAAGTGAGCACTGAGCAAGTCGAGTTATGTGATTGATGAGTTTGGTAAGTGTGTGCATGTCAAGCTAGTCGTTATTCGAAAAGGATAAATACCCTTCGTTGAGTTTATTTTATTTAGAGAGAAATTGAAGTTCATGTGATTATTAGATGAACCGCACCTTATATGTGTTTCGTGTGTCAATTATTTGTGATATTTGTGCCTTTAATCTTCTCCCTTTCCAACAATTTATGACAATAATTAGTTCTAGTCAAACATCATGATTACATGTAACAATAGTGTATGTGACTATAATGGTTAGAGTAAAAATTGTAAGGGAAATAATTCCATCATGTGCAAGTGTACTAGATGGGACAAGACACATTCCCTTGTCAATGGTTGTAATCAATCAATGTTGATGTGTAATAGGTGGATGTGACTATAATGGTTAGAGTAACATGTGTAAGGGAAATAATGCCATGATGTGCAAGTGTACTAGATGGGACAAGACAATTTCCCTTGCTAATGGTTGTATTGGAAGCACGTAATGGAAACACCACTTCATTAGATGGTCTAACTACCCCTATGTAATATTGTATATTAACCCATTTCCATAGTTATAATTAGTTATTGCTAGAAAATTTCCTTGAAAATTTACATTATAAATTTATGGATTTAAGTTTTCAATAGTAATATCTAGCAAATACAATGATACATTTAATAAAAAACTAACAATAAACATTGAATCTTGCCAATAAAAAAATGAGATTTATAGGGTTGAACCATTTCTTTCCCAATACTACTATAAGAGTGAATGGACCCCTTATTTCATAACTAAAAATGTAATTTCTTTATTTAATTTGACAAATATACCTTAAGAAGTATAATCTCCAAATAATAATTGTAATTTATGCTTAGTTTTGAAAATTAAAGTACAATCATGAAATTTTTTACTTTCTTATTTTATTATCTAACAAAATGAAACACATGTTAAAGAATAAAAAGAGAAATTATTCACACAAATTGATTTGGTAAAACAAAAATGCATACATACTTCTGCAATGTACTTCATATGATAAAGGTGTTACCAATCTTAAACCTTTTCATTCTTAAATTGTAATTTATGCTTAGTAGTGCACTGAGAAGCATGGCATAGTTTTGGAAAATGAGGTGCAAATGTGAGAGATTTTAGTTTATTATTTCATAATATACATAATTAAACACATTTTAAAGAAGAAAGAGGAAAAATTATGAATACTTTCAAGTAAAGTAAAAATACATGCATACATTTTCAATAAAATTCATAAGATAGATGTGTTACCAATCTTGAACGTTTTCATTCAGTAATATCATGATCACAATAGAACCAATTTAAGCAATGGGAGAAGTATGCCACAAATACAATATGTTGCACAGGAATTTGAGGATCTTCGAGATCACACTGAAACGATACGAATTGTATGCAAATCAATGGATATGTAAGTGACTGTTAAAAGAGGGTGGCAATCTGCCCATGCCTAGGAATACACACCCTAAATACTCTTTACAAGTAAATTTCACTTAAAAAGAGATGGATATTCTTGCGCCACCTTAACTACGTGCTTTCTCCATTACTCGCATAGAAACCAGCTTTATGCAAATGAAACTATATTAGAATTGGCATCCTTCAAATGTCTGACTGAATTGCCAACCTACAAGAGCGACGTTATACGAAGTGACAATTTTTCCATTGCTGGTGGTGACCTGGGAGGAAAGACTTTGCCCATCCAAATAGGAACCTCTCTGCCAATTATGTCCCCAGTTTTGTTTCATTGACTACCAACCAATGATGGAACCTTTGATGGAGACCGATTCGACATCCCTTGTGTTCGAATTTAATTCCAACTACCATGCATAGCAGAAGGATGGCGAACTTATTTCTGATGGGAAGTTTGAAGGACGAACAACAGCAGTAAATCCTTAGCTCAGATTTTCACTACACGCAACCTCACCTCCACTTATCAACAACACCTACCAGCCATTATTTCTCTTCCAACCATACTTAACTCCTCAAGCTCTCATTCCTACGGCACCCAGCAAAAGCTTCAAGCAGGGAAATTGACCCACTGGAGGAGGTGATGTCATCACTCCTATGAACCACTCAAGGTAGTTCCGTGGGGAAAAGAAATTTTCTCTTGCACAATATTTTGATCCCATGGAATAAGGAACGTATGAAGTTGTAATGTTTTTATTTAATTTTTCATTTTCCGCATTATGTGTTAAAGTTTTAACGTTGGGTTAATTTCTTTTACCAAGGAACATTTTATTTCAAAACTTTGGTTATACATATTTTGATATATATATATATATATATATATATATATATATATATATATATATATATATATATATCAAATATTTATAGTATATATACATATGAAATGTAATATGTCGTAAGTGTTTTATTTGACTGTGTATTGTTTTAAGAGAGCCCGAAGGCTATAGAATAAAAAGACAGAGAGACAGAGAAGAAAAATTGAAGCGTTGCGTTTGTAGCAACCTGCAGAAGATTTGTTTTGTGAATCCAGAACTTCATTCTGAAGAAAGAATTTTATTTTTGTAATATATTATTTGTGTTTAATGAAATAGAAGTGTTTTGTCTCCATTTCTCTGTTTGCAATTTTTTTTAATCTCTGTGCTGTGGAAGAGGAATTTTATTTTCATTTGTGTGTTCAGAATTTTTCAAAAATTCCAACATGGTATCAGAGCTAGTATAGGCACTTAGTGAATGAAGCAAAGGTCGATCTTCATTGCAGAAGCTGTAAGAAGGCTGTTAAAGCAGATTTCACCAGCAGAGAGAAAGATTCTGTTTGTTTACACAGTCAAAATATTTTGATTGTTTCATTTGTTTTTTAACACAATCAAGAAAACTACCGTGTTTTCACAATTTCAATGGCAGCAACAGGCACCAGCCTGACGAATCCCCAAATTCCATAGTTTAACGGGAAGAACCATGAATATTGGAAAATCACGATGAGAGCCTTGTTTGCTTCATAGGACATATGGGAGCTAGTTGAGAATGGCTACCCAGAACCAGCAAACGTAGTAGTGCTGGCTTCTTTGATAGCAACAAAAAGAGTCTTGTTAAGAGATAATAGGAATAAGGACTCCAAATCCCTCTTCTTTCTTTATCAATCGGCGCACGAGAGTATTTTACCAAGGATTGCAGTAGAAAAAAAGTCTAAGGAGGCATGGGATATTCTCAAAACAGCCTATCAAGGCATGGAGAAGGTGAAGAAACACATATTTCATTAAATTTGGAAGTATTATATTATAAGGCCTTCAACAACATTCATTCTTTTGTAAATCACCATATTAATTTAATTTAAAATAAAAATAATTTTGGGAATGTCAAACCAATTAGAGACCATGAATAGGTCAAACATGGGGTTGTTAGGTACAATAGTATCAATGCACAATATGAGTGTGAAAGAAAACTCTTAGAAATAATTTATTTAAGGTAAATCATATTAGTATGTCTAACATCCAAGAAATATATTATAGTTATGGATAACATACTAGAGTCATTGATGTTTGATTTTTGTGTTAGACGACTCTAACCCCCTTTCCCACAACCTACGAGAGTGTTGTTGATTGAATAATGGTGATGTGAGGATCTTAGTGTAACTGGAAAGGAGGTGCCTCCCTTGCATTGCTTTGAAACTAGTCTACTATAAACTTAGTAAAATGTTTTTGTGCTAAATTTTTTACCCCTTCATGCCTTTAAGTAACACTAATGAGGAGGTGATAATTCTTCTTACATCATCCATGCATCCACTGGAAGTAAGGGTTTTCAAAAAATAGTACACTTGATGGCAGTCCATATATTTATCTCTCCTTGTCAACATTGTGAAAAACTAATAATGGTCCTAATGTAATAGTTCCAACCTATTGTACGAAAAACCATGCTTGACCAATACTTTCACCAAGAGAAGAAAATGATAAGAATTTTTAATAGGGAATAAATAAATGTGACACACAACTTATGGATTTTAGTTGAAATTTATATAAGTTGTCATGCTCTTTAATTATTAAATACTTAATGTAACTACTAATAAATTATCATTAAAATATTAATTTTGAATATTAAATATGTATTAAAAGTCATTTATCTATTACACATGACTTTCCATGTGGTCTAAATAAACCACTTAAATCCCATTATCAATAAATTCTAATTAGTTTTGTAAAAGATGTATCTTTACTTACATCAAGAGATTTATTTCAAAAATATATTACATTTATAAACTTGTAGCAATACATAAAACTAAATGGAATACAATAAATAGCTTCAGACCTTGTTAGCTTCTATAATATTATTTTAATTGCAAATAGTTTATTTAATAATTGAATTTAACAAAATGTTAATCTTGATGGGAAAATCATGTCATATGGTGGAAAAAAGTTTAAATATGTTCATTTCTGACACAACTCTTGAATGAGCCTGAATAGTCTACTTAATGCTGATTATGAATTAATTAATCCATGTTTTAATAGAAAACAATTTTTTTACCTAGAGTTTTATTTTAGAAATAACAATGTCACATTTATACATTCATATTATACCACATGATAGGTAAATATAAATCAATCAATTGTTTCTTGACTTATCAACTTATATTGCATGATTTTATATAAAAGTAATTGATTTAAAAATGCATAGTTAGAAAAAGTTATCGATTGAAAATACAATAAACCACTTGAACTCATCATCGATTGATTTTAAATTATTATTTTTTCTAAGAAATGTATCTTTAATTAAAAGAGCTTTATTTCAAAAATATAATAAATTTATAACCTTGTATCAATGCATATAACTAAATAGAATTTAATATGTCATGCTTTATGTCTAGTTGGTTTTTATTATTTCAATTAGAAATTACTTATTTATGAATTGAAATTTACAAAATGTTAATAGGAATGGGAAAATCAAATGGTGTATGTTGTAAAAAGTTGAAATACATTTATTTATGACCTATATCTTAAGAGAACTTGAGGAACCTACTTGCTATTCATTATCAATTAATTATTTCATGTTTTGTTAGGAAAAACATTTCATTTTACATGGAGTTTTATTTCAAAAAAACAATGTCACAATTATACACTTATGTTAAACTCATGATAAACAAATAAAATTTGATAAATGGCTTTATATTAGACCACTTATAACTTATTATCCATTACTTCTAATTTGTTTTATAAAAAATATATATTTATTTACATTAGAAGCTACATTTCAAAAATACATCACATTTATAAACTTCCATTAATGCATATAACCAAATATAATACAATAAATAGCTTCGGGTCATGGTGGATTCTATGAAATTGTTTAAATTACAAGTAAATTATTTAAGAATCAGAACTAAAAAAAATGTTAAAATGGATGGGAAAATATATGTCTTATGCTGCAAAAAGTTTAAATACAACCATTTATGATCTACTTCTTTAATTAATTTAGATGGCCCACTTAACACGTTTTTAATTAATTTTTCCATGTTTTATTAAGAAGAACATTTTGTTTCACATGGAGTTTTATTTCAAAAAAATACAATATGAAATTAATACTCATATCAAAATACGTGCTAGACAAATAAAGGTCAATAAATGGATTCATTATTAACTTATATGGGATAAGATGATTACATACGCAAATAGTTTATTTAAAAAATAAATAAATAAATTATGGATTAAAAATGGAATGCCTTACAATTTAAGGAGCTTGAAGTATTCACCTATGACCCATCACCCATTAGCTTAAATAGTCCACTTAATACTTATTATCAAGAAATTATTAGATTTATTTTTGGAAAAAATGTCTTATAGTATATAGTTATTATGTATCACATTTATACACTCATATTAATGGATATAACTAAGTCAAAAACAATAATATAATTATGGCTCATATGATATGATTTTAGTTTATTTAAAATACAAATTTACAATATATATATATATATATATATATATATATATATATATCAAATAAATTTCAAAGAAATGCAAAATTATTTATAATAGATTTTTATCTCAAAAGATAAATATCACATGTATGCACTCATATTAATGCTTTTTATAGGTAAAAGGTCAATAATTAATTTTGAGTGTTGTTGATTTTCAATATGATATGATTTTAACTACAACCATTAATTGATTGAAGTATATAAATTTATGTAAAATATGGATTGAGAAATCACACATCTTATGCTTCAAAAAGTTCAAATCATTTACCTATGACACATTTCCCATTAGCCTGAATAGCCAATAGTGCATGTAGCATTTATCAAGTAAATTATTATAATTTCTTCAATAAGAATTGCACTTTTGTTTGCAACGAGCTATATTTCAAAACTTATATTTCACATTTATATATGAGTATTATACATATAATTAAATAGAAGTCGCTAAATTACAAGTATGCCTTGATGGTTCGTGTAAGATTATTTCAATGGCAAATAATTCATTCAAGAATACACATACACACACATATTAGCAAAAAAAAAATCGATACAACAAAGTCATTGCAAAAATAAAAATAAAAATAGAAATATTTAATAATATATTTGACAATTCCCAATGTAATTTTTTTTTTATTAATAGAAAGTTATGATTTTTTTCTCAAAAATAAAAAATAAAAAATTTGAAAATTTCCATATAATATTCCAAAAGATATAAAATCATACAAATTGATTCAGAAGAAAACTATGTTCAAATTGCATTCAAAAATTGGAATGTACTTGTGGACAAATTTATAAAGAAAATTATCTTCATCCGCTAACAATGAAGTACATGCTCTATTGAACATTCAAATGCACTCACATTTCTCTTTCATACAATGAAGTGTCTTAAGAAAGGGGAATAAAACCTGCATAAGCCAAGTATCTTGCTCTTTTCCTATATAGGCTTTTATCAAGATGTGGTTTGATCGATATCCGATGAATTGAGAAGTATGTTTTGTTGTATCTATTAGCAATACATTTGATTCTTCATAATTATCTCCATATTGGGACCACACATCAATCAACCTTTTCTCATAAAATTGTATTGTCCACCCCGCTTCTAATTTTGTTTGAAAATGACAATGAGACTTGTTCCATGCAAATTTAAAGTCCTCTATATCAATATTTGATATTTCAAGTGCTTGTCAGTGACATTTAATGTCCATATTGCAACATCATAATTTTTTAAGCCTTAAAAAATATGACCTATCACCGAACTACCAATCTGGTTCTCTTTGAATATAACAATTTTGTTCATCTTTGGTGTACGATTGGAAGAAAACTCCTTCCATTTCAAATATCAACATCTTTTGACTGATAGTGATGCCCACTTGCATCTACAACTGTACTGCAACCACATGTATGATATTAACATATCTCCACTTCAACACTTTATTGCTTAATGATATAAAAACCTAACATTTCAAAAATGATGTTAGTATTTATTATGAATTAATGGTAATCACAAATTATAATTACAATGGCCCCAGTAAAATGAACAAACTGATGATACGTTTACTTTATACATACAACCTAATACCTTTATTTAATTTGTATGGAATAAGCAAGTCTTATAGGATCATATTGACCCACCGTTTAAATCATTGATTTTAAGACTTATAATGATTTGTTTAATTTCAATTGAAAGATATAATTACAATGGTTGCAATTAAAAAAACTAATTATATATTAGTTTCCACAAATAATATAATATAATTTTCAAATTTCAAACCTACTTAATTATATGTTAATTTATATAGCCTCTACTTTGGTTTCTTTTGGTGCTTCTTTTAATAAATATTCTATGTCTATTGTTGGTGCTACATACATCCTAATATAGTTTTTCAACTTATATGAAATAAAAACGTTTATAAGAATGCACTGAACCATCATTTGCATTACTAATTTCTAAGAGGTATAATGATAAATTAAACAACAATTGAAAAAAATAATTGTAATGATCCAATTCAAACAAATAAACCAATTATCTATTAATTTTTGCATACATTCTAATCCATTGTAAAAAAATTATAGCATGGGAAATTTTGATACCAAAAGATTAAACAACCATTCAAATCAATAATTGTTATCAATACAATAATATCTCACAAAAATAAAGAACATAAAATTATTTTATTCTATTTATGACGAACCAAATAAAAAATTATTTTATTAGTATTATGAAATAGAAGTCAACTTAAATTTAAAAGGGCTACAAAATATAGTAATAATTCATTATGTCACACATATTATGACATGAAATTGACACCAATAGCTTGTACATCCTTCAAAATAGCTTGAACATCCTTCAAAATAGCTTGCACATATGTTACCTTGTTGCGTTTAATCAACATTCTCCATAGCTCATCGATCAACCAATTATCCTCTTGAGTTGTTCCAATGAATTGAGGGGAAAGAATCACATTTTATTTTGGATTTCCTTTCATTCTCTCAAGTGAAAAATCCACTACAATAGTATTGGTTGCATCATATTGGGTATGAATTTCCCACATTTTTTTCAATGATTTAGTGAGTATACCTTTTGTTGGATTGTCAATGGGCTTATGTCCCTTTTTTGGTTTACACTCTGAAGCAGTCCACATAAACACAAGTTTATCTTGTAATTTTTTTGAAACAAATTTTTTTAGAACACTTATTGTGTTTTGTTTCAAAGTTGTCCAAATTGCAATTTCAAAATATTCATTTTTGGAACATATTTCAAAAAATGTTTTTGCATGTGCATGAATCCAAAATAAGTTTTTTTCTATTGTGTAATCTGCATCAGTTCCCGACACCTTGAGCTCAGATGAGAAGGATATTGATGTAGAATCAGAGCAGGCAAAGTAGACGAGAGACTCATACCCCATTGCCCCTGAGGGATACCCTGTCACGATGACCTCCCATAAACCCACCCATGAATCCTCCTCTTCTAACTCAGATAAGGATACTCCTCCAGCAGTCAACAAAAATATTTAAGTGGTTCCAGCCCATCCGCACCAAGCTAGATGGGTAAAAGTCAACAAAAAGAAAGGGAAAAAATATTGCATAGAGGTTGTTGCCCACTCTGGATAGCACCTCATTTCTCTCTTCTTTTGTTTCCTAGTCACGCTTCACTGTTCTTTTGTTTGTTTCATGTTCACCCTTCGGGACCGAGGTTTATTATTTATCATTTCCAGATGCCACTTCTTGCCTCTCTTGATTGTAATATCTTCTCATACCATATGATCACTTAATAGATTAGTCCTATTTACCAAAAGAAATAACTGCTTCAGTTCCCATTTTCTCAATATGTCCTCTATTTGTTGCTTCATCATCGATGCTATGATAGAAAAAAGTCTTTTAATTCAAGAATAACTAATTTATTTTTAGTTATTTGGGCTAAAATACAATAAAAAGTAGTCTAGTCAAACCATTTTATTCATGTTACAAAAATTACTAAAAATATATCAAAACAATACACTTACCATGAGTGTTTTTTCAACTATTTATAGATGAAACAATCTTCTCTTTTATCATCTTCACAGAACCTGGAGGTAAAAATATTAAACTTTCAATTAAATATGATCAAATTATGTAATATAATATACATTCAATACAAAATTCACAATTAAAGAAAAGCATTAGCAATGTAACCTACGAAATACACACACACACACTTTTAACATCATTTTGATTATTAGTTTTGTTATTTTTATTTGTTCCTATAATAAACATATACAATGTTATGGTATTAGAAGCATTAAAATTTGAAGAATAATAATAAAAGCAAAAGGACAAGTAATAAGTACCTCATATAGAATTATCTTCATAATTATAACTTTTCACCTCATCGTCGATTTTTTTTATCTTTATTTGTCTTTACATTAAACATTTAAAATAATTTGAATTGTGAAAATGAATGAAAATCATTAAATAATGAGGGAAACAAGTGGGAAAATTATAAGTACCTAATATTATATTTTTTTCTTGATTATAACTTGGTTCTCAATCTTCAGGTTATTGTATTTGTTCTCATTATTTGTCCCTATAATGTACAATGAATATGTTATAAATTGTGACAATGATTACTTGAATTAAAAAACAAACAAAATAATAAACAAAAAAGTTCGTGTTAACTACCTAATATGATATCTATCTTTCAAGGAATTGGAAACTCTCTGGGTCGCTTTCTAGCAAGAGATCCTTCCAGGGGGGAGACAGGAATTTACACCTATGGTAGAATATATGCCGAAATTGGCATAAGTAAAGGTATACTCGATCAAATTAATCTCAAAGTTGGTGATTTCCTTTGGACACAGACCCTAGACTATGATAATATTTCTTTTCGATGTCATCACTGCCATCAAACAGGGCACCTTTAGAACTCTTGTACTATGTTCCTCGCCCAAAAGAAGAGAAGTAATCGCAAATCAAACTCTAAAATCTGGAAACTCTATGATCTGCCTCCCATGGATGAAATGAGTCCTTCAGTTCGAATGAGGATGAGATTGAAGCAGATGCGATGTAGCAAAGCAGGAGAAGAATATGCCCTCGGCAGATCCTGGGAGACCCAATGTTTCTTCGAGTGCTCAGAAGTGAACACAAGTCCTCCTCCAATTTGGATAAGGAGACTCTACCTTTAGTCAAAAACAATATTCAAGTGGTTTTATCCCACCCGCTCCATGAAAATTGGGTTAAAGTTACAAAAAAGAAAGAAAAGAAATTTCATATTCAGGATTCATCCAATTTTGGGTAGATTCTTGTGTCTGTCTCTTACGGTTCCCATGTTTCTCTTCATTGTCCTCTATGTTTCTCTCTTGTATGCTTTACGGGACCGAGGTTGATAGTTTTTAATATTTAATACTAATATGATATCATTTTCTTGATTATAGCTTTGTTTCACATGCATTTGATCAATGTATTAGTTCTCCCTACTTGTCACTATAATAAACATAAAAAAAATGTTATAAATTGTGACAATGAATAAAAGCATTAAACAATTATATAAACAATGAATCATCTTGAATCATCAATATAATATTTTGGTCTTGGTTGTAGTATCATATTTGGTGAATCGTTACTTGAAGCTTCAATCAAATCTGATCTAAAATGTGTATACTCCACTTGACAAGAAATTAATTTTACTTCATTTTCTTTAATCACCTCCACTTGAAAGTCAATGTCATTTTCATTGTAAGCATAGAAATTAATAATTATTCCTAATATCTCAAGTTATTTTCCATCTATGGATCAAAATAGGTACATATCATGATACATATTCATAGGAGTTTCTATCTGGACATACCAGTCATGCAAAAACTCATATTTATTAGACGTGTTGTATTTTTTAATCGTTTCAAACGTAGAAGTTGAAGGTGTTATTTATACTGTCATTTGAGTTGATTTTTTATTTTTCTTAAATGATGACTGTAACATTTCACTTACTTTGGTGCCAACCAATTCTGCATACAAAAATAAAAAATTATTTGCATAAATCAAAATGAAATTAAAATTTCAAATATTGTCATGTAATGTTATTTTAAAATTTACAAGACCACCAAATCTAACAATTTATAAGAGATTATACATAAAATATAAAACAACCATACCAATTGAAGGAGACATTATTTTTATATCACTTGTTTTTTGTTTTCTCTTCACTCCTTTACTTGGAATGTCGGGGACACGAGATTCCATAGCTTATGAAAAAAAATAAAGAAAAAAATAAATTATGGAAGGCATAAAATACCAAATATTATTAAACCTTACAATGCACTATTTCATTTACATACACAATAATAAAGGAGTACATGTGTTATGCAAGTTTACTATATGACACCAAAAGTAATCACCTAGCGAAAATTGTTAGGAAAAACAAAATTATAAGAGAGTATACCTAAAATATAAAACAACCATACCAGTTGAAGGAGACATTGTTTGTATATCACTTGTTTTTCATTTTCTCTTGACTCCTTTACTTGGAATTTTAGGGACATGAGATTCCACAGCCTATGAAAAAAAATAAAAAGAAAAATAAAAAATTATGGAAGGCATGAAATACAAAATATTATTAAAAAACCTTATAATACACTACTTTCATTTACATACACAATAATAAAGGAACACATGTGTAATGCAAGTTTACTATATGACACCAACAGTAATCACCTAGCTATAATTGTTAGGAAAAGCAAAATACCCATGTTAGTATGGGGTTTTCACATTAAAAACCCACTTCTAGTGCTATTTGCATTTGTTTTTATGCAAAAGTGGATCTTTAATGTAGAAAATCCAACTAACATGGTGTATTTCAATTTTCATAGAAATATTTGGTAGGAGATTATTCAATAACAAATCAAAATTCAGGAAGTTGTAAATTTCATACTAGGATTTTGTCAAATTATTCAAAAATGAATATAAAATAGATTTTTAGAATCTCACAATTTGTACCACAGTTCTTAGCATCCGCAAACATTTTCAAGAATGTATAATGGTAAAATTTTAAATAAATTAAAAAGAAATATGAATTCATCATCTATAACATTTCATTTCATACATATGAAAGAAGGAAAGAAGCTCAAAGCATATGAAAGTTTTCTTAAAAATTAAGGATAACATGAAGTTCATTAATCAACAATAATTTATTAACAACCATTGTAACAAAGTACAAACTAATTTTAAAATCATCATACCATTTAAATATTTTGGTGTTGTATTTGGTTAAATTCCTTTTTTCGTCGATGATTCCTTTGAATTCCCACTAGCTTTAGGGTCCATGGTTTTTGAAAATAAAGTAAGAAACAATTATCAAAGTTTCAAATTATCGAATAAAATATGAATTTATAAATACTACCACTACTTGCATCATTGTATGTGTAACAAAATGAACAAGAACAATAACAAGTATATAACTCACAATAATAGTTAATCATGGTGTTGATTAGAAAAAGGGCTCCACCCCTAAATAATTTAATATGTTCTTTCAATTGTGTCTATAAGAAAACTAGCACCTGCTAGCTTTCCTTCTAGCACAAGCATAAGCACGTTACCAAAAGACAAAAATACACTGTAAATAAATAACAACAATAGTAGATACTACAACAACATCATGTATACACAAAATTTATCTTTTATAGTCATGTATATTCTTAGTTTGCTATAGAGACCATAAAAAGGCAAACACATTGAAGAATTTTTTCTATCACATACAAGAGATTGCCAACAACATTGCATTGTAAAGTAAATCTAGTGCATGATGAAATTCCTTCTATCAAAAACACAAACACATTGTCAAAAAAAACATTGCAACAATAATATTTCCTAGGACATCTCCATTCTTGCGAAATTTGTCCCTACTTGTTGAAGACAATGAGTTTTTAGTCCATGCCTACGTACATCGTTGTTACAATATAATAAATGTTAAAACCTCAAATGATTATAAGGCCCTTTGTATGGAATATGTGGTCTAAGAATGAAATATGGGACAAATAGAAGCATGTTTCCAATAAAAACATTGTACTGTGAAAAAAAATAATTCTATATTACCCTCTATCAAAAACACAAGCACATTGTCAATAAAAACGTTGCAAGGTGAAAGAGATCTAATGCATGTCAAATTTCATTTTAGCATAAAAACAAACACATAACGAAATTGTACAGTAAAATAAATCTAGCATGTGGTAGAATTACTTCTGGAAAAAAAACAAGCACATTGCCAACAACAATATTGCAAACAAAATTAAATGAATCACATGCTAGATTTGTTTCTAATAAATACATGAGCACATTGCCAATAGCAACATTGGAAGGTGAAAGAGCTTTAAACATTCAACATTTCCTTATAGAAGAAATAAAACCTCATGTCAACATTGCAAGGTAAAAGGAAATCTAGCACATGCAACATATCCTTACAACACAAACATAAGAAAATAACAACATTGTACGGTTAAAGAAACCTAATACATGTTGGATTTACTTCTAGCATAAACACAGGGATATTACCAATAACTTCATTGTAAGGAAAAAGAAATCTAGCACCCACAAGATTTTATTTTGGCACAAACAAAATCACATTGGAAATAATAACATTGTAAGGTAAAAGAAATCTAACATGTGCTATATTTCATTCAATCGTAAACAAAATCACATAACAACATTGCAAGGTGAAAGAAATGTAGCATATCTTAGATTTACTTCTATCACAAACACAAGCATATTTTCAACAATGCAATAAAAAATAAATCTAGTGTGTGCTAAATTTCCTTCTAGCATAGACATAAACACATTTCCAAATTAAAAAAAATGCAAAGTGTTAGATTTCCTTCAAGCATAAATAACTAGATTGTCAAAAATAAGATGGCATTGTGAAGAAAATATAAGACATACTATATTTCCTTCTAGTACAAATTCACAAAAATATTTCCAACAACAACATTGTTGGGCAAAACAAATCTAACACAGGTTAGATTTCTTCGTATCAAAAACATAAGCACATTGCAAGGTGAAAGAAATCTAATGCATACTATATTTCCTTCTAATGGAAACATCATCACATAATAACATTGTAGGGTGAGAAAATTTTAGCTGGTGTTATATTTACTTCTAACACAAACATGTAAATATTTCTAACAACAACAATGCAAAACAAAAAAATCTAGCACATGTCATATTTCCTTTTAGCCTAAACACAAAGATGTTACTAATAACAACATTGCAAGGTAAAAGAAATCTAACATGTGCTAGATTTTCTTTTAACGCAAACATAAGAACATAGCAACATTGTAGAGTGAAATAAATTTAGTAAGTGCTAGATTTATGTCTACCAAAAATACAAACATGTTTCCAACAACAACATTGTAGAGTATAACAAATCTAGCATGTGATCAATTTTCTTCCAACACAAACATGTTTCAAATTGAAATAAATCTAACAGGTGCTATATTTCCTCTAGCACATAACAACATTGTAGGACTGAAGAAATCTAGTGCATGCTATATATTTATTTCTATCACAAACACAAGCACATTCCAAGGTGAGGGAAACATAACGTGTGCTATATTTCCTTCTAGCCCAAACATAAGCACATTGCCAATAACAAAATTATAAGGTGAAAGAAATATAATGTGCGTAATATTTCCTTCTAGCATAAACATAAGCAGACGAGCACATTATAAGGTGAAAGAACTCTACTGCATGCTACATTTACTTCTAGCACAAAAACAAGCATGTTGATAACAACAACATTATAGAGCAAAGGAAATCTAACATGTGCTAGATTTCCTTACAACACAACACAAGCACATTATAGGATGAAACAAATATAGCACTTGCTAAATTTCCTTCTAACACACGCATAAGAACATAACAACATGTTAGTATTAAATAAATCTAACATGTGCTAAATTTACTTCTAGCACAAGCTAAAGCATATTTCCAATAAGAACATTGTAAGAAAAGAAATCTAACATGTGCTAAATTTCCTTCTAACATTATCACATGCATATTTCCAATAACAACATTGCAAGTTCAAGGAATCTAGCATATTTCCTTCTAGCACAAACAACCAGATTGCCAACCACAACATGGCATTGTGAGACAAATCTAGTGCATGCTAAATTTCCTTCTAGCTCAAACACAAAAACATTGTCAATAAAAATGTTGCAAGTTGAATTATGACGCATGCTAAATTTCCTTCTAGCACAAACACAAGCACATAACAAACATGGTAAGGCGAAAAAAATCTAGAATGTGCTATATTTACTTTTAGGAAAAAATCAAGCCTATTTCCAACAACAACATTATCAAGCAAAAGAAATCTAACACGTGCTAGATTTCATTCTAGCATAAACGAAAGTGCATTGCTAATAACAACATTGTAAGATGAAAAAAATATAATGAGTGATAGATTTCCTTCTAGCATAAATAAGTGCACATTATCAATAACACCATTGCAAGGTGAAGGAAATATAACCCATGCTAAATTTTCCTATAGAAAAAACATAAGCACATAACAACATGGCAGGGTTAAAGAAATCTAGCTCGTGCTAGATTTACTTTTAGCATAAACACAAGTATATGGAAAAAAGTAATATTGCAGGGCAAAAAGAATTCTATTTTGTGCTAGATTTTATTCTATCATAGATACAAGGAAATCTCAATAGCAATATTAAAAGGTGAAAGAAATCTAACATGTGCTAGATTTACTTTTAGTAGAAAGACAAGCATATTTCCAGCAACAAAGGTGCATGCCAAAGAAAACTAGGACCTGTTAAATTTTCTTCTAGGAAAAAAAAAAACAAAATGGAAATAATAACATTATAAGGGGAATGAAATCTAACATGTGCTACTTTTCCTTTGAGCACAAACAATGAGATTGTCAACAACAATCTGAAATTAGAAAACTTTATAGGATTTGTGGGTTTTTCTCCATGAAGTTGCATAGAAAATATAGTAACAAATGTTTTGAACAGGCAACCAAACATGCCAATTTACTCATATGTAACTCGGGGTTGGGTTCTAGATGCTTGGTAAAGCAATAACTCGTTAAACAAAAGGGTCTGGCCAGATAATGTTGGGCTGCTTTCATGGATCTCTAAATCTGATCTTGAGAGGACACTGTAAATATTCTACATTACTAAATATTTTTAACCAACATAATATAAAGTTGGAGCAGACGCTTGTATATTTAACACTGGTTTTGTTGGGTAGCAGTGTGGTGCAGATAATCCCTTGTTAATATGGCTTGTTTGAGTATGCAGAGCTATTTCTTCTCCATTTTGGCTCTGCGCATCTCAAATTCCAGAGAGGTGAATATGTTTCAGCTATGTGAAGGGGTGGATGCAGAGGAAGAAGGGTAAACATGTCAGTATGTTGGTCTTACATTATTGTTGCATACAATGGTACTTTGATACCTATAATACTAATGGCCCAAATAATATTTCATCTACTTCAAATAATTAGTAACTATTGGGTGGCATGGCCAGCCCCCACAAAAGAAAATGAGAGTTCCCATGTTAGAAAATCCCTTCTCATTCTCGCTTATGTCGCTTTGAAATTAAGAAGATCTTTGTGCGTTCTTGTGAGCTTTATGCTTCTTTCACTGGTTGGACTTAAAACTGGAAATTTCTCAAGCAAGTGCTGAGTGATTGGGTTTGGTGAACCTCCGACTAAATGGATAAATGGATGTGTAGTATCACATTCTTATCCCCAACTTGAGAAATTATACAAGAGGCTTCGATGTCACCCTACCTTGCCATCATCATGGCCGAGGGGCTTGAAATTTTTGTAAATGCAATGATGAAGAAAGGGAAATCAGAGGGCTGAAATCAACTTCAACCATGCCATGAACCTCCCACCGGAAATCTATTGATAGTTGTTAGCCCCCGCATGAAATTTTTGACGAGCAAGCTGGAGGGCTATGTCATTTTGGAGACCTTCAAGGAATGCATCTCCCCTGAAGACACATCATCCTTGAGGTCTCTCTATGCTTTGCCTTATACAAGTCCCCATTGCTGGTTCCTCCCCCTGAGGCCTGCATTTACCCCTTGTACCCCTGCAAAATGTCACGTTTTCCCCTTTTTCCTCCTTCTGACGAGGTGCCTTTGTTCCTCTCTATTTCCCCTGTTAACCCTCTACACCCCTCCAAAATCCCCCTTAAATCCCACCATTATCCTTGGTTTCTTCAATTTTCCCCTCTATTCCACTATCGATGACCCTCAGAGGCTCCAAAATGCATTAAAATGGGTTAAAAAATCCACTTCCGACCATATAATAGGCCTCAACCCCTTCTCCGCTAACCCACGCCCTTTTCCTCCATGTAACCCAGCGCTGTAACCATTCGCCAAAGCAAAAGGCGCCTTCCGCATATGTCCATCGGGCTCAGCCTTAGCCATCGATTTCAATTGATTGGACGGAGGTCATTAAATCCCAGTGCCCACGTCTCCCGCGTTCATTTTCCCCTTGCTGGGCCATCGCCGTCCATCCTCCCGAAGATCTGACGGTTCAGAACCTCTCCGCCCAGTGGACCCCACCGCGGACTGTTCCAAATCTGCCGGTTTTTCCACACCGCTTCTGCGCAGATGGCGGTTTTCTCCGAATGCCCAGCGATTCCACTCATTGTGCGCTGCGTGTCTTCTGTACGACGGCAAAACCGCCCATCCCCCGCGCATTATATTTCGACCACGGATTTCGAGCGAAATCGTTTCTGACCGTCAGATCTCAAGCGCCTCATCCAACAGTCGTCTTTCGCCCGAGCTACGCACTGCTTAATCCATGTTGGGCCCACCATCCGTCGCCCTCCACCGTTGATCCCGCCACAATTGACGGTCCCGATTAGTTGGCCTGCCACTGACTTTTCCACCATCGCCCGTTTCCGCCACGTCATCTCCACGTGCACCCTTCGTACATCCACCCATTCCATTGCATATATTCATCCAAATCCGTGTCTTTTAATGTTTTTCTCAGTCAAATTCACTCCGCAGACCGCCAAACCTCCACCAGAGAGATGCGTCACCATTTTTTGTGTTTTCCATCACTTGCATGGCCATTTCTGCATCCACACCGCATACATCGTCCTACCCATGGATTTCTTGACAAATTTGTTGTTGTGCAAGGTCTCGAGGTGATGAAAGCTGCCATGTTTGCGAACTCTGTCATGGTGACAGAATACACACAGGACAATCATACGCAGGAGCAGAATTTATGAAAAATGACCCGGGAAGTTGAAGACAGGATGTTCATTAAAGGAACAGGGTTCATACTCTGTGGAAAACCTTCCTGTGCCATTAAAGCTTGAGCTAACCTGATAGAAGCAGGAATAGAGCGGCAGAGTGTTTCAGTACAAAGCTAAGAGATTAAGGCCCGCTAATGATGATCTTGAGCCTTAAATCAATGGTTTAAGAAGCAAAGCACCAGTTTGAAGACCCCGAGGATCGAACAAAGGATCCTGAACACAAGCAAAGGGTAATATCAGGGTCTATACATCAGCAGAATGTTTTTCTTCATAAAGTACAGGGCGTCCACACAGCTTTTACTATGCATCATGTCCCTGAAGGATTTTCCACCCTAACAACAGTTCAGGGAAATTGGAATATTTATGTAGCAGACTTCTCAGTAGTTCATTTTCCTTTTTTTTATTCACCACAAGTACATCACGTAGCCGAAACACGTCAGAGTCATATCCAAAAGAAGATCACTCTTTCATCAAGGGGTGATAGAGATTAAATGCTCGGCGTTCAAACAATATGGGCCTCGGCCCTCTCTCTTTCAGATGTTTAATACAACATTTAGTGTTCACCTACCTCCTAAGTCGATATTCTATTCATCCTATGCTATAAAACACAGAAGGAAATTATTGTAAAGGTTGTTGATGAGATATTAGTGAAATGCAAGTATTTTCCTCTTGAGATTGTAAGATAGGCTGAGATTTGATGTATTCAGACTGAATGTTCAAGCTGTGGGCTATGATGTACATGA
Source organism: Pinus albicaulis (assembly GCA_034641835.2). Taxonomy (NCBI): domain Eukaryota; kingdom Viridiplantae; phylum Streptophyta; class Pinopsida; order Pinales; family Pinaceae; genus Pinus; species Pinus albicaulis. The sequence goes on along the minus strand of CM076574.1, from coordinate 1,066,850,837 downwards.
TTGGTGTTGTTTTTAATATGATAAGCACATTTCTTTGGATTCTGATCTAAAGCAGCTGGTGATGTTTTTCTATCGTTGTTTGTATTTCCATTTCATTTCATTTCATCTGCCTCGTATCAGAAGTTTGACATAAGATTTACCCTTGATAGGTACCTTATGTTGCTCCTCTCCCAAACTTTTATGTTTTCTGCTTATATGTGTATCTGAATATTGATTTCAATTGATCTAACCAGTGTAGTGGATGTTATTGGCTGCTCCCTGATGTATGAATTGAAGAAATCTATGTTTAGATGTTCTTGCTAGATTTTAGTTGGATGAGTTGAGAACACTGGGAGGTCTAGAACCCTGTCTCTGCCTCACTAGGATATTTCCATCTCAGTTAAGCCTTTCTAAGATCCCTTGTATTGCCTATGATTTTGTCCAAGCAGTTCTGGAGTTAGATGACCTCTGCCCTGATCTATAGACAGAATTGGACGGTTCTTCTCCTTTCATTTTCAGTCCTTAATGTCCAATTCCAAATATCATCTCTAAGATCCAAATTCTCTTGATGACTAGCCCAACTGAAAGCTTGCACATTGATTACAAATAAATCCTTTCTTGACTCCATTGCCCAATGGCCTTGATGTTCTCTGAGTTATCTACCTTTGCCTAAATTTCCTCTTTGCTCATCCTTGTCTTATATTGGACCCTTCCTTCATGATTCCCAACAACCAAACACAAGCAATCAAACAAATAACCCTGAGCCTATAACTAGCCTAAAATCACAACTTAGAGCTTCAAAGATATACACTTTTACTCATATAGAGAGATCCCTCTCTAGACCTAGGAGGGCTACATCCTAAGGTCTAAAAGTGGTTCTATGTTGTCTCATCTTTTGGTCTTGTCAACCTAGCCAAAACATGGGAACACCAACATAATGGCGACCATACTGGGGCTCTGAGTGCATTCCACCTTAAACATCTCTAAATACTCAGAGACTTAGAACTATGGTTAGGTTGACAGTAAGTCACTCCTTTCTTGAATCAACCTCCATTATTGAGTGTCCGTCATACTCTTAGACAGAGCCTGGAAAGGGCCAGGTAGCCTCTGGATCTCACCCTCTTCGGAGGTGACATATCTGGTAAACGCCCTCCCAATCAATCTCTGGTTGGAGTTAGCTGTTTTTGAGGAGATTCCCGAAAGGTGATAGTGCCTGAGAACTGTGGTGGATAGTGTAACCCCTTAGACATACCCTAAAACCTCCACCTGGCGACTCCATTGTTCCTAAATGAAGAGACTCCACTGGTAATCAGTAGGCCTGTTGATTAACTTGGTTTCACGTAAGACTTCACTAGGAGACCAGCCTCTGAGACAACATAAACCACAGAAGAATTAACAAGTAGGGTTAAGCTGCTTGTCTGGGAAACAACATTCTGGCTTTTAGAACCATTCGTACAAGAGCTTGTCCCAACCCTGACCCACCTGAAATAGTTGACAATCCGGAAAGTATCCTCAAGGGAGCTCCTACACCTAAAAGACCAACTATTTCCAATCATATTCATAGAGCTAATTCTGCACCATAAGACCTAAAAGCTCTATCACCTCTCCCCTCTGACCTAGACCTACCTAATAGGCTACCAAGGACTAGGTCATTCAACCATCTAGACCAGCCAGACCCTGAGTTTCACAGTTCAACATCTCATAGTGGCCAAAAAGCTAGGGACAGAGGAACCCCTCCATCTATGCCACCTGATACCCACTTCATTCAAAACTTGGGGCTCTCCCACCCTAGATCTGCCCAACAAACTTCTGCTAGTTCTAATATCCCTATCATCCATATACCAGTTGCCCAAGTTAACCCTGTACCCCATCATAACATTGTCATGGCAGCCTGGTATGCACCTCTCGTTTTACCTCAACCCTTGTTACCCTTACCCAATGATTATCAGTCAAAAATCCCACACTTCACTGCTAAAGAATCCATCACAGCCCAACAACATGTAGATAAGATGGAGGATTCTTTTGACTATATGGATATTGATGATGAAACAATCAAGATGCGAATCTTTGCCGAAAGCTTAGGGGGTGATGTAAAGAAATGGTTTAAAAGCCTACCTCCTGGCAGTATCCAAGATCTCCCTGCGTTATATCAAACCTTCATAGACAAATGGGAAGTTAGGGAAAACCCTCGCCAGCTCCTAGTAGAGTACATGACCCTTAAGAGGAACGTGGGAGAGAGCGTCCATGATTACACCACTAGATTCAACAACATTTACAATGCTCTACCTCCACACATGAAACCTCCACAAGGGATGGCCCTAGCCAAATATCCCGATGGATTTGATGATGACATGGCCTATGATCTCTGAGATAAAGATTATAACACATTGGAAGACATGCAGAAAGGAGCCATAACTATAGAAGCAAACTTGATGGAAAAGAGGGCAAGATTGAAAGCTGAGAAGAGGGTAACGTATAGGGATGACAATGTAGCTTCCACATCTGATCCAAAATATGATAGATTGTCTAAAAACATGGAAGAGCTACAGAAAATGATAAAAAAATATGGTTTTCACAGTTAGCAACCAAAACAGAAACCAAAACCAGAACGTTAGAAGAAACAATGTTGCTCCTAACAGACAAAGAGAGTCAGATCAACAAGTAGTTCCCCCATTTCAGGAAAAAATTTTAGGTGAAGATGAGGGAATCATAGAAGAGTCTGAACAGAATACAATAAACATGTTTGAAATAGAGGACTCAATCCATAACTGTAATTCGGAAGAAGATCAGCCTTCACCCTCATATTGGGATGAGGAAGGATTGGAATCTGAAACCTACAAACTTGGATTTGAAAATGCTATAATGCAAGTTAGGGAACAATATGAACTTAGGAGCAAAAAGATCCAAGATAATTCCAAAACCAAAGCTCCTAAGATCACCATCAAGAAAAGGCCCGACAGATCTTCTAAAGCAGCCTCTGAAAGTAGCAAATCAGCAGCTGAAAGTTCTGGGAAAAACAAAGAAAAAGACAACCAGAAGAATGAAAAACAAGGTGAGCCCGCTAGCAGTACTAGCACTGTAGTTAGTACTCCTGATGCAATTGTTCCCAACCCTGTACATAGTGAGAAATCACAAATTGATTCAGCCACTAAGGCAGTGGCTAATAAAACAGAGTCAAGCATTTCCAAGAGTCAGTCCATTTTCAATTTAGAGAGTGAGATTGAAAAAATCAAAATCTCTGTACCATTATCTGAGCTGGCCACTCAGGATGTATATAAAGGCCAAATTTTGAAAGCATTGAATCTGGGGGAAAACAACGACACTGTGAATTTGAGTGATGATCAACCTGCCCTCCTGTTTGGTCTAGAGATTGAGGAAAAGTTTCAGGAAGGGGTAGTTCCACCTTTTTATATCAGTCTCAACATTCATGAAAAAATACTCCACAATGCCATGCACAATTCCGGAGCATCACACAATTTAATGCCTAAGGTAGTGATGGAAAAGCTTGGCCTGGGGATAACCTGACCTTACAAAGATCTATATTCATTTGACTCTAGCAGAGTAAAATTCCTGGGCTTAATCAAAGACTTATGTGTGAGCTTGACCCAGATCCCAGCTAAATGTATGGTCATGGATGTGGTGGTAGCAAATGTGCCACCCAAGTATGGCATGTTATTGTCAAGATCATGCGGAGCCAAACTGCAAGGAACAATGCAGATGGATGGCTCATATGCCACTATCCCTATATTTGGCCAACTTAGAATACTGTATAGAGAGTCCCAGATGAAATTCCTAGTCAGTAGCCCTAAGAAACCTGAAAATTCACCATTATACTCTGTACACACCAACCTGGATTCTTTCATTCTTTATAACGACCCATCCTTAGGAGAGCCAGCGTCAGGAAATAGAAATACAAACAATAACATAGAGCCCATGGATTTTAACATAATGGCTACTTTAGAAGAATGCGATGAAGAAGACCATGGGCAGGGTACTGAAAATGAAACTCTGAGCGGACCAAAACCAGAAACAGAACGTAAACAGCAGGATAGCCAACTCTCTGAACTCCACACATGTCATGAAGAACAAAACAACCCGCAGCCTAGTATAGACCCTGTAAAGCAACACAATGGCGAACCCAGCTGTAGGGAAGGAAAGAATGATGAAACAGAAAATGAACCCCTGTGGGAAATGAATTTTTATGGATCCTGTACTAGGAAAACTGCTGGAGCGGGGGTATGGGTACGTAACGTAGAGAGTGATTATGCAGAGAGCCACGCTGTCAATCTGCACTTCAAATGCACAAACAATATTGCAGAGTATGAGGCTCTCATCCTAGGTCTGAATCTATTAAAAAAATTAGGATCCCATAGGAGAGCTGTGAGAGGAGACTCAGAGTTAGTTTTCAAACAGGTGAATGGTGAATATACGGCGAAACACCCCAGGCTTAGAGCGTACAGGAATGACGCGGTGGATTTATTGAAAACCTTTGTAGAATACAATTTGGTGTTTGTGCCTAGGGGTCAAAACGCTATTGCTAACAGATTAGCTTGCCTGTCTAGTTCATATCCTAAGACTCTGGCTGACACACAGATCATTATTCAAACCAAATTCAGACCTGCAGTGCTAGACAACGAAAAATATTGGCAGGTCTTTGAAGGTGACAAACAGATTGAAGATTTCCTGACAGGCAGAAATGAGTTTGAATTTTCCAGTTCAGACTCTAAAAATGAACACGGTTTCCTTAGTGAGGAATCCTCTGATGAAGAACCCCCACCTTGTAACATAGAAATAAACACCTTTTCTGAGGAAGCAAGAAGTTCGACCATAAGATGTGAAAACGCGGAAAATGAGGAAATGGAGGTGTTGCAAGACAAAGATAAGAACGTACCTAGAGGCCTGGCACCCCTAGAGGACCCTTTTGACTTTGATGACGTAGCAAAAAAGCCCACTATAGAACATGCAGACTCATATATAGAAGAATGCAACATAGGCACTGAAGATAGACCCAAAATGATAAAATTGGCAAATTCTATACCTGCAGACATGAAGAAGAGATACACTGACCTGTTTAAGGAATTCATTGATGTGTTTGCATGGAGATATGAAGACTTAAAGGCCTATGACACCAACATCATACAACACAAGATACCCCTGAAGGAAAATCAGAAGCCTTTCAGACAAAAACTCCGTAGGATCAATCCGAAACAATTTCCTGCAATAGAGAAAGAGGTCAAAAAGATGTATGATGCAGGCATAATAGTCCCTGTAAGGTTTTCTGATTGGGTGTCAAAATTAGTAGCTGTGAGAAAGAAAACAGGGGAGATCAAACTATGCATAGACTTCAGAAAACTCAACAGAGCCTCCCTGAAAGACAACTACCCTTTGCCTGGAATGGAACACATCCTACAGAAGGTAGTGGGCTCTAAGAGAATCTCCCTGCTTGATGGTTTTTCAGGATACAATCAAGTTCTTGTACTCCCAGAAGATCAACTCAAAACAACTTTTACCACTCCCTGGGGCACCTTCATGTATGTGAAAATTCCCTTTGGACTGATGAATGCTGGAGCTACCTTCCAGAGAGTGATGGATATAGCTTTCTCAGATGAGATAGGACACTTCATAGTTATCTACTTGGATGACTTGAATGTCTTTTCTAAAACTGAAGAAGAACACCTGAAACATCTGAGAAAAGGTTTTGAAAAATGTATAAGGTACGGTCTGTCCTTAAATCCTAAGAAAACTGTGTTTGGGCTATAAGAAGGAAAACTCCTTGGCCACATTATATCTGAGAAAGGGATCAGGATAGACCCATAGCAAGTTGAGGGAATACTTCAAATCACTCACCCAAGAAACATCAAGGAGTTACAGTCCTTCATTGGGAAGATCAATTTCCTTAGGAGATTCATTCCCAATCTTGCTGAGCATCTCAGGAAAATGACTGACATGTTGAAGAAAGGTGCAGGAATTAAGTGGAATTTTGAAGCCAAGAAATCCTTTGAGTCAGTAAAGCTTGCACTCACTCAAGCCCCTGTCCTTATCAGCCCAGACTTCTCAAAGGATTTCTTGATCTTTTCATTCACCTCACAGCATACAGTGGCTGCGGTTTTACTGTAGAGAAATTCAGAAGGAAATGAACAACCAATTGCCTTCTTCAGCAAAGACTTAAGAGACACACCCTTAACGTACAACATAATGGAAAAGCAGGCCTATGCCCTGGTAAAGGCCTTAAAATACTTTAGGGTGTACATTCTGCATTCTCAAACCATTGCTTATGTGCCAAATATAGTGGTCAAAGATATCTTGTCCCAATACCCTGATGGGAAAAGGGGCAAATGGATCGCTACAATATTAGAGTATGACCTCGAGATAAAGCCCACCAAACTGATTAAAGGTCAAGGCCTGGCCCAATTAATGCCTGAATCCAATCTTCAGACCCTTGACATTAACATGGTAAATGCCTTAGATGAGCAGGAAGGATCGCCCCTCCCAAATGTTGAGGAGAAGTTTCAAAACTCTCCTTGGTATTTTGATATCCTTTATGTGCTCACCAATCTCAATGCCCCTCCAGAGCTGTCCAAAACTAACGCCAGATTCATAAAGCTGAAAGCTAGAAACTACTGCATTTTAGATGAAAACCCATATTGGAAAAATCCAAATGGCCTATTGTTGAAATGTTTGTCTGAAACTGAAGCTGAAAGAATCAAAAAAGAATTTCATGCCAGTCAGTGTGGAGGCCACCTGAGTTGGAAAGCCACTGTAAATAAAATACTCAGGGCTGGTTACTATTGGCCTACACTCTTCAATGATGTCCATAAAATGATTCTTACCTGCCACAAATGTCAGATCTTTGAAGGCAGAAGAAAGCTCCTCCCCCTCCCTTTACAACCTATCACAGTAGAAGGTCCCTTCATGCAATGGGACCTAAACTTCATTGGGGAAATTCACCCCTCTTCTTCTGGGAAACACAAATGGATCCTAACTGCTACAAATTACTTCACCAAATGGATAGAGGCCATACCCACTAGGAATGCCACTGATTCTCTCATCATCAAGTTCCTAGAAGATTACATACTTTCTTGATTTGGCTGTCCAAGAAAAATAATTACTGACAATGCTGCTGCTTTCGGATCCAAGAGAATGGTCAATTTCTGTCACAGGTATGGAATAGCCCTTGGTCATTCAACTACCTATTACCCTCAGGGTAATGGATTAGCTGAATCATCCAACAAAATCCTGGTGAACATCATTAAGAAGCTGCTGGAAGAGAACAGAAAGTCATGGCATAAAAATTTGGTGCATGCTTTGTGGGCTGACAGGCTCACCACAAAGAAATCTATTGGCATGTCACCATTCCAGCTAGTTTATGGAACAGAAGCAGTTTTTCCTACTAGCCTTGGAATACCAGTGATTAAGCTTGTCCAAGATATTCAAATAGAAGAGGACGATATGGTGAGAAGAATCAATGAAACAATCCATCTTCAACAAACAAGGGAGCAGGTTTATAGCAGAGCTGTTAGATTTCAGGAAAACGTAAAGAGGCAGTTTGACAAAAGAGCCAAAGCTTCAGATTTTAAAATTGGGGACAAGGTTTTGAAATGGGATTCAAGGAGAGAGGACAAAGGTAGACATGGCAAGATTGATAGTTTGTGGCAAGGTCCATATATTATCCAAGCCACCGTGGGTCCTAATGCATTTTTCTTACAAGAACTTAATGGTACAGAGCTATTTGGGGGTCCTGTCAATGGAAGGATGCTAAAACATTACTTCTGCTAAAATTCAGTTTCCAGTTTCCATTTCATTGTACATACCATTGCAGTATTTTTGTTTCTTTCAAAAAAAAAAGAAAAAAAAAAGAGAGGTTCAGACATGCTCAAAACATGAACCTCCGAAGAGAGAAAAGAGTGGCTCAAACATGATCAAAATTTGAGCCAAAGGGAGCAGAATAGCTGGTCCTAATATGCTCAAAATCTGGACCAGCAGTGAAAAGAAGAATCAGCTCTAACATGCCCAAAACCGGAGCTGAAAGAAAGAAAAAGAAGTGACTCTAATATGCTCAAAACCTGAGTCACAGAAAAGAAGGATATTTCAAATTGCAGATTTCCAGCCTTCACAGTTTTGTCTCCAAGATTTCAGAAATTTACTGTCCAAGATCAAAAGTTTTATGCCTTGGATCCATAGCGAGTCAGACATTTTAATCCTGGCTTGGCTGTTTTGAATTTCCTGTCTTAGAATGTAGGAGAAGAAACCTGTTGGACAGTTTAATCCCAACAGGTAGTAGATTAGGTAGAGAATCAAATGAGACCAACAGTCCAATCTGGTCTCATGGAGCAAAAAGGGTAGCAGTAGAATAGGTTTATTTTCTGCTTCAAAAGTAAATGATGTAAAGGTCTGCTAGCTCAAATGCACCCAAAGGGAAATGTTAGGACTGTAGTTTGAGTAGGTAGATTGGTTGGGAAAAAAATTTCTGCTGAGTTGTGTATCTAACATATTGTGGCAGCTGAAGATAAAAGGTATAAAGGGATGTGCCAAGAAGTAAGCACCTGGCCTACTCCAAAGATCGTTTCTGGTTTCTTGCCTCCTTCAAGAAGAAGCCATCCCCATGTGGAGCCACAGTTAGCCCCACCATGAAATTCTTGACAAGCAAGCTGGGGGCTACGTCATTTTGGAGACCTTCAAGGAATGCATCTCCCCTGAAGACACATCATCCTTGAGTTCTCTCTACACTTTGCCTTATACGAGTCCCCCTTGCTGGTTCCTCCCCCTGAGGCCTGCATTTACCCCTTGTACCCCTGCAAAATGTCACTTTTTCCCCTTTTTCCTCCTTTTGACGAGGTGCCTTTTTTCCTCTCTATTTCCCCTGTTACCCCTCTACACCCCTCCAAAATCCCCCTTAAATCCCACCATTATCCTTGGTTTCTTCAATTTTCCCCTCTATTCCACTATCGTTAACCCTCAGAGGCTCCAAAATGCATTAAAATCGGTTAAAAAACCCACTTCTGACCATATAATAGGCCTCATCCCCTTCTCCGCTAACCCATGCCCTTTTTCTCCATGTAACCCAACACTGTAACCATTCACCAAAGCAAAAGGCGCCTTTCGCATATGTCCATCGGGCTCAGCCTCAGCCATCGATTTCAATTAATCGGACGACGGTCATTAAATCTCCAGTGCCCACGTCTCCCGTGCTCATTTTCCCCTTGCTAGGCCATCGCCGTCCATCCTCCCGAAGATCTGACGGTTTAGAACCTCTTTGCCCAGTGGACCCCGCCGCTCACTATTCCAAATCCGTCGGTTTTTCCGCACCGCTTCTACGCAGATGGCGGTTTTCTCCGAATGCCCAGCGATTCCACTCATCGCGCGCCGCGTGTCTTCTGTACGATGGCAAAACCACCCATCCCCCGCGCATTATCTTTCGACCACAGACGCTGAGCGAAATCGTTGTTGACCGTCAGATCTCGAGCGCCTCATCCAACGGTCGTCTTTCGCCCAAGCTGCACACTGCTTAATCCATGTTGGGCCCGCTGTTCGTCGCCCTTCGCCATTGATCCCACCATGATCGACGGTCCCGATTAGTTGGACCGCCGCTGAATTTTCCACCATCGCCCGTTTCCACCACATCATCTCCATGTGCACCCTCCGTACATCCACCCATTCCATTGCATATATTCTTCCAAATCCGTGTCTTTTAATGTTTTTCTCAGTCAAATTCACTCCGCAAACCGCCAAACCTCCACCAGAGTGATGCGTCACCATTTTTTGCATTTTCCATCACCTGCATGGCCATTTCTGCATCCACACTGCATACATCGTCCCACCCATGGATTTATTGACAAATTTTTTGTTGTGCAGGGTCTCGAGGTGATGAAAGCTGCCATGTTTGTGAAATTTGTCACGGTGACAGAATACACACAGGACAATCATACGTAGCAGCAGAATTTATGAAAAATGACCCGGGAATTTGAATACGGGACGTTCATTAAAGGAACAAGGTTCATACTCTGTGGAAAACCTTCCTGTGCCATTAAAGCTTGAGCTAACCTGACAGAAGCAGGAATGGATCGACTGAGTGTTTCAGTACAAAGCTAAGAGATTAAGGCCCGCTAATGATGATCTTGAGCCTTAAATCAGTGGTTTAAGAAGCAAAGCACCAGTTTGAAGACCCCGAGGATCGATCAAAGGATCTTGAACACAAGAAAAGGGTAATATCAGGGTCTATACGTCAGCAGAATGTTTTTCTTCATAAATTACAGGGCATCCACATAGCTTTTACTACGCACCGTGTCCCTGAAGGAATTTCCACCCTAACAACAGTTCAGGGCAATTGGAATATTTATGTAGCAGACTTCTCAGTAGTTAATTTGCCTTTTGTTTATTCACCACAAGTACATCATGCAGTCGAAACACGTCAGAGTCATATCAAAAAGAAGATCACTCTTTCATCAAGGGGTGACAGAGATTAAATGCTTAGCATTCAAACAATATGGGCCTCGGCCCTCTCTCTTTCAGATGTTTAATACAGCATTTATTGTTCACCTACCTCCTCAGTCGATCTTCTATTCATCCTTTTCTATAAAACATGGAAGGAAATTATTGTAAAGTTTGTTGATGAGATATCAGTGAAATGCAAGTATTTTCCTCTTGAGACAAGTTCTCTGTGTGATATTGTAAGATAGGCTGAGATTTGATGTATTCAGACTGAATGTTCAAGTTGTGGGCTATGATGTACTTGATTGGTGTTGTTTTTAATATGATAAGCACATTTCTTTGGATTCTGATCTAAAGAAGCTGGTGATGTTTTTCTATCTCTGTGTGTATCTCCATTTCATTTCATTTCATCTGCCTCGCATCAGAAGTTTGGCATAATATTTACCCTTGATAGGTACCTTATGTTGCTGCTCTCCTAGCCTTTTATGTTTTCTGCTTATATGTGTATCTGAATTTTGATTTCAATTGATTTAACCAGTGTAGTGGATGTTATTGCCTACTCCCTGATGTATGAATTGAAGAAATCTATGTTTAGATGTTCTTGCTAGGATTTAGTTGGATGAGTTGAGAACACTGGGAGGTCTAGAACCCTGTCTCTGCCTCACTAGGATATTTCCATCTCAGTTAAGCCTTTATAAGATCCTTTGTATTGCCTCTGATTTTTTCCAAGCAGGTCTAGAGTTAGATGACCTCTGACCTGATCTATAGACAGAATTGGATGGTTCTTCTCCTTTCATTTTCAGTCCTTAATGGCCCATTCCAAATATCATCTCTAAGATCCAAATGCTCTGGATGACTAGCCCAACTGAAAGCTTGCACATTGATTACAAATAAATCCTTTCTTGACTCCATTGCCCAATGGCCTTGATGTTCTCTGAGTTATCTACCTTTTCCTAAATTTCCTCTTTGCTCATCCTTGTCTTATATTGGACCCTTCCTTCCTGATTCCCAACAACCAAACACAAGCAATCATACAAGCAAACCTGAGCCTATAAGTAACCTAAAATCATAACTTAGAGCTTCAAAGATATACACTTTGACTCATATAGAGAGACCCCTCTCTGGATTTAGGAGGGCTAGATCCTAAGGTCTGAAAGTGGTTCTATGTTGTCTCATCTTTTGGTCTTGTCAACCTGGCCAAAACATGGGAACACCAACAACAGTAACCTAATTGCAGTAAAGGAAAACATCAAAGGAGCAAAGGAATTCAATATAATCATGACTCTGTTTCTAGAGGCTTTGGGAGGTGTGATAAATGAAGAACAACACACTGATCTTCTTTAATACCAACCACACAATTGAAGCACACATTAGCATATTTTTAGACTTTTAGAGGTCATCATTATCAAGTTCTGCTTAGGGGTACCCTTTGTCCTAGAAAATTATTAGGAACTTATCAATGTTGGACCTTCAAAATCCTACCTTTAGGCCACTACTACAAAAAGGACTTTTACGGGGGTGTCATTATCCGCCTCCAAAAGTGGAATTGGGGGATGGGGGGTTAGCATTAGGGGTGGTTTTTAAACACCCCCCACAAAAAACAAAAAAAAATACCGCCTCAAAAAGTCGAGCCTTTTATGGGTAGTTTTCTAAGAGATACGAACCACCCCCAAAATTGTTTTTTTGGGGATGGCTTGGAACCCCCCTTAAAAAGAGACTTTTGTGGGCACATTTTTAAACCTCCCTCCCCTCCGAAGGAAAAAATTAATTTAAAAAAAAAAAAAAATTGCCTATAAAAGTCAAACCTTTTAGGAGCAGTGAGGAGCCCCCTTATAGAAACTTACAAGCTCACTACTTCCTAATGCACTAAAATTCAACAGTTGTCCTTCATTTTTTCAATGAAATTAAGTAGGTACACCCACAATTCATGGCTCCCAGTTTTGTTGATGTAATTTTGTCGAGTAATCCAACGAACACGTTTTCATCGGATATCTTGTACCCCTTCATTGGATATCATGTAATATGCCCAAATGGGGATTAACAATAAATAAAGTGAAAATAGACAAAAACTATATAAAAATGGAAAACACCATTAAAAATAGATGAAATAATGCCAAAATCCAGCACTGAGCCATTTTATTAAAATTCTTGGAAAGAGTACAATATGGTTCTTAGAAGGATAACACATGGGCCTGATCAAGGTAGGCTGAAGAATAACTCTAATCCTAGCAAATCATCTCCTCAACTATGCTCTGCATGGCTCTCCCACTGCGTTTCCCAGTCTTGGAATTTATTGTTGTTGCTTGGTTTCAGATTTTTGGTTGGCCTAGCTCTTGTGCTCAGAAAATTTCAGGAAGTGGTTAACAGACTCATCTCAATAAAGCCACAAAAACTTGCAAAGGAATTGACAAAATTTTGACCCCGGAATTTTGACCCAATTTCCCCTAGCTCCTCTAGTTGTTGGCTCAGTTCGGATCTCTATTTGGCACCTCAAATCTACCTATAAAATTCTTCCAATTTAATCTTTTCTTCTCCTTAAATAAACCAGAAAAACCCAGAAAGAGTTCACCGAAAGCTTAACCTAGGAAATTGGCCCTCTTGGGCTTGACTCAATTAATTGTTGGGGAAATCGAACCACTAGAAGGGACTGCTGGAAAATTCCTCTCAAATGTTGCAATAATCCCTGGTAGGAGGTGGCTAGCCTCCCCTCCAAATCTCCTGGTGTCAATTCCCTTCTTTTCAACCTCCCCACACAAACTCCATACTACACTACGTCCTCCACTATGCAGTTTGTGCCTCCTCTGCACAATCCAGAAATGGATACGCTTCCTCCTAATGTTCCTAATGGAAAATCCCCTCACAAAAAGTGGAACTCCTCTCCTGAGCGAGTGCTCGAAGTCCCTTGAGGCATAGGTTTAGATCTCTTCTTGAAGATCTGGTGTGCTAAACATCACTGCAGACTTGGCTCTCCGGCTCAAGCGTGCTTTGTCAAAATGACAAGAAGAAAATAGTTGAATGACCAAATGCTAAATGAGCCTTCCCTTCTTCCTTTTATCCATTGAGGCCCAATGTATGCCTTGGGTCCCACCTTGACCTGCACTACCTCTCCTTGGCCAATCACGTGCTGCCTTCCTCTAGCCAATCTCACGTTGTCCTTTTCGTGCCTCTTCTACAATTCCACCTAAGGCCAACTCAACCCTACCACTAAAGCCACAATTTTCCCTTAGGGACTTTAGTAAAAGAATTTATTTTACCTAATTATTAATTTTTTGTCCCCTACCCACTTTATTTCCACCCAACATTAGGATTTCCCAAAATTATTCAAAATTAATATCCCAATTAGCGAACTGCTAATTTGGGGATATTACAGTTCTCCCTACCAAAAATTAGCTATCCTCAAGCAATGGATGAACAAGCATCCTCTCTCTTTGACACTCCCCACTATCACTAAAAAGTTGTGCCAGGGTCCCAGATGTGCCACTGAATCATCCCTGACCTCTGCATCCCCCAGATATGAAGGGATCCCTCAATACCCACATCCCAATCCTTATGTCCAGAAAAAGCTTCCCCTACTCCAGTCACCATCTTGCCAGGAAAAAGTAGTAAAAGCCCTCTGAATATCATCACTGAGTAGGGAATCATGATAATGTGGCATTATGCCCAATTTGTCATGAATTTTCCCTACCAAGTAGTCCATCCCACGTACTCCAAGAGTAAAGCGTCAAAGATACTGCCTAATCCCTGCAGCGATAACGTCTTACTCACATGAGCCCCTCCTGTTATCATCCCACTGACCAACCTGCCATACTAATGAAGTCCTCCACTCCCTCAGTGATTCGCTAAAGCCCAGTGGAAGATCTACATCATCTCCCCATGTAGTATACAGCTCACCCCTAGAGGTTATCGAGCTATGTAGAGTTGTAATGCTCGGTTCCCCTACTAATCTCATAGAGGTGCCACCATGTTGTTGTTGCACAAATCTAACTATGAGATACCCCCCATTGTGCGCATATTGTATCCCTCTCTCCTTGGGCCTTGTGGCGAAAAGTCTGTGAAGGCAAGCTCACCTTGCCCAGGCATCTCCATGATGTTGATATCTACCCCTCCACTGCTAATCATGACCCTGAGAAACAACATGATAAGTTTTCCTTGCCATGTAATGAAGGTCTCAGTGCTACCCCACGTGTCAAACCCAAGGTGGATTGGATCAATGTCTGTCCTTGCTCATCACAAAGTGTAGTGATCCACCTGCACAACAGACCCCTAGATCCCCTAACCATACTAGGAGCTCACAGCTCCCACTCCCCGCGGGATGTAGCTGTGTAGATCTGCTACCTGCTAGAACCCATTTGGCCCTCATCTCTCACCCATGTATGTATCCCTTGTAGAAATTTATGAATCTTAACTCTTATGCAGAAATTATTTATGTTAACCCGGTTAAGCTTCTCCTACTTATGCATGTTATCAACTGAATAAATTCAAGTTAACATCAAAGAAAAACACATAATAGATCTCTACCAATTCAGATCTAGAATAAGCACATGCACACATAGACAAAGTGACACAGTTATTTCTGGACAAACTATCCCTGGAAAAACCCAAAGCACGAAAACCGGTCTCTAGCTGTTGGAGGGCTCTATTATTAAGAATATTTCTGAATACACAACTCTAGGTTCCAGATCTAGAAAACCCTACAGAGAAAACTCTATATTTTCAGCACCTGGCTGATATAAGACCAACAATACTGACTCTTCTGCAACCTCAAACGGGATTTACAAAACTCGGCCAAATCTGGGCCTAGAAACCCCATATCTGCCCAAGAAAGACACTGCGTCAGCCTTTGAAAGCCTCCAAATGCTTATCTCTTCCACTAGAAGGGGCTGTGTTACCCTAGACTGGGTGCCGAAGTCACTACGCTACCCCTAAGGGTCTCTGCGTAACCCCTGAAGGGCTTCCTGAAAAATCACGTTGTCTTTGTTGTTGCTCCTGCCATCTGCTGGTTCTGCCATCTATTGTTGCTGCTGCCATCTGCTGGTTTTTCCATCTATTGCTGCTGTTGCCATTTGTTGCTGTTGTCGTCTACTGTTGTTTTCGTCTATTGTCGCTGCTGCTACCTTCCTCTGTGTTGTCTTTCCTGATCTCTTCTCTATCTCTTGTGTATTCTAGACCCTGGGATCAGATTATCCCCTTGGTCTAAATTCCCCTCTCTACAACTGAAACACTTGAGAATTCTTAGCAAACCCCACCCTATAATCTTAGCTTAGCTTCAGTGCTCTACCTCTGTGTCTTTTACAAATGAGCCCAAGCCTTTCCTTTATACTTTTCTCGTTGAAAAATCAATGGCCAAAATTAAATCTTTAATCAAAGGCTAAGATTAAAAGAAAGCTTGATTCGTGTGAATTAAGACAATTTCATCACATGTTTAATTAAATTTACTTTAATTATTTTATTTTCCTATGTTTTAACTTAGGAAATACATTAAAATAGTTAATTAATTTAATATCTCCTAAACCAGATGAAATTTCCCAAATCCATTTCTGGGTCTTGTAGATCAGGTGAACTCTAGCCCTTCCTCAAAATTTGGGACCTAGAGCACAACTGATGTTACCGCAAATACAAAAAATATCAACATCCCCTGGGTGGACGCCAAATATCAGGACTCTGTCCCACGCATCCGTACTTGCCCTGTTCCTGCCAAACCACGTCGTGATACATGCTATCCCAAATCCTGTTGATACACTTGGATATGGATGAGAGTATGGGTACCCTCTAGTAGGTGAAGTCTACCATCCACCGTCCCTCAAATGTGAGCTTAGGGGTGGAACATATGCTACCATGGCAATCAACCATGCCATCCCTAAGCCAGGACCCATCAACTCGTGCACCTACCAAGTGTCTCAACTGGAGAGTCTCCCCCTGGCTCATGACATGCGGTATCTCATCCAACTATCTAGGGTGAGCCTCCCATGCCCTGCTACCTGAATGGATAGTGTCAAGGGGCACCAACCAAACACTCTACGACCATAAGAAACATTGGAGGATGATGGGTAGGTATGTCCCAAAGGGTGTGACCAAGTCTACCTGAATGCTCAAGAGTAATCCTGTAGATTACACTCTCTCTGGTTTGGATCTGTTGATAACACCCTCGTAGTTCTTCCTCCTCTAAACGTGGCATCTCCGGATGCTCAAAAAGATCCTCATCAATCCTAGGTGAGTTGCATCCCATGGTACACCTACTGCTCCGGTCCATATGTCTCTTTGGAGGCAATGCTCTAAGAGCCCACTGCTCCGCATTATGTGTCATTGCATACCACCAAGTATCACCACACTCCTCAACTTTCCACTGTATGCCACAACCTGCCCCTTTACACTAACGGATAACCCTGGTAACAACTATACCCTCTTGTACCATCATGTGTTCATCCTGCGTCACTGCACCTGTCACTCCCCGCATGTACTCAATGCGATGGGAAGCACTCCTACTCCACAACACACCCCCATGCATCTCCATGCTCATCTCCAGACCAATGCCCAATGATGGATGCTCCTACATGTCCCAGGGTGTGATGGCCTAAGGCTGTATCCATATGCGTCGACCCATACT
The DNA here is from genome assembly GCA_034641835.2 of Pinus albicaulis. Taxonomy (NCBI): domain Eukaryota; kingdom Viridiplantae; phylum Streptophyta; class Pinopsida; order Pinales; family Pinaceae; genus Pinus; species Pinus albicaulis. The sequence goes on along the minus strand of CM076574.1, from coordinate 1,066,833,826 downwards.
TGACAGTACCATCACCTCCATTGTCGCATCACCATACTCTCCAACGAATGGATCTCCCTTCCAAATCCTCCCTGAGGGACCCAAGAAGTGAATCTCCCTAGGTACCAATAGCGATTCCAATCCTGCTCTGCTCCTCTCTTTCCTCTATGCCCCACACAAATGCGAAGAATCCCTAGCTCCATACAAGGCACTATCTGGTGGCCTACGAATGCCCCCTCTTCTCTCAAACTCCTGCCAGAGTATGTTGATCATCTCGTGATACTGTGTACGATCGTCACACAAAGACAACTCAAGAAGTCTGTACCTAAACTAGTTGGACACTAGTGCTCATTGAAACTCCCTAGTGAATGTGCACGCTCAACTGCCAGGTAAATTGTACCCTCCAGGTCGTAGTCAACTGACATACCTTGGAAGTTTTAGGTAGTCCCTCCCGGATCCCAATGCTAGTCTGGGCTTTCAGTAACCCCAGTGCCTGGAAGATCCCACTGAGCGACACCTCAGTCCATCACCATCTCCATAACCCACTCCCCTGGGAACCGACTTAGAATTTCTCACCATCCAACCACGAGAGAGGGATTGAATGTGTGAAGTCTTGCACTTATGACAACCCTAACATTCAGATGTTGCACCCTGTGCAACTCAGGTCGTCTCGTCCTACTAGCCATGTCAACGCATGAGATCTGACTAAGTAGCTCTGTCTCTCTCTCTCCAATGGCCAAAGGTGACCCAACCGTGTTTCTAGCCCCATCTATGTATGCCTCAAGGGGGCTTCTCTGATGCTCTAATGTGCCCTCTGGTTGTACCATAAGTTGTTCGAGATGAATCATCAAAAATGACTCATCATCCTGAATATCTCCCATAGAGTCCCCTGATACCAATTGCACACTGGAATATGAAACCTGCCTACAGTCATAAAATTTGCATAACTGCTCATGCTCCCCAAAAGCATCCTCATATGACCCCATGGACTCATCCAAAGAAGAGTCCTCATCCTCACATACAGAAGGAATTTCCTCTTGCTCCACCTCTATATCTCTTAGTGCTTCATCAAAGGTGGATACATCTCCTAAAACCTCGCCCATCTACTACGTGTGGTTGTCACCCAAAAACTCGGACACGACTCTAGTCATCACCTCAATGGATGGCTCTACTGGGGTAGGATCTACTCTCTCCACTAAGATTTCAATCAGCACGGTCAAGGAAGTCTCCAACAAGGGTGAGTCCTACGTCACACTAGGTGTATCTACGAGCTCCCCACAATCCTATGTGCCCTCATCCTCCTGTGTGCCCTCATTTTGATGGCTTCCCCCTCTGTTATTCGATCAAGATGGAAATAGGTATTCAATTTTTCCACCTGATCCGAAGCCATGAAATTAGTGGATCCATCATACGTGGGAAAAGGTGTCCTTCCAATGGTACGCTGCAACTCTAAAATCTGCATGCTAGACCCCCCATTATTCCTTCCTTATTCATCTTTCTTTAGATGGCAGTAATCTTTGAAGGACAAAGCCACTCTGAAGTTTTCCTCCATGGACTTCCATTATCGGAAATTATCTCCCATGGTTGTATGATCATGTCGCCTACCTTGCTTACTTGGTACTAGAGGTAAAAATGTAGGCATTGTGATCATGGTTGGCCTACTGAAGGCTGGTGGCTGAGTGGATGGTAAAGGGTGGTCACACTGTTATGAGACCCCTGAAGTGTCCCCAATTAGGAACTCGTGATGGTTGCTCTTATCCCTATTATGTTTCTTGAGTCCTTCAAACATTTCCTTCTGTTCTTTGGCTAAATCATTTAGGGCCTTTAATATGCTACCAAATGTTGATTCCCCTTTGCGCCTTGACTCCCCCATATTTTCCACCTCTACTGCCTATCGTCCTTGTTCATAGGAAAATATACCCACAGCTCAGTCACGAACGAAGCTATGATACCACTATAATATCCCCAAATGGGGATTAACAGTAAATAAAGTGAAAATAGACAACAACTACAGCAAAATGGAAAAAACCATTAAAAATACATAAGCTGAAGCCAAAATCCAGTGCTGAGCCATTTTATTAAAATTCTTGGAAAGAGTAAAATATGGTGCTTAGAAGGATAGCACCTAGGCTGGCTCAAGGCAAGCTGAAGAACAACTCTAATCCTAGCAAATCATCTGCTAAAGTACGCTCTACATGACTCTCCCACTGCGCTGCCTAGTCCTAGAATTTGTTGTTTTTTCCTCGTTTCAAACTGTTGGTTGGCCTAGCTCCTGTGCTCAGAAAATTCTAGGAATTGGTCATCGGACCGCTCTCAATAAACCCACAAAAACTCACAAAGGAATTGGCCAAATATTAACCCCGAAATTTCGACCCAATTTCCCCTAGCTCCTCTAACTATTAGCTGAATTCATATCTCTATTTGGCACCTCAAATATGCCCAGAAAATTTTTCCAAATTAATCTTGGCTTCTCCTCAAATAACCCATAAAAACCCATAAAGGGTTCACCCAAAGCTTAACCTCGGGAATTGGCCCTCTTGGGCTTGGCTCAATAAACTATTGGGGAAATCGAACCACTAGAAGGGACTACTAGAAATGCCTCCGGAATGCTACAATAATCCCTAGTAGGAGGTGGCTAGCCTCCCCTCCAAATATCTTGGTGTGAATTCCCTTCTCTCCAACCTTTCGACACAAACTCCACACTACACTATGTCCTTCACTACGTTGTCTGCTCCTCTGCGCCGTCCAAAAATGGCTACGCTTCCTCATGATGTTCCTAATGGAAAATCCGCTCATAAAATGTGGAACTCCTCTCCTGAGCAGACACTCGAAGTACCTCGAGGCAAAGGTTGAGATCTTCGCTTAAAGATCTCGTGTGCTAAACAACACTGCAGACTTGGCTCTCTGGCTCAAGCATGCTTTGTAAAAATGACAAGAAGAAAATAGCTGAATAAATGAATGTAAAATGAGCCTTTCCTTCTTCCTTTATCCACTGAGGCCCAGCATATGACTTGGGTTCCACATTGACCTGCATTTCCTCTCCTTGGCCAATCATGTGTTGCCTTCCTCTAGCCAATCTCACATTGTCCTTTTCGTGCCTCTTCTACGCTGCCACATAAGGCCAACTCGACCCCACCACTAGAGCCACAATATTCCCTTAGGGACTTTAGTAAAATACTTTATTTGGCCTAATTATTAATTGTGGGTCCCCTACCCACTTTATTTCCACCCAACATTAGGATTTGCCAAAATTAATCAAATTAATATCCCAATTAGCTTACTGCTAATTTGGGGATATTACATATCCTTGTCGAAATTTTCAACACATAACATTGCATATCCAATGCATGTTTTTCAAAAGTTCAAACATCTAAAAAATAGTTTCATCGATTTTCCAACAGAGAACATTGAATAATCCAATATAATTCCATCGAATATATGATGAAACTTTGCATCAAATATTCAACATATAATGAGGCTATCCGAGAGAAGAATGCTCATTTGATATCCAACAAATATTTACATTGAATATCTGATGGATCTAGGTTTGTGGATATTTTCCAAACTTGTAGCTATAAAAAAATTAAAAAAAAATTAACAGTCTAATAGATTTCAAGCTTTAAAGTGTAGAATCTGCTTACCATGGCCTAGAAATTAACAAGATGAACTCTGCATATATCCAAAAAAATTCAAAGCAATTCTAAATAGGCTAGAGTCTAGGCCACAAGAGCCTAAAGGTAAGAGGATTTGTGGGATTAGAAAATCATCTAAGAAAGTTTATCCCATACTTCTTATGATGCAATGTCATTTGATGCATTAATAAAGGGAGGCACAACATTTTAGTGGACCATTGCTCTGGGACATTTGAATGCTTGAAGTAGAGAATTTGTAATGCATGAGTTCCAATCCTACCCTCTGGTTACCTTTTAAGATCAAAAAGCAATTGTTGAATTATTGCTGCAACAAGGGAGACCAATAGCCTACTATTCATAAACTTTAGACGATGCGATGACAAAATAACCGATGGATGACAAATGCATGTATCTTATTGTCCAAACAGTGAAGTATCAGTAACTTAAATTATTCAGACAAGAGACAATTATCCTTTTATATCATAAGCCTTTGTAGTTCCTTCAAATCCACTCCAAGGTGCAAAAAGGACATAATTTGAACCATATTTATTTCTTGCAACAATTTACAGTGGTCATCAAATACAAGAAAGGTACACACAACCACAATTGAAACTTGATTTTCCTCAAGATTTCCTTCTCTTCAATGGAAGTTTAAAGAAACTAAATCCTTTTGTTAATAAGTAATAAAATTGAATGAAAGTACAACTAATTTTTTAAGGGAGAGATGAGGCTTTGTAGGAGTATCTCTAATCATCGCTAGGGTTTACCCCTACCAAGAGGGCTCCTTTGTCCTCACAAAAGCAGTAGAATTCTAACAAATTCATGCTCAGTGTAGTTTTGATTTCCTGAAAACGCCCACCACTTTGGAAATGGATATGGTAATGGAGTCATTCATATCCCCATCCACTTCCATTTACAATAGCTCTAGGAAGTAGTCCAAGGCTAAAAAATTTGTGAAGGAGGAAAGAATTCCAAATTTGGAAATCCTACTCAGAGAGCCAAGAAGAGAAATCCATTCGGCTCGTTGAACAAACCTTGATTGGAAAGTTCGTGGAGGCTTGGTCGAATCAAAACACATTGGAAAACTGTATATAGAATCAATGGAGCTCCCACATATAAGGCAGACATCAATACTCCATTTGTAGCAAGGGCTTCATCGCTCTCCATTTTCAGTATAAGGCAAATGAAAATTTTATCTTTATATCTTGGCCCCGATTTCTAGGTTTTTTAGGATTCTGCTTGAATATATGAACCCTTGAAATTGATCCAGATGAGGAGGTGCCTAGGGTTGTCCTAGCATTAGTTTATGTTCTCCATCTCCCATGGAATATCTAAGATGAAAATATCTTTGAATTCATCAATAACAATAAACAACTAGGAAAATTCATAGATAAGGCTAACGAAAAACCTAGAATGTTTCGTTGTGCACCTATATGTGTGAATGTAGATCGTAATGTTAGCCTAAATATGAAAAAGAGCTCAAGCTCCACGAATGGACTTGTGTAGACAACAGATTATGATCTGACTCCTTTCGAATGTAATGTCAATAATGAATATGGTCATTCACCAAAAGTTGACTAAATACAGGTCCTTCCCCTACAAAGGATCTCAAAAGAGAGAGACAATAGTTTCAAAGAAGTCTCTAAGTCAAGGGAAATGAAAGAGATCCCCTCCCCTGTATGCAGTAGTGAAGTAGGAGAATCCCTTTGAGACAAGGAGAAACACTTTCAAAATTCATCAGAGGATTAAAGATTAGGAAAACTAGTACCAGATGAACTGATACTCACATACCAAAGGAGTCAAAAAGACAAGTCTAGGAGTTGAAGATAAAGGAATGGGAATTGAATCAACTTCCACAGAAAATAGTGGGTGAAAGGAAAAACACTATTATGAAATCTGGAATTTTCCATCAATTGACAAAGTAGAGGAGGAATATGCAACAAAAATCCCACCCTATCCCATCCAAAATCTGGAATTTTGAACTAGGGAAATCCAAATACATCAGGAATAAAAATTCAACAATGAGGATATCTTCAAAGGAATTCGCAAGTAACATTTGCAAAATGTTGTATTGCATATGTACATGGTCCTCCACTCACAAGAAGCAAGAACTCCAGGGAATCTCACAAGAATTATCGTTGATATATTTTGCATAATTCTGTCTAATCAAATTGTAAAATAGTAATCTTGTGGGTATAGAAGAGAGTATTTGGAAATATGTCAGAACTTATAATTCCTTTTTGCATTTTGTCCCCCTTTTTTTAAGGGATAATTAGTGCTTTGAATGTCAAAAATTTGTTCATCCCTCTTTCTCTTTGCAATATGGGTAAAGTTGCATCTTTTTTACTTTAATATACAACATAATTGTAACATGAAAAAATGTGCAGTAATGTTGCAAACCTCAATTTAGGACTAATATTAGAACACTGAAAGAGCTCATAGATGTATGTAGAACATGAATCCTTCAAAGACCTTCATCCTGAAGTTATATTTTTATATAAAACTAACAACACTTATGTTCCCCAAGGAGATCTGAGAATTAGGTTGATGCAAGAACTCATAACTCCAAAGTTGTTGGACACATTGAGCTAACCATGACGTTGACAAATTCACATGACACAAAGGTATGTGTACTACCCACAAATGCAGACTTCCATGGATAATTATAAACAAGACCATATGTTATACAGCATATCCAAGCCCACAATCAAAAGTTGGGATTAACCTTGTTCCCAACCTAAGGCCTTGGGAAAGGAACTAAATAGAGTTCCTAGGTGTATTCTTAAGACTAGCCTTAGGAATCATTTTAAATTAGCAAGATGTTGACGTTTATCATCAAAAATATATTGGTAGGACAGCAGGGGTCAAAGTTTATACTCACTAACATATCGCTATGCTTCAACTTGCCTATTTTCGTTATCTGTGACAAACAACGAAATTCATAATCAATTTTTGGTGCATAATTTGGACCCTGATATCTTACCAAATTGAAGATAAGAATCATTTTTCTTCCAAAAATTGATAGGCAGACTGAGGCATTAAATCAAGGGTTCGCATACTTATTGTGAAGGTAAACCAGTAAAGAAACCAAGGCAAGGGAGTGAAGTATGCCATTTATACAAAAATTTTATAACATGAGAAATTCTTGACTCAACATAAATGTCTCCATTTATGAAGTTTTAGGGAACTTCTCTTTAGAAAACCTCCCTTGAATTAGATTTTCAATCAAGAGAGGGAAAAAAAATAAGAAAAATATGAATTGATAAAAACATTGAAGTTTGTAGAGAAGAGAACATAGGAATGGAGGTTTCCCTTTTGTCAAACTGGGTAAGCAAGAACGTGATTTCTCATCAAGGCCTCCTCTAGAGGTTTATGTGGCAGAATGTTGTGGTGGTTCACTAGTTACTCTGACAAAGACCCTGCAACTCGCATCGTGGCAGAAATCAGAGATGTGGGGGGCTCTAGATGTTATCCACAAGGATGAAGATGAGACAAAGAAAACACAGCTTAAGACCATTTTTCTAAGTGGCCACCATTCAAATTCACATCAAATATGTTTTTGTGTTGGGATTTTTTCACACTGCATAATATGAACTTCCTTATGCTTATAAAGACATCTATATGCCACAGTAATTCTCAATATCTTCCAGCAAACTACATATGTCTGTCAGCAATAGTTGCAAGATAATACTTGTGAAGTTCGAGCTCATAAATCTTTACATGTTTCCATATTTATGTGGTGTCAGCACAATCTTGATTTTGTGTTACAATGTTAGCAGACTTGTGTGATTTGAAACAAAGCATGCATTGCTGCACTCACAATTGAATAGTATAAGAGGCATAATTCAACTGTCAATTTTCACCATAGAACATCTTGTATTGGTTTGCAACTCAAAGCTATGGTCCAATAAGAATCCTACAACATCCACCCAATTAGTTTTTTTTCAGAAGTTGGGTTATACCTGTCAAGGGATACTAACCCCATGTCTACCTTATTCCTGCACTGTGCCATGAATTTCACCATTTGGAGATTGTTGGTGCTTGGAAGGTTGGTACTAAATAAGGCCTATGCCAGAACCACAAGAAATTTTCTCTGAGATGCCAATGCCAAAACCATAAGAAAATTTTTCTGAGATGCCAGTGCTAGAACCATAGGAAAGTTTCTCCGAGATTCGAGTCTCAGAAAAACGGGTCTCTGATATTGGCTGAACTGTACCTTAGAGAGGTTTTTTGTCTTGTAGTATTAATTGACCTTCTTGTGTCACATCATTTATGAGGAGGTCGTATTTCCTTGTAGTTCCTAAACTGTGTTGATGGAAGCCACTAGTTCCCACTACACCCTAGCTCTGAAGTCTCAGTCTTTCCAATAATTCATGTATCTCTCTCTTATAGTGCTCTTTAGCCACTAAACCTTACTCTTGATAAGGCTGCAACATATTATTTCATGTCACTTTCTTCAAACTTGAATTCAAAACAAAGAAAGCATGTAACAAAATTGTTGGTAATCACAGTTATAAAAGACTATTTATTTTAACTTTAAATTACTCCATAATAAAATGTTCAAAATTTTCCTATGAAAGTACTACTTTCCATTAACCAGAAGTCAAAATACCTTTCATTTACTTAGATACAGTAGCATGCTAAGATATTTCTAATACTGATCAAGTAAACTATTGTAAATCCAAATAAACAAAAGAGGCCTTGGACCTATAAATGGCCTTTGTACAGATGCATGCCTCCAGAACCAGCTTAGAACGCTAACAACTAGGAGAGACGGTGACACCAACTTAACTTATGTGATTGCATTTGACTAGATAATCGAGTTGTTGATGGACAATATAGCCAAGATGTGGCAAAGAGACCAACCTGATGTCTCCACAATTATACTTACTGATTTATCATCCTCTTAAAGTCGATTCCACAAATCATTGATCATATTGTTGGTCGCTCTATCCTTATTTGGTTGAATTGACTTAAGCCTGGCTCGTTGCTAAGTAAATAAAAATTATAACCAGTTCTGTTTTGTCTTGGGGCATTTGGATCCTTCCTTGACATTTATTTTCTCTTTCAATTTTGGCCTTGCCTGTGATCCAGCATAGCGGTTATAGACACTGTCTCCCAACTATTCAAAAATGTGGAAAAACTTGCACCCTGTGGTCTTGAGCCAGAAGGAGGTACATGGTCGAGGACACCCCTCATTTTTATTGTTCCCACCATTACAGTGAAAAAATAGGCATAGTCAAGTTTACCATCAATATAACTAGTTACAATGCTCCCTATTAATGATGCACGGTCAACTGTAGTAGTTATACAACACTAAAGTTAAATGAAATGAAAGAATATTCACGAGGATAATATTTAACAAGATAAACTCAATTGATTTGGTTCGTACCTCTGAGAGCTTGTGCAGAATCAATTTTCCTTGTTTTGGGATATGCTTCAAGATCCTCTAAAACTGGACGTGTGTAATCAACATGTATGATTTGACTTATGGCTGACATTGAGCTCGGTGATGGAATTGTTGGTGAAGCAGACAGGAAATACAACACCACTTGAGAAAAAGCTTGGTGTGAATCTTACTAGTGCACAAAGGGGAAGAAAGCTTGTTGACTGTAAACATCCTATTCACTTTTAACAATATACCTGGAGGAAGAACTAAGGGTCCCTAGACTTGGAAGAAGTGCACTTGGTCATAATGGTGGAAAAAGTTACTCTAATATTTTCGTAGAACAAATGAAGCACTTGTTGTAGTTCGAAGAATTTTGAGCACTACTACCATTCCCTCTAATTATGACTGTTAGATGAGATGGAGCATAACCAGTTAATGCATATAGACGAAAAGAAGAGCAACTATGCCATGTACAAAGGAATACTGTGTACATGAGAACACAATTCAAGTCTTAGACTAAAACTGCATGGTAATTCTGTCCCTACACATATTTTCAACCACATAATGTACAATGCAAATCCATGAGTTCTAAATGAAAATTTATGATATTTAAAGAAAATTCCGAATGAAATTATACTTCAAGTCAGATGGAGCTTGTAAGGTAAGTAAAAGTGGGATGTTGTACTTGTTATTACCCAAAAAGGATTCAATTCCCCATGTTTTCCCTTTGTGGGATGGTGGGCTTGTGTGCATGGAAAATTTTAAGCTCCATGTAGTAAGCCAATGATTGGCTCACTGCTTTTACATCTTGTCCATTGGATGAGAATAAATTAATATTCAGTCACTGGCTTACTACATGGTGCTTAATATTTTCCTCTCTGCAAGGGGGCTCACAATGGGTTGTCACACATCACAACTATGACATGGCATCCCACCTCTTGATAACTGACAGATGCTTGTGAGTGTCAAGAAGCATATTGTAATAATTCCTCAAGATATACTTCAAAAAAGGCTATGCATCACACTGTAACATATTACTTGAACCAAAACCATATCACTATTGCTCCTGGATCATAGAAATCACTCTCTTTTGCACAAGCCCAATAATTAAATTCATTATGTACAATCTCCAATTGTCCTACAAGAGGAAGAAAATGCATTCAGGTTGCTAAAATACAATTGACAGTTAAAAAGAGTCCCGATGAAATCCTTTGAAAGAACTTTAGGTAAAAAAAATTGAAATTGTATGAAGTCTCTTTAAGAGTCTGTAATGATGTCTAGCATCACACTGAAACCTATTACTTGAACCAATATCATATCACTATTGATCCTGTATCATAGAAATCATTCTCTTTTGCACAATCCCAATAATTAAATTCATTATGTACAATCTCCAACTGTCCTGCAAGAGGAAAAACATGCATTCAGGCTTCTAAAATACAACTGGTAGTTAAAAAGAGTCCTGATGAATCCTTTGAAAGAACTTTAGTTAAAAAATATTGAAATTGTATGAAGTCCCTTTAAGAGTTTGCAATGATGTTTGGCATCTCTCTATCAATTATTAAATCAAATTTTATGTGGTATGCTTCAAGAACCATTAATTCAAGTTCACTAGATGTAATAGGCCTTAAGCTTTGAAAAAACCTAGCCAGTTGTAATTTTTCTAGCATGTAGTCCTATTCTACAGAAAATTGGGACCATGGGTCTAAGCACTGAGTTATTTTCCCTTATACTGGGTGAGTTTGTTAACACAGTAAGCTGTACTCTTTTGGTATGCTGCTAGTGTGAACAAAATGCAAACAAAAAATCGTTCTAGAAGATTATGAGAGTTGTAGTTGGGGGGAGGGTAAGGGCATTAGGAATGATCTAGCCCCAAGGCCACAAACTAGTATTTTCTGTTGTCATTTAAGTTGAGCAGTGTATCACCATACATGTGCTTCAAATATTAATGTGTATAGACTGCTGGAAGTGATGTTTGGTGATTTACCTCTGCTATAGAGGGTCTCGAACCTCCTCATCTCATTGGATGTGTGGCTGAGAATGTTTTGAAGGCACTCGGTATTTATTTCTGTGTCTTGGTGCTGAATATGTTGCATATATTATCACAGTGGTTTTTTCTCTGTAATGTTGGAGCTTATTTGATGTTATATCACTTATCTACATCCATTGTTCTTCCTACCATCTGCTGGTACATTCTACTTCAGATCTCTATTATTATCAGAGCTGATATATCTGAGGTATGTGTAATCCATTTCTGTAGCTGAAGTTCAGGTTTCAAGAAGGACGCAGTCATTTATCTGTGCACACATACCTACAACCAAGCGTATATGGGTATATCTGAGCATTTTTTTAAGGGTGAAACATATATATTGTAGCTATGTTGAAAGGGCTTGGAGCCTCTCTTTCTTACTGGACACAAATCCGTTAGTGATTGACTTATTTCCTAGTTGTAACCTATGTGTTTTGAGTGCATACTATATTATGGAGCCCTGCTAAAGTTTTAATAAGATGCTAGTAGTATTCTGGGTTGGTATATTCAACTACAACACATATAATTTCTTACCTGACTGGTACTCCAATACCCAACCTTCTTTACTTGCTGAAATTTGTATATGTGAAGACGGGTTTTTTGTTAAATGTAACCTAAACTGAATCTCAGTTGTTTTTCAAGTACTCCTCCTTATATATTTGGCATTGTTCATGTTATTTGAGTTTGAAATTGTTGGATAGACACCTACAACATATTGCGTGCAAATTGTTTGTGAAAAATCATCAGTGAACTAAACCATTCAAACTCAGAAAACACAATGACTGATTGAGGTTTTCCTAAGAGGGAATCTTACAAAAACATATTTTTTCAATGTTTAAGGACATAATGCGCACCAAGAGATTTAACTTGAAGCACATCTGACCAACTTTGACCCTTTTTCTTCCTCACTCTAGAAGGAGACTTCTTGGCACTTTGGCTTGAGATATTTCTTGTTTTGTACCCAAAATCCTATCTCACTATGACTGTAATATTTCGGACTACTTCCTGCAATCTGCAGGTCTACAATCTTGCATGTGTGAAGATAATTTAACCCAAAAACAGTCCCAAAACAAAGTTAAATACCTCATTGATCCTTCCCTTCTCCTCGCTAGTTATAGGGCTTCTTATTGGACCCTTTTGAACTTCTTACTGTAGTTCTACACTTGTCCGAAAATCTATCTTTTGAACTGAGGCCGAGCTACCTATTTATAGGGGTTGGAGCCTGTCATAAGTTGACTTGAAGAGGGTGAACCGACATGTCTCTTTGTGTATAAGATTTTCTCCATCTTGTAGACGACTTGAAGGAAAAATATTGTGCTTGTCTTGGAGGGCTTTCATACTTATTTAATGACTCACACAAATGTGTAACATGCCCGAGAAGGGTCCTCCATACATGACATAGATGCATATTAACTTTTATGACTAGATGACAAATCTTAAAGTCTCACAATGGGAGCCATCACTAAAAATAAAATTCCTTGCTCATGAAACCCAGAGACAAGCATTACAATAATATTTTCTTCTTCTTCTTTACATCAATTACATAAAATCACAATTATACATGTCATTATGAAGACCGAACCTAGTTACACTTTTCAACAAAAGTAAACATTTTTTTCCAAACTTCTATTAAAAATCCATTTAGTTTTTTGGCTGTGAAATAATATATTTATATTTCATTCAAACCTTTTGAGTTGTGGTCTAATGATTTTAGTATTGAGTTTTACAACATGTGATATCACTAGCTGTTGAGTTTTGGAATCGTCTAACAGATTTCCATTACTATTGTTTCATTATTTCTAATTCTATAAGCACTTTTGATGACATCTTTAATTGTAGGCAATTCCTGTCTCATTCCCCAGAGAAGAACTAAGTATTCAATGTTCCTTTTTGTCTATGAAATAATAGAATTGACCATAGCACTCGGAAGCATGCCACGTTCCCTGGCACCAACTCCAGTGCTTTCAACATTTTCAAAACCTCCATTTCCACCTGTTACTGAAACTTTTGTTCCGCCAACAAATTCTTCATCAAAGAATGTGCCAACAACAACAACCTCTTCACCAACCAATGTGCCAGCAGCAACTCCTCACAGTCAATCCAGCAATGTCAATCAATCTAGGCAGTTTTTTCTATCTCTCTTCTAATAGGAGTCTTTATATTATTCTTGTAGCATAATTGAAAAGGCATATTGCACACCATTCTTTTGTACCAAAAATTTATAAATGCTCCATCATTGATTTGGTCTGTAGAGATTTTGATGATTCCTTGAGAAATTTTGAGCATCTTACCTGCATAGATGCAATATATAATAATTGATTCTATTCCTTACAAGTTGTGAATATTCAACTCTTTTGTTTACATAAATTTAGAGATAATGTATTCCAATTTGAAGTACTTATGCAAAACGGGAAGCCATTGTGTGATACAGTGAGTCTAGAATAAAAGCTTGAGGATTATATATTTGGAATTTATGTTTATAAAAGATGGTATTTCCAGCCCACCTTTATTGCTAAACCAATAAATGATATCAATGGCATTGTAGGTTTGTAATGTACGTAGCTAATCTTATGCTCAACTTCTCTAATTTCTGGATACAAGTAGAGGTTTCTAAGACCTACCTATTCACCAAAAATTGAGTTTATAATTTTGATGATCAATATAAAGACAATGTGATTGTTTAACCACATATTTATTGCTCCTTCCTCTATGGGAAAGTTCTTTGCATTGAACACATATTTCTATGGATAATTTAGGAGGAAGTAAGCTGTTTTATAGGAAATATTTGAAGGCAAGTCCATCAATTATTTTTTTCTCAAAATAAATTATCTCTATTCCTATGGGAATATCCATATAATATCAGATTTCCTTGTTCAAACAGAAATAGGGATAAAGGAAAACATGTTGAATGATTTCTCTTTCCTGATGCTAGTGCATGTGTGAAAAGTGCTCTTAGAAAACTATCCACAAATTTTAGTCAAAGAGTGAATTCTAAATGAAAAAATTGATTGCTAATGAACAATTAAGTAGAAGCAAGAAAAAAAATAGTAAATGGGTTTTTTGCTAGAAAGGTGATGTGGATTATCAAACTCTCCTTGTTCTATGATACAATGTGCCCTTTGTGATCTCAACAAAACGTTGATATGGTCAGTGTGAAAAAGAGGATTGCAAGTGATCAGGGCCAAGAAATAGAAATGACCACAATCCATACAAAAGCCAAATGAACAAATCTGGGTGTTAAATCAAGAAAGTATATTTTTGTTTGGAGTTTATTTGATTTTTGTTTGGAGTTTATTGGAGTATAAAACAAAATTTAACAATAGTATATTATGGCCAACAAAGATTAGGTGCATTGTATCCAGTTGAAAATCTAACATTGTTTCTCATACAAATATGGAGGTTCTTTGGTTTAACCTTTTTTGTTGTGTGGTTTATCGTTAGGAAATATTTCCTCTTATCTGGAACCAATAGAGGCGAGAAAGCATTCAAAATCTAGCATGGATCCATTCCTATGAAAGAAGGAAAAGTATTTTATAGTTATGATCGAATCTAATACTATGTGGTGGGTATTCCTATTATTACAAACCATTCTCTTAACTCTCGTCCACACGTTCAAGCAGCTACTGGGATAATTGGTGATTCAACCTTCATATTGAGTACCTCGAGTGTGTGAATGGGCATGCTCATTATAAAATCCCCCATCTGGTGAGAGACATATATGGTTAGTCCCGATGCGACAAAAGACATATGTGGTCCCTGAACTTTAAATTGTGGGTCCATGTTAAATTATGGAGATGCTCTATGCCAGAAGAAAATTTACTTTAAACTTCTAGGGCTTAATGGGAGTAAGATGCAGATAGAACATACCAATAGATCAATGGAAGACAAGCCAAAATAGAGATAAAGAGTGGTGGATTTACAACGATCAGCAGGATGCTTCAACCAGCAAAGTATTCATAAGGGCAGCCTCCCACATGTGTCACACAACCCCAAGACATCTCATCAAGAATACTCCACCAAGACGCTGCACCAAGAAGCCCTAAACGCAGAACCAAGAATGTTGCTCCATCACCATCTAAGAGAGAAGAAAATGCCTCCACCAAATGTGTGTGTGAAATGAACTCCAAGTCTCTCCAATATATAGGCATATGTGGGGGTGTGTGACACATCTCTTATGCATGTGGGATAAATCAGGCCAAACTTGCACATGTTGAATAAATTAAAAATACATGTTCTGCTCATCCGATCAAAATGATCTTTAGATCAATATTGCACCTCTCTGAAAGAGGAATCCAATAAAAATATTGGAATCGTCATATAAGCATCAGAACATGGATTTTGGACATAGTTTCCCAAAATTAACACTCCCTCTCGACTAGGGAGAACTCCATCCACCAGTGCCATCCAAACATCGTGTGTCATCCCGCTGTAACTTGCTTTGTTGGATTCCTTATTTCAAAAAAAAAGGTGAGTGACAAAGACATCACTCCTGGCTAACCCGAAGTCAGCTCAAAGGTTCGAAACATCTAGAGACCTCAAAGGAGTCACATACCAACCGGAAGTTGGTTTAACTAGCCCAAAGTCAGTTGGAGGTCCGAAACCTCACTAGACTTGATCTCAGATCAAGTGGTCACATGCCATCCTAGACATAGAGAGTACAGAAATATATGATGCGTCCATCGGTCTTGTTATGGTCTCTATTCACATTTCCCACCTCATTGGCCAAATGAGAGGTACTTCCCATGAGTATGAAACTCCATGGGTAGGATGCATACGGGGCACATATGAAAGAGAGGTAAACCAACTCAATATCATCACGGTGGGGCAAAAGCACACCAACAAGGTTCAACAAGCCTAGCCCTATGGTTTCTTTTAGCTCCAAGAAGCTATCCCCAAAGCCCCCCTGGAGCTCCAACAGCTCATCATCCAACATGACCCTCCAAATAGGGTCCTTCCATGATTCCAAGATTCTCACATAAGGTTAGGAATATGACCTTCCCCAAGGGCTTTTTGAGAATATCCACGACCTGCTCATCAATTCCTATATGATCGAGCCTTACGGTGCCTCATTGTACCATATCCCAGATTAAATAGTACCAGAAATCAACCTACTTGGATTGATCATGGAACAGGAGATTATTTGACAAGCGAATCCCCCTCTAGTTATCAGAAAGGATAAAGATGGAATCTAGCACATGCTCGAACAACTCACTTAAGAGCTTTCACAACCAAGTGGCTTCACAACAGGCCACACACGCTGCATTGTATTCGTCCTTAACGGTGCTCAAAGCTACCGACTTCTGCTTCCTGCTCGAAGCAGACCCAAGTGTGAAGCAACATCCAAATGTGCTCTTGCGATCCACCACACTGCCTGCCCAGTTGACGTTAGCATATACACAGAGTCTCAAACTCCCAGAAGTGTATCTCAGCCAATGGTCTATAGTACCCCAGAGATATCTCATATATTTTCTTGGCACCAACCCAGTGAATTTTATGAGGATAAACCATTTGTTGACTCAAAGTGTTCATTGCACAATATACATCCGGACAGATATTCCCTAAGAACATCAAGGGCCCTACGAGTTAACAATACTCAGTAGGATTTTCTAGCACAGGCCTAGAAGCACTTTCACTCAACTTCTTAAAGTTGAGTTTCATCAGTGTCGACACAAACTTACAGTCCACCATACAAAATCTTTCCAGCAGCTTCACAATATATTTTTCTTGAGAGAGGAAAATCTCATCAGGTCTCTGCGAGACCTTTAGGTCTAGGAAGTAATGTATCAGTCCTAGGTCCTTCATCTCGAACTCGGAAGTGAGATCCCTCTTCCACTGATGAATGAGGGTCAATACCTGTTAGGAAGAGATCGTCCACATATAGAACCAAAATGAGAGGCTTTTCTCTATCAATTTTGAAGTAAAGGGGTTGGATCAACATTACTTCGAGTGAAGCCCAACTTCATCAGGTAGTTATCTATCCTCTAGTACCAATCCTTGGGGGCTTGATTCAACCCATAGAGGGATTTCTTCAACCTGCATACATGAGAGCCTCTATCTTGGACTTCAAACCCCAGAGATTTCTCCTCATACACCTCTTCCTATATCGAACCATGCAGAAAAACAATATTCACATCTATCTGATGTAGACTCTATCCTTGCGTAGCAGCAAGGGAAATAGTAAATCGGATGGTAGTACATAGGATCATAGGTGCAATTATATCATCATATTCTACGCCTTCCTTTAGAGAGAAGCTTTGGGCAACAAATCTTTCATTGTAATTTTTAGCACTCCCATCAGATCCATTCTTGATCTTATAAATCCATTTCGAGGTGACAATATCTTTGTCCTCCAGTCTCGGGACCATATCCTAGACATCATCCTTCATAATGGACTTGTACTCTTTGTGTATAGCACCCTTCCAGACTTGATGCTTTACGCCTTCTTCAAATGATCTAGGCTCACATTGTACTCATGGCTGCTAGATACCCTTGGTATCTATATGGCTTCTTGCTTTCTCGGAATGTCCCCCTTTGGGGCCATATGACTCTAGGCATCCTTGAGAGTGTCTATGAGTCGTGAGGGTCTCTTCTTCCTTCTTCCAGCAATGTTATTTTCTCAGAAGAATATACCGTTGTGGTCTCCCTCTTAATGCTAGTTCCTCTGAAAAGGTGCAATTATCAGTCCTTAGAATCTTGATCTTCTTCTTCAAGAAATATATTTAGATGGGGAGCATATCAGATAAATCAGAATGTATCAACTGCTAGACATCAAATTGTGATACTTGAGGGAAAAAAAAAGTCCCCCTTTTTATGCTTTCCTATGGCACAACTCTAATATATGCCTTCATGATTATTATGAATTTGGGTGTCCCAGACACCAACTTCCTTTCCTCAGAAAAGGGCTTTGTAATCATAGACCTGAATATTACTCACCCACTATCAAGGCCATACAATAATCATAGCCATATACATCTTTTATACATCTTGACAGGTATCATACATTGTCATATCATTTATTTCAGTGTTGCCAAAATATTATCATACACATCACTATCATATTTATCACAACCATACAAAACGGAGGATATCAAACTTCATGGTTATGTATATTTTTCCATATGCCTCTGAAGATACCATGGATCAAGATCATAGATATTCTGCCATATGTCACTGTCCATATCTTATTACACAAAAAGAACAAATACAATGACTTACTTGCTGAAGATGCACTCCACTTACATCCCTTTAGTCTCTTGTCCTTTCTGTCCACTTCCCTTGAACAACTGGTAGGTCCTTGGTCTCATATACACATAGAGAATATGCTTCTCCAATACCTCTACCTCAGTTTTTCACAATGTCCTTCGCTTCTTCAAATACACTTGCACAACCAGCGCTTCAATCTGCCTTCTATCAATGACAAAGCTCCATCAAGGTTATTGAACATAAGCCTATATTAGTTTTCCCTCTACAAGTGTTGTTCCACATCAAAATCACTATTCATAGGGTCTTCAACAAACTTCATGCATACGATAACTCAATTTCTATTCATTCATTGATCTTAGGCTCCACATATCTTCCTTTTAACAATGGATTGCTTCTCCAAGTCTCACTGTACATAGGCACCAATCATCCAGCATATCACAGTCACTTTACTTGCTCCAAGGTAACAGTACATAGCCTTCAACACATTCTCATTACTCACCCTAGTAGGAAAGACCTTAAGCTTCCTTCCTATTTTTTTTTTTTTTTGCATATATCTCACGTTCCAGCCCTTAATTCCCTAAGCATGTACATGATTAAGCTTAGCCCTCACTCTAGCTATTTTGCAGGCCTTATGGCCTCTTTATCCAGCAAATACAAGGGTGTCGAGCCTCGTTTAGTGCATAGACATCAGCACATCCCTAACACAGAAATATACCACTATTCTATACCCAGAACCACATCTCAAATGATGCAACCTCCTCTTCTTTACATCAAAAGTGACCTTGTTCTAAGAGGAGGCACCTATAGCTCCACGTTAGGGTATTTTTGACCCTCAAAACAGCACCTACAGGCCTGCATCCTAGTCATCACAGGTGGGTCCCTTTGCCAGCCTGTTTTAGGATGATTTGTTACGATTTTCTTTCCTAGAATTAACAAGCCTTCACATCAGTACAACAAATCCGAGCTGTGATACCTCCAAAAATATTCTTACCACATGTGACTGTCTATAACAATAAGCTACAGGAATACACAAAATTGCAGCTCCATGCCTCTGGAAACTAGTGATCCAAGTATCTACACACAGGTCACTGTTTGAGGTGCTTGTGCCTTCAACAAGATCAAGCTTGATATGACTATCTTTGTCCCTATCTGAGTTGTACATAAAAATACTGACCAAAGGTCCAGGACTGCTAACAGGTTTGTTCTTTGCAGTGGTAAAAAATTCGAGCTCCTATAGGATTGAGTCTCCTTAGTTCTACAATTTTACAGAAGATACCTATCCACAAATGGTTATTCCGAGGTTATGATATATAGGTACTAAGTCCAAGTTTATCAAGAGATCTGAGTTCTTGAGTTGTTGACTATTCACAAGTTTTGTATGCAAGTCCGAGACTCTCCAAGATTCTGAAATACACAGTGACCGCACTCCTTAAGATGTCACTGTTCTCCACTACCCGAAATACAGTGACCGCGGTGCTGAAGTTATAACTGTTTTCCACCTTCCACAATACACAATCTTGAAGGTGTTCTGAAATTTTTACACAGTCACCAATACAAGCCTTCTTTGGTTGTGGTCCTACAGCCTAGAACAAAAGTTAGCTATGGTTGCAGTCCTCCCTTAGAAATCACCCAAACTGCCTCAAAACAGCCTTGGCTTATGCCTCTCTTCTTCGACCACCTGCCCAGCAAACTCATCCCTTAAACAGCACCCAAAACAGATCTTAAACCAGTCATTGTCTCCTATAGCACTCAGCCTCCACTACAGAAATTCCCACGCTGTCCCTAGGCCTCCTTCACGCTATCTTAAGGCTCCTTCTAGCTGTGGCTAGGCTTCTCCAATTTGAGAGATCACTTGAGGATATATTGCCCATACTTCAGATTTGAAGGGAAGGGATCTCCATGCTGAAGGTTAGGGCACCAACCAACCCCAATAGACCTGAGACAGAGGTCTCCTAACTCGGCCTTCCCAGCAAGGCTGCTCAGCCTTCTTCTGGGAGCTCAGTCACCTAAAGACAGTCCTTATCTTGCTTCCCTAGATTCTCAACTAGATGGGCCTTGTCTTCTCCTAGCTCTGATACCATGTTAAATTCTGAAGATGTTCTATGCGAGATGTAAATTTACTTTAAAATTCTAGGGCTCAATGAGATAGAACATACCAATAGATTGATGGAAGATAAGCCAAAATAGTGATAAAGAGTGGTGTCGTTACGGCCATACCAATAGATCGATGGAAGACAAGCCAAAACAGAGATAAAGAGTGGTGGTGTTAGGGTGATCAGCAGAATGCTTCAACCATCAAAGTCTTCATAAGGTCAGCCTCCCACATGTGTCACACAACCCCAAGACAACTCATCAAGAATACTCCACCAAGACGTTGCACCAAGAAGCCCTAAACGCAGAACCATGAACATTGCTCCATCACCATCCAAGAGAGAAGAAAGTGCCTCCACCAAAAGTGTGTTTGAAATGAACTCCAAGTCTCTCCAATATATAGGCATATGTGGGGGTGTGTGACACATCTCTTATGCATGTGGGATAAATCAGGTCGACCTTGCACATTTGGAATAAATTCAAAATACATGTTCTGCTCATCCGATCAAGATGATCTTTAGATAAATCTTGCACCTCTCTGAAAGAGGAATCCAATTAAAATATTGGCATCATCATATGAGCATCACAACATGGATTTTGGACCTAATTTCCCAAAATTAACAGTCCATCATCTCAAAGTCATCTCAAAGTGGGATCAGGGATAAAGTTAGAGACCTACTCGGTCCATCATTGGAAGGTTCACAGTAAAGAAAAGCTGAACATAAAATATTATCAAAGTAAGAGGTAGAAAGCATCTAAATTTTGGATCAATTCTAGTGGTGATAGTAAATTATTTCCCTACCATCAATTAGATGGCCAGTTCTTGTTACCACCCTTAACTAGGATTTAATTAGTTGCATCTCATCTCACATTAATGCATTGCAAGTTGGTTGCATAACATTTTTCATAGCCAAATTCTTATAGAAATACCACTGGGTAATTTTGTGAAAGGAAATCAGCTGACAGTATGATGTTAAGCATATTTTGCGAATTGTCAAAGAACAAGAACAAAGAAGGTGAAAAATAGAATGCATTGTACACCAACAAGGGAGAAACAATTTAATGCTAGTATGCTAACCAGTGTGGAAGACGAGACTCTTTAGGGATGTGATTGAATCATACAACACTGAAAAAATTATTGTTCTTTTCATAGCTGAATAATGAATGCATAAAATGCCATATTTCTGCTTATGGCTTCAGTCCATTATGCTTAATCACAAGTCAATGGGGGCACACTATGATGTTCATACTTGAAAATTTCCAGTGCTCAAAATTCTATGGTTCGAGATGTCAACAAGCCCCGCAACAAAAAATTGCACAATGAAAAAAAATAAAACTAATATTTACCGTTTTTTCCTTCAGACGAAGGAAGTAGAGGTTGTTTCTTGAGCATAGGAGAAAAATAATGATTATGGCATATTTTTATCATTGTAACATTCAGAAGCTTCACATGCTGGATGAGCCTCGAGTTCGAGTAGCTGGCCGTCAGGTCCTTCTTAGGCATTGCCATACCCATCACCTTGTTTTTCTTCTTGGTGTGTTTTCATGCTAGAGGCTTGTAATTGTAATGGCGATGGCTGATTGCAATGGGAATGGCGTTTCCATGTCTTAGGAAATTGGGAATTTTTTCACAGCAATGCGCACACTGAGTGTATGTTTGGACAAAATAGAGTGAGTAATGATTAGCTGTGATGAGAATTTTGAATAGTGTTTTTCATTTATCGTTTATTTTTTATGTTTTAATTTTATTAATCTCATTTTCAATATTAGATATTTTTTATAATTTTTATAAATTTATATATAAATTGTTTATAATTTTTATAGATTTATATATAGTGTATTTTTAATATTTATAATTTATATATTTTATTGATAAAATGTATATTTATTTTCTATATAGGGACGTTTTCATAATCATTTTGATAATTTTATAATAACTAAAAATTAAATTAATTTGAAAAATAACACATTGTATTTTGCAGCATGAAAAATGATATCCTAGGGGGACTTTTGTGGGGGAGAAGTGTAGAACATGATACTGGGATGAATCATGGTGAAAACCCTTAGGGTGTTCAGGCCTGTCCCTACAATAGTGCATCAAGGCGTGCAGCTGGGCGAGAAGACAAGCGTGCAATATTGTCAGACTTTTGCAAACACTTGGGCATCTCTTGGCTAGTCTCGAGGCACATGGAATGTGGTCTAAAGACCGTCCAACTCTAACCAGAAGTAGGATGGAGGTTAGGGTAAATTACCATTACATTACCACACGACAGAGTTTGAAGATTAGGGTTTCTGATCAGCAACAGACATCTCACTATCGCGGTGTCAGGATAAGAATTCGCTTTAGCCGTAGAGATGGGTTTTGATTGTGAGTACGTGGAAATCGAGTTGGCACTTGAAGACTTGCTCACATGTTGGGGCCATGAAGTTTCAAATAAAAACTTGGATCATTTTTCACGAAAGCTGCAGAGAATACTCAAGTCTTCAGTGAGGCTGAGGGAGTCGGCGGGTTTACAAACAGGGAGGCATTGCTAAAGGAGATTCTTCAAAGCACCTTGAGTGGTTGCTGGAAGGTTGGAAATAACTTGGGCCAGGTCCAGGCACAAAATCCTTAGGTCAACGAAGATGGTGGGCTGCAGCATCGTGACCTTTTCTCCAATCTCTCTCTTTTGGGGCTAGGTATTCCATTTTTTCCTTCATTTACTAGGGGGTTAGAAGATATTGTTGTCAGTTATGGTTTGCAAGGTCTTGTGGGCTTAAAAGCCCTAAGGGAAGATAGGTAGTGAATTCTAGATCCCAGAGGTGGAAGAATCAGAGGTGAATCCCTTGTGAACCGGAAATCCTCTCTGAGTCAGGGTTTTCATTTCTCAATCTCTTCGATTTCCCTTGAAAATCAAGTGGCCTACTTGAATTCAGTTCTGGGAGAAGTTCAGTTTCGATAGCTTCAGGCAGATGCATTGGTTTTTAGTCAATCTATGGTTTCATATAATTAAGCAATAGAAGGAGAGCTGAGAAGGTTTGTGGAAGAAGAACATGAGATTGGATTGGGTCAGGAAGTTGGGCTAGTATAAGGGCAAGATTTGGAAAGGGTTTTGGCAGAGGGGGATAATAGAGAAGCAGAAGTAAGGCGATTGGGGTTTCCTATGATCAAAGTGACAGATTCTCCTATTACTCAGGAAGTTGGAGAGGGTGAAGGGCGAAAGGAGGCAGTGGGTGAGAAAAGAAAGAAGCACAACGCTATTAGGCGGATAGAAGAGCGTCCAAACTGTGTTCTTGGAGTGGACATGTGCATAGACGAAGTCATGGAAGCTACGGAGACAATCCTAGTCAGCAGAGTTCATGGAATAAAGTTCTCTACATATTACATCACAGACTGGGCTTAGAAAGAATGGAAAGAAGCACCAGGGCAACCGGCTGAAATCAAAATCTTGGATAGGGGTTGGTTTAGCATTAGATTTGAGCATAAAGATCATGTTGAATGGGTGCTTTAAAGGAACCAGTGTTTCGGAAAGAGACCGATATTGTTTCGCAGATGGACTCCTCTGTTTGACGCTAAAAAAGAAAAGGTGGTGGAATCGCCAGTCTGGGTTAAATTTCCAGGGCTTCCAATGCCCTTCTAGATTGACTCTGCAATCCTCTCTATTGGGAATACCCTGGGAAAGTTCTTATAAGTTGACAAATCGTTTATACAAACCAGAGATCTAAGTGTGGCGAGGATTCTGGTAAGTCTCAATCCAAGAGAAGGATTGGCGGACACAATTACTTTGAAGTACAGGGACCTGGAGTTTTCGCAAACTTTTGATTACGAAAATCTACCCTTTTGATGCCATAGATGCCACAAATATGGACATCTAGCCAAGGAATTCCCGCTAGGTCATCGTCGTAGAAGAAGACAAAAAAGAATGTAAAGAAACATTTTGAATCATCTCAAGCAAAGGAAGAAAAGGACCTGGAAATGAATCTTATGGATGAAGATACATGGGTTGTTTTGGAGAAGGCAACGTCCATGGAATAGGCACATAATTCTCCTAAGAACCCCACTTCTGATAGGAATCCTGCTCTGGTGTCCTCTCTGGCTCTCCTTTCAGTTTCTGAGACAGTTGGGGCGACTTAGATAGGTATGAATCTCTCTCCTCCCTCTTCCCTTTGCTCATCCATTTGTTTATCTCCTTTGGATTTTTCTGAGCCTAGTCCCTTCAGGCAGCTCCAAAATGATCTTTTAGATTTGAATATTATTCAAGCTTCTATAGATAGCATTATCATGTATATCCCGTCCTCCTCTGTGCCTTCTCCTTCTGCCACTCAGAGTGTAAAAATGTCCCAAGCCTTCCTCAGGTCTCCTCCCCTGAAGCTCCTCCTCATAATCTTAGACCTCTCGCTAATCGCACTGGGAAAAGGATGGTCGTAGGGTCCTTGAGTCAGATCCTGTTTCGATAGGACCGAGGAAGTTGAGAGGTAGGAATTCAAACCTCTCAAAGGCCCAGCTGAAAGAAAAAATTGACATAGCAGATGGGAAGCATAGGTCTTTGTCTGGGGTGCTTAGAGTAGCGTGGCCACCCTCCCAAGGTTTGCGATGATTTTTTTATCCTACAATTGTAGGGGTTCAGTATTCAGCCTAAAAAACTAGCATTAAGGGTGTTGGTTAAAGCTCATAACCCGGATGTTATTTTGATCCAAGAGACGTTGGGCCAGGGAGAAGAAGTTAAGGGAAATCTCTCAAGATTGTTCCCAAGGTGGATATTTCATGCCCTTGATGTGAATGGCAGATCTGGGGGAGGGGCCTCGGGATATAAATTCGGGAAATTTAAAGATATCTCTTCTTGGGGGTTCGAAAATTCTCTGGCGATAGAACTTTACTCAAATGAGCTCTCCCATCCCTTCCTTCTTCTAAATGTGTATGGGCCTTTCTCGGATAGAGAGCGGTTTTGGAACCCCTTCTTCATGAAATCTTGTCTCTATCATCCCAATCTCATTGTAGGGGCAGACCTCAATTTCTCTCTGGGGGCCTTGGAATCATGGGGAGTTTTAGCAAGAGCATACGCTCTTATAATTTGAATGGTTCGATGAGGAAGTTTTGATAAGAAAAATTTTCCTTGATCAAATCAGATTCTAGATCTAAATTAAAATATTCATTAGACATGGAAAGATCAGCTGATGCACGTGTGAATTTTTCATCGCATACATCAATAAAATCATTGTCATCAGAATGATTGTTTCCCAAGACCGCGGACCTCAATGAATTTGTTTCATTATATTCACTACTGAGATTAAAATTTTCAATATCAATCAAGAATGAGGAAACATTATATTCACACAAAGATTTTTAAAAATATTGAAAAAGTCCTCACCTTCCTGCTCCTCTACTTGTGTAATGTGACTACCTTGAACTTGATTTCAATTTGGAGCAACAACTTGAAAATCAAGAGAGTGTGAAAACTAGCTGGTGGGATGGATTGATCAAGTCGTTCATGGTACAAAGAATTGTGGCATGTAGGTGATATAGGATACAGTTATGAATAGTAAAATCATCTTGGAGAATGGAGCATTTATTCTTCACCCTAGGCTTCATGAGCCATTATGGGATTTCCTCCATTGAATTTGAATCATGAAAAGAAGAAGAAGAATGAGAATATGGATTATTAATTTGATTTACAGATTTTCCAAATTTATTACCATCACGTGGAGGAACCCTCACTGGAATTGGAAAAGGTGGAGGACATAGAACAAATGTAACATTAAATTCCTCCTCCAAAATTAGACGTGTCTCCTAATTCACAAGAGTTGGGGAAGTAGAAAAATTAGGGGGCTCGGATTCACGTGCAAAGAGATAAGACGAAGCACTAAAATTATTGTTTCAAGAAATCCCAATCCATATCTTCTTTAGGAAATTAATAACAAATTTGAAGCTATTGATCACAAAAATCCACAACTGATTCATTAGGATTTTTTATTAAGTGTCTGATTCTATTACAAACATCTCGGTAATTATACCTATCAAAGGCTTGACGAAGCTACCTGATGAAATGATGAAGCGAATGGGTGGAAGCAGGTGGAAATATATGGCACCATAAATTAACACAACCTTCAAGGGTTAGGAATAAAAGAGCACAAGAAAACTCTTCATCATCGATTTTGTAAGATTCACGAAATTTAATAAACTCAGAAATGTGCTCGGTTATGGATGTTCCATCCTCACCATCAAACTTTAATTGAGACAAGTGATAGAGAGGCTCATAGGGGATTGAAAATTGAAAAATGGATAAATTAGAGAAACACCCTACCAATAATATTTTAGGATGAGCCATTTTAGATAAGAGGTTCAAAACAAATTCAACATGCACAACTTTTCATTTGTCCCTCCTTCTAGTGTCATTGTTGACAGTATTGGAAATTTGTCAACCAAGGTTTCTCCCCGATGTGGATTCCCAGTTATACCTCACATTGTTTTGAATAGGATCCCCATCCCATGTATCGGCCTATTTTTCATGTATTATTATATATTTTCCTTGGTTATAACTGTCAGCAAGAGAAAGGAACACATATGTGCCTTCAAAAAAAATGGAAGTGTGTCTGGTGAGTGTTTGGTTGCAAGTGTTTCAAAGTTATTCTACTGCAGAGGGAAATACTAAAGTGAGCCTCTAAGAGAGAGATAATATTACCACATAAGTAGATACAAATGAAAACAAGAAGGATTCATCTAAAATCTAGAGGAATAGTCCACAAAAGGATGCAGAAATCATTGCAACCATTTCTCTTGAGGTATAAATTATACATTAACATAGCCAAAAAAAGTCCTAAAAGTAATCTTTCTTTTCATTTTCCCCAATAGCCAATAAAATAACATTTTTTCCTCTATCACCTCTTCCTAATGTCACCTTCTATCTTTCCCAACACATTTCTAAGAATTGTTCCTCCACAAAAATGATCCTTGAAAACCCTGTCATACAGTGACATAGATACATAGATACATACACTACCCATCCAGTCTGAGAGTTGAACCATGCTCTAATACCACTCTATAACACCCTCTTCCCACATGTACCCAAGTAACCGTCCAACCAGGGTAAACATGCAACGAGAGGCTACTAATATGAAATTAAACCTCCTAGATGACCTAAAGGAAGTGGAACCAACGAAAACAAGACAAACACACCTTACACAACATCAAAAGCATCTCCAGGAGGTAACCCAACCTCCCAAACCCCTTAACCCTGAGGAGGAACTGATGCTTTACCCTTTGGAGCCTTGGCCGCAAGCATGCCAAGGAAAGGTAGTAGAATTGTGTCTATCGCATTGGATAAAGGAGATGAAAGGATATAGAATGTTTCCCTTCTATACATGTTGGGGGATTTGGAGGAGCATGAATGATAATTTTTTTGACCAAATAATTCCTAATTTAAGGCACACAAGTTTGAAGATGTTGGTCCTTTTTCAGGAGATTGGGCCTTAGAGGGGTTAAGAATCATTCCCCCCTAAGGGAACAGGGTCCTCGAATGTTGTTACCTCTTGGGGATGTCAATGATGCAATGTAATTTTGTTTTTGGTGTTTCCATCGGTTCCACTTTCTTGAGGTCATCTAGGAGGTTGAATCTTATTTTAGTAGCCTCTCATCACATGTTTACCCTCGTTGGCCAGTTACTTGGGTAGATGTGGGAAGAGGGTGTTACAAGTCCACTATTTAAAGCAATGGCATTAGAAATCTTATATAAGTCAAAGTCATACTTGGTTTTTTCACTTGTAAAGGATACTAGAAAAGAGTTGGTTTCGAATGATATGGGAAACAAATCTCGTTATAAGAATAATTCTTCAAACTATGGATTTAAATCTAAAAATAATAATTCTTTAGACAATTCAAACTAATAATGTACCTTGATATATGTATATATATATATATATATATATATATATATATATAAGAAAGACCCAATGACTAAGGAAGAGTCGAAACATCACGTATTAACCACGGACAAAGTGAAAACTCCATCAGCCCCACTGCTCCTTAAGCCAAATCAATATTGACTACGACATACCTCAAAATAATTGAACCTGGGTGGGTGGGGTGGCAAGCCACAATCCCAACCACTTGAGCTAAGAACCATTGGCTTGAAAAACATGAGATATTTACAAATAACTACCTCTATAATAAGGGATTATAACTATAAAGGGGATAAGTTTTCATTTAGTAAATGAAATTCCAAAGCTAAAGATGCTAGAAAAATAATTTTCTACTAAACTAAATACATAATATTTTGCACCATCTAAACCTAGAGGCCTTGACATTTTGCACCCTTATCTATAGCCTTGGGAAAGCCATGAAATATAAACATTCATGCTTTGTCAAGAAATTGGACGATATCCCTAAGGATCCTCTCCTAAGGTCTCCTCTTACCTACACATGGCTCTCACTTTAATTAGAAGAGGTTTGATAAGTGGATCATTGAGATTTGGTTCTTACCCAAATCAGTGGCCATTTGGGTTTAGAATCTCACCCACTACTTCTATGATTGAGAGTTTTATGGCTTTCTATGTGAAACGAAGGAGGATAAGGACCTAATATTCATAAATGGGCCTACTTCTTTAGCACCAAAGGAATGTACTTGAATAGATGGACTTTTGACTTAAACTTCAAGCTAGTTGTCCATTCTATTATTTTTTTAGGTCCATTTATGACACTTACCTCTCCATTATTGGAAAGAAGATCCACTTCAAAGTACTCACAATAATTTTGGGAGATGCATATAAAATTTCAGACCCAAAGATATGATGTACATTGAGGTTGATTTAGAGGAAGGAATGTGAAAGGTAATCCTTGATAATTGGAAATATTTTCAAATATAATATTATGAACCATTGCCTTTCATGTGCAAAACCTAGCACAAGTGCAAGCACTTTGCAAATAATTACAAGAAAAATATCCCACAGACTTAAATAACCTCCTAACAAGGAATATTAAAGGAAAGTGGTACATATCAAACTTACACCTACCTGTATGGCTTGTTACCTATGATAGCTCCCCTTGTATTGATTTTGGATTATGGTGATCCCAGGTAGATAAATTTCTTTACGTGGGCTTTAGATATGTAACTTTATTATGGTAGGACTAGCATACCTAGGTAAACCTTTGATATTCCCTTGGTTTTGTATTGCAATTGCACACGGTGATAACTAAAATAACCATGGGGAAATACTATGCATTAGGAGTAGCATACAAATTTTAGGCACTCGTAACCCTTATCTTAGCCACATTACTAGATACTCTTCCCAAAATATGTTTGATATCTCCTCCCAATAGTAGTTCTTAATTAAAAGGATCCAACAAACCCTATGTTAATTTCACATATGTCTTCTCAATTCTAAGTGTACAACTACCTTTAGAAGGGTGATGCTAAAAAATGAGACCAAGATTATTGGAAAGAGCAGTGGCCAAATCCATCTCTTATTTTATCTTTGTTTTCCCATACCTAACCAATGGGAGCACAAGAACACCTATTTCTATAAAATCATCTATAATACTTTTATGGGTTTGACTAATATCCCTTTAGTTAGTGTGTGCACAATATCCCATATCCTAAAGTGATTTCCCTATAATCATATTCCACTAGGTGTATTTGCTCTTAAAAAACTATGCATGGATAGATGTCCCATTTATGGCCAAGTTCCACCAAAATGGTTCCCCCTACCTACCTAGTACCTACATTATATTTATTTCATGACAAGACTACCCTACAACCCACCAAATTTCTATCATATCCTTGAAGCCAACAACAATTTGTTGTTCAATATATATCTAAGTTGAAACAAACTTAGCTCTAGAGATTAGGATATTTTTCCACCTATAATGTTTATAAAAAAAGAGATATAAAATTTCTAAAGCATGTGGGAGCCAAAGTATCACCTTTCCTCTGTTAGCTCCATCTTAAACATCATGGAAAATGTCCATAGATGAGTTATTCTTACTAAACCAAAACATTTCATTGAAAATAATCATCCATACCATAACATTACTACTTCCCTTTTCACCACACAAAACTTATTTTTAAGTTACCATAATTCATCTTTAATATCACAAAATTAGATTAAAAAATCAACCAAAATCATCTCGAACAATAGTTTATGAAATAGAAATTCAACAATTTTATATAATTAATAATTATTTATAATCAGTAATACTGCTTATTAACCCAAATAAAATACTTACACATTTCATTTAATGGAATTTAACATGCATTTCATTTCAAAATGTCAAAAAATTTCAAAATTTTTTAAATTTCCCTTGTTCATTTCCCTCCGGTTTCATGGTTTGTAGTAGGATTGGAGGAAGGATGCGGGAAGTCAAGAAATTGATCCCGAGAGTGCCTGTTGTAGGTCTGATGGCTCTGATACATTTGGTTGAAGTTAATAAATCAGATTCCAATTGCCTCTAGTCCAATGATTTATTTCCTTCTACAGAAATAATCTGCACAAGATTCCCCACATTGTTGGGCGACGACCCATCCCAGGCCCTCCATTTCTCTTCACAACTTCAAAATTCATATAGACAAGAAAAATGAGGCACTCAAAAGCCTTTATGTTTATGATTCCACGGAGGCCGACAAAGCCAAAGGCGTGGGTGATAATGGCTACACCAATGAAGAAGACAAGTGCCTTTTCGACCACAAAATCAACGAAGAAAATAAGCGAAAAAGAGAGAAGAAATGAGCTGACTTCCACAAGAAAATAAAATTTCCTAAAACCATAAGAGGTCACCAGCCATATGCTCTGGAATAGATGGATTGTGTTGATCCAATTGTACCTAAAAATGCTATAAACCCAAAAAATACTTCATATTGGCATGGAATCCAAGCTTTTAAGAGTCCCAATGTAGAGAAATTGGATGCAGAGGAAATGGACGTGGACTCAGACCAACAGGATTAAGGCTCCGTGCCAGAGGAGAAGCTTCGGGCTACTAAACGCACTCAAGAGGTAGCTAACTGCATTTCATTTTTATTACTTAATTATATTTATTATTTAATAATAAGAATCACTGCAAAAAACATGTCCATGAGGGACTTCCATTGGTTTAGGTGCTAGGTCTAAATGACAGATCTAGATAATGTTTTCTTGGTAAGGATTTGATTTCTAATGCGAGTTTGACCATAGGAGTAATCTCTCTCTTTTAATGTGAGTTAGATCGTTTTCAGTACTCTGTAACCATGCTTGTTTGCAGTCCAAAGGTTCTAACAAAGCTATAAATAACTGATTGTTGAGCATTATAATTATTAATAAATATTATCTTGAATGCAAAAGCCACCGATTTTCACTATGTACTCATTGCGAGCGATCTTGGTGTTTATTATCATGAATAATCATGCGAGGTCTCAAAAATATTTATGTTGTAAGCACTGAGAAAATATAGAAATAGATGATAAACACATCAACATTGCAGACCTTTATACATGGCCAAAATAGATGATACCATAGAAAATAAAAATGAAAAAGATCACAATGGGAATCTCTATGATGATTCCGAACAATTTCAGCAAGCATATACATTGCAAATAACAAATTAGTAAGAAAAAAATATAATCAAGTATCACTCGATGCTAAATGTTTTGAACTACACAATCTCCACAACAGAACTAGTGAGTCAAATGTAGCTCATGTCCAAAGAGTTGTAGCAATTAAAGAAGAAAGGTCTTTTTGTGGACCTAGATTCTATCCTCTTCATGAATGATGTATCTCGCATATATATGTCTCACTTCTATTTTGCATGCATGTCTTTATGTAGCATAGACCAAAAATATGTTCCCTATGAACACATCATTGCATGATAACTCTGCTGACCATTTATCAAAGCAAGTTTCGTTGACAGGGATCTAAGTTCTTTTTAAATATCTTATCAATTGTTTGAGAGGCTAGCTTACTATCATCAGCCCTCAATAATACACTAGCAAG
Organism: Pinus albicaulis; assembly: GCA_034641835.2. Classification (NCBI taxonomy): domain Eukaryota; kingdom Viridiplantae; phylum Streptophyta; class Pinopsida; order Pinales; family Pinaceae; genus Pinus; species Pinus albicaulis. The sequence goes on along the minus strand of CM076574.1, from coordinate 1,066,801,569 downwards.
AGCATTGTGACTCACAATTCTTGGCTAGTACCGTTAACTGTTTATTTTGAATAATTTAAATGAGTGACTATTAATTTTCCCATGAATTCAAAATTACAGAAATCAATCTCTAGAACAAGATCTTTCATTTGTAGAAGCCTCGACTCAATACAATTTACCTCCTTAGACTCATTTTCAGGAGCCTCAACTCAATACATTTTACCTCCTTAGAAATTATCTTATCATTTTGTTGTTTTTTCTGTTGTACCCAGTTTAAAATTTTAAGCAATTGATAAAGCATTATTCGAATAATGTTTGATCTGTAGAAAACCCACATTGAAGAAATCTCTATTCTAGGAAAGCACAATAAATTATAAGATGCATCTAACATGAACTTATACATGAATGGAATATATATTTTTTTTATTTTTCAAAGCTTGAACGTATTTTCCACTTTTCTGTGTATTGGAGCTCTTAGCCCATGGTTGATTGTGCCCTGAAGATATCTCAAGAGATTCTTGGCACCAATCCAGTGAATGTGATGAGGCTCAACTATGTATTGACACAACATGTTCACTACATGTCCGGACATGAGTTCACTAAGAATATCAAGGCCCCCACAAGTTGATGATACTTGGTGGGATTTCCCAACTTGGGCCCAACAACACTTCCACACAACTTCTTAAAGTTGAGCTCCATTGGAGTAGTCACGGACTTGCATTCCACCATCCCAAATCTCTCCAGTAGCTTCACAACATATTTTCCTTAAGGAAGGAAATCTCACATGGATTTTGCCAGACCTCCAACTCTAGGAAATAGTGCATCAGTCATAGGTTCTTCATCTCGAACTTGGAACCTATCTCCCTCTTACATTGATGAATGAGAGGGTCAGCCCTTGTTAGGAAGAGATCGTCCACATAGAGAACAAGAATGAGAAGCTTGTCATTATCAACCTTAAAATAAAGGTTTGGATCAACATCACTTCGAGTGAAGCCCAGCTTCATCAAGTAGCTATCAATCCTCTCATACCAAGCCCTGGGGGCTTACTTCAACCCATAAAGGGCTTTCTTCAAACAACATACATATGTGTCTCTATCTTAGACTTTGAACCCTAGAGATTGTTCCACACAGACCTCTTCATTGATTGAACCATGTAAAAAGGTAGTCTTCACATCCATCTGATGGAGACTCCATCCTTGCGTTGCAGCAAGGGCATTGATTCGTCGAATAATGGTGCAGCGGGGGTGAAAATATTTCATCATAATCTATGCCTTCCTTCTGCGAGAAGCCTTGGGCGACAAATCTTTCCTTGAACTTTTCAACACTTCCATCGGCTCCATGCTTGATCTTGTAGAGCCATTTCGAGGTGACAACAAAGTTTTCCTTCAGTTTAGGGACCACATCCCAAACATCATTCTTCATGATAGACTCATATTCCTCGTGCATAGCATCCTTCCAAACTCAATGCTTCACGACAACTTCAAATGTTCCAGGCTCAGATCTTACAACAGTGCCCATGGCTGCTAGGTACCCTTGGTAACTATTTGACTTCTTTCTTTCACGGAATGTTCCCCTTGGATCAATGTCCCTCAACATCTTTGAGATTTTCTCTAAGCCATGAGGGTCTTATTTTATTTGAATAAGGTGGATCTATAGTATCCATTAGTTCTTCAACTTCGGGCATCGATTCATCCTTTGGTTCTTCCTGCCTTCCAGCTTCTTTTTCTTTGTCTTCCTTTGAGATAGGAAGAACCTTGACTTTCCTAAGGGTAGCATCTTCATCGAATCTGACATCATGGCATATCTCCACCACTCCTTGACCAGGTACATAGATTCTATGTGCCTTAGAGGTTTCACTATAGCCCACAAACATTCCCTTCTTCCCAGACTCATCCAGCTTGCTTCTCTTTTCTTTCAGCATATGAAAATAAACGAGACTTCCAAAAACTCTAAAATGAGAGACACCAGGCTTCTTACCAGAGAATAATTCTTCGGGAGTTTTGGAGTCCAATGCAGAATGTGGGCATCTATTTTCAACATACACAATGGTGTTTTTAGCTTCTCCCTATAGGAACTTCAGAAGACCTTGGTCATAAAGCATGGTATGGGAAACTTCCAAAATGGTTCTATTCTTCCTTTCAGCAACACCATTTTGTTTGAGTGTATACATAGTAGTAGTCTCCCTCTTAATGCTAGCTTCCCCGTAATAGTCATTGAATTCATTCGACTCATACGTGGTTCCATTATTGGTCCTCAAAATTTTGATCTTCTTCCCTGCTTGATTTTCAACCAAGGCCTTGAAGGTATAAAACCACTTGAATGGTTCATCCTTCTTTTTCAAAAAATATATCCAATTCTTGTGGGAGAATTCATCTATAAAAGTGATATAATATAAGCATCCTTCCAAGGATGTTACGGGCAACATACCAGATAGATTAGAATGTATCAATTGCAAAATATCAGATGTCTTCATGACCATTGAGGGGAATGGTCCCCTTATATGATTTCCTTCAACACAACCCTGACTTACACCTTCATGATCATATTTGAAATCAGGCATTCCTGTCACCACCTTCCTTGCTTCGACAAGGGCTTAGTAATGAAGGTGTGCAAACCTCTGGTGCCATAGCTCGGATTGAAGAGTTGTGTTACATGTCATGGCTCCTAGCAGACTTCCTGTAACTTGATAGAGTGTGCAGCTATCTATCCTCTCATACTAAGCCCTGGGGCTTGCTTAAACCCACAGAGGGCTTTCTTCAACCTGCATACATGGGTGTCTCTATCTCAGACTTCGAACCCCAGAGGCTGCTCCAGATGCAACTCTTCCTTTATAGAACCGTGCAGAAAAGCAATCTTCACATCCATCTGATGGAGACTCCATCCTTGCATTGCAGCAAGGGAAATAATAGATCGGATGGTGGTATAGCAGGACACAGGTGCAAATATATCATCATAATCTATGCCTTCTTTTTCAGAGAAGCCTCGGGCAACAAATCTTACCTTGTACTTTTTAGCACTTCCATCAGATCAATGCTTGATCTTATAGAGCCATTTCGAGGTGATAACATATTTGTCCTCCGGTCTCAGGACCACTTCCCAGACATCATTTTTCATAATGGAATCATATTCTTCATGCATAGAATCCTTCCAAACTTGATTCTTTACGGCTTCTTCAAATGATCCAGGCTTAGATTGTACTATCGTACTCATGGCTGCTAGATACCCTTGGTATCTCTTCAGCTTCTTGCTTTCACGGAATGTCCCCCTTGGGGAAATATGTCTCTCGGCATCTGCGAGAGTATCCCTAACCCATGAGGGTCTTCTCTTATTTGAAGGAGGTGGATTAATAGTATCCATAGGTCCTTCAACATCGGGCATTAGGTCATCCTTCAGCTCTTCCTTCTTCCCTGCTTCTTCATCTTCTTTGTCTTCCTTGGAGCTAGGAATATTTCTCACTTTCTTGAGGGAAACATCTTCATCGAAGGTGACATCGTGGAATATCTCCACTTCTATTTGACCAGACACATAGATTCTATATGCATTCAAAGTTTCACTGCAGCCCACAAACATTCCCTTCTTTCTAGAAGCATCCAACTTGCTTCTCTTTTCTTTTGGGACATGAAAGTAAACATGACAACCAAAAAACTCTAAAATGAGAAAAATCAAGTCTCTTACCATAGAATACATCTTCGGGAGTTTTGGAGTCCAGAGTAGAATGTGGGAATCTATTTTTAATGTACACAACAGTGTTCACAGCTTCTCCCCATAGAAACTTCGGAAGACTTTGGTCACATAGCATGGCACGGGAAGCTTCCACAATGGTCATGTTCTTTCTTTCAGAAACACCATTTTTTTCAAGAGTGTACATAGTTGTGGTCTCCTTCTTAATGCTAACTTGTCTACAGAAGTCATTAAAGTCATTTGACTCATACTCAGTCCCATTGTCGGTCCTCAAAACTTTGATTCTCTTCTCGGTTTGATTTTCCACCAAGGCCATGAATTTTATCTCAATATTCTTAGTGACAAATGGGTCGAATGTTACCTTAGCGGTAGTGCGAAAGCCTTGTTCTAGTGGAAATGTCGTAAATACCTGTGGATTTTGCAATCTCTACTCTATTCCTTTTTCTTCCATGCCCTTTCAGACGATGTTGTTGGTGATACGGTAGGCTTTGTGAGGTGGTTTCTTGTTATTTTAGACTTCTCACTCATATTACGTTTGGGTTATTTTGGCAGATGGTGCTTAGGGTATCAATACCTCTACCCAGTTCTATTCTCTCGCGTTCTCTGTGAGTGTCACTAGCCTTGCAAAAGGACTGTTGATGTTGGGGTTTTGATTTTCTCTACCGTTAGTATTGAAGTTGGAGCTAGCATTTACTGTGGAGGTGAGAATTTAACATGATTTTTAGTGGTCGGTCGTAAGATTGATTTGATTTATTCAGAGTATCCCTAATCCGATTGATGTGTAATACAATGTTTTTATTTAGTCAATTCGATTCATGAGTGGTACAAAGCCTTTACTTGCTACCTATTCATTATTTAAATTAACGAATTAAGTTTGTTTGATCTCTAGATACATTTTAGTCTTTTCGTTGTAATTAGGCTTTCAACAAAATCGAAATAAGATAAGTTATCTGTTGCAAGAATCTTGTTAAAGCCTTGAAACATTGTTGAATCCCACTTCTAGATTATTGCTTGTGAATATTGGATGATTACGTCCATGTATCTTGTGGCTTGTAGGTGGTTCTGAGTTTCAGGTAATAAGTGATGCATCTATGATAATATGTTTGATATGATCGACTTTCACAAAAATGACATGAGCGTATGAAATTTTGGATGCTCTATACACAAAACTTTGTCAAACTTCTTGTAATAGATTTCACACGGTTAATCCACAAAAATAATTTTATATACCTATTGTTGAAATGAAATATCCATACACTTTCATTGTATACAAAATTTCTTAGTATCCTTAAAATGGAATGGAGGGGTTAATCACAAGTTAAAAAATTACAATTAGAGCATTTGATGGTTATTCCACTTAGGACTACGCAACTTGTCTTACTGCTGGAAGAACCATTTATTCTTTCTCCCTAAGGTGATAGAGGGTATATTATCCATGCTATATCTGTTTGCAGTATTAAGTCCTTCATGGGGCTATTTCTGTTAAGGAATTGGCTTCACACAATTAAAAATTTTAGCCCTCATATTGGCTCTGTCGTTTCTGTATGCCAAATGCTACATTCAGATTGGACACACCCCAATAGCTATTCCAGAACCCTTCACTAGAAAGCTTGAATGGGTTATCTTCCCTTATTTTCGGGAGTAATGACACGTGAGCAAGTCACGAGGCATAATTGCTAGAGAAGTTTTGATGACTATTGTTAGTGGGACAACATTATTCCATGATCCCAAACATAGGGAAGTGAATAGTTACATGTCGCTGGAAGAACCTATCGTTGGAAGCCTCCCTTTTAACTACATGTAGTCATTTTGAAAACATAGGTTGTTGTAAATTTGAGGTAGGCAATGGTTTTCTATGTTTGGGAAAGAAAACAAGGGTGTTAGGGAAAATGGGATTCCTCGTCCGAATCGTTGAAACCTAAACACTGATAAGTAGACACATAATGGTGCTATTTATGGAAATGAACAACATTGAGGGGTTGAAGGGATATTCTTTCATTTCCTTAAATTTTTGGATAATCCACTTTCCAACTTACAGCTAGAGAAAATGTCATATATTCAGGCTCTCCCATCCTTAATGACTATGATAACAAAAAAAAAGATGCTCCTTCGATTTACCATTTTTAAGTATGAAGACAAAGATCCATGCACCGAGCTTGGGAAAAAATATAAAAGACCTAAATCTGTGAAGAGTTCACTTCAATCTGCAAGTGTCCAAATTGAAGATATGATGTGTGGACATTTGTACTGAGAAAATAAACAGGAGGTTAGATCTCACTCTAAGTTAATAAACAGGATGTTAGATCTCACTCTAAGTTATCATCTCCAGGTATCTCATTTGTTAGTTGAAGGTGTGACTATCAACCTCCAATCAAAAATAAAAAAAGGTCATTGTTCTGGCTATGGACAATACATATACAAAATCATGCCTCCAATCCAATAATAAAATATTCCAAGACGAGTTGCATAAATACTTGCTGGTAATTGTGGCACTATTGGAGTGCTTTCTTGTAGCAGAAATTCATACTCATAACCCAATTCCTGTAGTATATCTCTTAATGGATATGATAATAGTTAGTAGAAGCCACAAGAAGATCAAGCCTATACTATTCTTTAAGAGACTTAATCATATCCAGAGATAGAGTTTGAGCTCAAGTGCTTGTTAATTTACGGATTTGATTACAAGGTATAAATATTCTATTGCAATAGTAGGTGTAAATTCCTTAAATTAGATTGTTACATTCCAAGATGAACTATAAATGATAAAGGGTCAATTGTGGCAGACTTATTGGAATAAATTGTTTCCAAGATTGTATCAACTACGTGCAAATAGAATTTCATGTTTGAAGAGGCTATTTAGGGATTAAAGGTTCTTAATATTCTCACAAGCCCTGGATACAAGGTTGATTTTGGCACTTCGTCTCAAGCACAGGTTTGTGGCACGAAGTTCTAATCAGGAAGTGAACCTATCCTCCAATCAAAAAATGAATTCGATGTACCATGATGGTGGCAATCAGTGCCTCTTATTTTTGGTGCAATCATATCACATTTAGTCAACAAACACGGAATGAGAATTCTATTAGAATTATTGGTGACACTAAGATTGGTTTCGACTTTGATTTCCACATGGATGTAGGTCTAAAATTTCTCATGAATGATGCAAGTATATATATATATATCAAAGATATACTTTTGCATGTCGGATGCCCTTGATCACTCCTGGAAATATTTTGGTCATTAAACAATCTAGATGAATTGCATAACCCATGCAATCATATCCATCTAATAACAGCTAGTATAGACCTATTAGAAAAGGTAGACAAATTCAAAATGAGTACAGCCATTGACGGGTGAATACATGGTTGACTTAAGAGCCTCACCGTTATTACTCATTGACCTTACATCATTGCCCCATAAATTATTTAACATGCAAGTAATGATTATATCCCTAAGGATGAGAATTTGAAAGCATTGTTTCAAATTGGGAAATAGTTTCAACTCCCAATTTTCATTAATTAAATAGCACTGTACAACAAGATATGAACAAAATGAAGCCGATCTCAACAACCAACCTGTTTAAAATCATAGGGCCAATTATATATAATCTAACTTTTATAATTGTACAAAATTTGGGAAGATTAAGAGACAAATAGAAGAAGTTGATCTGTAGTGACTGTTGGTCTTTTGTGCCACAAAATTTGTTGAGCTCCCCACCCACTCTAGTGAGCCTACACTGATTTGGAATGGGTGCATGTAGCAAAGTTTAATGCAACAATGTATAACATGACTGAACTCTGAGACTGTGTGATCACTTTGTTGTAATGCTAGAACCACTTGACTAAGAATATTACTGTGTTTGTGTCACAATTCTAATTTTCCAATTTGATCCATAGCAATGTTTCCCATTGCGATTCACATTGGGTGTTGATGATTCTTTGTTATTTTGCACCTTTGGTACAATGAGTGAATTTGCATGCCCATACTTGATGAATTTTGTGCTAAACTTGTCTCACAAGCTTGGTTGATTTGTGACTCATTCTAGGATCAAACAACCTCACTTAAGAATTTTTGATGTCAACCACTCTCCTGCAAGTTGGGGAGTGTTAGAAATGATAATAAAATTATTGTGTGGAGTTTTTGAGCTTGTGAGGATTGATGAAACTGTTGGGGTGGATTTTTTGTTGTATTACACATGCAGTCTAAGCACATAATTGAGGGGACATTGCCACATTATCATCTTGGGAGTTTGGAAAATGTTGCTACCTTGGAATTATTTGTTGGAGATGTTATGACTTTTATGCAAAAGGTTGTTGGTCAAATCGAAATGATAAGTTGAGTCTCTAGGTGCTAGCAACATTATCCTTGATAGTGTAATATTTTTAATTTATTAACCATTGAAGCAGTTAGTGTTTGACATAGTGAAATTTGATCATTGTACTTCTTATATATACACATATATTTGAGAAAGTAAGGAAGCATAAGAAAAGGTGTAAGTGTGAAAAATAAAAAATTGAGAAAGAAGAAGTGAGCCAAGTGCTAATATGTCTGTAGTTTCTATAAGAGAAACTCATTATGTACCTGAAAAGAATCACAAGTACCTATCTACTTTGTTGATAGGTTTCGTGACCTTAAAATACATTGGCATCAATTCTAAAAAAATCATTAAGGTTGGGTGTGTTTATTGTAGTGTACAATACATGATAAGCTCTTCTTGGAAAGTAGAAGCAATGTGGAATAGTTTCAATGCACATATCAGTTTTTCCTCCTCTCAAACATGGTATCAGAGCCTAGTTTATTAAGATCTGGGAGATTTTCATGTTTGTATTAATGTGTATGTACTTTGATTCTAGAAGATTTTGGGAGTTTCTTGTTGTTGTTGACATTGCTAAGCAAGGGGTGGGGGGGGGGGGGTGAAATGGGGCGGGATCTGACATTGACTTCAAGAATTTGATTTATGAACCTCAAGTTGGTGTTAACTTTTAGGGTTACTACAAAAAAAAATTTGCTCTTATTAGGAGAGCACTATATCTCCAAGCTCCTTGATGATGCTTTTTGGGCATATGGATGGCTCAAATGGGGTGGATGCCTGAAATTAGAGTGTTGCCTTGGTATTCTTACCTATGGGGTTTATACCCTAGTCAATTTTTTGACTAACCCATTGGGTTTGCACAATAGGGTAGTTAGTTGCTAGATTAGAAGAGGTGCCTACCTAGGAGGAGCATTGGGCACTTAGCCCTTGGAGCTTGGGATAGAAATTCACTTCTCAACAATAGCAACAAAAAACCATAATTTACTTCTCAAGAACCTCAATATGCTAGGTAATCCAAGAGAAAATATACCAAGCATATGCTACCAATTTTCATCCCTTCAGGCACACTTTTCCAAGCATAAACTAGGTTTGAATTTATTTTATTTACTGCAGATTTACAACAGTAAATATGCCATATTATCTTCAAAATGTTTGTAAAGAACTTCATAATTTTGGACCTTAATATGTCAAATTAGTATGAAAAGTGTAAAAAATGGTGCAACCAAGAAAACAATGAAAGGCTACAAAATAAAATCTGAAACTACATGAGTATTGGACAGCTGGAAAATTCATATGTGTATAAGGATGAAGTACATGTATATACCACAACTTTATTATCACAATCTTTCAAGGTCAAAATTAGGGATAGCTGTTCAAAAATAGATTCAAGAGAAGTGTCAACTATAGGCATATAATGCCAAATCACAGGTAGAAAAGTGGAAGAAACTGTAGCAATTTTTGTTACCAAGATGGATATGGCAAGAGAGAGATTATAGGAAGTGAAAGGTCATTGGACAAATAAAGAGTCATAGGAATTGGAATTTTTAGTGTTAAAAGCTCTATTATATGTTCACATTCTTCCAAATCCATTTTATTTTTCTCTATCTTTGGAATAAAATTGTTAGTGTCTCATTTCATAGTATTTTTGTCTTATTGAATGATCTAGAATGGAATTTAGCAGCAAATGATTCATGGAATAGATGAATCCCTTGCTAGCCAAGAGAAATAGTTTTTCACATAGCTTAGTGAGTGACATCAACAAGAAGAAAGACTTTGTTGTTAGAAATCACAAGTACAATGGCTCAAGAAGGAGAACACAACTCAAAATTCTTCCACAACTCGATGATTCGACATTGGAATTGTAATAGAATTAATCATCTCAAGAAAAATCAAGGTAATAAGCTAAATTCTCAACATATTGAGCACAAACCAACAAAAATTTTCGGGTCTCTCCTCTCAAAACTCAAATAGGATGATTTCGCTGCCATTCACATGATCACCAAACACATCCCCTAATTAGTCTTGAAATAACATGACGCCAGTCCCATGAGACCCATCCCTTTAATGGATGTCAAATTGAATGTCATGGATATATATGCCAGAAAATCTCCAAGTTCTAACATTTTCACCAAAAATTTCTTCCACCACATTTGGTTCACCATTAAAAATGAGGCCTAGGCATTGAAAGAAAAGTTACACCAAATATGAGGTGCCTTTCCAACCATAAATGCTACCTTCATCACCCTAATTCCAAAAGAGGACAAAGCACTCAATCCCTCAAAATTCCAAGCTATAGGTCTCTACTATGTTATTTACAAAATGAGAAGAGAGGGGTGCACTAGTTGTTGCTGTAATACAATGATTGTTGCCTGTAGATATAGTCACCTTCTAAGGTTTCCATCTCACACCGCTACTAGATCTAAAACTGGTGGGTTTTTACAATCAAGGGCTTTATACCTTGGCTCATTTAGGTTTTTTACTTTTCAGCTTCCACTAGATACACTCCCTTCAACCACCAAAAAATTGTGACTTGCATATTTTTTCACTAGTGTCGCTGATTACAATCAAACTGCAAGATGTAGAATTTTGGATCCATTTCCACGTTGGGGTAATAATAGTGATTTTGTGCAATATTGTAGGTGTTATTCCCTCAACAGGTTGTCCTTCCATACATATCAAAGCCCTATCAAGGCAATTTTTTCCTTGCCTAGGAACTAGATTGAAGTCTGCCATTAGAGGCCAAATTTTCATGCCATTTCTGAATTGGTATCTTATCAATGATATTTATTTCACTCCAACATCTTCTCTCTCACCTAATTCTCTTCTTGCTGACCCCTGCATGCTCAGTAGTAGAATAACACTTAGAGTGCTATTATTCATTAAGTTTTGTACCTCTTGAATTGGAATTGGGTTAGGTAGCTACATAGCAACTTTGAGTTTTCTTCCAAGTCTAGGTACTTGTCTATGATTTCTGGCACATATGCAAGCCTTGAAAGCAAGAGAATGTGCAAGAATAAACTCTTGGGATTAATACCCATTTCATTATAAGGGATTCTCTTATGTTGATGTCATAATGTCAGCAAGGACAATTGTAGATAGCTTGACACAAAGACAGTGTCAGCAAGGACATTTGTTAGTGTGCATATTGATGTGCATTTGTGGCTTCTTTAGCACAAACATACACCAAAGTGATGTTTCAACTACATATGCTTGAAATCCATGAATGTGGTACAAACTTCAAATATATTTATGAAATAATTTCCATGACATCATATAACCACTAGAACCATAACTCTGTTCCTTGGACCTGGATCCAACAATCTCCATCCATGAAAGCTTGAATAGGTTTCAAACATGCCAAGTGTGGCATCCTCTTGCCTCAAAAATACTCAAACATTATGTATAGTTGACATTATTAGATTCAAACATTTTCAACACAACATTTGGTACCATACGAGGAAAATCAGAAAGGTGATTGCATCAAAGAATGGCCAGGGCTTTGAGCTTATATTGCAGCTTGCCACATTTGTGTAATTCCCTACAAAAATGCCTGTGCATTTATAAGAGGCAGAATCTGGTTTTGAATCTGCATATATGCTTGGGAAGTCTTATGAGCTTGCATTTAAGGACTCATCTAAGAAAATATGGAAGGTTCAATAATTGCTACTCTAGGAGATGTTACTTTGGAGGCAAACACATCTTGAAGATTTGTTGGAGCAACAATATTGATCCCATGACTCTTTTATTTTCCAGACACTTGCAACACTAGATATAAAAGTAGCAGAATTCATCCTAGCTTGTGTGGAAAGTGGATAAAAATCATTGAGGATTTTCCCTTCAATTGTCAGAAATTCGAGGAGAATCCTCAACAGGAATGTCTCCGGCATTGAGTTCTGCTCTAAGACGGCTAGTTTGAACATTGCTACTAGGAAGGTGTAAGGTTAATACACTAGGCGGTGGCCAGCCTCCATATCCATTTACAGAGGATGTCAATGGAGACATAGCCAGAGTAATCTCACAACCTTGTTGAGGATTTCATAGGAAGGATGACATCACTGAAACTGAAGAGGGAGAACTAGGAGCAAGAGGAATCATGACAAAGGTCATGTCAAGAGATGATGATGCCCCCAGCAGACCCAGTAGAGACAATGTTAGGGCGTAGATGTTCAGATGTCTGAGCAAAGAAGAAAAATCTACATGAACAATTAGTCGCATATTTTCAACATTGTAACCCATATTGAGCTTGATGTAACCAACACTCAAAAACACCTTATGCATATTCACAAACATGGGAACAATTGCTGGATGTCTTGAGACTTCTTGTGCATATGTATTAGAAATTGTAGTTGCCATGTGTGCATGTGTCACTCCCCTGCCAATAAGAGCACCACCATACTCAATATTATGAATTGTAAAAACAATGCAAGCATTCACAAGGCTGTAATGTTTATAATTCTCCTGAAAGAACCATGCAATTTTTGCACTTCTCCAATCATCGCAGTGCATAATATCCAGATGCAACCATATTTGAAGCAGAAACTCAAGGGCTGCATGGAAAAAAAATCCAAAACGTTGTCCATCATCCTTATGGTCTTAGACGCAACCAACCCAAAACATTCCATTGCATGGTTCTAGAAAGTACACAGAAAATCCTTCAACATTAGCATGTCAGACTTTAATTTTGGTACCTCCACAAGAAAATTCTCGCCTAAATTGCAAATTGTGAACCTTTCTGTATTCAATACAATCGTATTTTAGACAAATTATCTCAGTATTATGTCCCAATTCTTAAACTGCACGAAAAATACTTGTAACCACATCTTCCAGATGTCTGACCTTTGCAACAGGTGCCATTTCCACAGCTATATGCACAATGTGCATTGGTGGCTCCCTCAGAATTCCTCCAACCACTGAAGCATGGTAGTCCATACCATTTATATTATCGTACAATCCACCATGTTCATTGCCTCTTTTAGAGAAAAAAAATCCATCATATATGCTTCTAGTTGCACCCTAAATGAGGTCATAATGATTCTCAAGGTAATCTGCAGTTGTGGCTAGTACTCATCCAAAACAAACTTGAATTATATGGATGCAGTTGTCTTCACATAGGAGACATTATATTCAAGGATCATTCGCTGGGGTGGAAGAACACCAAGTCGATGAATCCATCGATTGAAAGAGCATCGAAACCATATTTCAGATTTAACATTCAAAACTGTGTTAGATGGGTTGTAAAAGACTAACAAAATTTCCAGCTTCAACTTTGCTAGGTTCGATGTAGAATATATGTTTTTATGACTGTCGAAATAATGTCATTGTTTTTTCCTTCCTTTCTTCTTTTAAAAGTTACAAGTTCTCGGCCTTCTTGCGAGCAACGTCCTTTCTTGCATCAACCTAATTCCTAGATCTCCTTGGGGAACATAAGTGTTGTTAATTTATAAAACAATATGGCTTCAGGACCAAGGTATTTGAAGCATTCAGGTTCCAGATATCTCTATGAGCTCTATCAATGTTCTATTGTTGGTCCTAAATTGAGGTCTGCAACATTACTACACATTATTTCATAGTCACAATTATGTTGTATATTAAAGTAATAAAGTTGTGGCTTTACCCATACTGCAAAGAGAAAGAGGTCTCAACCTATTTTTGACATCTAGAGCACTAATTATCCCTTCAAAAAAAAGGGAGGACAAAGTGCAAAATGGAATTATAAGTTCCGACATATTTTCAAAGGCTCTCTTCTATACCCATAAGAGTTCTATTTTAAAAATTTATTACACAAACTTATGCAAAATACATTAACGATAATTCCTGTCAGCTTCACTAGAGTTCTTTCATTGGAAAAATTGGATGCCAAGGCTTGGGTTCATAAGCTAGATACATACTTCCACCTGAACTCCATGCGGGATATAGATGCTATTCGATTTTCTACCCTTAATTTGGAAGGGGATGCCCAAGAGTGGTGGTACCATGGGCTAATCATGTTGGGACATATTCACATTACTTCTTACATAGAGTACACCTGGAAGCTGTTGGAGAGGTTTGAGAGGAAAGACCCAAAGTTACATTTCAGGGAGTTAGCCCATATGAGGAAAACTGGAAGTGGAAAGTAAAACATTACGAAGTTTTAGGGATTGGCAGTGACGGTGACTAGAATTTCAGAGGCTCGGTTGATCATGCTATTTGAGGAGTGGCTAGTAGAGCCATTGCATGGTTGGGTGAGAGCCTATAAGCCCACATATTTGACGAATGCTATCTCCAGGACCCCGGATATGATCGACGTTGTGCCCAAGACCTGGGCCTTCTTCCCCACTAGACCCACTGGACCATAGGGGAACCAAGACACTATACCACCGTAGAAGGATGGAGGACGTGGTCAGATGGACGAGGAGACCTAGAGAGACCTTAGGAGGAGGAAGTTGTGCTTTACGTGCCAAGAAACCTGGGCACCTTGGCACAAGTGCACCAAGGGCAAGGCCCACTACATTGATGTGTATTTAGATAGTGAGTCAGTTGAGGAGTTTGAGGTTCGAGCAGATCTGGGAGATGAGGGAGGACCATCGTCAGGGGGAGCACCACTACCACCACTACCACCTAGAGGGGGATCGTTTTCCCCATCAGGGGAAGTTCTTGCTTCACTTCGGGGAGTTTCAAAATATTTGACACTCGGGATTAGGGGGACAATACAGGGGAAATAAGTTTCATTTTGGGTAAACAATGGGGCCACCCACAACTCTATTGATTCCCATATGGTGGAGTGTAGGGGCATCCACACAAAGACATTTTAGGGGTTCTTATTGGTGCCAGGAGACCGGACCATGTAGTGCATGAAGTACGCTCCTGGATTGACTGTGATGATGGGGAACTACTTGGTTACTGATCATTTTTTTTTAGTTGATGTCCCAGAGACCAACATGGTGTTGGGTGTCCAGTGGTTATACTCATTGGGGAGGGTCACCACTAACTCGTAGAAGTTAGATATGGAGTTTATGGGGCCAGATGGGAATCTAGTATTGTTGAGGGGGATGCACTCTTTCCCACCCCAGACAGTTTAAACACACCGAATGGAGGTGGATCTCTGACATGGGGACATAGAATGGGCGGTTGAGCTAAGGATTTTGGAGACATGGGCCCAGGGATGACCAATGCACCTAAACATACAAGCCCTATTGGAGAGGCATCAAGGGGTTTTGGGGATATCCCTTCAGGCAGGCCACCAAGCCAAGGGTTCAAACACACTATCGAGTTGGAGGAGAGAGTGCATGCAGTTATCACAACCTCATATAGGAATCCCAAAGCCTATCAAGATGAGATTGAGAGGGCCATTCATGAGCTACTAATATTGGAGCACATCAGGCCCAATTCGAGTCCCTTCGCTTCTTCTGTGGTGCAGGTGAAGAAGTATGGGACACTCTACTTGTGCATTGACTACAAGGCCCTCAATATGAATACATTGAAGAACATGTACCCTATTCCACGCATTGGTTAGTTGATGGACAAGCTTAGAGGAGAAAAATACTTATCTAAGATAGATATGCGCTTGGGGTACCGCCAGATTCGGGTGAGGGAGAAGGATACCCCTAAGACTACCTTTAGTTGCCACTATAGACATTTTGAGTTCTGGGTGATGCCCTTCGGGCTAACCAATGCTAATGCTACTTTTAGTCTTGTATGAACCAAGTATTTCCTAGGCAGTTGCAGTGCTTTGTCCTTGTCTTCTTTGACGACATACTCATCTATATCCAGATGTGGGAGGAGCACCTTCAACATTTGGATGTATTATTTCACATACTAGAGGAGCAACAGCTGTATGCGAATATGTCCAAATGTGAATTTGGATTGACATAGATGTTGTACCTTCGGCATGTGATTGGCCCATATGAAAAATTAAAGGTACATCAGGAGAATATCACGGCCATCTTGGATTGGCCAACACCCAAGAATGTGACTGAATTGAGGGGGTTCCTGGGAATTTGTATGTACTACAGGAGATTTGTGAGAGGATGCTCACAACTTGCAGCAACCCTCATGGACTTATGGAAGAAGGGGGATTTTGAGTGGATGCAGGTAGAAAAGGAGGCATTTGAGCATCGTAAGAAGGTCATGAGCAACTGTTCTGTTTTGGCTTTGCCTGATTTAACTCGACTGTTTGTATTGGAGTGTGATGTTGCAGGTGAAGGAGGCCGTGTTGATGTAGGGAGGCGACCCCATAGCCTTTGAGAGTAGAAAGTTGCTACCCCTTGACCGATTTCATTTATGACAAGGATATGTTGACCATGTTGCAAGCCTTGGCCAAATTTAGACAGTACTTGGTGGGGAATCGGTTCAAGGTGAAGATTAATCACAACAATCATCGATTCTTCCTGGAGCAACATACATTATAGGAGAGCCAAAATAAGTGGGTGAGTAAGCTCCAAGCTTAAGACTTTGAGGTCGAGTACACAAAAGGAAAGGACAACATAGTGGCTGATGAGATTTCCCGGAGGCCTTAGTACTCTCTATGATGGACGTTGCACATGATTGGAAGGCCCAACTCTTGGTTGAGTATTCCAAGGAAAAACATGCTTGTGAGATACTAGATGACACACATGGGGATGATATATTCTGGGTGATGGATGGTGTGATCTACTACAAAGGCCTAATATACTTAGTGTCGGGATCCCATGTCAAAGAGAAGGTTATGTAGGTAGCTCACAACTACACTCTTGCAGTACATCTGGGTTTTCTCAAGACTTACTGTACCATCTGTGAGCGTTTCTCTTGGCGTGGGCTCAAGGGGAGGCATGTTGAGGCATGTACAAGAGTGCATAACCCATCAGAGGAAGAAGGTGGAGTTGTCACACTTGACTGGTCTATTATTGTCTCTTCCAATTCCAGAGAGGAAGTAGGAGAGTGTGTCCATGGACTTCATCATGTGACTTTCGACGATGCATGGGAGAGACTACATCTACGTGGTGGTAGATCACTTGAATAAATTTTCCCATTTCTTTGTGATCCCATCGAGATATTCAACCTCATAGGTGGTCGAGTTGTTCTTTTGGGAGGTGTTTTGATTGTATTAGCTCCCAAAGAACATAGTCAGTGACAAGGATAGTAGATTTATGGGGGCCTTCTAGCATGATTTGTTCAAGCTAGTGGGAACCAAGCTTATACCCAACACCAACTATCACCCATAGATGGATGGGAAGACTATGATAGTGAACAAATGGCTGGAGGGTTACCTGCACAATTATGGCACAGGACAACATAGGGTGTGTGTGAAGTGGCTACACTTGGGCGAGTTCTGCTACAACACTACTTACCACATGTCGAATCTTGGTATGTCTCCCTTTTGAGCACTTTATGGTTATGATGCACTTTCTTTTTTTGACATGATATTTGGAGATAGAATGGCCCCGAGGGCAAAGGATTGGGTTGAAGAGAGCCAGGATATTCTTAAGGTTCTTATGAGTAATTTGTAGGTAGCGAAAAATCAACAAAATATCTATGCCAATAATCATAGGGTGGAGAGACAATTCGAGGTAGGGGACATGGTCTAGCTATGTTTGTAGCCCTACCAACAATCTTCACTCAAGAAGAAATGGGCAGAGAAGCTCAATAAATGCTTCTATGGGCCATACAAGGTGACCAAGAGAGTTGGAGAGGTAGCTTACGAGCTGGAGTTAACCCCAAAGAGGAGAATTCACAACATATTTCATGTCTCTTTCCTACAAAAGGCGCTGGGGAAGCAGGTTATGACAGTCAATGAGTTGCATCCTTTGGATGATGAGGGACACTTGATATTGACACCCGAGACCATATTGGAGACCAGGGAGAGGAAGCTAAGAAACAGGGTCATCCGACAGCACTTGGTCAAGTGGAAATACTTTCCAGTTGAGGATGCCACATGGGAAAATGAGCAGAGTTTGATGCACCTAGTTTTACAATTGCTTGGGGATAAGCAACATTTGGGAGGGGAAAACTTTAATGTCCCTTCCTAAATAATTTTGTCAATAATACCACAAATTATCCATTTTTTTAATTGTGGGGGCCTAAGATAATTTTGGAGAGGAAACATAGGACAAAGGGGTTAAAATGTTTGCCTTAGTGGAATGTGGGGGCCACCTCCCCAACTAATATGCACAACTTGAGGAGGGAGAAATCGTTTGGCCAAGGGAATAGGTTTGAATTTCCTAGTGAGGGGAACACATGTAGGAAATGAAAAAAAAATATAAATAGGAGGGAGGAAGAAACATTTGAGGCCTTTTGATAATTTGACAATTGAAGTGTTGCTCTAGTTGTTTAGCAGAGTTACATAGTGTTGTTCAACACAAGAGTTTCCCAAGGAGGAAGCTCAAAATTTCTTCGATGGAATCTGAGTACCACCCCGGGAAGGATCCTTCTCAATTTCAAGAGTTGGAGAGAGGGCCACACATGTGGTACGGTTTTTGGGCCAACTAAGACATAGTTCAGGTTGCCACGCAGAGAGTTGAGGAAGAGCTAGAGTTGGGAGCTGCAACATTGTCGAAGTAATTTTTGGTCAATCCTAGGAAAAAGGACGAAGATTTGCAAGGGTAGAATTCAACATACAACATCAAATTGATTTTCTGGAGGAGAAACTACATCATCTTACCCAGAAACTGGGCAATCATTGCGGAGGCACAATTTCGAGGTGGCTTGTGAAGGAATTTTGAGAGCTGGGTTTGTTGGGGTTGGTTTGGGGTGTAATCGAAAAGAATTTTCCAGCAATTTTGGGACAATCATTCGAACTTCAGTCACAATTCTAGTTTTTCTGCACTTAGAGGGTCAAAGAATCCGAGGCCCTTTTTGGAGCATTAAAACCAGGGCAAACCCTTTTTGGGTTTTTTTAGGTTTTTGACAAGGATTCGATGACTAATTTATCATAATTTTCTAATCAGTTAGGAGGGGGAAAATCTAGGTATCAATACAACCAACAGTGCAAAAATCACAAGGCCAGTGTAGATTTTTTAGTGGGAAAATCCTAGCAACAGTTTGGCATTGATACAACATCCACCTGAGGCTTGTAGCTTGCCTTGTGAAAGCCAGGGTGCACAATTTTATTTATTTATTTATTTATTTTTATTTATTTTTATGCCTATTCTAATATATTCTATTCCAGCAAAATCTTATAATAAAATTTGCCCATTTTGGTGTGTTTGGAGCATTTCTGTTTTACGGGCATTTGCTGAAAAAAAATTGTGTTGGGTTTATTGCATGTTTTTGTTATCACTATTAATTTTTCCATTAGGAATATTACACCTTGAGAGGTTTGATCAACATATCAAGTCAGATTTGAAACAAAAGTAAATTAATCCTTGTAGATCAAAGGACATTCTTTAAAGCACACAAGAAGAGACTAAGAGACACCTTCATCAAATGATAAAATGATAACATACTTTGAGCATATTTTGAGTTGAAAATAGAGTGCATTCATGATGACATTAATTGAGGATTATTCAAGCCTTTTTTGAATCAACAATCACTC
Source organism: Pinus albicaulis (assembly GCA_034641835.2). Classification (NCBI taxonomy): domain Eukaryota; kingdom Viridiplantae; phylum Streptophyta; class Pinopsida; order Pinales; family Pinaceae; genus Pinus; species Pinus albicaulis. The sequence goes on along the minus strand of CM076574.1, from coordinate 1,066,782,112 downwards.
TTGAAGCATAGTTGAAGACCAACACTTGAAGTGTTCAGGACGCCATACAGAATGTTGAGGAGGAAGAGCTGGAGTTGGGAGCTACAACATTTTCGAAGTAATTTTTGGTCAATTCTAGGAAAAAAGAGGAATATTTGCAAGGGTCAAATACAACATACAACATCAAACTGATTTTTTGGAGGAGAAACTACATCATCCTACCCAAAAACTGCACAATCATTGTGGATGCACAATTGCGGGGTGGCTTGTGAAGGGATTTTGAGAGCTAGGTTTCTTGGGGTTGGTTTGGGGTGCAATCGAGAAGATTTTTCCAGCCATTTTGGGACATTCATTCCAACATCAACCACACTTCTAGTTTTTCTACACTTAGAGGAGCTTCAAGGAATCTGGGTCCATTTTTGGAGCATGAAAACCAGGGCAAATACTTTATGGGTTTTTCTGGGTTTTTGACAAGGATTCGATGACTAATTTATCAGAATTTTATGAGCAGTTAGGAGGGGGGAAATCTGGGTATCAGCACAACCAATAGTGCAAAAATCACAAGGCTAGTGTAGATTTTTAGTGGGAAAATTCCAGCAACAATTTGGCATTGCTAAAACATCCACCTGAGGCTTGTAGCTTGCCTTGTGAAAGCCAAGGTGCAATTTTTTTTATTTTTATTTTTTTTTAATATATTGTACTCCAACAAGTTCTTATAATAAAACTTTCCCATTTTGGTGTGTTTGGAACATTTCTTTTTTATGGGCGTTTGTTGAAAAAAATTGTGTTGGGTTTATTGCATGTTTTTGTTATCACTGTTAATTTTTCCATTAGGAATATTACACCTTGAGAGGTTTGATCAACATATCAAGTCAGATTTGAAACAAAAGTAAAGTAATCCTTGCAGATTGAAGAACGTTCTTTAAAGCACACAAGAAGAGCCTAGGAGACTCCTTCATCGAATGATAAAATGATAACATACTTTGAGCATATTTTGAGTTGACAATAGAGTGCATTCATGATGACATTAATTGATCATTCTTCAAGCCTTTGTTGAAACAAAAATCACTCTTGAAGCATAGTTGAAGACCAACACTTGAAGAGTTCAGGAGGCCACGCATAGAGTTGAGGAGGAAGATTAGGAGTTGGGAGCTACAACATTTTTGAAGTAATTTTTGGTCAATTCTAGGAAAAAGGAGGAATATTTGCAAGGGTAGAACTCAACATACAACATCAAACTAATTTTTCGAAGGAGAAACTACATCATCCTACCCAAAAACTGCACAATCATTGTGGATGCACAATTGCGGGGTGGCTTGTGAAGGGGATTTTGAGAGCTGGGTTTCTTGGGGTTGGTTTAGGGTGCAATCGAGAAGAATTTTACAGCCATTTTGGGACATTCATTCCAACATCAGTCATAGTTCTATTTTTTCTACACTTAGAGGAGGGTCAAGGAATCTGGGGCCATTTTTGGAGCATCAAAACCAGGGAAAATCCATTCTGGGTTTTTCTGGGTTTTTGATAAGGATTCCATGACTAATCTATCAGAATTTTCTGAGCAGTTAGGAGGGAGAAAATCTAGGTATCAACACAACCAACAATGCAAAAATGACAAGGCCAGTGTATATTATTAGTGGGAAAATTCCAGCGACAATTTGGCATTGATAAAACATCACTTGAGGCTTGTAGCCTGCCTTGTGAAAGCTAAGGTGCATTATTTTTTTTGAATATATTGTACTCCAACAAGTTCTTATAATAAAATTTTCCCATTTTGGTGTGTTTGGAGCATTTCTGTTTTATGGGCGTTTTCTGAAAAAAAATTGTGTTGGGTTTATTGCATGCTTTTATTATCACTTCTAATTTTTCCATTATGAATATTACACCTTGAGAGGTTTGATCAACATATCAAGTCAGATTTAAAAAAAATTAAAGTAATCCTTGCAGATCAAAGGACATTCTTTAAAGCACACAAGAAGAGCCTAGGAGACACCTTCATCGAATGATAAAATGGTAACATACTTTGAGTATATTTTGAGTTGAGAGTAGAGTGAATTCATGATGACATTAATTGAGGATTCTTCAAGGCTTTGTTGAAACAACAATCACTCTTGAAGCATACTTGAAGACCAACACTTGAAGTGTTCAGGAGGCCATACAGAGAGTTGAGGAGGAAGAGCTGGAGTTGGGAGCTACAATATTGTCGAAGTAATTTTTGGTCAATTCTAGGAAAAAGGAGGAATATTTGCAAGGGTATAATTCAACATACAACGTCAAACTGATTTTCCGGAGGAGAAACTACACCATCTTACCCAAAAACTACACAATCATTTTGGATGCACAATTGCGGGGTGGCTTGTGAAGTGATTTTGACAGCTGGATTTCTTGGGGTTGGTTTGGGGTGCAATCGAGAAGAATTTTCTAGCCATTTTGGCACATTAATTCCAACATCAGTCACAGTTCCAGTTTTTTTGCACACACTTAGAGGAGGGTCAAGGAATTTGAGGCCATTTTTGGAGCATCAAAACTAGGGCAAACCCTTTCTAGGTTTTTCTGGGTTTTTTATAAAGATTCCATGAATAATTTATTAGAATTTTTTTGAGCAGTTAGGATGGGGAAAATCAGGGTATCAACACAACCAAAAATGCAAAAATCACAAGGCCAATGCATATTTTTAGTGGGAAATTTCCAACAACAAGTTGGCATTGATAAAACATCCACCCAAGGCTTGTAGTTTGCCTTATGAAAGCTAGGGTGCACATTTTATTTTTATTTTCGTTTTTTCTTTTTTATTGTACTCTAGCAAGATCTTATAAAAAATTGCCCATTTTGGTGTGTTTGGAGCATTTCTGTTTTATGGGCGTTTTCTGAAAAAAAATTATGTTGGGTTTATTGCATGTTTTTGTTATCACTGTTAATTTTTCCATTAGGAATATTACACCTTAAGAGGCTTGATCAACATATCAAGTCAGATTTGAAACAAAAGTAAAACAATCCTTGCAAATCGAAGGACATTCTTTAAAGTACACATGAAGAGCCTAGGAGAGACCTTCATCGAATGATAAAATGATAACATACTTTGAGCATATTTTGAGTTGACAGTAGAGTGCATTCATGATGACATTAATTGAGCATTCTTCAAGCCTTTGTTGAAACAACAATCACTCTTGAAGCATAGTTGAAGACCAACACTTGAAGAATTTTTTTGTTGATGTAATCACCCTTGGAGTATAGTTTAAGACCAACACTTAAAGACTTTTTTTGTTGGAGTAGTCATCCTTGGAGCATAGTTGATGATCAACACTTGAAGACATGTTTTGTTCGTGCAACCATAAAAGTTTTTCTAAAGCGGACATGAAGTTTTTGTAGAGGTAGATTTGAGAGCACTTTCCAGACCTATCTTGGATACATTTTTTAGAATTTTTTGAAGTTTTTAATGAAGGCTTGAAGTAGTATTGAAGTCACCTTAAGGGATTGAAGCAAACTGAGAGGGTTGGATCCCTAGAGGATTGGAGTCGTCATACAAGGTTGGAGCTTGGATTTTTAGTTGAATATTAGAGTCCTCATTCAGGGTTGAAGCCTTGAAGGAATTAAAGACTTTGTTGTACAATTTGGAGCTTGAGTTTTCAGAGTCCTCAAATTCATTTATAAAATTATTTTCTTCTTGCACATGTTGTGTTTTGGTTTAACTGATGCTTTTAACTGTCATAATATAACAATTGTATAGAAATATTGATTCAAGCCCCCTCTCAATATTTCCAACACTAGCACACCTTACATTTTTTCCACCTTGCAATATTTTTATCGACATGCTATAAGGAATTTTCACAATGCAATTTTATTGTTGGTAATTTGGTTGTTTATGATAGAAGGAAATCTAACATGTGTTAGAGTTCCTTCACCTTGGAATGTTCTTACTATCAATGTGATTGTGTTTGTGTTAAAATGAAATATAGGATGCACTAGATTTATTTTGGCATGCAATTTTGTTGGTAGTATGCTTGTATTTGTGCTACATGTAAAACTAACACTCATTAAATTTCTTTCACCTTGCAGTGTTGTTATTGGAAATATGCTTGTGTTTGGGCTAGAAACTGTGCTAGATTTATTTTTCTCTGCAATATTGTTGTTGTCTATTTGGTTGTTTATGATAGAAGGAAATCTAGCATGTGTTAGATTTCCTTCACCTTGGCAATTTTATTGGAAATGTGTTTGTGTTTGGGCTAGAAGTTATATTTCTTTTGCTCTACAATATTGTTGTTGTCAATTTGGTTGTTTATTATAGAAGGAAATCTAACACATGTTAGATTTCCCTTACCTTGGCAATGTGCTTGTGTTTGTGTTCAAAGGAAATATAACATGCGTTAGGTTTCTTTTGGCATGAAATGTTGTTGTTGGTAGTATGCTTGTATTTGTGCTACATGTAAAGATAACATGCATTAATTTTCTTTTATCTTGCAATGTTGTTATTGGAAATGTGATTTTTTTTGTGATAGAAGTTGTTCTAGATATCTGTTTCAATGCAATGTTGTTGTTGGAAATCTACTTTTGTTTATGCTGAAAGCAAATCTAACATACTATATTTATTTCACTCTACATTGTTGTTGTGTGCTTGTGTTTTTTCTATGTGTAAGTCTAGCACGTGTTAGATTTTATTCACCTTGCAATGTTTTTATTTGCAAAATTCTTCAATTTTTTCTCGAAGGAAATCCAGCATGCACTAGATTTCTTTTTCACTGCAATGTGGTTGTTGACAATATGCTTTTGTTTGAGCTAGAATTAAATCTACCATGTGCTAGATTTATTTTATCTAGAAATGTTGTAATGTGTTTGTGTTTGTGCTAGAAGGAAATCTAGCATACATTATATTTCTTTCACCCTTCTATGAGCTTATTGACAATGTGTTTGTATACACGTTAAAAGGAAATCTAGTGTGCACTAGATTTCTTTCGCATTGCAATGTTGTTGTTGGCAATTCAATTGTTTGTGCTAGATGGAAATATAGTATGCGCCATATGTCCTTCACCACAATGATGTTATTGGAAATGTGCTAAAAGGAAATCTAGCACGTGCTAGATTTCTTTTGCCCTGAAATGTTGTTGGTAATATGCTTATGTTCATGCTATAACAAAATATGGCATGCACTAGATTCTTAACCCCTATAATGTTATGTGTTTGTGTTTGTGCTAGAACGAAATCTACCACACACCAGATTTCTTGTCTTGCATAAGGTATTTTTGACAATATGCTTGTTTGTGCTAGAAGAAAATCTAATACGTGGTATGTTTCTTTCACCCTACAATATTGTTATGTGCTTTTGTTTGCGAGAGAAGGAAATCTAGCACGTGCTATATTTCATTCACCTTGCAATGTTGTTATTGGTGACATGTTTGTGTTTGAGATATAAGTACAAATAACATGTTAGATCTAATTCACCTTGAATTATTGTGATTGGAAATATGGTTATGTTTGTGATAGAAGAAAATCTAGCATGATATAGATTTCTTTTACCCTACAATATTTATGTTTCCAATATGTTTGTGTATGGTGGGAGGAATTCTAACATGCACTAATTTTTTTTTGCAATGCAATATTCGTGTTAGCAACGTGCTTCTGTTTGTAATAGAATAAAATCTAGTATGAAATAGATTTGTTTCGCAATGTAATATTGTTGTTGGCAACATGGTTGTATTTGTGCTAGAATGAAATGTAACCTGCATTGTATTTCTTTTGCAATGCAATATTGTTGGAAATCTACTTGTGTTTGTGTTAGAAGGAATTCTGTCATGCATTAGATTTCGTTTTCTCTACAATGTTATTGTTGGCAATGGGCTAGAAGTAAATCAAGCATAGGTTAGAGATTTTCCACCCTACAATGTTGTTTCTGGCACTGTGATTGTGTTTGTGCTAGAAGAAACTCTAGAATGTGTAAGATTTCTTTTACTATGCAATTTTTTTGTGAGTAACATGCTTCTATTTACGCTAGAAGGAGATTTAGCATGTGGTGGATTTCATTCACCTTAGAATATTTTTGTTGGCAATGTGCTTGCATTTGTGCTAGAAGGAAATCTAGCATGTGCTAGATTTACTTGACCATCTAATGTTGCTTCTAGCAACATGCTTATGTTTGTAGTAGAAGGAATGATATTGATTGTTAGCTTTCATTTGTGGTGCAATTTTGCTGTTAGAAATGGGATTCTATTTGTGATAGAAGGAAAGCTAGCACACACTATATTTCCTTCATAATGTATTGTTGTTATTAGAAATATGTTTGTTGTTATGCTAGAAGGAAGGTTATAATGTGTTAAATTTCCTTCATCTTGCAATTTTATTGTTGAAAATGTGTTTGTGTTTGTGATATAAGTAAATCTTGCATCCGTTAGATTTTATAGCAATGCAACATTATTGTTGGAAATGTGCTTGTATTTGTGTTAGAAGGAATTATGGAATGCAATAGATTTCTTTGTCCTTGTTCCAAAAGGAAAAATATCAATATTTCACCCTCACCAAGGTTAGTGCTCTGATATTGTTCTTGGCAGTGCATTTGTGATTATGCAAGAAGGATACCTAGTGATTAATAGCTTTCTTCTAGACACCATTACACGTATGCAGCCAATGCTGTAGGGGTGACATTGTCTCAATAATCACAATGGTTAGAGGTATAGCTTTTTACGTGCCTTTTTATTGAATTTGGAACAATTTATGGAGATCAATGATAGTGAAAAATAATCGTATATAGATATATGTTGTTGTTGGAACTACATTTGTGCTTGAGTTGGAAGGAAAGATAATGGTATAGCTTTCCCTTTGGCACAAACACAATAATCCAATCATAATTATTTGATCCATGGAGAATAATGTGATATTTTTACAATTTTAAAGTTTATGAATAAATGTATTATTGAGGTATACTATATTTTTCTTCCAATGAAAATGTATGCAACTTTAAAGTATCAAGCACAATGTTTTAACAAGTATTGTTTTTCTCTCTATTTTGTTGTATAGTTATGAACTTCCAAAAAAAAATTCACTCATGTTTGGATGCATAAGATAAGGCTCTTCCTCATCAACATAAAAATATAGGAAAACTCAAATCTACACTTTTCTAGGACCTAAAGTTAACATCCCTTTGTATCCATCCTAAATAGTATGTCCTTAGATGTGTATAGGTAGGGAGTGGTAACATTGGAACTAAAGGTTTAAAAAATGAAATATATTTTCTTTTAGAATAAAAATGCGAATTATCTAGTATTTACAGTACCAAAACTTTTATTTGGAAGAAAAACTCTTGTTTGGCTTTTGATTATCAAGTTCAAACATCAAACATCCTGACTAAGTGAATATAATTTCTCCTTTTCATGGGGCTTTTAGACATCTTATGTAGCATCAATCTCAAAATTTCTTAGATTTTCCAAAGGACCATGTTTTGGTTCTTCAACTTCTACAAATTTCTTATGATCATTATTAATACACATGCATTAAGACTAAAGTGTCATTTCCGAAGTTAAATAGATACTCGGTGGTTTGATATGAGCTGATATTTGCCATTCAAAACTTTTATTTGGAAGAAAACCTCAAGTTTCGCTGTTGATTATCAAGTTCAAACATCAAACATCCTCACTAAGTGAAAAAATAATTTCTCCTTTTCATGGGGCTTTTAGGCATCTCATGTAGCATCAATCTTGGAATTTCTTATATTTTCCAATGAGCCATGTTTTGGTTCTTCAACTTCTACAAATTCCTTATGATAATTATTCATACATATGCATTAAGACTACAAGTGTCATTTCTGAAGTTAAATAGGAACTTGGTGGTTTGATATGAGCTGATATTTGTCATTCCATGATACTATCTACATCCCTAATTGCATGGTCTTCATATATGTTTTTGTGTAATTTGCATGTAAAGTAATTTTTAGTAGTAGGCACTAGATGGTGGGGAGAATGTTTCATTACATACAATATGAATACCATACTATTTAAATTATTTCATCTATATTACTTTTTTGAAAGTTTTGTGTTTTTGCGAAAATATAAAATCACACTTTACATGGTTCAACCCTTTAATTACAATTCATCGTTTAATTGTTGTTATAGAATTTGTACAAGCTAGAATGGAAAATATAGCAAAAGGGGATTATGTTGATCTCCTTATTAATGATCAAGTTGTTGGGCTAGGAAGGGTCGAATCTACAGAGTCTAGAATGTATTATGTCAGAGAAAGGTTTAATGCATGTTATGTTGCAATTTTGATAATTGATGTCGCTCAACCACATTTGATTGGGGAGGATCTTGATGAAGGGGACATCCATCCATCGAAGATCATGGATTTGAGGCACAACATAGGTAAATCAAAATATTGAAGCGTGTGTTAAAATATTATTGATATTATAATACTTTTTTTCTGAGTAAATACTAACCTTATTTACATTCATTTACAGGTGCAAATGTTTCTTCTACATTTTCTATTGGAGACAAGGTAGATCTTCTACAACATGAAGTGAAGGTGGGTGAGGGCTCCATATTCAATACAGAGCCTGGGCATAAAGTGCATGGAAATATGGTAAAGAAAGGATGCATAGTGGTTAAAATTGAGATTGTTTTAAAACATGATGTTGCTCTACCACATCCAACAATATTTGAGCATACACTAGGGGGTGCATTGGAATCCTATGAGATTTGGCCAGAATCAAATTTGGAACCTCACTGTCATGATGATGCCATAAATATTCCCCAAGATAGGATTAGATTCATATGTACAAAGGTTTCTCTTACACATGAATGCATGGGAACAAGCATGTGCATTGCCAAAGGAATGTTAGTTAATGTCCGTGAGCATGACATTGTTGAAGGTGAAAGACTAGGTGAAATGGAGTTGGGTGTTTTTTTGGAAGAGATAGATGGAAATTGTGAAATATGCAGAATTGGGGATAATTATATACATTCTTTTGTTAGATGGTCAATAAATAAGTTGGTGGAAAACAATGGTGTGATATTAAGGGTTAAGGAAAACTTGAAGGAGCCACCCAAGGAACTTGTGATATGGGATGTTATAGAGGACACAAATCCCTTAAACAAATGGGATGGGTATCCTAGTAATGAAGAAGATATAAACTCAATTTATATACATGTAACAAGGCCATATAAAAGGAATAAACGAGTTATGGCTACAACAAAAATTCCAAATGTCAAACAAAAATAGATGAAGAGAAAGAAATTTGACTTTTGGTACTAGATGTATGTTGTAGAAATTTTGTCTTCAACATGTGGATAGGAAGGCCATTGCAGGTGGTATAAGGGGTATGAAACATAAATAAAAATGGTATTAGGGAATTTGTCTTGAATTCACTCATCTCAAACACAATCATGTCAATGAGCCATGGCCATGGCCTACCACCTATTGCTAGAAATGTAAAGGACATGAGATTTAATGTGAATATTATTTGTAAGAAAGCATGGTATAAGATACATAATATTCCTCAAAGCACATTCTATAACTACCAGCATTATTTCAAGCATGGATAGATCAAAGCTATTCATGGTAACACCAACACATGCAAAGCACAAGGACACACCATGGCAACCATAGAAATATTGCACCAAATTGTGATGGATAATTCAGATTTTTCACCAAACCAAACACATCAATTTGAAGAAGATAGAACATCTTCTCCTTTAAGATTGCTTCCTTTTAATTACACACAAAATTCTTTGTTAAAATATATCAATGAGGCTCTTCAAAATCTCAATTACCCATCAATATCACAGTCAACAATGAGCAAGATATGGAATACTAAGTTTCGAGAATGTCATTTTAAGAGAACACCAACTTCAGTAAATGCAATGAATGTATTGTGTTGAAAGCACAGATGAAGTCAAAGACTACAAAAGAGTTGGAAGAAAAGGCACGAGGTAGGTTGAAAAAGCATAACAAGATTGTTATGTGTGGAAGATATTGCTACTATTCCCATAGAATTATGTCAGAGTGGTTTCCAGAGGAGGATTTGAGCATTATCCACGATAAAGTGGATAAAACAAAGACTTCAATCCCAAGGCTACGTGTCAAATCAAAATATATTGTAGGAAAAAATTTAGTTTTTTCATTGACAGGTATGCTAACACATGGGCATAAGACATGAGGTTTTGGTCATTTCTCCCTACCATTTGTACATATGGGATCACAATTTACTATTACATCCCTTGAAAACTGCTTAAGGGACCTTGAAGACCCACAAATTGATATGTATGGTGATCTACTTTATGAGAGTGGAAGTTCAAGAAACCCACTTACAAATGCATTACTTGACACCTCTATTTACTCAAAATGTCAAGTTTACAAGGATGATTTTATATCTCATGGAAGATCAAAGAGTCAAAATCTTGATTTTAAAGCTCTTCCTCCACATTTGTTGTTACATTTGGACAATGCAGCAAGTGATAATAAGAATCACTATATTTTCATGTTTTTATCACTTTTAACTGCGCTTGGTGTCTTCATCACTATTGAGGTTGGATTCTTGCTTGTGTAGCACACCCATGAAGACATACATAAAACCTACAGAAGAATGTATTCCAACCTAAAAACTAAAGATATTTATTCTTTACCTGAAATGATGGATACATATCGCATAATTGAAGAAAATCGAGTGTTTCCACCTACAGGTCTATGAATTTGATGTTTCCTTAATGGATACATGAAGGAGAGAAAAAATGCACTAGTTGGACATCTTAATGCTGAATACTTCCAATTTCATGTATTCAATGATATTCCAGTACTAAGGTACAAAGAATCCATTAGAGATATTAAGTGGTTAGAACCAGTTGAGTTATGGAATATAGATGATGAGAGCCGACCTATAATTCCCATAAGGAACCCATCTTTATTATCTTCCAAAAAGAATGATGTCTATTTCAAAGAACTAAAGGAAGGGATACCATCATACATAAATATTTTTTTGATACATTAGATGGAATATATAATGATCATAGAATAATAGATGTAAGTGATCCATCTTTTGAGGATTTCTGGCCCAAGATAAGACACATTGTTGATATTGATCGTAATGTGCTCCATGTAATCTCAAGTATTATGGATGAAGATTTTGATAATGCAATAGATGAACCAGTATATGTTGGACCCAAATGCAACAAGACAAATCCAACATTCAGTCCAAAGATTGATGTTGAGAAAGGAAATATGTTGTCAGATAGATCAGTAAATGAGGATGCAGGAGAGATGATTTGGATGGCGAAACCCGTCTCAGATATCTGTAGGGATAATGAAAGTGAGAATATTCATGTAAAGTTTGATTGGTGGAAGCCTATTTCAAGGAAATAAAATGGAAATTTTTAGAGCAATATTGGATACCAAATCCTCATGACACAAAACATGGCTCTATTCCAATTAATATGACATTGGGGGCATGGAGTCCAAAGAAATAACATTGCAAGAAGACCAAGATAAATAAATATGGCATAGAAGTTGTTCTTGACCTACTTGAGTGAATATCTTAATATTAGGTTTATATGATTCATGAATGTAATTTTTTTTTGAAGGATCTATTAATATACATTCAAGCACACTTTTCAATATTTGTTGTATATCAAATATTCTCTTCATATTGTTTTTGGAGGAGTTTTATATTATTTAGTATTTCAATGTAATCATGCGGTGATACAAATGACATGATAGTGCCATGAAATATTTAATTTTTCAAAGCTTTGTTTGACCAACATGACTTCTTACCATATCAAATATGGATATAATCAAATTCAATAATGCACTTAAAAATAACATCTTCTAAACTTGGTCTATTAAACCAATAATGGAGTAGCTAATTAATATTCTATTTAAACCATTTAAACACTTGATGAAAAAATGTTAGACACTTGTAATAATTTTTGAAGTGAGTTTTCCTTAATATTCCTCATTATAATTGATATAAATCAAATTTGTTGTTCTGTTGCCCTCTAGTTATAAAAAAATGATTTTGATCTTTGAACAACACAACTAGACTTATAAAATATTTCCTCTTATAGATTTTGAAGTGGTGCCAACATTGTACAAGTATAATAAATTATTACTCAACATAGGAAAAGTAGTTAGTGCCAATTTAAAATGGTTAATAATAGTAAGAAACACAATTTTAATATATTGTTAAATAAATTTATAGGTAAGAATATTTTTACAAAATCTATTATTCACAAGTCAAATTTAGTACATAAATATAAATATTAATGATAATAGAAATAATGTAAGAAATCTAAGTTTTAGATGAATGTAAATATGTTCTTTTCAATATAATATCCTTAAACACTACAGGAATACAAACTAAACATTTGTAATAAATAGTTTAGTCAATTTTCTCTTTCCACTTGTATTTGAAAATAACCAAATTGTATTACTTTGTTACTATTCTAATTCATGTTTGATTTTGAAAATTAAAATAATTAGTAATTGAGCCAAGAGGTGAGGCTCATTCTACAACCTAGTATGAGGGGATCTGTAATTTTGACTATAATTTTTTTTAAGGATCTATTAATATACATTCAGAAACACTTTTCAATATTTGTTGTATATCACATATTCTCTTCATATTATTTTTGTTGGAGCTCTATATTATTTAGTATTTCAATGTAATCACGTGGTGATACAAAAAATTTAAGTTTTCAAAGCTTTTTTTTTACCAACACGACTTTTCACCATATCAAATATGCATAATCAAATTCAATAATGCACTTAAAAATAACATCTTCTAAACTTGGCAATAGTGGAGTAGCTAATTAGTATTCTATTTAATATAAACCATTTAAACACTTAATGAAAAAATATAGACACTTGTAATAACGTTTGAAATGACTTTTCCTTAATATTTATTACTATAATTGGTATAAATCATTTTTTTTGTTTTGTTGCACTCTCATTTATAATAAAATTGATTTTGATCATTGAACAACACAACTAGACTTATAAAATATTTCCTCTTATAGATTTTCAAGTGGTGACAACATTGTACTAGTATAATAAATTTGTACTCAACATATGAAAAGTAGTTAGTGTCAATTTAAAATGATTAATAATAGTAAGAAACATAATATTAATATATTGTTAAACAACTTTATTGGTAAGAATATTTTTAAAAAATCTATTATTCACGAGTCAAATTTAATACATAAATATCAATATTAATCATAATAGAAATAATGTAAGTAATCTAAGTTTTAGATGAATGTCAATTTGTTCTTTTCAATATAATATCCTTAAACACTCTAGGAATAAAAACTAAACATTTGTAATAAATAGTTTAGTCAATTTTCTCTCTTTCCTCTTGTATTTGAAAATAATCAAGTTGTATAAATTTGTTACTATTCTAATTCATGATTGATTTTGATAATTAAAATTATTAGTAATTGAGTCAAGAGGCTAGGCTCATTCTACAACCTAGTATGAGGGGATGTGTACGTTCCACTATAATTAAAGAAAAAATGAATATGTTGTAAAGTAATTAGAAGTAAAAAAAATGGGGAATCAATGTTTAAATATTTTTTACTATAATAAAGAAAAAATAAATATGTTGTAAAGTAATTAGAAGTATGTGTTAATGAGATGTTTAAATCTTTTAATTTTCAAAAATATTTCAGCTAGAGATTCAAATAAACTATTTGAATATCTATGTTAACTAATTTATGTCGATATCAACTTCATATATAACTATATATAGAAACAAAATTAAGTATTTATGGTTAAAATTTTTGTTTGGTCTTATATGTACCTCATTTAGCATTAAAAAATATAAATTAAATAATGAAAAGTAACACATTGTATTTTTCACTCTAAAAATGTTTGCATGAAGAAATTCTGATCCCTCTTAGGATGAAATTAATTCTATATTTAAGATGGATCTATGATCGTATATATTGACACATTAATATGATAATTTGTCATTAAATAAATTTATACTTAATATATATCTTGCATATTAATATATTATTCATTAAGTCTCAATTATCTTAATGTAAATTACAAAAGTACAAATAATAAATAATAAATAAATTATACCACTACTCATTCAAAGATTTAAATTAATCTTAAGAAAATATTTTTCTCCGTCAACTCTAAAATGGTTCAAACTTCCTACAATAGTATGTAATGATAATGGTGATAATGATGATTATCATCCACTAAGACAAAATATGGTATATAAGAAGCCATAAATATATTACTCAAAATTCTTTAGAATTTTATTATTATGCTAAAAAGCATTAAAATAAGTGTTTCAAGATCATCATAATTTTGTTTAGTTAAAAGATCAAGAAGGTTGGTAGCGCTACAAATATTTTGAAATTTAAATAAAAAATGAGTATAAACTCGACGATCTAAGAGGGTTTTTCATCTTCAACCATATTACAAGTGTTGCAAAGGTGTGATAGAATTTCTAAATTGTGCCAACTCTGTTTTAAAGAATAATCATAACTTAACACATACATGACATTTACTATATCGCATTATAATTAAATGGGTTAATAATAATAATATACACAACATTATTTTCATAAGATAACTTTAATAAACTTTGCTTTAGTACAAACCTCTAAAAAGTCTTAAAAGAGATAATGTAAGGAATCCAAGATTAAGATGTGAAATATTTTCTTTTTCAAGTTTATAAAATTTTTTTATATAGTTTTAACATGATAAAATTTTCAACAAAAATGGTGAATATCTACATTAAAATTGATAAACTAAGTGATTTTATAATTCCACATTTTGAAAAAGTCAATCTAGTTAAAATTTCTAAATTCTACATCGATGGAAAACTTCCAAATTTAATGAAATATGTGTTCTATGTAGGTGTCTATCGCTATAGCCAAGGTCTTCCCAGGATCAATGGATGACCATTGACGAAGACCTAGTTTGTAATACTAGGAGGTCCAAGGTGATAATGTCATGAATCACCGAAATAATCACATCTTCCACCCCATCTGGGCTAATTGTAGGCCTATATGTTCCTTCCTAATAGTAGGGTTGGTTTAATGTCTCTAAGACCAATGTGCTCCATTGAATGGTAATATTTTTGATGGAAGCTCCAAAATCTACCAATACGTTTGGGATCTCAACCCTGCTAATTTGTACCGTTAGAATCGCATTTCCTAGGTCTCCATATTTTATAAGCATGATCTTTCCTAAGACATGCTAAATAATCTACCCATCACATGAATGGTTAATGGATCCCAGGTTTTCCTTGTTTTGTTAGAGCAAGACTCTTTGAGAGAGTTTTTTGCATATATCAAGACATCCCTCATAGCCCGTAATAGGGATATTTTGACAAAAAGATTTTTGAATTCCTGCGTAAAATCAAAATCGCTTTCGAGGGTTTGCCTATTCAAGGTTAGCCCTTCAATATATGGAGGAGAAATTAAATGACCTTAATTAGAACAGATTGGGGAGGTGTCTGGTTCATTATGTTTTGGTCTAATTTATCCCCAAATGTCCTCTATTCTCGGGATTTGTATCTTCTACCATCAACTGCTTCATAACAATAGGTGAAGTGGGAGAATTTACTACCTACCCGCATCATAGGTTTATCTCATAAAGTCCTACTCGTATAAATGCTATAATATGGAGGGTTATGATTGTATATTTGAACTCCTTTATTATTAGGATTCAAATTAGGCTAGATAGGAAGATAGGTTCTAAGCACTCGTTTCCCGGAGGCATTAGAGGGTAGTTGAAGCCATCGTCGAGGCACATATTGAGTAAACCGGCGCAGGGAGAGGGTCCATGCTAGTCTCCGATTCCATGAAGGGTTTGAACTTGGCTCGGGGGAACCCATTGTTGCCATGGGGGGATACTAATATTGAGACCACATAAATTTTGGAAAAAAAGGTGAAGATTGAGGACCCATATTAAATTATTAAATATCGAGATGGGTCCCGAAACATACTCCGCATTCATAGTTGGCGGTCGAGGTTTCCATAGTCTTTTATCTCCCATGAAGTACAATTGGTCTACCACATTTTCTTTACTTGCCCCTTGAAAAATCGGCCAAATACCGAGTGCGGAAGGACACAAGTCGGTCGCATGAGTTTGTTCACAGACAGTGTGCTTCCACCGTGTTTAATGGGCATTCCTTCAAAGGATGTTTCTTTTTGCATTGTGAGCGTAATATAGCCATAGTCTTTTCCAACTCCATTTGTTTATGTTTTTCTTGCGCAGTGTACACTTGTGCGTACAATGTACCGGATATTGGTTCTTAGGTTATCTAGTAGGTTTCCAATTTATTCCTTTTGTAACCCCTCCACCAAAAGTTCGATGACCGAATTCCTCTTCCACCTCGCAGCCCCCCGTAAACAATTAATGCAATAGTCACATATAGTGTCGTTATCTTTTTGAAATTTCCCCCTTTCCTACTATGTTCGAAGTTGCAAGGAATCTTCACTAAGTGCTCCGTAGAAGAATGATCGTTCTGAATGTCCTTATCTCAGGTCACTATGACCTGGCCTCCTCAATATGTATTTGAATCGTTCCACACTATCTTCCATGTTACATCCTCTTTCTCTCTGTGAAAACTTAAATATTTCCTCCTTAATGTAACAATATTTATAGCAATCTTGTTATTTCTCCAAGAAGGATTCTTTCATTCCCTCCCATGAGGTAATCATGCTCCCTCCTAAACCCATGAACCACTTCCTAGGGTTTTCCCTTTAGGTATCGTGAAATATTTTAAATTTATGAGCATCACCAATATAATCATATCCTCGACAAACAATTTCAAATTTGAAGAGGAATGTACGTGTCTTCGTGAAGAAAGCCCATGGAAACTAGGCGTAGCCGTTAAAGGGATGGGTCTCACCTGGCATCACCTACAACGTTTCGATTGAAAATAGAAGAATCCAAGGTGTGTTAAATACCCCTCCGCACTCACTTTGGATTTCAAATGGTTCCGAAGCTAGTACGTGGAGTGATCTAACCGTAGGAGGTTTCACCGCACTCCACCTGTCCTTTGGTGACGCGAAATCCTTCAGAATTTTCTCTCCAAATCCAAATTTCTAAATTTGACCACAGAAGGTTTACAAAGACTAGCTTGATCTCGTGGCAATGAAAACCTTTTTGAAGGTTCTTATTCCCAATTAGAATTGTTGAGTTCTTCTCTCGACCCTCTACTTTCTATCTCTTCCCCTTCGTTAATGGCAGGACAGTTCCTCTGTACCGCACTTATTTTTACTTCCTTCGCTATCGAAAGGATTCTCAGTATAATGGATGGCACTCGGTTGCTCCATCATTACTTCCCTTCGACATCATATGAACCCTTACTCCGATGGCACGAGATATTTCCCGATTTAGATTTTTCAATGGTATCCCGAATATTTGTCTTCCTTCCCATATCCTTTCCTTTCTTTGGGGGTCTTTCTTTTCGTCTTCTTATTCATATCCTTGTTCATACAAATTGTGAAGAGGGTTCATCAAAGTAACAAAATTCACTCCGGATGCAGAAAAGAGATAGATAGATTCTCCTGACTAGAGAGTAGGTTAAAAAATATAATAAACTAAAGAAAGGAAAATAAAAGTTCAGACTCAAGTAGTGTAATCAAATACCTCGTCAAGATGAGAAGTTTTCCTTCGCAAAAGAATCAAAAAGCATAAAGCTAGAAACTATGCCTAGACTTATGACAGTGGTAGCAAAATTCCTCCCCCAAGACAAGGGATCAATTCTAAAGAAAACAATAGAAAAAAAGAAAAGAAAATAAATACCACTACGCTCAGACTCGAATTAGGGAAATAAATTCCTCCCCTAAGACGAGATATCGACCCTTAGATCAATTGCATATCCTATTCTTTCACTTGTTAGCCTTCCCACATGAGCCAAAATGTTGGTGTCCGAATGTGAACAATATTCAACCCTTTTTCCACATAAATGATCAACTTGAGGGCATTAGTTATTTCAAGACTAATGGCATAGTATATGCGGGAGAAATCACATGTCCTACTATAGATCACCGCTAAATCCATAAACACGTATCATCGTAATAACATTTAAAATAGATTACAAAATTAAACACATTCGCAACAATTGAATGATTACACTAGAAAAACAAGAACAATCAAACCAAAACATGAAAACAATGAAAATAAAGCAAACACAACACCCGATCGAAGAGTGGGCGCAACTCTCCGATTAGAGCTGCGAAGAGCTCACGAATTATAGGTGAAACAACATGGTGTTGCATTCAATTAATTGAAAAATATACCGTTACAAAATATCTAAGTAATGGGCTTAACTCTCGATTCACAGCCCGCAGCGTCTTCTTTATATAAATCGTTCAAAGAATTCCCGATTTCCTTCAACAACTACATATTTACAATTATACCATTCAAGCTAAAAATGTTCGTAAACCTAATGGTCGAAAGGAAATCATGAAAAGGCCTAAAATTTCATTGGAGTGCAATGGAGTTTTTTGCGTAGTAGCAAAGAAGTAAAAGAAAACTGAATTTTGGAGTTGTTCCATGACTCACAACCCGTAACCTTCTCGCTTTTTCCTAATCTATAAAAACATCGGAGTTAACATTACAAAAAAGAAACTTCCCGGACTAATACTTCATTAATCAAATATCCCATGTAAAGTAGGAGAAAGGTGTTTACCTCGTATGTTTAGGAATAATAATACACAAAGAGATAGAAAGGCAGAAAAGAGGAGAGAAAAGTATACAAATCTTCGTACCCAACAAGAGTGTATGATGGACAGGAACATCCACACCATTTGAACAAGTTGTCTAACTTTTTCTTTATATTATTGAAAATTATTTTATATGCATTTTCATTTGAAAAATTTTAATATATATAGTTGTGCATCTATATTGTACAATTTACCTGTGGAAGATGTTATTGTGGAGGATATTCTAATGGGATTTTAGATACAATGGGAGAGGGAACTACATGAGGTATTGCATGACTCATTTTGTTTTTATATATGAAGTTTTATATTCTCATTCAATTTTAAAACATAAAATTTTAATGTTTATACACATTGTGTATAGGTTCCCCATTCTTCACGGGATAGCATGAGGATCGTAACTTTGGTGGCAGACACTAGATCCATCCGTATTCATGGATGATGCACATGTGTGCAACGTTATATTTGATAGATCTAGTCTTAAATTTACTTCTATATATATTCTTATTTGTGTAGTCATATTTACTTTTCTTTATAACTTGATACTTGTTTCATTATACATTGAACTAGATATATGTTTACTTTTATTGTTCATGTGAGATACAAATTTTGGACATATTTTTCTCTTTTGGATATAACTTTAAACTAAATTTACTTTTATGAAGAATGGTTTTAAATTTTGGATAGTTGAACTATATTTGGCATGTGATCACATGGTGTGATATAATGTTTTGTTTTTAAAACTCAAGTTGTCATTTTATTTTTTAACTATAAAATTCAAATCTAGATGGAAATTTCAAAATAAGAAACACGTGTATATTTTGGATAAGGTTCACACATTTGGCATGTGATCTCATGTTGTGATATAGTTTTTTGTTTTTTAAATTGCATAGTTCAACTACATTTGGCATGTGATCTCATGTTCTTGACATAATTTTTTGTTTTTAAAATCAAGTTCTCATTCTATTTGTTAAAGATAAAATGAATTCAGATGGAAATTTAAAATTACATTTTCACAATGTGTATATTTAGGATAGTTAAACTACATTTGCCATGTGATTGTGGTATAATTTTTTGTTTTTAAAAGTTGTCATTTATAAATGTTAAATTTAAATGAATCTCCGTAGATGGAAATTTCAAATTTCAAACTACAATTATTATGTACATACATGTGTATATTTTGGATAGTTGAACTACATTTGGCATGTAATCACATGTGATATAATGTTTTGTTTTACGATATAATGTTCTCTTTTTTAAATTCAAGTTGTCATTTTGTTTTTTAAATATAAAATGAATCGTAGATGGAAATTTCAAATTAAAGTTTCAAAATGTGTATATTTAGGATGGCTGAAATCCACATTTAAGTATGTGATTGTGATACAATGTTTTGCTTGAACAAAGTTGTCATTTTATAAATGTTAAATATAAAATGAATCTCTAGAAGGAAATTTCAATTACAAACCATGTATGTACATGTGTATATTTTGGATAGTTGAACTACATTTGCATGCAATCACATGTTGTGATATAATGTACAATATAATGTTTTGTTTTTAAAATTCAAGTTTTCATTTTTATTTGTTAAATATAAAATTAATCAGATGGAAATTTCAAATTACATTTTTCACATTATGTATATTTATTTTGGATGGCTGTCTTATACTGAAATGTGATTGTGATATAATGCTTTGTTTTTAGGAAAGTTGTCATTTTATAAATTTGATAAACATATAAAATGAATCTCTTAATGGAAATTTTGAATTAAAAACCATGTATACATGTGTATATTTTGGATAGTTGGTCCACATTCTGCATGTGATTCCTTGTTGTGATATAATGTTTTGTTTTTAAAACTCAAGTTGTCACTATATTTTTTTAAATATAAATGAAATTGTATACTATATCTCGTTAAATATAAGTATCCTAGATGGAAATTTCAAATACAATTTACAAATAAATGTGTATATTTTGGATAGTTGAACTATATTTGGTATGTGTTCAAATGTTGTGAGACATAATGTTTGTTCTTAAACTCAAGTTTCATTTTATTTGTTAAATATAAAATGAATCTAGATGAAAATTTCAAATTACATTCAAGACATACATAAATTGATATGTATGTTGTGAATAAATGGTGTGTGAATGTTATATAATTTTAGGATGTACAACTATTATTTATGGATATTTAAGTACAATACATATCGATGTTTTAAAATCTAAAAACAATCATAAAATGTATAGGTCGTATTAAGTACCATGGCCCCGCGCCATTGTCAAAAACCCATCACAAGTAGCTACAGAGTGGTTCATTTTCGTGCCACTCTCACCGTGGCGTTGACCAATCCATTGGAATCCACCGAGGGTCGCATCCGATAGCCATGAATTTTTGCTCCTCAGAAGCTGATAACATTCATGGGGAGGTTGTTTTTCCTCTAGAGAAGCCCAAGAGTGGAAGAGAGGAAATCCACTATTCTACAACTGTGATAGCCTTTACCGAGGAAAACCAATCCGCTTCCAGGTTATGAGCCCACGATAGAGGAGAGGGAATTTGGTTATGGAATCCTGGACAATGTCTAGACTAGAGATTGGCATGCAGTAGTACCTGGGCCGCTCCCATCATCTATGCGAATTTCTGAAGCCCTCCTCGAATGCCCAACGCCCAAGGAGAATCCATTTGTTAGAGAATACGGGTGCCCGATAGAGGAAGAGGATTAGGTGATGGAAGAAGATGAATGAAATCCATGATTTTCACCTCAGATATACTTCATTGTTTTTATATGGGCCACCGAATATTTTGCATTACAAGATTGGCCATACCTAAGGGGTTGGTTTCCCTCCTCTTTTAAGGCAAAATTTCCAAACTTGGTTTCTCAACACTACCAAGGGCCGGCATATAGGCTAAGCACTACTTGCCATCTACCATTGCCTCTTTCTTTGCTCATTTTTTCGTGTTTTTTATATAGTTTAGCCCAAGTTAAAAGATTCACATGAATATATGTACATAAAAATGATTGAAGTACATATTTGAATATATGTTTAAATGATTGAAGTACAATACATATCGATGTATATATCTAAAAAAATCATAAAATCTTCTAGGTGTTCTTATATGTGTCAAACAATCATAAATTTTAAAATTGCATTCGAACATATATATCTAGTACACAACATTTTTCATTAATGTACAGAAAATCTACTTTCACTGATAGTAAACTAGAAATTACAAAACACATAGCACACATTTTGCATTCAAGAATGAATAAATTATAATTTACTTCTAATAGTGTCTAAACAAAATCGTGCAACTTCACCCCATTATATCAACTATGCTAGATACATATATATGTACATTTTTCAATAATTACATTATGATAAATTGTACTAGAGAATGTATTGAATCATTTAGACCAGGAGCACATAGACATGTGTATGTACACATGTATACCATCTATGTTCATGTACCAAAAAAATGTACATGTGCAAACACTCAAGTATATATAACACAAAATACAATTCAATTTTTAGTTGAGTTCTGGAAGTTCTAAAGATGAATCCAAAGAGAAGAAATTGTTGCGTCTAATAAAAAATCCAATTGAATTCCATCTTCAATGATCCGTTCATGATCGACTTCGACATTTTCCATTTCTTAACTTTTCTTTTTTTTCTTTGATTGGACTTCTATCAACTTTATGCATGTTGCACACACCAAGTGACCGTATTAACAACTTGCGAAATCAGGTTCATAGCCTTGAAAGTAAAACAAAACTTACCTTTATTAGTTTGTTAAAAAATAACCTTTTCATATAATAGAGCCTATGTCATATGTAAACATGACTGGCTATAGTTTTATAATAATTTGATCTTTTCGTTTAGTGCAACGCATAAAATAATACTTCACATTTTCATCATTCGTAGTAGGTGAAACTATTTAAAAAACATCTCTCGCACAAGAAAAAAAATTATGTATTTAAATTTAGATCATAATTAACATGAAAATTTAACTTTAAAATTAACACATGTCTACTTGATTTTATTATCTATTTCTAGATCTCTATCATTTCAAATCAATTGAAATGTTACCTTCTAACAAGATCAGAAATTCGATCACCATCGCATGATATTGTAGTCTCCTTCGATTGTATTTCTTCAAAGTTTGCAACATACATTTACCCTTGTATTTAGTTTTGTATATTGCCAATCTTTTTACATATTTTTTTTGTCACAAATATTATTGATTTCGTGTTGTCTATGAAAACATGGAAAAAATAATATTTTATTTTTATCCAATGCAAACACATTTTTGGATGCCTTGTTTTAATTGAATTTAATTTTCGAGTCCCTTTTATTGTTTCAGAACGTCATCTCCAATCGATATATCTATACTGACCCCAATACGCCAAAAAAACATATATGGAAAATTCAAAGAAGAATATAAATATGATATCAAAATAGCATCAAAGATATAATCATTGTGATAAATGTATTGTTTAAAATTATAAATCTAATAAAAATTAAATTGAATTTACATTTGTACTTATCTGATCGGTTAGGCCCATGGCTTGGTGCAATGATGTGCCATTGAACAACTTGTTCAAATTCGAGACAATTCAGTTGAAGAGTGGTCCATTTTATATCTTTTAAGTGCTCGTTTTATGCATGCCCTTGCACCGCCATGTTCTCATTTTCCATGACACAACTCTTAAAGAAATCTCAAAGAAAGAATGTTTAAAAATAGTTTTTCATATGAAGACGACACAACCAAAATAATGATCTTTAAGATTTGAAATTGACCTTGCATCCATCCAACCATACTAAATGTTCATTGAATTTTATTCCACGACTTTTCAAGGAGTCATAAATCTTTTAAATAGTGTTTTTCATGCAAAATATGTATCATGTAACGATTATCACTAATATAAAAGTGATATTCTTTAATAACATGCCGATTTTCACCGGGTTCTTTTTATATGATAACAAATTTGTTCATCATGTCTATATTGAACATGGGTGAGAATGGAGACTTGGTAAAAATGATAGTATTCACTCTAAATTCTTTTTGTGGAACAAATGCGTAGTTTTTAAAATCAACTATTGACAAAATGGTCCCTAGTGGAAAAATTCATGGGATTTTTTGAATTTCAAGTCCCGCCATCGAGTCAGAAGGGGAATGGTTGGTGTGTTTATAAATTTTTGCCTCAAACTTTCTCAAAAAAACTATCGAAAAATTTATTCTTATTGTAAATCAATTCTTTTTAGCACTTGAACCTTGAATCGATGTATGGATATATTCATATCTCTTCCATTTCACTTAATGTTGGACAATGATTGATCATTTAGATCAAGATTTATATTTGTTTTTTACCCTAGTCAAATTTCCACAATCATCACATTTTTTTACCACCAACGTATTTCTTTTGGTAAAATAATTCATGGCTTTCTCTTTCACATAGAATTTGAGATATGAAATCATGGATAGTGGAAGGTGGGGGTGAATTTTTCCAAATGTATTACCAAATTAAGTAATATACTATAATATAGCCGAAATTCCACATGATAACCGTTAGGGTCCTATAAATATAGGATTCATACTTGAATTGAATTTTTGATAGTCTTGTAAAAGATAATAATAACCTTGATTTTTGCAAGTTGTTTTCCTATATTTGAAAATAATAAAAATAAAAAAGAAAAAATCAAAAATCAAAGGAGGGTAAAATGTCCTAAAAGAAAGACTGAAAGGACTTAAGAAATATAGACCCCAAAATAAAAACATGAAAATAAGACGTGAAAGTGAGCAAGTCCAAAATGCCACTACTTTTTTACTTTTTGCAAATGATTATGGCAAAGTGTCAATAAATGTCATAATCCATGATAATTTTAAACCGTTTTGACCTTAACATTTCATGTTTTCAATTTCATGTTTTAGATAGTGAATAAAGATTTGCCAAAATGCTTTAATCCCGACAAATCAAAAGAGATAGGTAGAGAAAAATTAGGAGCTCAACAATTTAATCTCGAGCCCTCGAATGAAATAAGGTAGATTTAGATATTTTATGCTTTAAAAGAATAATTCTTTCAAGGTCGTTAAGCCTAAATTCACTCGCAAAATGAAGAAAAATGTTAGAATAAATGGGTAGGTAGAAAGTATGGAGAAAGTGAAGGTAATGATCATCGGGAAAAATCACTAATTTCCCCTCCCCTATAAGTATTTAATATTCTAAAATATCAGTCAAATGTGCCTCGTATCATTTTCCGACTTTTGTTGGACTGACCCAAGGCTCGATGACCTGTTAGAAGAAATATGTTCTTATGCTAAATCCCATTTATCATTATTCATCCCTCATCTGCATATTATAACCCTTTTCATAAGTAAAGACTCATTATTACTTAATGAAGCATAAAAACCCATCTAATTAACCTCAGACATATAAAAAACCGTAAAAAATACTTTATCCTAAGTATTGGTGAAATGAGGAAAATGGATAAGGCTTTACTCTCTTACACTTTTACTTAGTGAGTTTTATGTATTTTTTGTTACAATCCATTCCCATTTCATATTAAATTTTAGCCTAATTTATTAAATCCTTAAATAAAAACTCCTTATCCTACTTATCTAATTCCCTATATCTAAATACCCTTAAAAAACCACTATTACAAAGATCTTGGACCAAAGCATATCCACATGTCAAAAATAAACCCAAAGAATGGCCCTTTTATACTCTTAAAAAATACCTTTAAATAAATATCCCGCCCCTATGGTTATTAAACCATTCAATAGGTTTAATATTATATAAATAAAATAAAAGTTGTGCCTAGTATGTTTATTCCTGCATATCCTATGTATTTTGAAATAAAGACACCACCCCTACATCAACGCTTAGCCTCAATTTTCAAAAGATATTTAATCATTTCATAAGTTTCAAAAACTTAAACTCTGATGACCATGGGCAAGTCCGCCTTTGCTATGCCTTTAGTAAAATCATCCCTGCTGTACAATTTTTGCCAAGGTTTTACCGAATAGAACTAAGGTTTGTTTTCCATAGAACTTAAGCCGTTACCTTTTCATTTCATCCCCACTATGTAAACCTCAAGCTCTAAATAGATTAACCCATTGTATACTTAATCAACCTTTTAACACTTAGCATATATTGACCTCGGTCCCACCATTCCTTTGACTGCACTTTTCAGACAGATCTCGACCCTTCACGCCCGAGAAAGACAAGATCCCACGGCTCTAAAACCATATGCGTGCATAAAGTAAATGGTCCCAACCTAAATTAGATGTGAAATGGGTGGCATTTCATTTCGCCCTCCGCAACATGTCAACATTTTATTTGATAGCATCGATTATAGTTAAAACAACTTACCACTTGAAATCAATTTGAGAACTACCTCCAAGTATTTTATTTAAATATAAAACACGGCCACATTAATAAGTCCGCATTCAATGCAAGAAAACATGAATAAACTAAAGTATAAAACGTTTGTATAATAATTTTTAAGGTTTACTATCCTTTCTCCAACTCCAGTAGGCTTCCTAACTATGTTAAAGCTTTTGATTGCCGATTTGTCCAATGTAAACTCCAAATTGACTAGAAATCCCCCATCACATCAAAGAAAGCTATTTTTCCGCCTCCAAATAGCCGCTAAAGACTTCAAAATCGACCATACATCCGCAAGCCCTTTCAACCACCTTAATTCCTACATCTCAAGGTATTTTTCCAAACTTGGTGGTTGTAATCTACCTAAACCTTGTAGGAATATAACCAAGCTTAAGAGATTTCACATAACCAACTTGTCAAAAATACCAAAAGAGCGGCCCTTTGCCATCTTTTTCCATAAAACCCTATTTTCAACCTTGTATTTTGAATCAAATTCCCCAGCTTTTCAAAGCTTAAGGATCAAATTCAAATATCTAAAGGGTTAAACTTCTTAATATACCCTAAAAACTCCTTTTTTCAATCAAACCAACTCAGAAACACTTGTTTTCTATTTTATCCAGCTTTTCATCCTTCGATAAACCTAATTGAGCATAAAAATCAAAACAAACTATCCTTAGCCTAAATTGCTAAATTACCTCTCCGTTAAAAATAAAAACTCCCGCAAGCAATCTAATCTTGCGTAGTTACATAAAAAATTCTAAAAATAGAGTGCTAAACCTCCACAAAGAGATCTCATTCCACAAATCTTTCAAAATCCTTTCAATCACCTCCTCATAGACCTCTCGTTTCATTAACAAATTGTTTGATTTTTTGTGCTATTATCAATAAGAAATTGGCCAACAATTTCAATACTAGTTGACAAAATTATTTGCTTCAAATTTTCATATTTTTAACTCAAAAGCTTCATTCAACAAATAGTTTGTATACAAAGAAATAATAGAATCAATTCAAAGAGAGATCGAATGATGAAATGTGCATATATTTAATGATAAAAGTGAAATCAGAATTCAAAATGATAGAAAAACAAAACAAGCCAAAGAGCATCGTAGTTAAATTGTATCAAGTAAAGTCGAGTAAAGTTAAACAAAGTTACATAGATGTCAAGGTAAAATAGTAAAAGTAAAAATAGACGCACATCAAGGAAGAGATGAAAATAATTTCACCAACAATGAAATTTATCCAAAGTGAAAGTAAAAATAGTTAAAAGAACAAAAAGGGTTAAAATATGAAATGGAGCAAGAAGGAACTTTTTTCCATAAATTTCCTCAGTTACCACGTGCGTAAACAATTGAGAAAAATCCAAGCTAAATTTTGAAAAGAAGTTGTGTTTATGTTCTCAAGTTTTCCAAATACAAAAACTTATCTCACTTTGTGCACGAAAGGCATAATGAGAGATACATGTGCATATTTATTGTACCTAATTTTCAAACTTTGTAAAACTCTATTTTACACATCTTTTTAAAGAGCCTATTGTGAAATGAGAGCAGAATTTGTGTAGAATGAGAGAGGTTTATCTCAACAACATATTTATCTACAATAAAATATTTCTTACACTTTTTACAAATATATTTCGGATTGAGAAATATAAAGGTATCATTGGACCCAAAGTTTGCGTAATTGCCGGAGTAGAATGCACAAAGAAAGGAGACAACATTAGGTGACTTGATGCTTCATCATCAACTAAGAGTTGAGATCTAATTTGAATTCTCCTCTTTGTCATCACCTACCCATAAAAATAGTGCCAAACATGTATTAGTTTTGAGTGTCCTTTACTAAGTTCTATTTATGTAAAACAGCTTGAGATATTTGTAAACCAATCTTGATATTTTTTCAAGATATTATAGTTTAGAAATTTTATAAATACTTTACCCTTCAAGTATTTTGGGTGGAATAAACTTGCCGGATTTACTATAGACATTTTTTGAACATTGAGGTTATTGTGTCTTTGAATTCGAAGTAGTGCATTGGACAAGCCGACTAGCATCATAATTCGGGATCCCTATGATAAGTCAAGGATGGAAGTACTTACCACGCAATACTCTTTCCCTTTCTAAGTTTCATGCATTAATTTTATATGTGTATCTATTCAATGTGTAACTAGGGAGTATTACTAACAGATTAGTCAATTTCTCCCTATATTTAACTAGTTTCCATTTTAATTTTTTTCTTCGATTTTTCAAGCAAGGAACCCTTAATTGCTCTTTCTCTCATTTGACCTCTCGCCTTCTACTTCCATTTTCCGGATCAAAGGATCCTTAAGTGCCCTTTATCCCGATCATACCACCTCATAGAAAACAATTTCAAATCGAGGCTATCTATCTTCCTCTAAATATATTTGTACTCCTTGCAATTGATTTCTAGTGTCGCTAGTTTGATTTAGACCTATGTAGCCCAATGGACAAGTTGATTTCTCTCTATTTTACCTCCAAGTGATTTTTTCCCACCAAACCCTTTAAAACGAAACAAAATTTTACTTTCATAACTAGCCGAATATTATAAAACAAAACAAAGCTAAACTTTAAAGAGAGCCCTCTTTGAACCTCTAGGAAGCTAGATCCTAGAGTTTGAAGTAGGTTTGTGGTTACCTCATGAGTTCTCTGAACCTAGAGGAATTATTGAGTGATAACATAATGGTGACTCCACCTCGGGCGACTCCACATCAATTCACAATTAAGACTCCACTAGAGGAATGAACCCGAAATAACAACAGGAAGGATCAGCTTTCAACTTGGATCTTAATCCAAGCATTATGTTCTTCTCATTGAGAAAAATTTTCAATATGGT
Organism: Pinus albicaulis; assembly: GCA_034641835.2. Taxonomy (NCBI): domain Eukaryota; kingdom Viridiplantae; phylum Streptophyta; class Pinopsida; order Pinales; family Pinaceae; genus Pinus; species Pinus albicaulis. The sequence continues at coordinate 1,066,753,242 of CM076574.1, read as the reverse complement.
ATTGTATTTTATATAAAGACTGAACTTGGTTGTATAGATGCAATTACCCTTCTTTATTACTAATTTACAAGATGAGCCAAGAATAAAATGTACTCCCATGAGAAGAGATCACATTAACTGATTTCCACGTAAACTACCAAAGGTAAATTGGGGATAAAAATATGCCCATGTTTCAAGATGAGAATATTGATGATCCTTTGTTACATCTCATTAAATTTAATATACACTTCATCGAGATCAAGGTGATTTTGACATGAGGATTGCCTCAAGAAATATCATGGCAAACTCTTAGAAGGAAAAACAAGGGAATGGTATGAAGCTCTCTGCAAACCCGCTAGTTTATTTTCTTTAAAGGATTTTCACAAGGCATTTTATGATCATTACAAAGAAGATTTTCCATCTTTATCATTAGCTGAAAATTGTTATGATCAAGCTAAATATTCATACATTACCTTAAAAATATTGATGAATATTTTGGAAATTAGTATCCCAACATTTATTAGAAGAAGTCCATAACTTTCATTCTCAAGTTAAATGTCATAATAATCAAGATATTCGAAACAAAGATGAAAGGACTGGGGAGGAGAATCAAGATCCACAAAGCCCCTCTCCGTAGTGAAAAATGATGTTTCTTATGATGTTTTGAATGAAGTAAAGAAAATATTCAATCTTCATGATCAATTTTTGCATAAGAGATTGTTATTCAAATCTAGGAATTCAGATTCTCACCTCCTCACCAAAGAAGAAATAAATTTTCTCTAAACATGCGAGACTATCCTCAAAATATTTACATAATGAAGAAATTGTTTCTCACTTATTATAATGTTGATGAATGTAATAAAGTTTTTATCCATGAAGAGACAAGAGAATAGAAGGATACTGTGTTGTTTTACCTTCCCAAAGAGGCCTGTTGCTGATAGTACCCTATTGCTAAAATGATGACTTTCAAAGAAATGCAACTAATCAATCATATATCAGATTAATAGAAAAGCAATATACCGATATAATGTGTATAATTGATAACATTCCATCTTTTGAAGATTTTCCTAAGTATGATCAAGATAATGATAATTATGTTCTCCAAATTCAAGCTAACTTCACAAAACAATCACTAGCTATTTTGTGGATGAGTTAATAGAACTTCTACTTTGATAAATATTTTCTAATACGTTCTTCTCATTTTGAAATAAATAAAATTTTCCAAATTAAAATGATATGTTCTTAGATAATTTCAAAATTATGAAAATGAAATTAAACTTTTTACATTCAAATCTTACTTGTAATTTTAAGATCCCAAAGAATTTTTCAAAAATATTCCTTCTCCAAAGCAAAAGGAAATTGTACTACCTTTTTGAATTAATAAAATACTGAGGATGATTATTCTTTCAAACACAAAATCGAAGAAATAGTTTTAAAGGTTTAATATTCAATACAACCGAGAAACTAGTCAATGAAGGCCTAAGCACAAATCATACACATGCTTTTGATGATCTTATAGAAAATTATATGGAGACTATTTTTGAATAAGTCTCAGAAAATATTTATCTATGAGGATCAAATATATCAAGAATTACTATTTCACATCATACCATTGATTATGAAGACACATGATCAAGTTATACTTCCAAGTTTGATGACAAGCACCAAGTTATCCATTTATTTCTGGCTGCCTACTTGAATCACTATTGGAATTTTTGTATTACCCGATTCAAAAAAATTAAGCCGCAGATTAGAGTAGGTAGATGAATGGGGAAATAAGCGAAACTCGAGCATTTTTTTCCAAGAGTCTGCCAAATAGGTTCGAAATAATTCATTAAGATTTAAAGCCTGTGAGAAGGTCCTAAAGATATTTAATATCTATCAGTTTGGCTTGAGAATTGTAGTATGTTCTTTTAGTTCCGCATTAGATTTTAGTTTGCGTAAAAATTATTAAATTCAAACTTCAAGAGTTTCAAATTACGTATATTTTATAACAAAGTAAAATGCATGTTTTGGATCGGCTCAAAGGATCATGCTACTAGTCGATGGTGTTCTTTTGACATCTCATAATGAGGTGCCATCCCCATGTGAAGCCGTTGTTAGGGTCCTATAAATATAGGATTCATAATTTTGAATTGACTTTTCGATACTCTTGTGAAATATGTACATACCTTGCCGTCATAAAGTTTTTTTCCCATATTTTGAAAATAATAAAATAAAAGATCAAAATATCAAAAATATGGTAAAAATTCCTAAAAAGAAATATCAAAGGACTTAAACAATATAGACCCCAAAAGAAAAATTATGAAAAATAACAAAAATGAAAGTGAGAAATTCAAATTCATCAATTTTTACTCTTTTTCAAATGATTATGCGCAGTGTTGATAAATGCCATAATCCATGATAAGTTAAATTGTTTAATCTTAACTTGTCATGTTTTCAATTTCGTGTTTTAGATAGTGAATAAAGATTTTTCAGAGAGTTTAATCATGACAAGTCAAGAGATGGGTAGAGAAAAATGAGGAGTCAAATATTTTAACTGAGTTCCCTTGGATGAAATAAGGTATATTTATATGGTTTATGCTTTAAAATAATAAATGTTTCAATGCTTTTAATCCCAAATGCACCGTAAAGTGAAGAAAAAAATGTTAGAATAAGGCCTGCAGGTAGAAAAGCAAAGGAGAAAGCATGTAATAATGATTGAATGAAAAATCACTAATTTCCTCCCTATAAGTATCTGCTAAAAGATTTCAAACTATCGGGCCAAACAAAGCATTTCTCCCACTTTGTTGACCGAATCATGGCTCCATGATCGGTTAGTTGAAAATATTGAGTTCTTAAGGTTAAATCTCCATTTATCACTATTCATCCTCATTCATACATTATAACTCCTTTTCATAAGTAAAAGACTCATTATTACGGTATTTGAAGCATAAAAACCCATCTAATGTCGCAAAAACATACAAAACCCTCAAAAAATACTTTATCCTCAAGTATTCATAAACAGATGAAAAATGAGCCAGGCTTTACTCTTACACTTTACTTAGTGAGTTTTATGTATTTTTGCTTACATTCCATTCCCCTTTCATATTAAATTTTAACCTATTTTATTAAATCCTTAAAATAAAAACTTATCCTATTTATCTAATTTCGTATTCAAATACCCCTAAAAACCCACTATTACAAAGATTTTAACTAAAGTTATTATCCACACAGTAAAATAAAACCCAACTAAAATGCGCTTTGGTCTAAAACTACCTTTAAAGAACATCCCACCCCCTATGGTTATTAAACCATTCAATACTATATAAATAAAATAAAATGTGGTGCTTCATATGTTTATTCGGGCATATCCTATGTATTTTTGAAATAAATACACCACCTCGCACACGGGGTCAGCTAGCCCAAGTTTTTGAACGACATTTAATCATTTCATAAGGTTCACTTAGACTCATCGACCATGCAAAAGTTCGCCCTTTTGCTATGCCTTTATAAATCATTCGTGTAATTTTTAACCCAAGGTTCTACTCCAATAAAAATAAGTTTTGGTTTCCAGAACTTAATCCGTTACCTCTTCATTTCATCCCCACTATAAAGCCTCAAGCTTTACATAGATTAACACATGGTATACTTAATCCACATTTTAACACCCGTATATATCGACTTCCGGTCCCACCATTCCTTTGAACGCAATTTTCTCGTATAGATTCGGACCCTTCGCACCCGAGCACAAGATCCACAGCCTCTAAAAAAACCATATTGTGCGCACAGTAAATTGTCGTCCCAAACTCCACCTGACGCGAAATGGCCGTATTTCCCATTCTACCCTCCACAATGTGTTAGCAATTCATTTGATCGCGTCTCATTAGAGTTAAAATCTCTTACCACTCGTAAAGAAACGTAATAACCAAGCTGGTATCATTTTCAAATATGAAACCACCAATTCCTCACTAATTAAGCCTCCATTCAATGCAAGAAAACATGAATAAACCAAAGCATAAAACCTTCGATAAAGGTTAATTTTAACATTTATTCATCCACTTCAAATCCCAAAAGATCTCTCCCGATTGTGTTGAAGCCTCGTGATTTCCACTTATCCTATAGAAACTCCAACACTCCGTAAATCCCCCCATTGAAGACTAAAGCTATTTTTGCTGCTCAGCCTAGTCGCTAAAAAACCTTCAAAATCAACCATAAGCATCCACAAACCTTTTTCAACCACCAAATACGTACATATTAACATATTTTCCAACAATTTGAAGCTTTCAAATTCAATTCTAAAATCCTTCTATAATAGAACTAGGCCTTTAATTAGAGATTTCACCGAACCAATTTCCTAAAAACACCAAAAAAAGAGGCCAAGTCCTAGCCAATTTTTTTCCGTAAAACCTCATTTTCAACCATGAGCCTTTTTGAAGCCAAATTTCAATTTTTCAAAGCTTAAGGATTAAATTCAAAGACCTAAAGGATTAAAAATTTTGAATATACCCTAGAAACCTTTTTTTCAATCAAACCAACCTTAAAACCTCGTTTTTTTTATTATCTAAGTTTTCACCCATTGATAGACCTGATTGAGAATAAAAATCTAAAAGAAACTATCCTTAGCCTAAATTGCTAAATTACCTCTCTCGTTAAAAATAAAAAATCGTGCAAAGAGTCTAATTTTGTAGTAGTTACCTAAAAAATGCCTAAAAAACAGAAAGTTAAACATGCAAGTAGATAGATCTCATTCCACAACTTCAAAAGCCTTCAATCACCTCCTCGTTAGTATTCTGTTTCATTAACAATTTTTTTTATTTCGTAGGTTATTATTAGAATAAGAAATTTGGCCAGCAATTTAAATACTAGTTGACAAAATTGTTTGCTCCAATTTCTCATATTTGAATCCAAAGCTTCATTCAAAAAATAGTTTTTATACAAAGAAAGAATAAAATCAAGTCGTAGAGAGATAAGAATTATGAAATGTGCACAAAGGAATGGTAAAAGTGAAATTAGAATTCTAAAATGACAATGAAAGCAAAAACAATCAAAGAGCATCAAATTTAAAGTGTATCGTATAAAAGTTAGAGCGGAAAGTAAAAAAAGCTACAAGAGTAATCAAAGTAAAATAGTAAAAGTAAAAATAGAGGTACTAATTGTTAAATAGAGATGATAATACTTTCACCAACAATGAAATTTATCCAAAGTGAAAGTAAAAAACGGTTAAAAGAACAAAAAGGTTAAAAGATGAAAATAGAGCAAGAAGGAACATTTTTGGCAGTAAATTTCCCTGCTTAAGTAATTGTTTTGTAGAAACTATCAGACCAATCCAAGATGAATTTTGAAAACTGAAAGAGATTTTATGTTTCATATTTCCAACTAAAAAATTTATCTAATTTGCACAGTATTGCTGCACGAGAGATACATGTGCATTCCCATAACCTATTTTTCGACTCTATAAAACTCTATTTTAGCACATCCTTTTGCAGCCTATAAGGAATGTACTGGAGCAGAATTTTTAGGGACCTAAGAGATATTTATCTCAATAATATTTTTATCTACAATAAAGTCTTTCACTTTTTACAAATCTATTTCGGATCGAGAAATACAAAGGTATCATCGACCCAAAGTTTGCGAATTGCTAGAGCAAGTATCACACAAAGAAAGGAGATAGTTAGTGACTTGGCGGCTTTATCAACTAAGACTTGAGATCAAATTCGAATTATCCTCTTTGTCATCAGCTATCCATAAAAATAGTGCCAAATAGATGCATTACTTTTAAGTGTTCTTTAATTAGGTTCTATTTATGTAAACATTTGGAGATATTTGTAAACCAATCTTGATATTTTTTCAAGATATTCAAGTTTAGAATTTGTATAAATACTTCACTCTTTGAAGTATTTTTAGGTGGAATAAAATTTCTATATTTACTATAGACATTTTTGTTGAACATTGGAGGCGATTGTGTGTTTGAATTTGAAGTAGCATACCGGACAAGCTCACCGGCATCATAATTTAGGATCCCTATGTAAGTCACAGAGTGAAGCACTTCCTACTTGTCACTATTTCCTTTTCTAAGCTTCATGCATTCATTTTATGTTTCTTCTATCCGAACGTGTAACTAGGAGTACAGCCACAGATTGCATTCAAGTGTTCCCATCTAACTAGTTTCCACTTTAATGTTTTCTTCTAGTTTCCGGTGTAAGGAACCCTGCTCCTCTACCGTTTGACCTCTCAGCTTTTCTACTTCACTCCTTTTCGGATCAAAAAGATCCTTAAGTGCCCTTTATCCCGAATTATACCACCTCACAAAAAAACACTTTCCCCAAATCTCTCGAGGGTTATCTATCTTGCCCCGAATATATTTATACATTTTTGGCCTTGATTTCTAGTGTCGTTAGTTTGATTTAAACTCCATACCCCAATGGACAAGCAGATTTCTCTCTATTTTACCTCCAAGTTATTTTTTCCCACCGAACCCTTTAAACCAAAACCAAATTGTACTTTCATAACTAACCTAATTATAAAACAAAGCAAAGTTAAACTCTACCCAGAGAGCCCTCTCGAACCCTAGGAAGGCTAGATCCTAGAGTTTGAAGTAGGTTTTTGGTTACCTCGGTGAGTTTTCTCTGAACCCGGAGAAATTATTGAGTGATAACAATAACAAAAACAAGTGTCGCATACAGTGATAGGTTTTATATACCATGGTTTTTGTTGCACAAAATAAGTGATTGGAGACAGAATTTCACGATTCTCTTTCTTGAAATTGTGAAACAACTTTATCTAAGTGGTGTCCAATAAAGGTATTGGATGTTCTTCATACTGATTTGTGCCATTATTCTTCGCATCACATCCTCGATTTTGGTGAAACACGTGAATTTTTTCAACCAATATTCATAAGGATATTTTTTTTAACATTTTCTCCAAGTCTATATTTGGCTTTGTTTCCTACAAATATCTATCCAACAAGCTAGGTTCATATCATTTACATCTATTTCTACAACCGAAATTTCGATGTTGTGCAATGTTTTTCATGAGGTTCCTAATGACTGCGTTTACATATTTTACCAAGCGATTCTCTTTAGTCATCGATGAGACTCTTCCATATGTATTGCTCTACATGCATCTCAATCACTTTTCTTTCTAGATCTTCTAATTGAATTTAGAGAACTATTTATATTTTGTATTATATTTTTCCTCCATTTTTTTGATATTTTGTTGATTTTCGAATACCCAATAAAGTTGTAGCTTCTTTTTAATTTTTCTTGATGTTAAGAGACCTTTCATAAATTAGGCTTAAATTTCCACAATTTCATATTTGATGAACGAATCAATAATACGATAAACACAATATTGTATAACATGGTCAGCTTTTTTATATCCATATGTGTGAGTGTCAACATTTTTCTAACATCTCATCATCGATATTGGATTCATCCGTACATATTAGAATAAAATGTACATAATAAGTTTACATATTCAATAAATAACTAAATTAATAAATATGTATAATTTCAATAATACACATATGTTTAGCATATATATATATATATATATATATATATATATATATATATATATATATATATATATACCCTGCGTATCGAATTTCTTCACTTAAATTTCTTTCAACATTTTTCACCATCTTCAATCATTTGCCCAATATCTCTTTCATTTTCTCTTTCAAAATTTTGTATCTCATCATCAATGTTTTGACGAATATCTCTATTTGTTTACATTGCAAAATATTTTTTTAAATTAGTTCATCAAATAAAAATCAAGTTTTGGAAAATTTTAAAATATCAAATTTATATTATTTACATTTACATACTTGCTTCAAATTCTAGTTGAGGGCTTCATTTTACCATTCAATATTGCAAAGATTATTCTCCCTTTTTTTTGGATATTCTCTCCCTTTTTCTCTACATTCCTCAAGGTCTCTTATTTGATTATATTTTCTCTTGCAATTGCCTGATTTCCATGATAATTGAGTATGAAGCTCAAAAAAATTCCTTCAAAAATTTAGACAAAAACTCAATTAAAAAGGCATCACAAAAAATTTAATTTTAAAAGAACTCATTTTAAAATTTGCACAAAAGTCATACTTCAACCCAAAACACTTACTTAAAAAAATTCGAGGAAAAAATGCTATTCTTCAAAAATAAAATGAATCTCAAAATATTTCCTTCAAAGTCATTTTAAAAAACCAACATAAAAGATTTATTTAACCCAAAACACGTACTCTAAAAATATTTCTACCTTAAAAATACCTAAAAAAATGTCCATTGAAAAATTAAGTCAACCTCTTAAAAAATGCCACTTTAAAAAATACCCCAAAAAAATGCCTTTTGAAAATTAAGCCTCCAAAAAACTCCTAGAAAAATAAGTTCACCTCCAAACAATGTCCTTTGAAAATTAAGCCCAAAAAGCCTTTAAAAAATATCACTTTAAAAAAATAACTCCAAAAAATGTCATTTAAATATTAAGCCTAAAAAGAATACTTTGAAAAATAATCCAAAAAAAGTATGTCTTTTAAAAATTAGGCCCAAAATCCTCTAAAAAGAAAATACCTCAAAAAAATGTCCTTTGATAATTAAGCTAAAAATCATGTAAAAAAATATCACATACCTCCAAAAAAATGTCCTTTGAATATTAAGTCAAAAAGAGTCATTTGAAAATTAAGCCCAAAAAAGGTCATTTGCAAAATCAGCCCAAAAGAAGAAATGTGAGAAATAATGTGAAAATAATGTACGCGAAATTTTTTTTGATTCTGGCCTTTCATCGGGAATTTTCTAGTCGACGTAAGCCGATTAAAATTTCTATGAACTTTTGTAAAAACTTTAGCCGAACATTTGTCACGTTAGAATTGGTGGGTCGTCCTATTGTAAAATACCCTCGCCAAAAAAAACACATCTCGCAATTACACTACAACACTGAACACATTTCTTCAACTTTGGACCGATTAAACTCCATGAAAAATTATGATTTAACCGTCGAAACCAAGCAAGACAACCATTTGCGTAATTCAATCTACTTTCAGAAATATAACTTTTAAGGTACTTTCTTCATAAATATTTACTACTTTTAATTAATTTTGTAATAAATTGGGTGCAAACAATTTCTCGAAGGTCATTATGATTTAGTGAAATCAATATATTGTATCGTCTAAAATACACCGTAAAAAATTTGAAAAATTTATGGTGCATTACATTGGTCCGTCATCCGTAATGGGTAGTTTTTAGATTTTTAGTTCGTAAATCTCATATTGAGAAATTCTAGCAGCCGAAACATATTCAAAATATGTAGTTTTTTCATATTGGAACAAGCCTTAAATTCTATTAATTATGATATGCATCAGCTTGGTTTCGTAAATATAATGAAACCAAAGTAGACTTTGTCTACATTGTTGAAACACATTTAGTTTCTCAAAAACACAAAAGTTTTCAAAGAATACGCCAATGCTTTTGAACAAGGACCTTTTATGAATCCTTTGATTGTTGAAGAACACACACTTAAGGAAATGTTAAATTGACATACCAAATGTGTATAAAAAGAATTCCAAAAAATAAGTAATAAAAAACTAATAAAATTTCTACAACTTATATTTTTATCGTAAAATGAAATTCTAAACAAAAATTGTTTTTCTTTACAGAAAAGTTAAATATTTTTTCCCAAAGAAAATATAAGTTAACCCAATCTCTCATTTTAACCCACCCAATATCATACATTTTATGATGAATGAGAGGAGACTGATTCCCTATGACAAATTTGAATCACAAAAAAACATTTGTTATAGAAAGACAAAAGGTGTTTTCCGTTCATGTGCATTGATGTAAATTTTAGTTCAAATTATAATATTGTTGATGTCAATATATTAAAATAAAACATACCGAAGGGAAATTTTGTTCACGTTCCTAATATCCATGCATATCTACACAACCAAAAAGAGTTATATATATGACTGCCAATATATTTATGGAAAATATAAAAGAGAAACTGATATTAGGGTCGACTTTCATAGCCAGCATCTGTTATTTACAATATATTATCTATCATCAAAGTTATATCATTTAAAAAACAGGAATGGAGATTTACGCCTGTATTTTTCTTTAATAACATAAGAAATATAAATAGCCATATATCGAATAATCCAGACACAGATCCATGCAAATATAACCTACAACTACTAATATGAATATTGATCTAAAACATTCATAATGTAAAAGTCTGATGGGAGAGAAACAATATTGAACATAAGAGGAGAGGTGTTCTCGTTACATGATAAGAAATCGTGAGAATGAATCAAATTTCCCTATATACATGCCTTTACAATTGAATACCGACCTCATTCTTATAATATTTAGTGGATCTATAAAGAGCCAGCATATATAATATCGTGTATGAATACACATTGTTTGTCACAAGACTCACAAAGAGCATGGTTCAACCATATTTGGACTACAAGATCAATCCATGAATAGTAGAATCAGGAAAGTTTTCATAATAGGTGTCACATAATGAAGGCGTACCAGCCGAGCATGTTGCTCCACGCATATATGAACTAGAAATCCACTCCTGGAAGAAAAAAAAGTAGATGGTGCGAGAAAAAGTTGAGAGGTCCTTCACCATCAATGTTATGTTCCTTCTTACAGGTATGAATAATATGATAGAGGAGAGGAGTTCCAGCACGCCTACCTATTAAAACAATGACATATTTCTGATGATTTGAGCACCTTCAACTTTTTCAAGCTAACCTGTGAACAGGTGCAAAAAGCCCCAAAATCCTTTAGTCAGTTAAACTTAGAGCGACGCATCTTCCCGCCGCGTACCTTTGCTGCCTCAAGGATCAAGTTTTGTTAATATCCTACGAGCCTTTGTCATTTTCCGCTTAGATATTGCAAGAAACGTTAAACAAAAAATAACACCCCTTTCTCTGTAAGTTTTGAGATACGCTCACATCCAGCTCCTTTTCGCGTGCCTTCCATGTTAGCAACGAAATGCTGGTGGGTTTGTAAGGGAACCATCAAATCTCATATCAATGTAGTCAATGGAAGAAACAGTTAGCGCTGAAATTTGTGTGCACTTAAATTCAAATTTAAATTTGAAGGAGTTCATGACTTGAATAACATTAATGTTGCCATAGTAGATCACTGACCTTATAGATGTATACGTTGTTAAGGCATCATGTGCATCATGGTTCTCACGACAAAGATCAGTTTTTTGGATGTCTCTCGAAGCCACCAGAAATACCTCATAGGTGTTTTTCACGGGTGTATTAAAAATATGATCGCTGGATGGATGGCCATCGAGCACGATCACCTTTCTTACGCAATAAATATGGCTTGGCAGATGCCCATAGTCAATCACTAACCCAATGATTGGCTTAGTGGGTGGTTGTTAATATTTTTCAATTTTGATACTCAGAAAACTGAATGTTGATGTCTTCTCATAGGTTACTGATAAAGGAACTGTCGGTGCCAATAAAATCTAGGTCTCCCAAGGAAGAAATTGGGATGATACTCTCTCCCTTCTCCAAGTACCCAAAATAGAAGTGCATGCAACACAACAAGCATTCTTTGAAGCTATCGCTTACGAAGTAATAAATTGATTTTTAAGCTAACATATAATCACATTAGTAAATGTAACATATAATCACATTAGTAAATGTAGTTCATACAAGTGAAAGATTTATATAAAACACATATACAACTATAACTACATGAACCTCTTCATTATGATGATTATTGATATTGAATATTACCACTATTATTAATTAATAATATTATTTTTATTCTTAATTAAATATAATAATATTATTAATTAAAAAAATATTAATAATAATATTAATTAATTATTTAATTATAATAATTAATTAATTCATTAAATATTTTAAATACATTAATTAATTAATTATTAATAATAATATTATGTATCAATTTTTTTGGTGAAAATTATATTTTAGTAAATTGTTTCGATGCGTTTTGAACCAGCCAATGTGGTTCATCATCACGACAAGATAAGAAATTCAATCTAGGACTCACTTAAAACAAGTCCCTCCGCACTATTCAGAAGTTCGTTTAGATTGGTTAAGGACCCGAATTACGCCAATGAGGGTAAGGATGTTTACTTGATTCCGTGCTCTCGTGGGACACCTTACATTGGTGAAATAGTTGATCCATCACCAAAGGATTCATGAGCATGCCGCTCGACTTAAAGCATAATAAATCTCGCTCCTTTACCTTAGCATAGCATGCTCAAAAGACAAAGCATCACATTTGCGTTGAAGATGTTGAGGTTATTGTGAGGGTGACCATTTCCACCACCGAAAGTTGAGGGAGGCCCTTGAAATCGAAAAGAAGCTGGTCAACCTAACAGGATGATGTGGGTGGAGTGCAGATTACGTTTTCTGATCCAGGCCGTTCATTCTTAGCGACTGGGTTTCTTCTCTTATGTTCTTCCTGACGTTCTTTTCCTTCCTTTGGTCCCGTTTTCCCTTGTCATTTTTATTCCTTATTATTATTATTTATCTATTTATTTATTTATTCTTTATTATCTAGTTACTCATTATTTATTTATTTATCATTATTATTATTATTATTATTTATTTTTATTTTCATTATTTATTTATCTATATTTAATTAGTTTATCTATTTATTTAATTTTTAGTTTAATATTTTTATTTTTGTTTTTCTTAATATATATATTGAATTACATTCAAATAATATATATATATTTATTTATTATTATTATTATTATTATTATTATTTATTTTTCTTTTAAGATTTGAATATAAGAAAATCATAAATTAAATAATAATAATAATAATAATTATATGACCCTATTTTTTTACTTTTTTATTTTTATATTTTTTATAGTTAAACTAGTCATTATCCTACAATGGCTAATTGGAGCTTTATTATTTATTTAAGCTGAGTCCTAGATCATATTTCATCTTGTCGTGATGATGAACCACACTAGTTCGAAACACATCGACACAATTTACTAGAATGTGATTTTCACCAAAATATTTGATACATAATTTATGGATTATAAATCAAATTCCTAATAATAATATTGGTATTAAATAAATAAATAATTAATAACAATAATATTAAATTATGAGGAGTTTGCCTATAGATTATTAATAATGATATCTAATAATAATATTGTTAATAATTAACTAAATAACTATTAATAAAAATGTTGTTAATATTTATATAATAATAAATAATAAATAAATAATTTATTATTAAATAACTAATTTATTCATTCATTTTTAAATAATTTTAATTAATAACTATTCAAGAAATAATAATTAATTATTGATTTAACTTCATAAATAATTGATAAATAATAATAACAATTAACTAATTATTATTTATTATTATTTCTATTTATATTATTATTAACTAATTATTAAGTTTGAATGCGCCTAATGATTTAGAGGACGTATTTCCTCATAACAACTCATAGTTCAAATTAGAGAGAGATAGAGTATATTATTATTATTAAAGCAATTAATATACCTAATTATTTATTTATTTATTAATATAAATAGTTTTTATATTAGGAATTTGGCTTCGTGATCCATAAAAGGTGTATTAAATATTTCAAAATCACATAAGCAAATGTTGTCAACGTATTTTGAACCAGGCCAAAGGTGGTTCATCATCACGACAACATGTTTAAATGGATATGAAAGTTTCCAACTAGCCATTATAAAATACAGTTTTGACTAGAATAAAAAAATTTAATTAAATTTTATTTTTATTTTTATTATATTCCTATTTAAAGTTATTTATTTATTTTTTATTAATGAATTAATTAATAATTAAAGGTTGTCTAATTTGAATATGAATTTAATATTTATATATTTTTTAATATAATTTAATATTTATATTTTTTACCTACTAATTTTAATTATATGCTATATAATTAATATTCATTAATAGTTATATAATAGAATCAATAAAATTTTATTTACTTTACTTAATAGGTAATTCTACTAATTTAAATAATAGTATAATAATAATAATAATAAGTAATATTACTAATTCAAATCATAATATAATAATAATAATAATAATTCAAAAAGCACGTAAAGGAGAAAGAAATCAGAGCTAGAGAGAAAAAAACGACAAGAGGGAGAACAAGGGAAGAGAAAAAGAAACTAAGAGTTAAGGGTAGGAATCCAAAGATCTCCTAACACTCCACCCATCATCTTCCGTTAACCGACCTATTTTCAATTTCCAAGGCTTCCCTCAACTTGCGGGGTGGTGGAAATGGTAATGTCATAATAACCTCAACATCTTCAACGAAAATGTGATGATTTTGAGAGCGCATGCTTTGCCAAGACAAGAGGGAGAGTGATCTACTATTTCTATGTCAATGACATGTTCATGAATTCTTTGATTAATCGATCGACCAGTTTCAGCGATGTAAGGTGTCCTACTAGGGGCACAAAATCAAGTAAACCACCCTACCATCCTTATGGAAAATCGAGTCTTTAATCGATCTAAGAAAACTCGAAATGGTGCAAATGAGCTTGAAGCTCTGAGGAAACATTATGTTTCTTCAGATCCTAGCGATTTCACGTAGTACCTTGGATAAATGGAAGGTGAACTCCAAATAACCAATCACAAGGATATTTCTATCCCTATGACATTTTTTGGCTTTTTTGAAAATATTTAGGACATTTAATCCTACTATAACCATTCTTACCGAAAAATTTAATGAGATGATATTTTTCACCTTCAATGTGGTGTACATCGGAGATTCTAAAGGCTCTAGTGGTTAGGTAGCAGAACTCAAGCTTCGAGTCGGGAAATGATGAGAACTAGCATGTAACATCATTAAAGGTGCGTCTTCTTTCGAATACTCAAGGAGAGAAAAACCATCATTATTCCTAGAACAAGGACACCTAGAAAGGGGTATGTGCTACCATCCACTTCGAATTCCATGGTGAACTTAATGAACTCCATTGACTAATAAGATGTCGGAAGAAACCGCACTAGCTAGTTCAAAATGCATCGACAACATTTTCTTACAGCGATTTTCATCAAAGATTTTATACACATAGTATCTTTTTTTTATGTTAATTATTATTAATTAATTAAACTTAAGGATTTATATTTAACCTAATGACTAATATTAAAAACCTATGAATAAAATTATACCCTAAAAATATGAACCTCTAGATTAATAAACCCAAGGGATCGATATTATAAACCCAATGAAATAATATTAAACCCAATGCATTAATAATATAAACTCAAGGTATAGAAACCCTAATATAAATATTATAAACCCCGAAACAATCATGGTCGCGTTGTTTGAGCTCTGATATTGAAACCATTTTTTATCATAATCAGATGTTGGACCATAGACACTCATGATTGATTTTCCGATGGAGACACCGTAAAAATGTGACGTTGGACCATGGTTTCTTTTCCTCCTATTGAAAAAATATTTGTCACAATGTGACATTGGACCATCATTTCCTATGACTATGAACCAAATGGATTTATATTAAACCCAAATATTAATATTATAAATCGTATGAAAAATATTATACCGTAGGAATGCCAACTCTTAGATTAATAAACCAAACGATTGATATTATAAACCCGAGGTATTAATACTAAAACCGGGTGAATAATATTAAACCAAAGGGATAAATACTATAAAACCTAAATAAAAACAATTGATTTCCATATTGAGAGACAATCCTTGTCACAATGAAACATTGGAGCATGGATGACCATGTTTGACAATGATTTTTTTCATATCGAGACAATATTTGTCACAATGCGACGTCGCACCATGGTTTATTTTTATATTTAGACAATCTTTGTCACAATGTGGAATTTGACAATGTTTTACCATGGATGCATGTGATTTACCATGGTTTATATTATAAAGGTAAGTAAATAAAACCCAAGGGATCGATATTATAAACCCAAGGGATCAATACTGCTGCAAGGGATTATGAACCTAAGGAATAATAATAAATCCAAGGGACTAATATTATAAACTCCAAGGTATATAAACCCTAATATGAATATTATAAATACTAAATAAACATTTTTGACCATCGTTGATTTCATATGGACAATCCATGTCACAATACGACATTGGACAATGGTTGAGTATGCTTAACCATGGTTGGTTTCCATATCAAGAAAATATTTGGAAAAATCCACAAGAAAAAATGAACATTGGTGAGGTTCATGCCTTCATGACTAAGGTTCCGTCACCAATGTCACATATGGTGACGGTCCTTAGAAAATTATTGTTGTAAGTGCATATAGTGGTGGTCTCAAGGTTTGTCATCAATGCCATTTTTAGTGACACTATTGGTGAGGTTTGTTAAAGGGTCGTCACTAATTCTCTCTTTGTTGACATTTCTATTGAAGATATTTTATCGACCCTCACCAATGCTCTTTTTCGGATACTGGTACGCAAAAATGTTCATCATCATTGATCATTCCAATGATTTTTTGATGATGTTAATCGCATGTTATTATATTTTTTCAAAAGATAAAGATTTAAGACCATTTCGTTGTGGAGTCATTTTCATTATGTGTCCAAGGCCATATAGTGGTTACGTCAGTCAATTTGTTAAGAAGTAATTATTTTGTATCATTTCTCTCAAGTAATGAGAATATAGTTTTCCTATGAGGCAATACATTATTCATCTCTATAAGGTTTATTATGTAACAAATTCCCTTTAGATAAATTTCACTATTTTTGTAGAAAAATATAGTATTTAATACATAATCGAGCTTTTTCAATTCTATTAATGAGAGAGAACTAGCACTCCTCACCACTCTTGGCACATATTAACATGCTTTTTCCCCACATTAACATTCATTGGCACCTCGCATATCTTAGAACATCTTTGTACCTAGAGAATATTTCCATGACTAGGACACCCACACATGCGTCGCAGGCTCTAGAATAGCATAACACTCTTCTGGGAAGATGTGTGGCAATGACTTGTAGTCCCTATAATTCCCTAGAACACTTTGGCCTACATTAACAAGCATGAGCACTTGGCACACATTAGAGCCTAGCATGTATTAAACCTATTATTTGTGTGCCTGCCATGCCCTTTTGAAAAGGATAAAATCCTTAACACTTATTAACCCTCATATGTGTTCATTTCCCCTTGCATTTGGATTTGTTCTTATTTTTTTTCCTTGATACTCCTTAACACATATTGTCAACCTCACACCCCGCACATCCTAGAATTCCATAGCATCTTGCATATATTGCAGCACATGTTAACACACACTGTAACTCCCTAGCACACTATGGCACTTCTTCATATGCCTCGATATTCCCTAGCATGCCTTACTAGTGCTTAGAATACCTTGTCACTTCCTCCTTGAATGTTGTTTATCACTCATTGGCACTCCTTCGTACACCCTCATATTCATTCACCTCCATGTATTTTTACCTAGTGCTCCCTGTGTTTCCTAGTACCTCCCCAACGCTCCTCATCATGCATTAGCACACTATGTCACACCTTAGCACTCTTCAACATGCCCTTCCACCTCATAACCTATGTATCGCTCCCTAACACACATTTCCACTTGGCACATGTTGACACTTGGAGTATTAAGATGTCTAACATTCATTCAAATTCTTGGTATGCTTTGGCATGTTTTAAATATTAATGTTATTTGAGAAAAATTAGATTGAAAGTAGATAAGAAGTAACATAGGATGATTTGACACTTACAATGCACTAACACTTGGCACTTGGCACCTATTTCCACCTAGTTTTGGTGTGCCTAGCATGCCCCTCGTGGAAAATGTAAATTGATGAATTATTAACCCTCTTATGTGTTAATTTCCTTTTAGCTTAACTTGTTTCTCCTCTTTTTTTCTTTGATAGTCCCCAGCATGTATTTTACACCCTTTCACATCTTTTCATGCCTTAGCACTTGACACATATTAGCATATTTGACATTCCTTCAAACCATATAGCACATGTTAGTATTACCTATCACACCTTGGCACTCACGCCCTCAAAGCTAGCCTTACATTTTTCACAACTTGGTAACCCAAACAAGTCCTTAGCTACTGGAGTTCATGTGACATTGCCATGCTTTAGTTGCGACAACTTGAACAATTGAACCTACTACAAGTAGATTGTGCCTTGTTCACATAATAACTTCCTATACCTCATCTTATACCACTCATGTCCAAGAAGAAATTGTCCCACTTAATAACTTACCAAGACAAGGATCACATCTAGCCATGGCCATAAAACAACTAAGCAACATAGCTTATATGTGCAATATTTCACATGTATGTCGAGTTCATTTAAACAATAGAGTAGTAAATGAGATTTTTCAAGAACCACAAGATACACAAGACACACAAGATATAAGTTGGCACAAGTCGAGTGCCCAAAAATTTATACACAACAATGTACAATATGAAATTGTCTAAAATATTTTAAAACAGGAGCATTCAGCCAAAGTGTGCCTCATGTCATATAAAAATAATAGATAAACTAAAAATAACGTTGTTCCTAGCATAAAGTCTCCATTTCTCTAAAACTTTTTTCTCTAGACCCTTATCAAAATCATAGGCTTTCCTCTTGAAAATCCTATTATTTCTTCTAACACACTTCATCCTAGGCACACTTGAATCATTGAAATTCCATGGAGCACACTCTTATTTGTTCATTTCCATGCATTTTTTTGTATGGTGTTGTCATTAATGTTAAATCATGGAGTTGAATGGGTTTTACTTTAACTAAAAACATAATCATTGATTTCAAGTGGATAATGAACCCTTCTTAGTAATTGTGAAATCACATCTAGATAGCAGCTACACTATTTGATGGTTTAAAACTCAAGTCCTAGGGTTTGGGTTCTCTAGACTAAGGATGTACCTAGAATTTGTTAAGGGTTTTTTAAGGGACAAATAATTGAATTTGGCTTGGAGATCCATGTCATTGAATTCTCCTCGAAGAGATATTTCTAGTGATATGTGGTACGCCACATGGTACCTCCCGGTTAGAGTAATAAGTGAGTTGGAAGGTAAAAACCCTAGTTGGCGTGTTAAAACCACAAAAGAAGGCGAATTTGCACATTTCCATTACTTTTAGGCACCTAAAATTAATATTAAGGGTTTATTTCCATAAATTTTTGAGATACTATCATATTGAAGAGCTTGAAGCCACTATGCACCCATGTAACTCCTACATCTCGTTAAAAAGCATAGGTAGTGCATCTTCCTTAGGCTATAGTAAAAAAAATACATAATATTTATAAATTATAATTATAAATTAATAATGTGTTAAAATCCTAAATGTCTCCTTCAATGTTCACTATAGAATCCACTGTCCAATCTATAGAAAGAAAGCTCATATATCCTCTAAAACAAGTAATCACAGAATTTTCACCATATATTTTTTTCTACGAAGATTAAGAAGCTGAAGAAAAAAAACCATTTGAGCCAAAATCCTGATGAACCTCATGACCAAATTGAAAATCTTAGTTTTCTATATTTTCGAAGATATGATCTGAGGAATTTAGGGTTTTTGTAGGCTCTCGAATTCTATGTCAAACAATTGACCTTGGGAAAACAATCATAACATTCTCTCTAAGCATTAGATTCAAATTTCATAAAATGTGACAATAATAGGATGGAGATTACTATTTTGGGTATTTTTTTTCAGGGCTGCAAGTTGATACAGTGACATGTGGAACTTCTTAAAAATCTTCTTTACTGAACCAGTCTATAATTAGGTCATCATGGGATATTGGGCATAACTCTTTCTTGAAGAATACAATGTCGATAATACCCATGGGATCGGAAAGAGGACCCATAAGAATACCACAGGTTCAAATTTTAGACCTTGGAGATCTGAAATTACATAGATACAAGAGATTGAATATCAAGCTCCTAGAAAGCAACAAAAAGGTGTGATATTTCTCCATTGTTGCTAGATGTTGGCTCTAGTTTATTTCAAGGGCATGCAACAAAATATAAGGGTTGATTTAGTGACTATTTAAGGGACATTATTGAAAAATTTGGTGCCCTTGCTAGTCACCTATATGAAAATAGTGGATCAGTGTATGATTTAGTGCTATGATGATTGAAGTATAGGAAATACATTCAGTGTGATCTAAAGATTTTCAAACCTATGTATCGTTGTTACAATGAGGTAGTGACATTAATATTGATTATTTCTTATAGTGATCTAAATAATAGAGTAGTTGGACTATGACAGTTTGTTTACATGATAACCTATGAAATTTCAAATACCTATGACTCAATATTATGTGAACTAATGTCACTTAGCATAACAGTGAAAATTTGATCTTAACCGGACACTCATACCTACACATAAAATGTATGTTGAGACCTTTATTTTTAGTTTTAGAATAAACTTGACAATGGTCATTTCTCTTATGAAATTATATGGCAGTGGTATAGAATGTTATTGAATTAGTATTGGTGGGTTATATGACATCTGCTACATTGAACTATTTCTTTGATAAGGAATGACCCTTGGTGACTACAATTATTGACTTGAAAATGATATCAAAAATTATAATATGGATTGACATCAATATTATGTATTTAGTTTGAACTTCACATATGGTTGTCCTTGACATACTTGACAATAATTGACACTTCTGACTTTATGCTAACTTAACTTGATGGATGAAGAAAATACTCACCTTGACTTTGACATCCTAAGAATTACTTTGACACACTAATTCACTACATGTATAATGAAGTTTTTCCTAAGTTTGACTTAGGATGAGAAGATCAAAGAGTCATACCACATAGGTTGACCTTTTGATTTTGACTAGATTTAACATTTATACATTGACTTTGACTAGTAGAACCTTGAGTTGACAATGTCTATGATAACCTATGATAACTTGATTGTGACCTTGAAGAGTAGTAGTTAGTGAAGGGAACATCTTCCAGTTATACAACATATTGGAGAAGGATGGATTGTAGGGTTTGACCAGTCAAAAAATGTGCTTACATATATGTCGATAACTTTCTCTAGATGAAGTTAGAGAGCATTGATTGTAGGTCATCAGGATGACCTAAGACACCTTGGGTTATGACATCATTTGATACTAGTGTCATATGGTTTTTGCATTGTGTGCAACTCGATACGATGAGGAAACTGATACAACACTGATGACTATTCATTCATGAGCAATGTGATGACATTATTTTGATGACTATTCATTTGTGAAGTGACATCTTCTGGTCTTATACAGTTATACAACGATTTTCAGTGGCAATGATATATTTTGTGAAGTGATAGTGATACAACGATATCTTGATGTGCATATTTTTGTAGTGATTAGTTTATGAGAAAAATCATCAATGCATACCAGGATTTGATATTTTTTCTAGATATTCCTTACAACCATTCTACATTGATAAAGAGTACATGGGGTCCAGTGTGAAATTTGTGAAACGTGATCTACCAAATCTTCTAGGTGATCAGAGTCACCTTTAGGTTATGGCCTGATAAAACTTCAGGGTGACACGGTGGTGCTAGGGAAATTTGTGGCTTCCATGGGGTATTGTGGCATCCATTTAGTTGTGGCTAATAAACTGACATGGGAGTGAAGCATCCTTTCTAACAACAGCTGGGAAATAGTGTGTTGGAGCACTCATGAGGTTGTGGCTTGATCTACAGGGTGTTGAGGTGTCCTTTTGGTTGCAACAGGTTATTAGGGTTTAGTACCATCCTATAGGTTGTGGCCTGTGAATTAGGGGGTTGACGCATCCCGAAATTGTAGCTTAAATATTTATGTAAATAATATTTCTTTGAATGACAGAAGAAGAAAATTACTAGATAAGTGTTCGGTAGTTTTGACCTGGAGGGGGTTTTCCAAATAAAAATATTTGTGTTTACTATTTTATCTTTCTGCATTGTTTTATGTTTTTTTTTACTATTGATTATTTTTTATAATTGTTGAAGAATAACATTGATCATAACCGAACAATAAGTAATGTTCCGAAAAGGATTAAAAAGTGTTAATTGCTAAGAAATAATTATTCACCCCCTCTCAGTATTTCCAAAAATTCTTACCTAGTTCTCCTTTGTGATGCCTTAACACTCCTTAACACTCTTCAATGTGTATTGACATTATTCGACATATTTTAGCACCCATTTTCATTTCTTCACATGCCCTAACCCTACCTACCTATCATTCCCTCACAACTACCTTTACTTAATTTTGAACTTGGGAACCCAATGAAGTCCTAGTCTGACTACAAGGACTTGACCAAATTACGATTGCTACAGGTACACTATGTTGGTGAATTTTGCATCTTGTGAGGTACTCTAGAAGCCTAGTGAGATGGGTTTTTGTGAGTTTGGTCACAAAATTATTTCTAGGAAAAGAACCCAAGAGATTGGGGTTTAAAATATAAAGATAATTAAAGAGGAAAAATAATATTTACTAAGGTCTAAGTGGATAAGTTCCGTAAGTCCAAGAGGGTCCTTAAGAGGCCTAGCTAGGAAAATATATTTAAGGAGGCCTTAGTATGAAGGAAAGAGCATCAAATGATAAGGATATCATTTGATCAAGAGATCAAGAGAGATGTAGTCCTAAAGTAGTTTGAGTTTGATGGATAAGTAAGTGTTGCTAAAGGGAGGCCATGATAATCCACCAAGGTCAAGATCATCACGTGAGGATTCACAAGAATGTCACATACGTTAATGGATTTGAGATAGGAAATAGGATGAAATATTGTTGGTTCTCTTATGGAAGATAGATCTCAAGAGAGGCTACTCATTAGAATTTGGGTATGTGATTTGAGAGGTGTTTCTATGTGAATGCCACATCAAAATTTAAAATAGTAGAGACGGTTCAGACCCTATATTATTGTTGTTAGTATGTTGCAAGGTATGTGATAAATACCAACACAAATGGATGAGGGCATACACTAGAATTTATGGCTAGAACAAAAGTAGTCGCAAGTGTAATATAGGCTGAGGTAACCATAGTTTGAGGGTTGTAAATATCTAAATTTCAGGTCAAGATTCAGTCAAAGAAATGTACAAAATCTATGGATCCATGTGAGCTGGGTCAAGTGCCTTATGGAGGCAAGACTTTTTGTTTTTTCTATTGGTGGATAGGGTTTTTTCCCATGAAATTAGAATATTCCCTAGTTAGGGAGGTTTCCTAGCATGTTTATTCCATAAGGTATGCCATTAAGACTTTGAAAAATATGCATAGAAGAAGAGGGGTCATTACCCTTGGAGAGAGGTTTATATCTGCAATATATATCACAAATTCAGAAGATGTCTCGCATAAGTATGTGCGGGGATAGAAAATCGAAAGGAACATGGACCCTGAGTAGAAGATTGAGGACAAGAAATGTATCATATCAGGAATGGATTGACATGAAGAGGAGTTTATTTTGGTGGACTATCCATAGAGTTTTAGACATAAATCTGAAGCCACCTATATACAGTTAGTCAATATACTATTAGTGGATTATTTGTGACCCTATTTTAGCCATATACAAATGGTTAGAATGATGACAAGAGGAGTAGTGCATATTTGTTCATAGATTGGAAAAAAAATAAATTGGTACACAAGAATAGTGATTTTGAGAGGACTCAAATCACTATTTGGTGGTAGATTTGAAGATCCATAGATGAGAGAAGTGATCACAAACCCTAAGTGTTGTAAACCTTAAAGGAAAAAAGAGGTTTATAGACGGAAACATTTTTTGATCTGAATTCAATAATGTAAAGAATTTGTGCTCATTGATAGAGGCAGATTGAGGAGTTTCATAATGGGAGGAAATAGGACATGCCAAATGTTGTAATATCCCATTTTGGGGATATCTCTAAAACATGGCAAAACTCCAACCAGAGATAGAGTGGGAGGGCATTTACTGGATATCTCGCCTCTAAAAAGAGGATGAGATCCGGAGGCTACCTGGCCCTTTCCAGACTCTGTCTAAGAGTGAAAGATAAACGCACCAAGTGGTATAGAACAAGAACGCTAAAAAAAAATAATAGAAATAGAAAGAGAATACAGCAACTATGGCAACAACGACAACTACAACAACTCAACCAGAAAACATAGAGAGAAAATGCTGAGCCATTTTATTAATCCGAGAAATGTAATCAAGTACAAGAGGCAATCTTGCTCAAAGAAATTAAGAAAACACTCTTAGAAAAGACAAGAAATGGCTACTCTATGAACTGCGTCCCAGCTGCTGGAAAAATGTTGTGTAGTTGCTACTGCTCGAATGGGCTGAAGGTTAAGGGCTGATCCCCTTGCTGAAATGACCTGAGAATTGACAAACCTCCTCTCCTCAACAACCCAGACAAGATCCAAAAACCATTCCAAGAATGACCAACCTCGGAAATCACCAAAAATTGCCTCCCCAGTGAATTACGCTGGCCTCCAAGGCTCTGCATAGTGGCTAGATGGAAATAGCTGAAATACTGCCTCAAACTCCGCCAAAAGTCTCCTAGGGGAAAAGACTAACCCTTTGCTCAAAATCCTGGCGAAATCACCTGCAGAAAGCCCAATCCGAAGCTCCTCCACAATGGACTGCATCCTGTCTCCCAGTGACTGCGTAGTCTCTATAAGCACCGGCTCCGCAACAAACCCAAACAATGAAACGACTCACAAAATACTGGAAAATAAACCTTGCTCGAGTAGGCACTCGAATTCCCCAAGGGCTAAGGGCGAGATCTCTAATTGGAGACACTCAATGCACTAAACAATGCTGTAAACAAGCTAAACAGCCAGCTTCCTCAAGAAGACAAAAGTCTCACTCCAAAATCATCAACTCAAGAATGATCCAAATGAGGAGGCTCCTCCATATTTTATAGCATTGGTTTCCCTCGAGAACCCAACCTAGCCTCTCTCTCCTCCACATACTCATCCTTATCTGCGCAGAAGCTTCTAGAGTGTATGTAGGCCCCCCTCCTCTACGTGGTGTTTGACCCCCTTGACTCCCCCTTGATTCATAACGTTGTGCTACTAGGTGGATGTCCTATTCTACTTAAGTGAGTTAGACCCTCTTTACTCACTCTTTATTTATTTACAAACCATAGATGGAAAAACTATACAAAATTGAATATTCCAATTAGTTTTCGCTAATTAGGAATATTACAGTCCCCCTCGGCAAAATGTTGTTTGTCCTTAAGAAACTGAAGTGATGGATGCTGCAAAATCTTCTCACTCTCCCAAGTGGCATCCTCATCTGGCAAATTCTTCCACCTCACCAAGAATTCCTGGACCATCCTGCTCCGTAACCACCTCTCCCTGGTATCAATAATGGCCTTTGGATGCAACACCAAGTGCCCCTCATCATCTGTAGGTGGTAGCTCCTCTGTCACTATCATTTTTTGTCCCAGTGCCTTCTTCAGGCATGAAACATGGAAAATGTTGTGGATCTTACTGCCTTGGGGCAGCTCCAACTCATACGCAACCTGCCCAATCTTGCATATCCCCTTGTATGGCCCATAAAAACGAGGCTTGAGATTCTCAGCTCCCTTTTTCTTCAGCGATGACTGTCGGTATGGCTGTAAGCATACGTAGACCAAGTCCCCTACCTCAAACTGTCGCTCCACCCGACCTCTGTCGGCATACAACTTCTGTTGCTTCTGTGTTGTAGCCATATTGTCCTTAAGAGCTCGGAGGATGTCCTGACTCTCTTGGATCCACATCTTGGCTCTAGGAGCATTAATCACACTAAATATCACATCATCAAATGATAAAGGATGGCACCCATACAAAGCATAACATGGTGACATACCAATAGACATGTGATGTGTCGAGTTGTAGCAGTACTCCCCCAAATTCAACCATCTCAACCATGCTCGTTGCTGCCCACTGACATAGTTACGCAAGTAGCCCTCCAACCACTTGTTAACTATCTCTGTCTGTCCATCCATCTATGGGTGGTAACTAGTACTCGGTGTCAACTCTGTCCCCACTAGCCAAAAAAGCTTATGCAAAAATCCACCCATGAAGCGGTTGTCCCTGTCACTGATGATGGTCTTAGGAAGACCATCCAACATGAAAATCTCCTGGAAGAATAGCTCAGCCACCTGTGCAGCTATGTAATGCTCGGATATGGTGAAAAAGTGCGCATAATTTTTCATTCGATCAATGACAAAAAAGATACAATCCTTTCCCTACACCGTGGGCAACCCTGTGATGAAATCCATCGATATGCTCTCCCATTTCCCCTCCGGAATGGGAAGAGGCTACAACAACCCTATAGGATGGCTCATCTCCCCCTTGTTCCTCTGACAAACATCGCACTCTGTGATGTGCTGGAGTACGTCATCCTTGAGGCCCCTCCATGAGAACCTCTCCCTAATGGCCCTATAAGTTTTGGTAAACCCCTGATGGCCTGCCAATTGAGAATCATGTGATGCCTGGATTATCTTCTTTTTAAGCTGAGATCCCTCAGTCAAGAAGATCCTGTCCCTGAAATAGATGATCTCATTGACCACCCTGTACCTGTCATCCACCGCCTGTCCATCTAGCACCTCACATGCAAACCTATCCTTGGAGTATTCAACTAAAATTCGAGCCCTCCAATCTATGTCCAAGCTCATAAGAGATAACGTGGATGGTCTACGTGAAAGGGCATTTGCTACCACGTTATTATTACCCTTGACATACTCAATGTCAAATTCTTATGCTTGGATCTTACTGATCCACTTCTGCTGCCTCTCTTATAGCTGTTTCTACTCCAAAAATAACCTGAGGCTGTTCTGGTCAGTCCTCACCCTGAATTTGTTCCCTACCAGATACTGCCAGAATTTGGCCAATGCATGCATGATGGCAAACATCTCCTTGTCATATATGGAATACAACCTCTCATGCAGAAGGAGCTTTCGGCTCTCAAAAGCTATAGGGTGTCCCCCCTGCATCAATACTATGTCGATCCCCTCTCCGGATGCATCACACTCCAAGACAAATGGCTACGTAAAATCCAGCAACGCAAGCACTGGGATGCTACTCATCACCATCTTGAGCCTATCAAAGGCTTTCTGAATTGTATCTGTCCAAATGAATGCCCCTTTCTTTGTCAAATCTGTAAGTGGTGCAACAAGCTGTGAGAACCCTCTGACGAACTTCTTGTAATAGGTACATATCCCAATGAACCCTCAAAGTTCCATCACATGCTTTGGCTCCGGCCAATCTCTGATGGCTCTAATATTTTCTTCATGGACCCTCACTCTGTCCACTCCAATGATGTGGCCTAGATACAACATCTCTGTCATCCCAAACTCACACTTGGAGAGCTTAGCATAGAACTGTTGCTCTTCCAAGATGTGTAGCACTACCTCTATATGCTGGAGATGCTCCTCCCACATCCTGCTATATATGAGTATGTCATCGAAGAAGACCAATAAAAACTTCCTCAAATGACTGCGGAAGATATGGTTCATGCAAGACTGAAAGGTGGCTGGTGCATTGGTCAGCCCAAAAGGCATAACCAAAAACTCAAAGTGCCCATAATGACACCTGAAGGCAATCTTGGGAATGTCTTATTCCCTCACACGAATTTGATGGTACCCTGATCTCAAATCAATATTTGAGAAGAACTTAGCTCATCTCAGCTCATCCATTATGTCATCGATCCTGGGTATAGGGTACCTGTTCTTTAGAGTCTTCTTGTTCAGGGCCCTGTAGTCAATACACATCCTCAAGGTGTCGTCCTTCTTCTCCACCAGCACTACAGAAGAAGCAAACGGACTCGTGCTCGATCAGATGTGTCCAAGAGCCAACAACTCCTAGATGGCCCACTCGATCTCATCTCGATAGGCTTTGGGATGCCTATATGGTGTAGCGATCACTGCCTGGATCCCCTGC